>VDFB02000003.1:771692157-771740159 GCA_007258455.2 Sequoia sempervirens
TAAAAAACTAGGCTGGTGATTGAATACAGCAGTCAACTTAAAAAAAAAATAGTCATTTTTATCAGTTTTTGCATTGTTTTTCCTTTGAGCATTTGAGCTGCTTTTAGTTTAACTGCCAGTGGGGTAAGGGGTTTTGTCCAAGGAAATTGTCATTAGTTTTCAAGGATCCCTTGTTTTTGGTAAGAACGTTAAAATATATAGATATAGTTCATCATGCCCTCCGACATCATCACGATTTAGTGCTCCAAATCATCATAGATTACATAATCGCCCATTAATCGCCGATTACCCGATTAATCGCCAGATTTTCATGGAAACGATTAATTCCTACCTTTACTCGCGAGCTACTGTAGCTGAGTTAATCACCAATTTTTTTAGCAGAATATTCATGGAAAAGAACGCCATTCATTGCTGGAAACCCTCGCCTCTGGAAAAAACACAGGAAAAACGACTCTAAAAAAATCGTAGGAAAAACCTGACGCGTTTCCGAAAAGTCTCTAGTTTATTAAAGTTTTAAACCCTCGAACTTGTAGATGACCTCGAATTTGCAGACACCCATGAATTTCCAGTGTTTTTCTGCGCGATTGCAGGAACAACTCGCTCCAGTTAGGGCAATGAGAGGATTCGTGGTTGTTTTTTCATTTAAGTGTAAATTTTTTATAAAGTCTCTAAAATCTATATAGTCTATAGTATATACTATATAAAATTTGTATAGTTTAAAATTTTAAATATATTATAAATATATTTATTATTATATATGTTATTTTAAATATATTATAAAAATATATTTATTATTATATATTCTATTTTAAAATTTATATATTATAAAATCTTAAAATATTATAAAATTTTAAATATTATAAATATTTTATTTAATATATACTATAGAATCATAGATTATATTTATTATTATATTATATTTTATACATTATATAATTTTAAAATATTATAAATATTTTATATATTATTAAAATTTTAAATGTTATAAAATATTTTAATATATATAAAATATAATTAGTTTAATATATATATTAAGTTATATATTATATTTTAATATTTTTTAAGTTGCCAAGTATTTGCCGAGTATTTGTCGAGTCTTTGCCGAGTATTTGCCGAGTCAAAAAATTTGGGCTTGCCGAGTACTCTCCAATTCCGAGCATGTAAACTATGCTCCAAACTATAGTTTTAAAAACCAGAAAAAATTCTCAAGACTCACAAGTACTCACATATTAGATAGGGTCAATGAGTGACTTGCAGGAAAACTCACCACCAAGATTTTGGTGAGTGAGTACTTGCTAAAGGCTAGCTGAAAATCTAAAAATTAACAAGTATCGGTCAAAAACTAGGCCCGCAATTGAATAAAATAGTTTGCTTCAAAATAGTCATTTTTATCACTTTTGTATTTGTTTTACTTTTTTTTGGGTATTCAAGCTGTTTTTTTGGGTATTCAATCTGTTTTCTTTGCAAACGTTCAAGCATGTACCATGAAGGTTTGTGCGGTCACAAAGGCCTTAGTTTTGGGCTTGGAAGTGGGAGTTCCGCCCTTCGACTTGCCTTTTATTGTGACAGGTATGCACTAGGGGCATTGCACTTTGCCCTTGGACTATGCGAGGGGAATTCCCCTCAATCTCACTGGGGGTGCCATTGTAAGACCCCTACTAGTTTTAAAAAGCAAAAAATAAAATATTATTTTGGGCCCATATTTTCCAAAATATTAATATGGATATGTCATAAATAATCATATGACATTGTGATGTGAATTGAACTTGTTTTTTTATCTATAAATGAAGGAAAAACTACTTATGACCTTTGTAAGTTTATTTTTATGCATGCTTTTAAAGAATATTTAAATTTTTTTTTGGCTAGATAAACTGCAGTTATGGGGATCACTCTTGTTCCCATTAGATTTAAAAGATAAAAGTATTATCAGCTATGTGAATTAATAAAAATCTCCAGATTATCAACAGTTTTAGGGCTCCTAAACAAAATGCCCTAATTTACACGAGTTTCTACATATAATTCTGCCTCACAGTCTAATATCTATATCAATATCAGTGCATTAGCTGTCCTCCTTAAAGCTGTCAGTAAACAGTGATATGGTTTCCTTGTTTAATCTCATGGCCTGCTTGGGAAAGTCTATAGGTTTTTTAACCTTTCGCCTCTGCCTAGCCACCGTTGCTAAGGTAATGATGAATGGTTTCCTTGACACAATAGTGGACCTGTTGGTTGACAGGGAAGTATTAATGATTGGCAGTCGCTAGCTTGGAGCTGCCATCTGCAACATATCATTTAAATCACTAAGCACATTTTTCTTTACCATCACATTAGCCATTGAATGCATTGTCTCCTTCTCACCCAAGTCCAGTAGCATGGCCACAAACATGGATTAGAGTTCACCTATACCTATGGTCTGTGACCAAGAAGTCCTCACATAACAACCATTGAATGGCATTACAACAAGCTTGAACGGGTTTTAAACACCTTTTGAGCTGTAGTTTGGAGATTATACCTAAAAAGGCCATTTGGCGTGAATCATTGTTAGTCTAACACGTATCCATTATGTTCCTACATCCGGTGGCGTGTGGTTATGTGTTTTGTAACCAAATTGTTTTGAGATTGGTCCTTGCAAATTGTTCCATCTCACAATGATGAGTGCTATAGTATTTAATTTTATCTTCAACAACTGATTTGTGTGTGCTTAAATCTTTCTCCATCTCATAATGATAAGGGTTCGGTATCATTGGTTATTTATTTTGGTGTCTTTGCATTCTAATTTAATGCAGCCAAGAAAGAAAAGAAAAGAAAGAAAGAAATCATATTAATGTCCATGGATGACCAAAAGTAGGTCTATGGGACTTGAGAATGCATCAGATTACAATAGAGAGTTCTAGGAAGAGAATCCTAATGAGGTCCACAAAGGGGAAGAACTAAGAATGGAAAACAATATCGTTGGGGACCACCAATGCATGTTGTCAAGAAACCAATACAAATAACCAAGTAGGGGGAGCAAGAACTCCAAAGAGCGTAAGCTGAGTACTAAAGAGATGAGGAAGTCTCATTAAGTATCACAGTATGAGCTTGAAATGGCTTGTGTAATGTCCCCTTTTTTAGCTCTATGCTTTTTAGTGGCCGATAGCCCTTTCCGGAGTCTCGTGGGCTATTCAGAGGCGTTTTTAGGGTTTAATTTCTAGGAGGCATCTTTCTAGGTTTTCAGGGGATGGTTGTAGGAGTTTGCAAGTATGTTTTTTGGGTCCTTGTGGGTTTTCAGAGAGCTTTAGTGGGCTGTCACATGCATTTTCATCAACGATTATTTCTAGACTTACTATTTTTAGTAAGTTATGATGGCTACTCAAAATGTGCTCAAATGGTGTTTGGAGTCACTATTTTTAGCAGTATGCTATTTATAGTAATTGTTATTTCTGGCAGTGTGGTTTGGCAGCAGTTCAACACTCGGTTACTATTTTTGGCAATGTGGCAGTGCAGTATTGTCAGAGGCTTCTCCAGCTTTCTTGGAGTTCAGAAAAGGAAAGTTTAATGACTCAAGTTATATTATTTCTAATTTTGCTTTTTGTCCCCCCACGCCTAGGCTTATGACTTAAGTTGCTTTTAATTTGTGGCCTCTCATGTGGATGTCCAAGTTGGAAAGATTAATGCTTTTTATAAAGTTAATATTGCCAAGCTAAGTTGGGCGCCCAAGTCATAGTCAAAGGTGAATTTCAAGTTTATTTTATTTCTCCTCATGTGGGCGTCCCATTTTGGAGGGAATTGAGGATTTGAATTTCTGGGATTGAAGCTTATAAATAGAACCCCTCTCCCTCTCATTTGGTTATCCATTTTTATCATAATGATGTGTTGCTGAATTGGTTTTAGACACTTGCTTCAAGGTTATTACACCTCCTAGTTCTTCTTCAGTTTTGAGTTTGCAAGATAACTCCTAGTTGAACAGTTGATGCTACTTCATTCAGAGGTTGCAGGTGAAGCTTCAGTGATGATGGCTTTTCTATTTGCTTCAGTTTGGTGTGGTTTTGATGTTTTCTAGAGACATTTTTGGTGTGTTCATTTGTTGTTTGGAGTTTTTGGAGTGTTCATTCAGTCCTCTGCTGACCTACATTTATACTCACATTGTTTCGGAGAGTTGGAATAATTTTGTGAGTACTGGCTCAATGCTTTCCTAGCATCTAGGCACAACTTTGCCTGGAATCTCATAATTTTTGGAGGTGAACCTCATTTATGCTTGTTGGTCGACCTTCTAAAAGGCCGTACCATCTCCGGTAGGTGCTTTGGAAAGCGTGTCTAAAATTTGCAAACCTTTGGGTGGCGGCTTGCTTCATGATCTTGGATGCCTTGTTGAGAAGATTCATATGCCACTAATTTGAGGCCATTTGGAGAAGTTTGGAGAGAGTTATGGAGTTTTCTTGAGGTTTTAGGGTGGCTGCTCTTTCATATCAGACTGCTATTGCAGCATATCAGACCTGGTAATTTCATTGTTTAACCTCATTTCATGATGCCTTAGCATTGTGTTGTTGTAGGGAGAAGTTTCTGGCACTTGGACTTTCATATTGCTAAGTTATCTCATGATATATTGTAAAAGACTCCATATTGTAACACTGAATTAGTAGTACTAATCAGTTTTCATATTTTCAGTATTTTGTATTTCATTCCCATTGGATAAGTGGTTGAGTTTTGCTTTATTTTCTGCTGCCCGCTGAAAAGGGGAAGTGGCTGGCTATGCTGCCAAGTTCTTTGCTTTACTTTTCTGTAGCCAATTGAAAAGTGGAAGTGGTTGGCTTTGCCGCCAAGTGTTTACATTTTCTTTATTGGATGGCTTGCCGCCAATAGCTCTTGTACTTCCAGCATAGTTCATATTATAATTAGATCCCCTTACACCGTATGCTCTCACCTTGCCCACTCTGGGATTTGGGTGATCAGAAAGTGAAGGGTTACTTCCAGTTTGCTTATCTTTACATTGGGCTAATGCTAACAGGGGAAGTTTGTGTAAAAAAATTGGGCTAACGCTAACAGGTAAAGTTTGTGTAAAAAAATTGGGCTAACGCTAATGAGTGAAGTTTGTGTAAAATAATTGGGACAAAACTAAGGGGGATATTTCACTTGTGTCATTGTGGATCATTTTGAAAGGATTGATAGAATATCTTATTGTGCTCATTAGTGAGTGCCCAAGGCCAATAGGGCCAAGTTGGAGAATTCATGTAAACATAAGGGCTTGGTTGTGTAACAATACGCATGGCCTCTTGCGCAATAGATTGCCTAATGCAAACACTAATGGGTTACATTGCACACAATGTTATTGCATAGCCGCAAATAATGAATGGTTTGTTTGCTCAAGAGCATAGGCAATGCATATTTCTGTTTAAGTGCCAACATCCCAGCCAATTACACAAAGCAGCTATGACCATAGGCCTCATATGTGTTAAGAAAAACAGAGCTATGACCATAGACAAAAACATAGTATAATATATTATGAAATATTTGTAATGTCCCCTTTTTAGCCTGACATTTCTTTTGGATGGTTTAGCCTATTCTTGACCCTTGTAGGCTAATGAGCATGGTTAGGGGGTCTTTTGTGGCAGATACCTAGTCAGTTGATGGTTTCCATTTCCTGGATTCAGTTGAATTGGAGAAATAAGGAGTTTCTTAAGATATAACGTTTAATTATTATTAAAGGGAAGCTTCCAGGAGGGTCGACCTTTCCTTGGGGAAAAAGTATAAAGAGGGGGCTAGCCAAGCTTCTTTCATCTAGGATTTGACATTTGATTTGGATTTCTTGTTTGGAGAAGGAACCAGCTAGGGTTTCTGCCATTACTAAGCCTTTGGGAACGTAAACTCTCATAGGTTGTGCAATTTTGAGGCTGTAAAATTATCAGCTGAGATTATTGCTTGATTGTGGGCTTCATTCAGAGGTCCAATCTGTGCTTGCATTGCAAATTTTGTGGCCTTTGGTCAAATTTGGAGAAAGAGATTTTATATCAGCTTGTTGCAGCATTTGGAAGAAATTCGATTTTGTCTAAGAGCTGCATATTTCATCACTTGAGGCAAATCGATGGGGCATTATTGGTGAATTGGATGGGAGCTTCATTGGAGCATTCTCAGATTATTGGCAGCTAATTTATTCAGCAACTAGGTGATTTCATTGGGACGATTTGGAGAAGGTTACATTCAGATTTGGTATTTACAGTCTAGATGCAGCCCTCCTTGAGAACCACGATTTTGCTTGTGGAGACTTCACATGGCAACGATTTCTCTTGGACACTTGGGCGCTCCATCTTAGGTGGCAAGACAATGATATTCGATGCATAACCAAGGGGCTAGCAGTGATTAATAATTTATTATTGTAGTTGCTGATCAGAACAGGGGTGGCTCATGCTGGGCATCGACTTGGCTTGACATAGACTCATTTCCATGACACTAGGTTGCCAGGACTTCCCCAACCCAAGGGCACAATAAATACAAGGTTCTTGCATATTTTATGTCATTATTTGGGTTCATATCTGCATATTGTAGTTACTGCAAATTCATATTAGACATTTGTATTGAAAGCCAAGAGTCTTGGCTAGGTATATCAAGGAGTTATAAGTGATAAGTTGCAGCCATATGTCTGTCTAAATGCCTATTAACTGTAAGTGATCATGACAATTGTATGACAAAGTGTCTGTTGCTGTACCTTCATATTGGGTTGAATAGATGCATGCCAAGTGTTTGATAATTTGTCAAGTAGCTGTAGTTATTATTTTCAGTCACTTATATGCATGTAAAAAGTCAAAAATAGTTGGCATATCATTTCTATGACATTGTTAGTCGTTCTTGCATTGCTTGAGGCATTCAAAACATCAATTGCAACACACAAAACCAAAACAAGACAAACAAAAACTCATATCAGCAAGTTCAGACATTGTATGCAAGTTGTTTGACAATATTCCTTGAGGTTCAAGTCAGCAACATAAGGTCGGTTTAAGTAAGGGATATTACAGTGGTATCAGAGCTTTGATCCTGCCATCCTGAAGGGTTAAAGTTTTTATGCAGCCATCAGAAGTTGGTCCTCACAGGTATTATACTAGGAAAAGGGTAGAACAACAAAAGAAACAAGTCACAAATACACAACAGGTCACCATGGGTGCAAGAGGTGGTGGTAGTCCACCCCGGAATGAGCTTGGAAATGAAGCTAGAAATGGGGGAAACAATGAAGAAAGAGAAGCACGAAATTTTTTTAGACGCATGGCGACAGGGCAGGAGCAGGTTGCAGATGCTTTGCGGGCACTTACAACGATGGTGCAACACATGTATCCTCAGGGAAGGCAGAATCAAGAACCGGATGACAACAAGAGTGTGGTTGGGACCCCTAGGCACAACGAGCACCCACTCGTACTGCGGATAGGCCAACACATCCTACCTTTTTGAGAAACTAATAGGAAGAGGAAAATGAGGCAATGTTTGCAGATAATCTTATGGTAGCAAATGATGAATGGGAGTTGTTGACACCATAGGTTAGGGAACGCATAAGCTTTGACAGGTTTGTAAGCCAAAGGAGAGAGCACTACAAAACAAGACAAGATCGGAGACGAAGAGGCCAAAACAAAGCCCTAAAACATGCCACCAACAAACTCACATTACCCACATTTGATGGAAGTGGGAAGGTTACAGCTCAGTCTTGGGTTCACAAGCTAGATACCTTCTTGAATCTTCGACCCATGGAAGAGGAGGATGCAATAAAATATGCCACTTTACACTTGGAGGGAGCAACCCATGAATGGTGGTACCACGGGATGGTTACGTTGCAGCATAACCGCATCACTTCTTATCAGGAATTTGTTGATAGATTGATTGAACGCTTTGATAAGAAGGATCCAAAAACATATTTCAGGGACTTGGCTCAGCTCAAGCAGGTTGGAAATTTGGAGGTTTACATAGGTGATTTTCAAAAGCTATCGGTTATGGTTCCCAACATATCAGAAAGAAGATTAGTCATGTTGTTTATCGAGGGCTTATTGGAACCAATGAGAGGATGGATAAAGGCTTTTGATCCCCCTTCACTTCAAGAAGCTACGAGGAAGGCCAAAAGTATGGAATTTGCAGCCCCGAAAAGCAAGTCTATGCCTAAAGATGTTCCTTCTTCCAACAATGAGAGTCCTCAACAATTTTTTGATAAGGAAAAAAAATCAACAACCATGGTGGATGAGGAGTCACGAGAGGAATTAAGGAAAAGGAAATTGTGTTACTGGTGCAATGAACCTTACAACAAAGATCATGATTGCCCTTTGAGGCTTAAGGGCAAGGCGAATCGTATAATGTGGGCATATTATGACTTCGATTCTAAAAATTCAGATCAACATGCTGCTTCAGGGGATGATCAGGGTGGAAAAGCCTCTGTAGAGTTTGGGCCTGATGTGAATTTGGCTCCTTTGGCATTCCTTGCTAATATATAGGACGAGACTACATGTAGATTCAAAGGAACAATTAATGGACAGCGTTGCATTGCTATGCTTGACACTGGAGCAACACATAACTTTATCGATGAGGGGTTTGTGGCTAGATGTAGACTTCAGACTGAGGATTTTAATGGGTTTCAAAGTCCGAGTTGCTGATGGATATACCCTCATGTGCACCAAACGGATAAGTAATCTCACCTTATTGCTGAATGACTATGAGTTACAAATTGACTTCTATGTGGTCAACATGGGTGAGATGAATATAGTATTGGGCATGAAATGGCTCTAGGACATTGGAGAATTTACCCTCAACGTACCTAAAATGGAAATGAATTTTGAGTTAAATAATTGGAAATATATGTTGAGGGGAATTACAGATGGGAGCTTGCATTCTATCTCTTTTGTTAGGGGGATGGACAGGAAGAGAGAGAAGGAGGTGGTCCAAGAAGAGTTCATGTTTGCTCATGCCTCTAGAGGTTCAGAGTTGTTTGATTCGATTAGCATGAAGGTAATGCTCAGTTTGTGAACAATCCCTTGTTCAAGTCAGATGCTACATGGTCATATGATAATCCACTCTTCGAGTTAGATGTTGATCACTCTCTTGACCCCAGTCCTGAGATGAGCATTGATTGCAATGTTTGGGATCCTTCCAATGCATCGGGATTTCAGATAGGGCTCGCAGAGGAGTTTTCTGAGGTATACATAGTGAGGAGTGCGTACAGTTTTACATTTGATCCTCATGTACATGATCTATTTCAGATGCATAGTTAAATGGCGCATGTGCTATACTATTTGTATGATAGTTTGCCTTGCACAAAGATTGGAAGCAAGTGTTGTCAATCTTTTGAGTTGCTTCCTTTTGAGGCTCATACTCCTGCGACATCTGATGGCGAGATTGAGTGGGTTCGGCAAGTTCAATCAGTTGTTCTTGTGCTAGTGTTACAGGAGCTGTTTGGTGATATTAGGGACATTACACAGATCTTCCCTTGGGATCCAAGTGGGGGAGAGTTTTCTTTGCAGTGGATGATTGCTTGGGGACAAGCAATTTCAGGGAGAGCGGATTGTAATGTCCCCTTTTTAGCTCGACGTTGCTTTTGGACGGTTTAGCCTATTCCTGATTCTTTAGCCTATTCCTGATTCTTGAAGGCTAATGAGCATGGTTAGGGGGTCCTTTGTGGCAGATACCTAGTCAGTTGATGGTTTCCATTTCTTGGATTTAGTTGAATTTGTAGAAATAAGGAGTTTCTTAAGATATAATGTTTAATTATTATTAAAGGGAAGCTTCCAAAAAGGTCGACCTTTCCTTGGGGAAAAAGTATAAAAAGGGGGCCAGCCAAAGCTTCTTTCATCCAGGATT
Organism: Sequoia sempervirens; assembly: GCA_007258455.2. Lineage (NCBI taxonomy): Eukaryota > Viridiplantae > Streptophyta > Pinopsida > Cupressales > Cupressaceae > Sequoia > Sequoia sempervirens. The sequence continues at coordinate 771,701,956 of VDFB02000003.1, forward strand.
TGACATTTGATTTGGATTTCTTGTTTGGAGAAGGAACCAGCTAGAGTTTCTGCCATTACTAAGCCTTTGGGAACATAAACTCTCATAGGTTGTGCAATTTTGAGGCTGTGAAACTATTAGCTGAGATTATTGCTTGATTGTGGGCTTCATTCAGAGGTCCAATTTGTGCTTGCATTGCAAATTTTGTGGCCTTTGGCCTAATTTGGAGAAAGAGATTTTATATCAGCTTGTTGAAGCATTTGGAAGAAATTCGATTTTGTCTAAGAGCTGCATATTTCATCACTTGAGGCAAATCGATGGGGCATTATTGGTGAATTGGATGGGAGCTTCATTGGAGCATTCTCAGATTATTGGCAGCTAATTTATTCAGCAGCTAGGTGATTTCATTGGTATGATTTGGAGAAGGTTACATTCAGATTTGGTATTTACAGTCTGGACACAGCCCTCCTTGAGAACCACGATTTGCTTGTGGAGACTTCACATGGCAGCGATTTCTCTTGGACACTTGGGCGCTCCATCTTAGGTGGCAAGACAATGATATTCGATGCATATTCAAAGGGCTAGCAGCGATTGATAATTTATTATTGCAGTTGCTGATCAGAACAGGGGCGGCTCATGTTGGGCATCGACTTGGCTTGACATAGACTCATTTCCATGTCACTAGGCTGCCAGGACTTCCCCAACCCAAGGGCGCAATAAAAACCAGGTTCTTGCATATTTTATGTCATCATTTGGGTTCATATTTGCATATTGTAGTTACTGCAAATTCACATCAGACATTTGTATTGAAAGCCAAGAGTCTTGGCTAGGTATATCAGCACTGTATTTGGTTTTGAATTTGAATAAAGGAGTTATAAGTTGCAGCCATATGTTTGTCTAAATGCCTATTAGCTGTAAGTGATCATAACAATTGTATGACAAAGTGTCTGTTGCTGTACCTTCATATTGGGTTGAATAGATGCATGCCAAGTGTTTGATAATTTGTCAAGTAGCTGTAGTTATTATTTTCAGTCACTTATATGCATGTAAAAAGTCAAAAACAGTTGGCATATCATTTCTATGACATTGTTAGTCATTCTTGCATTGTTAGAGGCATTCAAAACATCAATTGTGGCACATAAAACCAAAACAAGACAAACAGAAACTCATATCAGCAAGTTCAGACATTGTATGCAAAGTGTTTGACAATATTCCTGTTGGTGTAACAACTAACACCTTTGGAGTGCAAGTTGGTACGGACAGCTATGCACACTACGTGATGAGTGCTCTTCAAATTAGGAGGGGAAGCTCCCTCGTTGTATGGACAAAAGTGCTTGAAAAGTAAACTAAACTATTTCCTGTCTTTTTGTCTCAACTGTAAGAGGCACAAGGTTTGCAATAAACTTCGAACGTTGTAACCAAGGTTTTTCTGGTTTTGCAGGGCCTAACTACAACTCAAAACTAAGTAACTTAACTATCTAGTCTCCTCAAGAAAAACAGAGCATGAGGAAACGGAGCAGGATATGATTATATGATAACTTCAAAGACATGATTTCCAAGGAGGTGACGACACCTTTCTGAGGCGTAGGCTGAAAGAAAAGTTATTGGTAATAATACTAGTACAATGAACTCTACTTCTGAATTCCCAAGGAGGCGACGACACCTTTCCGAGGTGTAGACATGAAACAAAGCGCATTAACACAATAACACCAAACGATAAGTCTTAATTCTAAATTCCCAAGGAGGTGACGACACCTTTACGAGGTGTAGATATGAAATAAGCTTATAATCACAAGAACACAAGACAATGATCATCCAAGCAAAGTGAACAGATACAAAATAGCAATATTACAGGAAAAACTGGCTCAGCATATATTACTATCACGTCCAAAAGTTATGTACAAATGAGCAAAAACTCTTATTTATAGACATCAAAAGGTGTAGGGAACCCTAAAATCACCTTCAGTCAACTACAGTCTTGCAATGCATGCAAGATTTATTGCTAAACCCTAATAAAGCAAGCTATACAGTTATCTGGAAAACTACCATCAGTTAACCAGTACAATTAATCTAAAAATGGACATTGTGCAAGCATGCACGTCCTTATTGAAAGCAAGTTAACTGGAACACTACCATTAGTTAACGTAAACCCTAAATACAACTCCAAGTGAATAAAGATAATCCCAGAATAGACATGCATGAGATGAGACAACGAGTTAACTTGAAAAGGTAACGCCAAGTTTTAACTCCTGTGTGTAATGTCTATCTTGAGAGGTGGGAACTGAAGTCTATTGGTTGTGATCTCGAGCAACCAATCCCTCAACGAGATTGTTAACTGTATCACTGTCTGGAGCATTGATACTCTGCGAAGTATGGTATGTCTGTGCAGCATGTCCTTACCAGCTGTGATCTGGGATTGAAGTTCACCTTTGCTCCTGGTTGCTTCATCAAACAACGTTGACAAAAGTTCACTTTTGCTCCTGGTTGCTTCATCGAACAATGCTGACATGACTGTAAGCTGATTAATCTTACATCAACGGTCTCCCCATTGAAAATACTATGAACGAGTGCCTGGAGCTCTCATAGACCGGAGTGCAATAGTGACGTGCTCTCTACTCTCAGTCAATTCTGATGCCATAGTCTCTTCTATCTTTTCCTTGAAAACCAACTGTGTTTTCCAAGAGTAGATAGCTTCTTTATCTTCTGCATCTGTGACTGATTCATATGCCACACTCAGGTGAGCAATCATAATCTCGTCCCAGGGTCTGTTAGTCGCCATGTCTTGCTCCTCATCCTAGAGACGTAAACGGAGCTCTCGTGCATTGTACCGCAACTGATATAACTCTGCAAGAATAGAGCGGCCTCTAGCAACGAACTCCTCTAATTCCTCCAAGCGCTTGCCGTATGCAACTAAGTGATCAAGCTAACCCTGTTCTGCTAGCGGCTCGAGCATCGGCGGGAGTGTGGCAATAACATCTGACTTGTGTACAAGGCTATAAATGTATTGATGAAGCTGTCTAATTTCAGCCTTGAGGGTTGCCTTGTTTTCTTTGTCCTTTAGCATTCTATCCCTGGCGCTGTTTGTAGCAACCTGTAGGAGATCAACCTGAGTTTGGCAAGTGCTACGACCAAGGTTGACTGTGATAACCTCAAAGTCCTGAGATTCCAACTCATCCAAGCTCTTCCCCTTTGGAGGTATAGCAATCTCGACGACGATCTCCATATCAACATTCCTCTCTATGTGAACCATGTTCTTGATCCTCTTGTCTGGCGCATCCTGGTAAACATGATTGAAGTCTGAATGATCAAGGACATAGGATGGCTGCCTCCTCTTCCTTCCCAGCTGAGATTCAATCCAAGACTGTTCTCGGCTAATGCCACTGGAAGGATCTGTACTAGTAACAGGAGGCTCTGACGAGAGTGAATATGTAGAGGAGCTGCTGTGAGATGGAGAATCTAAATCCAATTCAATGCGAATTGGGACTAGTGACTGCCATGGAACTGGTGTAGGAACTCGAGGTTGGACCTCAGGCACTGGCGGACTCTGAACTGGCTCTCTGACAGGCTGTCTGACAGGCTCCATGTGTGTATCAATGGCAAGCGCCTTGCCTTTTGAATTGTTTGGCGCTTGACTTTTCTTAGGAGGATTACTCCTCTTCTTCTGTTTGGGTTTTGACGAGGAAGGTAGCGAAGGATCCACCACTGGCGACTCTAATCTAGGCACATTTACCCTCCTGGTCTTCTTGCTATCGAGGTAAAGTATATTGTTTTGGATAACTCTACTTGACCTCTCCTTTACTGACGCGTACTCCTCGGCATACCAATCAACTGCCAGCAGTGGCTATGTATCGACCTGTTCTCTGAAAAACTGAGGAAGTAATTCTCCCTCATCATCTAATAAACCTCCCACATCTTTTGCCAGAAAAATAGAAATCTATGAGAGAAACGGCCGTAGCTACGTCTGCGGACCTCGAAGTCGTCCTTGCAATTTGCCGAATAGTCACCATAGTAGGCTTATGGTATGCGCGACCACCGAGGTGTGCTGTGTAATGACCCCAAGGATCATAAGCACGTATATGAACAAGATACTTGAGACGATACTTCTCTAGCTCTTGTCCTGTAGTTTTGGCATCAATTGCCGTTCTACACCAATAGATTCCGAACTGCATGGGAAAATTGGCAGCCTGTTTACGCTTGCGGCGCAAATGACGATGAACATCATGTAGCTGCCTCAGGAACTCCATGAAAACTGTTCTATCCGAAGCATAACGTGGAAGCATGGCTGGATTTCCTGTAAATCCATATACTCGGATGTAAGTGTATGTCGGGAACTGAATGAACCAGTCCGCCCAACCATCCATCGCTGCTCTAGCAACCGCCGAGATATGAATATGCAACTCTTCGTCCAAGTTTTTCATTGTATAAGTTAGGAAAGCCTCTTGAACATGCTTGAAGTGACGTTCAACATTAGTGAACTCAAGCTGATCATAATAGTGATAGACTTTCTAAACACTGAGTGTTAAATTTAAGTGATCAGATTAACATGCACAAAAATTAATTCAAAAATAACATAGTACACAACAGATACCCTGGGAAAACCCTCTTGAGGGAGAAAAACCCAGCCAATAATATCTCTTATATTATTGAGTCTTCAAAGTGAATGATACATCTACAATAGGCCACTCAAAAGGCCAGCATACAGCATCACAGACTGATGCTAATACAGACTGTATGAATGCAACTCTCTAATGAATATCTCAGATCGCTCTTGCATAAGCTCTCATATGAAAACTCTTAACTGAATGTGAATGAACTGAAGTGCGAATGAATTGTATGAACAAATGTTAAACAAATGAAGTGTAAATATATGAGATGGTGGAAGAGATGCAACTCTTCAAGAAGAAGGTCGGCTGACATAGAGATAATATAAAATACAATGATAAGTGGTCGGCCTCTCATAGAAACAAGTGCCTCTTCACAAGTCTTCAAGTCGGCCTTCAATAATCCCTTTTCATTTGGACGCCACCAATGAGAGGAAAGTCGGCACATATAAAAACTCGTGCCAATTAAGAATATAAATTAAATAGCTCTCAAGCTATAATTTAATTTATTCAATCAAGAACAAATACTGTGCTGGAAGGATACGACTGAAGCTGAATATAACATCAACACTGAGAATGCCAACCGTGTTTAACCCTCTAAACTGACCTTGGTAAGCGATCAAGTACACGAGGTAAGAACACATGTGAAACTTGTTGGCAACTAGGAAACCAGTGATTTGCTTGTGGAGAACATCGTTGATGAAGGATGCCCAGTCATAATGCTCCTGCCCAGATATGATGCGACCAATGTACATCCAAGGCTGGAAAACGTTTGCATGTGCATGACCTGAGACACGATTCAAGAGTGTGATTAGAATCGAGTACTCATCCTTGTACTCACCGCGACCCACGTTGTTTGGCAATTTGTTCCTCGTTTGCTTCAACCATTGCTCTGCCATCTTACTTTGGCACTTGTCTATATCAGCGTTGAATGCATGCGCACACTGCTCCATAGAAATGACTAGACTGCTTGGGTGCTGAGGGATACCAAAATTTCTTTCAACGTCTAGAGGCTCAGAGACTGCAAATGACTCGTCCATCTACTGACACTATCTCATGAGTAGCAGAGTTGTAATGCTTAACACAAGACATTACGAACTCAACACAATGAACGAAGATAGGTATGGAAGCGGCCTCAAGTAACCTGGATTGCTGAATGTTCTGAATAATCGAATCTCTGATCTTGACTGGATCTAAGACTACCTCTGGCAGCACCTTGTGGAGATTCGTTTCAACTGTCCCGATGAAGTTGTGAGTTAGGACTGATTTGGTCCTGTATTCGAGCCGAGTGTATTGCATTTTGAAAAACTCACCCGTTGACTGTGAACACGGCTATGTTCTGACAAGATTTTTGGAAAGCTAAAAATAGCCTATCGAAGGGTTATTTTCGGCGAAAAATTTGAGATATGGGTTTTGTCCAAAAAAAGATTCTAAGACAACCCAAAACGTCAAAAATGCGAAAATCCAACTTCAACTCGACCATGCAAGGAATTTTCAGTTGAGAAAATTAGAAACTTGAGAACTGATGCTCTGGAGTTAAAAATTCTTGAAAATTCAAACACATGAATTTAACTCGAGGAAGCTCTATGAAATCGATCCAGATGAATAAATTTGCCAAAATTTCCCTGTTTCTGGAACATGTGAATTGAATTTGAGAGAATTCTGATGACTCTGAGAGGAGAAAAGACGTTTTTTCTGTGTTTTTTCTCTTTCAAAATCGCCATTGGCTTCTCAAATTCCCTAATGACTGTGAATCTGTACCTGCAGAAGGAATTATTGATGTCTCTGAATTTGATTGCTAACAAAATCGCCCAACTTTGGAGAAAATTCACTCTGCCTGTGAAGAAATACGAATTTCTGAAGCTGGATAATGAATTAATGCCAGGAGCCATGTTTAAATAGAATAAATTTGCACCTCAAAGGTGACTGCAAGATTTAAAACCTCAACTGAAAATAGAATGATTCTGATTGGACCCCTCCAGTTACACTAACACTGTCTCGGAGTCCGGAATAAAATAATAATAAAAATAATATTCATCATGCAATTTGAAAATAAGCATCAAAAAGGCGCCCCTTTGAAGAAAATCGCCATTTAATACTTAAGCATGTAAAATAAATATTAAATATTATTTTATTCAGTTGACAAACCACATAAAGCACTTGGACGGATTCAACAACTTTCACTGATTTCGAAAAAAAGTCCATTTGCTCAAGATATGATGTTTTTCGCCAACTTCCTACTTTGTAGCTGACTACAAAGTTACAACTGACCATATTCAACATTGATTTCCGGGTGACCGGATGAAGTTGTGACCAAGCTGGGATATTCATCGCGAAGCCTGCAGAGCAAGGATCAAATGTCTGTTGGGAGTTGGAACTGCAAAATCCATCATTTAACACCTCAAAGAATTAGGTGCCCTTGATTAAATTGATTTTCAAAAAACAGACTTAGCCATTTCTCCATTCTGCCATCTGACGCTTCAAACGACTGTTGACGACGAATGATGAACCCTGTTGATTGGATGATGAGCTCACTGCGCGACTAGAAGTATTTTGCATCCAACGACTATACGTAAGGCATCAGAGGACTGCATTAGGGACCCCAAAAGCAAGGGCGCCCCTGGCTCGAGAAGGCTCAAACACCATTTGTCGAAAGTACAAATCTCAACCAGATGCCCTACTTTGACCTCTGATATCGAGAGCTGGGGTGACCTGATTTGCTCACCGTCTGTCTCGTTGCATAGCTAGAACAACTTACAAGAGATGTCTTTGGAGGTGACGAAGCGAGAAAACTGCTTCTAAGACCTCAAAGAGACGATAGCCTTTTCTTTTTAAAATATACGCTCCAGACTAGGCCATTTTCTGAGCTGTCTTCGTTTTTCAGTATTCTACAAAGACCTCGCACGTACGAGCGTTTGCCAAATCCCGGAGGCTGACGGTTGGGCTTGTTGGATAGCTGGAGTAATTCCTCACAAGTCTCGTGAAGACTGCGAAAACTAAAAACTCCATTTGACAGGCCAAAAGGCTGGGTGCCCCTAGCCTACAGAGGCTACAGTGTATGTTTCATGTTTCTCCACCCTCCGATTTATGTGCCTGGTAGAATCTCTGCCATGATCGCTCGGAATATCGGATTGTCAAGCTGACTAGTGCGTTGCGAAACCGGACTAGAGTAGCACATATGTCAGGAGACCTCATCTGTGAACTCATCCATCTCAAGGGTCATCTTGAAGGGCGCCCTTGGGCTACAGGGGCGCAAATTTGGCAGTTGACAATTTTGTTTTGATAAAAATCCTCCTTGCAACCTCAACTTTTGACCTTGACTGCCGAAGCTCTGGGTCTCAAATGTTTGCATTCGATAGCTCATCGGATAGTCAAACCAATTAGGAAGAGATTGAATGTATTAGCAAGCAGGAATAACAGAATCTAGACCTCTTTTAAGAAGGGTGCCCCTGGGCTACAGGGGTGCAGATTTGCTATAAATTGATCGTCTTTTGCAATCTGCAACTTCTTGAACCTTCAGCTTCTACCCTCAACAATCGGAGTTGTAGACCTTGGATAACCTCGCAGGATAGCTCATCGGATAACCAGACTAATTCTGAAGAGATTGATTGCATTTGCAAGCACATGCAACAAGATCTGGGCCTTCAAAGAGAAGGGCGCCCCTGAGCTACAGGGGCGCAGATTTGCTTCTGCTTGAAAAATCTTCATAAATTTGATCTCTGAAATTCCTGTTCTGGCCACTGAAACGACTATGCAAAGGTATAGTTTCGTCGTGAAATGCTCCTCCATCGCATCATTCTGAGACCTTGTCTCAGGTTTTGATCAACAGGTACTGCTCAATAGCTGCTTTTGACTGACACAACATTGACCATAGTCCATGCTTGATATTGCCCAAAAACTGTATTTGACATCATTTTAGCAAAGGTTTAGACCCTTTTTAAGCAAAATGCCTTAATGAAGCAAAAATTTGGTTTGGGTACAACAATTCCTTGAGGTTCAAGTCAGCAACATAAGGTCAGTTTAAGCAAGGGATATTACAATATTGGAGTATCTTTTACAAAAAGGTTCATCTCCTTATATAGAATTTGAGAGATATAACGAACTATAAATAAATGTGACACTTGTCCAAGTATCTAAATACTAGTAATAGCTAGCATTATTACACATCACTAAGTCACTATGGTGACTTTACGACAAAAGGTAAGCCTTATATTCTAACACCCCTTCTTAAGGTTTATTGTACTGAAAGCAAAACATAGTAACACATGGATTGAAACCTAAAATTATAGAACCAAATAGAACCATATATTCTTCAAAAGATTTTCTTTGAAAATAATTCTTGGACTAGGTAGACTGTGTAACCCTCGTAAAGGTGTAGTTCTTGAGTTAAATTCTTGTGTTCTCCAATTTCCATCTTCCCAAACTCCATCTATGCTGAGCTTCATCTGCACTAGATCCCTTTGTCTTCAAAGTGTAGTCTTCTTAAAATATACATTCTTCATCAATGAATTATTCACCGTTGTCAACATCAGATGGATCTTCAACAATAGCTATATTTGCTTCATTTGGTTTGTCTTTGAGCTTTGAACGTCATTGTCTTGATTCTACAATTCTAGATTGTGTGACTTCTTTTCTTGTAGAATAACATTCATTCTCCCTTTTGTCTTTATTTGATCTTTTGTGGTTGTTTCTTGAATATAATGCCATCTTGGGTTGAAAATCATCTTCTGCATCTCTTGTTGTTGTTTTCTTTTCTTTAGCTAAGAGAGCTGAAATCATATCTTCTAGAGTTTGAGAAGGCATCTAACTGAGAGAAAAAATGACATTGCTGAATTTAGAAGGTAGATTGTGTGACCTCTTTTCTTGCAGTAATAACATTCAATCTCTCATTTGCTTTTATTTGATCTTTTCATTTTGTGTTTGTTTCTTGAGTAAAATTGCATCTTGGATTGAGTGCCATCATTTGTATCTCTTGTAGTTGTTTTCTTTTCTTTAGCTAAGCGAGTTGAAATCATATCTTCTAGAGTTTGAGAAGACATCTAAGTGAGAAAAAATGGCATTGCTGAATTTACAAGGTGGATTGTTTAACAAAATGACTTTGACATTCTCATCATCTATTGTATCATTGACTTCTGCTAGCTATCTAATAAGACTTAGTGACTTTGTTAGCTATCTTGAATTTGAATAGTTGAAGCTTTCAAGAAAACTTTGAACTAACTGCTGTTGCCCCAAACAATTTGATCAAGTTTTCTCAATCTCTGCTTTGCCAATGCATTAACTTATTTACATCTGTAGGTGGTTTCTCATTCCCATTTACTATTTCCCCACAAGTCTTGTTTTTCAATTGTATTTGGCTTTTTACTTTCTAGATGTGGAAATTGAGGCCAAAATACTTTTCCAATGAAATTTCTATTAGAAAAAATAAACTATGAATCAACTTTTATAAACTCAATTTTTTATAAAATTAACATATAGGGTTTTGTAGATACCCTGAATTTTTTTTTCACAATCTCTTGCTTATGGAATCAGCTCATGCCCTAGTCATGGCTATTTTGTGACTCATTATTGCAAAAGTATCTTGTGCCCATCAAGGGTTCCGCATGACCTTTAGATTTACATGTTTTGTTGCCGTTATGACAACAATATTAGAAAAAGAGAGCTATTAGCACATGCAATAACACATCATAATATTATGGAATATTAGAGTATCTATTTCAAAGAGGTTCATCTTCTTATATAGAGTTTGAGATATGTAACTAAAACTAATTAAAAAAGTGACTGTCCAAGATTCTAAATATTAATAATAGCTATCACTATTACACACTAGTAAGTCACCATGGTGACTATATTACAAAAGTTAAGCCTTATATTCTAACAATATGCATATTTGGAACAAAACTTCCAAGGTGCTTATCAAGATAAGGATATCAATATGCTACATTAAATTTAAGTCTAGGTACAAAGTAAACCTAAAATTTACTTTCTACTTTCTAGACAACAACTTCATAAAAAAGAAATCATAAAAGAATACACATTTCTTTCTATTTCAATGCATTCAACGAGATCAAACATCTCATAAATAATACCAGTATTTAGATTTGTACATATTTAAGTGAGTGTTTTAGGCTTATTTGTTTGCTGACAGAACCTATCTTCTAGATTCATCATATTGTATTTTTCCAACAAGATCTCTTTTATTATAAATTATAGGAACGTCCGACTCTGAACAGTTCATTTGATACATACAATACTATAACTTAACCTTGCCACATGGTTCATAGTGCTGGAAATAATTTCAAGGAGCAAAACTGACACTTTTTTCCTTTTAACACACAACATGTACACAACATATTTCTGCACAAGTCTCTCTTGTAGAGAGTAGCACGTTTCTTTATACCATGATACATAGATCTCTTACATAGATTTAGTGGAAGGATTTCTCCGTCCTCGGTGGCATCTACCTCAAATGCTAAACAACAGATTGCCCCTATCTATAGCTATTATAAAGCGGTGGGGGGGGGTCGGCTAGTTCCCAACCACAAGCCACTTTTCTCTCCCATCCCACCCTGCTTCCCAACGTTCAGCCTCCCACCGTTCATGTAGGGGGGAGGGCCCCTCCCCTTAGAATAGTAGGGCCACCCACCCTACACTATAGTCGATCAAAAGTATGGCTCAGATGTAGACTGGAAAAGTGACCCAACTCCCATAGAATAGTAGGGGTGTGGGAGCCCTTCAAATAGTAGGGGGTTCTTCTTGGAGGGCCCTCCCTTCACCCCCTACTATTTGAAGGGCTCCCACCCCCATAGAATAGTAGGGCCGGGGGGGCCCGGGGCGTATAGAAGAAACTATCGGGCCCCAGAATAACAATCCAACTAGTTGAATTCTATCCTACTATCTCCCCCCTATATTCTAAGGGCAACTATTACAACAGTCACACATCATATCCTTTTGGTTTGCAGAAAACCCTTTGTTTCCAACTAGAGTCTTAAAATACATGAACAAAGTCATATGCCAGGTGAGTGCTCTCTTCCCAACCAATATGACATCGTCAAACACCATAAGAGTAAACCAGTGTACTAACCATTGACTACGAGGATAATGATGTGCCATAGGATACATATACATGGGAAAACACAACAGTTACATCCACACAAATGACATAAATGATCCCTTTGCATAAAATCTAAACCTAAAAACAGCATTATAACAATTCAAAACCCAAAAAATAGCGCATTTGTGTCACTTCGCAAATTGTGAAGAGTCGAAGGAAGAAGAGCACAGCTGTGAGAAACCAAGTGAAAGAAGGAAAGAGAAGTGAGCAAAGGGCAAAAGAAGACCAAGTCTCCATCATTTTAGGTAAGTTCATTATTTTTTGTTTATTTTACAAATTCTTTTGCATTTTTTTGTTTTTGTTAAAATTTCAAATACTAGGAGGGGTTTTTTGTGTGTTTGTGTTCTATGTTTGCACTTGCAGTTGTCATTTACATTTCAACAAAAAAAGAAGTAATGAGCACTAGCAGCAGTGAGGGTAGTGAGGGTCAAGAAATTGAAATTGAACAAACATACCATGAAAGTTCTTCCAAGGAATGTGAGTGTTTCAGGGACACATAGTTCAGAAAATCCATTTCAATGCCCTTCTAACCTCTTGAAAAAGTATGCAAATGGTCCATTTAACCCAAAAAAATCTCCTTTACAATTTTCAACAGCCATAGATGCTAAGAAAAAGAATTCAGGGGGAGAAGAGTATGGCTGTGTCATATTTGCAAGGAGGACTATAGGGGCAGCTACACAAGAGTTTATTCCCATCTTATAAGCATAAATTGTCAAGAGGTAAAAATATGCAAAACCATAACATTAGTTGAGAAGGCCGAGGTAACAGGTTGCACATGGAGGGTGAAGCCAAAAAAACAGGAATGCCAATGGAGTCTTTGCAACCTAGTGGGTCATTGTCTAGTGCTACAACTACTGAATTTAGGAGTGTTGTGCTTGAGAGTCAAAGAGGAAAGAAAAAGTCCACTAGTGTTACTAACATGTTTAACATGCAATTAGGAGATGTAGCTAATAGTTCTATTGCCAAATTTTTCTATGCTAGTGCCATACCATTTCATGTGGCACACTCTCCATTTTTAAACAAATGTTCAAAGATGCACTTGCTGCTGTTCCTTCATATGTTCCCCCTAGAGATCATAAGCTACTCACCTCCCTCCTTGATCATAAGTATTCCAAAGTGAGTATAATGATGGAGGAGTTGAGACAAGTTTGGTTAAGGGATGGTTGCTTTATCATTATGGATGGGTGGACCAATATTAGACATTGGCTACTCATCAATGTTAATGTCACATGTTCAACAAACTTTGATTTTTTTAGAGCTATTGATTGTTCAGGGAAGAGGAAGGATGCAAACTTCAAATTTCAGATTTTAAAAGATGCCATAGAACTTAGAAGAGGTTAGATCCTCTAATGTTGTACAAGTAGTGATTGATTCAGCTCATGTATGCAAGCTAGCTGGTTTAATGGTGGAAGGTGCTTACAAGAACATTTTTTGAACCCCATGTTGTGTCCATGCATTGAACAACACATTGAAAGACATTGGAAAAATAGATTGGCTGAAGGAAGTGGTGTCAAAAGCTAGAGGCATTCAAATGTTTATTTGCAATCATCACACATCACTTGCTTTGTTTAGCACTTTTTTGAGGAAGGAATTTCTCAAGCCTGTAGATACTAGATATGCTAGCTACTTTATTTTGGTGGAGAGGATGATTGAGGTGCAAGAGCCTCTACAATTGATTGTGGTTAATTTAGAGTGGGGTAGAGGCAAACATAGCTGAAGGGAAAGGTGTCAAACAAAAAATCCTCAATGATGATTGGTGGTCCACAATGAGGTAAGAGATTGTCGTTTTCTATTTTTTAGTGAATTGCTGATTTTCAATATTAAATTTGTGATTTTATTATTAACTTATACATTGCTGATTTTAGTATTAACTTTATGGTTTTCATTCTATTATTGATTTTTAAATTAATAAATTGCTGATTTTATTATTCAATTTGTGATTTTATTATTTTTATTGTTTCTAAGTTTCTAACTTGTAAAATTTCTAAATTATGTTCATTCTTGAATCTTTGTAGATATATTTGATCCATTATCTCACCTGTTGTGCAGATCATAAGATATGTTGATACAAACTCTCCCATCCTTGGAGAGATTTATGAGACATTTGACAACATCCTTGGACATATGAAGCAAGCAATTTATAGTAGGGACCCTAATTTTCGGATTAGACGAGGAGCACATTAGGCCCTTTGTGATGCGGCGGTGCAACACTATGAACACCCCCCACTTCATATGACTGCCCATGCTCTAAATCCCAAATGGTATGCAACAAGTTCTGGGAGAGTGCCTCCATGTGATGATGAAGAGGTGAAAGATGGCTTCATGAAGGCCCTTGGGAAAATGTATATTGAGAAGTCTAACAAACTTAGAGCACAATGACTAGCCTTTGTGAGTCTTTGTTGCCCAACATTTAGTAGACCAGAGGCGAGGATGGATAGAGCTACATTAGCTCAAATTGCCCCCATTGGATTGTAGTCATAGCATGGCAAGGATGCATCAAAGTTGAGGATGCTTGCCACGCGTCTACTTTCATAGGTTGCTAGTTCCTCTATTGCAGAGAGGATTTGGTCTACATATAGCTTCATTCTATCAGTCAAGAGGAATAGGCTTACCTCTAGACGATTGGAGAAGTTGGTGGCTGTGCATAGTGCCTTGCGGCTTCAGGATCAGCAAACACCTGAGTATCGTTAGACTCCAGTTGCATGCTATGATGTTGATCCTGAAGATACTACACAAGTTGATTATGAGGAGGCACATGATGTATTGCTTGGGGTTCCACTGGATCAGGATGAGACAACCTCTCATAGTGGTAGCGACTTAGATTCCGATTTTGATGCAGTATTAGGGGATGCTGATTAGGGACAGCTGCATATTTCTATATTTTTGTCATTTTGTAGTTGAAACTTGCAGTCTTTGGGCAATTTGATGCAATTTTTATATAATATATATGCACATTGTCATTGAATGCAATTAAATTTTGTTAAAACTTCATTTTGCCTCGCTCCTGTGCCCGTCCCCGAAATGCATCCTCATCCCCTTTTGTCCCATCCAGGAAACTTGGGGTAACATGGATATATATATCAAAAACGAATAGAACACAAAATGTATTCTTCTATTAGATATCAGGATCAAACATTACAAAGACCTTCACCTCTTTTTATAGAGTTTGGAGTGAAGATAGATAACCTAAAAGCAGCCTAACATTAAAAATAAACTAATCCAATTTAAAATCACTAAAGTGACTTTATTACATATGTAAGTCTTAATTATCTCTAATACCAAAAACAAATAGAACACAAAATGTATTCTTCTATTAGATATCAGGATCAAAATAAAGACCTTCACCTCCTTTTATAGAGTTTGGAGTGAAGATAGATAACCTAAAAGTAACCTAATATTAAAAATAAACTAATCTAATTTAAAGTCACTAAAGTAACTTTATTACAGATGTGAGTCATAATTATCTCAACTACTCTCTTTTAAGACTGACTGCACTAAAACAAACCAAACTAACATGAAGCATATCAAACTAAAAACACCTTGAACCATGAAATCACCATTCTTCAAAAGCTTTACTTTGAAAACAGGTAGAACTCCATCAAGCTGCCTCAAACCCTTGTAAAGTTGTAGCTCCGAAGTTGAATTCCCAAGTTCTAGACCACCATCTCCTCAAACTCCCGAAACATTTATCTCCAAAACCATTGGACAACGATCCATGCTAAGTTACACTCACAAAGCTCCATCAAGTTGTCTCATAAACCTTGTAAGAGTACGATTCCCAAGACCCACAATCTTTCAAGCTAACTGGGCAACCATCCATTTTGAGCTGTCTACATTGGCTTCCTACCTGACTCCACAGAACTAGACTTCTTAAAAATGCATAAAAAGAAACGTCTTCACCATTGTTAGCGTCAAGAGTGTCCTCAACAATGGCTACATTAGCTCCTTTGAGCTTTCCTTTGAGAACATCATTCGCTTAAAGTCTACAGTTCCAAGCTGTGTGGCCTAGTTACTTGCAATAATAACATTCTGTCCCCATTTTTTCCTTATCAGATCCTCTACGATTTGAGTATAATGCTACCTCAATTTGAGGATCATCTTCTATATCTTCGCAATAGTTCTCTTTTCTTCAAGTAGGAAAGCTGAAATCATATCTTCCAGACTTTTAGAAGAAAGTTGACTAGGAGTAAAGATGACACTGCTGAATTTTGAAGACAAACTATTTAATAAAATGGCTTTAGACTTCTACTAGTTATCAAAGAAGAGATCTTAGATTGTTCACGTGGCTTGACATAGTGACTCCATCAAATCATCTTGAACTTGAAAAGCTGAAGCTTTAAAGAAAATTTTGTATTAACAACTATTGCTCCAAATAATGTATTCGAATTCTCCAAAATTTTCTTATATGGTTTTGCCAAATCTATATGATGCAACTCAGAATTAGAGAGGGCAAGACCAATAATAGCTTTGGCTTTATCATCTCTGCTTTGCCATTTTAGTACTTTACTAATATCTGTAGAAAATTTTTCATTTCCATTTACTATTCCCCTTAGGTTCTTGTGCATCAATTGCATCTGAATTTTTACTTTCCAAGTGTGGAAGTTGAAACCAAAATATTTATCCTCTGGAATTTCCATTTTCAAAAACTATAATGAACTGATTTTTTTTTCAAACGCTAATATCTCCTTGCCGAAATTCTGTAAAACCTTAGGACACTAGTTTGCATGAAAACTTCACAGAAAATCCTTACGCTGGGTTTGAACTAGTGGACTGCAAACCCTAATACCTTCCATAAAATTTAGCAGTTGTGGATGAGAAAATCCTAACCCTAGACATTGAACTTGTGCATGTCATGCAAGAAATAAAAAAATATCGGTGTGAATTTTCTAATTGCAAAATCACTCAAGAACCCTAGTTGCTGCAGGAAAACTTGTTGATAGAAAAAAAAAACGCAGCAATTTTAAGGTTGACAAATCCACAATTTTGTAGCAAATTCTGGTGCATCTTTTCTTCACAAAATTTGCCGTGATTTTCAACAAAAAATGGTTTGTGATTTTTGCTGGCAAATGGTCACATGCTTTTAACTCATAAAAAGCCCACGATTTTTCACCATCAGAAATACCCTACAAACTCTGCAAAAAAATTCACGAGTTTTGCCAGAAGGAGCAGGCATGATTTAGAAAAATAAAATCGTGAATTTATGCAGGAGCAGATTAAAACTTCACGCACTTTCTCTTCACGTACCCTGCTTTGATACCATGTTCCAAAAACGAATAGAACACAAAATGTATTCTTCTATTAGATATGAGGATCAAACACTACAAAGACCTTCAACTCCTTTTATAGAGTTTGGAGTGAAGATAGATAACCTGAAAGTAACCTAATATTAAAAATAAACTAGTCTTATTCTTTGTTACAGATGCAAGTCTTAATTATCTCTAATATTAACCACGTTAGTGCTCATTTTATAGTGTTTGCATAAGGCTAAAAGCTTCTCTTTAATGTTTAAAGGGAACTGCATCGCTTGGCACATAGATTATCCTCTTGAATCTAGTACGAGTCAACCTATAATCTGCACATCAAGTTGCCATCAAATACATCCATGGTAAATATAGTTGAAGCATAACATAACTTCATGTCATCAAAAGAACCAGTCAACTTCTAATATTTTAAACACCTAGTCTTTGTTCAAATCAAATACATAATTTACTCAATATTATATTGCAAAATAATCATGATAGGTTGTTAACTTGAAATAAGAAATAAAGTGCAGATGCTTCCAAGTATCATATAAAATACATGTCAAGGTCTATGACAAAATAGTGGCAGAATGGCCATTGATAGCACTGGAAGGTAACAACAGGGTTGGACATTACAAAATCATTGCTAAATTGTATTTGTTATGTATTACATTATTTCATCCTATTGTAGTTTTGTTGCTACAAGTGCAATACAACAGTTTTCCACAAGCCTTCCATGGTTTAAATTGTTCACCAAGAGAAAGTTTTCTCTACCTGCAATTTTTTTTCCAACACAAGCAAATGTCGTTAAGCATTTGCTTCATTACAATCTTTAGTAAGAAAGTTGAAGGCAACTTTCAAAGCAACATGCTGGAAAGTCGTCTTCTGGTAGTCAGCAAAGATTGATGATTAGCTGCAGTATGATTGGGTATCTTTCTTACTGGCTTTCACAACTCAGAAATAACATGCATGCTTGTGGAAATAAGTAGCAACATTTATATGGAATGAGAAACTACTGGTGATGTTGGACTCGTCAGCATGATTCGGGGAAAATAAAATATTTAGCATCAACCATGAAGTAATAGAACTACTTGCAAATGTAACCTAGGTGCCAAACCTTCATTGATCTCTCCTCATTCCAGACTTAACATTTCACTGTTTCTCTTATTATGATGCTACAACACTTTAGGCAACAATACTCTAAAACAGAACTAAGAACAAGATTATAAATTTTTAGATTATTACAAAATGTCATGGGCTGAAGAGCCCGAGTCTCCTGACTGACAACCTACAGGCCAGAAGACCTCAAATATGACTGGTATTATCTCAAGCATTACAAACCTATTTGGAACCAAACCAGCAGACCTTCAAAGGTCTCTATTTAAAAACTTTTGAACTCCTTCCCCTCAGGCCCTGCACTCATTCCCCTTTATTTTTATTCTGATATGTTTTATGAATATTCCGCCACTGAGATTTCATAACTTCCTTAATTTTCATAATGCTGACCTCTATTGGCTGATGGAATGTTAATGTCCCAAAATAAAATAATAATAATGATTTCTGTTATTCATCACCTCTCATAATCCTTACACTGGCTGGAGGCTGTTGTGTGTTAGCTAAAAATAGTCGATTCTTTTAAAACCTGCCTCTGGCAAAGGAACTTGTAACAGCTGGCAAGTGAAATGAATGGCTGCCACCGCCAACCAAGTATGTAAGAGAAAAGGATTATAGAGTCCGCTGGTAGGTAGGAGGTAGCTGTAGGACTTAATTCAAAATGCCACCCGTTTTTAATAGGAATAAACACCTGTGTCTAAGCAAGAATGAAGTGCCTTAAAAGAGACACCTGAGCAGTGTTTGTGGGTCCCATGGAACATATAAAGAGAAACAAATCAGAGAAGGTAGCACCACACTCGAAACAAAATGAAGGATCAATCTGCAACATATAGCAAAATCAGAAGAAAAACAAAATTTGTCAAAGAAAACCTTTTCGGGTGTGCAGGATAGCATGAGCCATAGAGTGCTCCTGCATCAAGTTGAGGGATGGCACCCCTCGTGTGGGTTTAGGGGTAGAGCTTGTAGTGTAATTGAGAGGTAGCACCTCTCGTATGTCTGGGGATAGAGTCCCCAATAGTGTTGGGGGGCAGTGCCTCTCATGAGGTTTGGGGGAAGAGCCTCCAATGAAGTTGAGGGGCAATGCCCATAACAGGGTTTGTGGACAGCACACAAATTAAGGCATTGAAGATGGCATTAAGGCCAAATTAAGGCTTTCAAGACCACATGGACCTTAATAGCGCATGCAATTTTCATAAATTGATCACTATTTGACACCAAATCCTCATTCTATTTGACCAAATCTTCATTCTTCAGAGAACTAACAATGAAGCTGGGGAATTTGACTGGTCTAAATAACAAGGGTTGCGTAGTTGACGATATGAATATCATCACTATTGAATCTTTTTGTTTATTTTCTTTCTTCTTTTATAAATTCCTTACAATAGTTGAAACTTGCAAACATTTATCATTGATGAAAACTTGATTAAATAAACCATTGTTTTACCCTCACGGTGTAAAGTCAAAAATTGCGTACCTTGCAATTTTAACATTATAAATTGTACCCATTTTGATGTCACCTCAGCATGTTTTTAAGACTCATTTTAGCCTATCTTACAAGCCTTTCCCTCTCACTGGTTGCCAAAATTCATTTGGATTTTGTTTAAGTCAATTTTCTATGATTTTAATATGTTCAGACACTTATCTAGTTTCAGACACTCTTGCAACTGCACTGGTGTCCTTCAAATTGGATAAGTGTCCTGTGTATTTTAAACAGCCCCATCAGATGCGTTTTAAATTTTCTTTGGGCATAATATGTTCTATGCATTTTCTGTCAACTTTGTAACTGCCCTGCCCTTTTTTGATTCTGTTGGCCAAAATAGCATGGAATAATTTGGGATTTCAAATTGATTTGGAGTTTTAATCTTCCATAACTAATTTGGTTGGGTATTCTCTATTGCCCTGTTTGGCTACAAGTTTCCATTCCTCACTAATTTTCTTCTTCTTTAATATTTCTCCAGCATCCATGCGTCTTGCAGCAACATTTTCGGCCTTTTTAGCATATTGGCATCTCCATTGTGAAGCTTTCTACTCCATTCTTCTTCAATGCATTGTGCTTTTGGGTTCTTTGCATTCTTGAAAGAAACCTTAAGTCACTTTCTCTTGAACATTGAGGTATATTTGCATTTGCAAGAGCTGTCTTTCTTTTTTGATCATTCCTTAATATTTTATAGATCTCTTGTATCTCTCTTTGATTATTTGATATTTTCAGTGTTACCGGGGATGCGTCCCCCGTCCCTGTCCTGGGGACAGGGGACGGCCAGGGGACGGCAGCAGTGTACTATGTGTTTTTTATTTTGATTTTCTTATCATAATTGAAAAAAAAACCATATGGCAGCAATGTAGCCTTTGGGGATTTTGTTATATGTTTATAACTTGTATGTTATTGTTTAATATCACATGCATATTGACAATGAATTCTGAATTCTGAATGCATATTGGGTCTTGACAATGAATTCTTAACACAAATGTTATATGCTAAGTTTCTATAATGTATATATGCATGATTTATCCATGTTTTCATATGAATATTTAAAATTTCCTTATATATTTAAAATTTTCCTATATTTTATATAGCCGTCTGCTAGCTGTCCCCAAAATTGGCTTGAAAAATTGGGTACTTGGGGACTTGTCCTTCTGTCCCTTGCCATCCCCGTCCTGGAAACTTGAGGTAACACTAAATATTTTAGAGTGTTTGTTGTGCTTTCCCGCTTTCTTGGAAAAGCAACATAACTCATTTCCTTTCCTTGCTATTTCATATTGCAATCTTCTTTTATTTTCTATATTTGATGGTTCATTAATATTTAGGGATTTGATTTCCATTCTCTCTTGAGTTATTTCCAGAATATTGCTCTCTCCCTTCTTGGCACATTGAGATCATTCATTTCACTATTTCCTTTCCATACTTAAAATGGCAAAATATATTTCTTTCAGAGTCCTAGATACACTTAGGCTAAGCACAATCTCTCACATAGCTCTTAGTCCTAGACACACTTAGGATGATTGCACACATGTTCCATTTTATCTTGATTGCTTGTGGAGATCAAAAGACCAAAACAGGGGCTTGACGTTGGTTGCAAGGTGGCTTTATGAATTTATCTTCTCTGGATTTAAATCTTCATACAATAGTTTCAGATTTTTATCCTTCTCTTGCATTTCAGTTCTTCATGTTATTTATCATAGATTATTCTATATTATTTTGGTATTTAGGTTTTATTATCTCAGCATTCTCACCTTATCTATTTTACAGGATTTTCTAACATTGTACTGGTTTATTTTATTTTCTGCTAGACTCAGACAATAACACACTTGAGGTTTCCTCTAGAAAACCCTTTATTTTTGTTTCTGTAGTCCTTTTTATATCGTTCCAGGTTCCTCATAAATTCAGCATTCTAAAACCTATTTTTTGTAATGTAACCAAAATTTGTAATATCTTAATACATTTGGATAAAATCCAACTCATCTTCCTCTTTCTATTGTGCGTTTAATTAAATTAATTTAACTTCACACGTTTCATTAGTTTACCACACTTGATTAATAAAATTTAATCTACCTTTAGGATTTAGTTAGATTAAATTTTATATTATAGAGGGCTTCCTTCACTCTCTACTAAGTCCAAGTCGTAGGTGACATATGAATTAGGAAATATTTGATCACCAACTTCCTAAAGTTAAGACAAGAGAGTGTGCATTCAAGTAAACATAAACAAAAACAATTGTTTTAATAGTCTGTTTACCTCCAATACCACGTAAATATACCTGCTTTCTTCCAAGGTCAACCATTTGTACATATCATATTATCTGTCTATTCAAAGGTTTGACACAAATTGAGATTGTTATCATGACATAGAGAAACTTGGTTCAATGTGGGGACTTTTTGGCATCCCTAGGATGGTTGAGGGATGCCTAGGCATCCCTTGGCTGCCCTAGGGACATTTAGGAGCGTCATCAATGTCCCCTGTAGGTAGGATGCTGCAAAATGCACCCTAAACCTCCCTTGCTTTGGCAAGAACATCTCAGGGATGTTCCCCCTATTAGTAGTGGAGGGCGGTGGGTAGGGGGGATAGGGGGACATTTTGTTTCCTTCCTCAAAATGACTCATTTTTTTGGTTGGGGGTATGTTTTCCTATGGAACAATTGTTTCAATGAAATTTGTCAAGAACTGCAAGGTAGGAAAAGGAGGATTTACAATATTGACAATATTGTGGAGGATACATGCCCTATCAAAGTTGATAATTTTTGCTGCTAAGGGAAGTTTCTCCTGTCCCTTACAAAAATTCAAGGAATAGGTGGGCCATTATGGAGTTGGTGGATTGATGGGAATTTTATTTATTTAGTAATTGGTAGTTTTGAGGCCAAATGTATAGGCTTAATTTCTCCATGTCTTTTATGACATTTGTTGGCAATGCTATAATGCACCCTTCGTAGGCGTAAGTGCCAAACAGAGACCCTTAGCCTATTTTAATTCTTGTAGGCTAATAGGGAGGAAAAAATGGAATAATTAATTAATTAAGTTAAGTTGTCTAAAGTTCAGACAACTTACATTTAATTATTTGTTTTTTATAAAGTTAGACAGTTAAATTAAAAGTGACTTTTATGGGGGCCCAAAATATAAAGTTAAATTATAAAGTCACTTTAGATGTGAAAATGAATAATATATTATTATTTTTGAAAAATGTGTATAAAGAGGAGAATTGAGAAGTAAAATTCATTCTTGGCATTTTTATTTCAAAGCTCCAGTTCGAAAGGTGAGCAATTGTTCATTTTCTACCCTAGGATGAAAACCTTATGGTGAAATTGGTTTTGAGGATGAAAACCCTTCAAGCGAATCCTTGGTGGATTCATTTAGGATTCATAGGGGTGCTTCATATTAGAGATTTGTGGAGATTGTGTTGGAGTGTTAAAGTATCATTTTCCAGGTTTGCTTTCTTGGGTTTTCCAGTGGATGTGCAGTTGAAGTTGATAGTTTGGTTAAAGAGGAAAAATCATTTGCTTGCAAATATAATCAGAATATATCAGTGAAAGATTGTATGCCTGACATAATATTTTCGGAATAAATATTTTATGAGACCTGTACATGGAGACCGGCATGAATAATATTACCAGTTGCCACAATATAATGTAAGTTTGGGAGCCATAGACCCAGCCGTACCATACAAACAAGGGCAGCGACCAAGTGGGTATTCTTTTGGGAAGAATGATGTGGTTTTTTTGTTGCCGAAGTGTTGAGAAGAAGTCACAGGGCCTATCTTTACTGACCACCCCTCATTTGGGTGAAAATATTTCACAAGACACCTGGCCACAGCATTTCACAGGGTCTTGGAACCCTTAACACTTGCTATCCCTCATAAAATGAGAGGACTTATAAAAAGGGAGTTGCAAGAAAAAAGGGATTGACTCACATCTTGGAGTGGGATGTGTGAAGAAAGGAGGGCAGCAACTCATGTTTGAGAAGATTTAGGAGTCCAAAACACCTAGCCACAGTCTATCGCACCTCCTTCTATCAGCTGTTCAGTTTGTATGCTAGTTGCAGCAGTTGCTTAGGCCAAATCAGAGGTCAACCAACGTCATTGTGCAGGAGCATTGTGGTATATCAGAAGCTATTAAAATACTAGCATTCCCAGCCAATATTAAAGATCCGAATTCATTCCTGATTGCAATATTAAAATATTTGTGTATGAATTATTTTGTTGATGTAATTCAAAGATTTGTTCAATGCTATATAGTGCTTTGTATTATCCAAACTTTGAATTTTACTAGAAGAGTTCTGTTTATGTGCATTGTTATATTGTCAAACATTTGTAAGAAATATATATACCTACAGTAGAATATTTCGGTACTGGCATTTTTTCAAACAATTGTCAAAAAAAAAAAAAAATTGTCTAGCATTTTACAAATGCAGTTCATTATAGTTTACCAATATTGGTGCTTGCATTCTTGGCATCATAGCAGCATAAATCGTTTGGGGAATAAATTGTCAAACCAAAAGTTCAGGATTTTTTGAAAAAATCGGGAATAAATCGGGAAAAAATCGGGAAAAAATCGGATATACAAAAAACTGCAAAAAATTGAAGAAAAACAGTCAGAAAGTAATTTTTTTTTAAATTTAATGGCATTTCCATAGCATACAGACATTGAGAGCAAATAAAATATAGAGTTCAATCCATGAATTATAGAAAATAGATTTTCTTTGCTTATACTCATATCGCTGATCAGTGATTAGTCTGATTACATTGCACAAAACATACTACAACTGCATAAATATCAGATTGTGACAGTTGTCAAAATGTCTATTACAATATAGTTTGTGACTTTGTACAAAGTAAACCTATAAACTAAGTACAAAGTTCCAAAAAATTCAATTGTAGCAAATGACGTGCTATAGGGCAGAAGCTCCTGCTCCCGATGTTGAAGCTGTTAGGTGACCGGTTGCCCGCCGAGCTTCTTCAAGTAGATCATCAGGCACGCTGGCCTCCTCCAAGATATTTACATCTTCAGGCTCAATACAATATTCAAATTCATCATCAGATGCAGCAATCCACTCAGACTCAGGATCAATCTCATCGAGATCAATTGGGGCATCTTCCTCAATAGTACCTGTTTTTGCCCATGTAGAAATTAGTCTTTTCTCTACAAGTGAAAAACACAATGACAACAATTGAAATTGATTGCAAGTGTATTAAAAGTCTCACCTTGAGCTTTCTTTAGCTTCAGGCGGAGGTTGTGGTGAACAAACACTAAGTCATTCATCCGTTTTTGTGTTAAGCGGTTGCGTTTTTTGGAATGTATGTGTTCAAAAACACTCCAATTACGCTCACAAGCGGATGAGCTGCATGGCTGGGTCAAAATGTGTATTGCCATCCACCTTAGATTTTTGCATTCGTGGCCAAAAAAATCCCACCATTGAGCTGAAAGTTCAAAGAACATTATATGGAGATGAGTGTCATGTAAGAATATCTTAAAATCTAAGATACATTTAATGATCATGTGACATGAAAAATCAAAAGATTATCAAAATTTTATAGTCTACATGGTTGGAAGGTCTTTCGGCCTTCCACGGTAACCCTAGAAGAGAGAAAACCCCTTCCTTGCCTGTACAATTGCAACTTTGACATAGCTTCATGCAATCGTTCTTGGTCTGGAAACATTTTGTCCATGCACTTTAACAATCCTTGTATGATCTCAGCATCAATTTGTCTTAATGAAGAGTTGTAGAACAATGATGGATTGAGAAAGTATCCTGCAGCATGGAGAGGGGAGTGCATCTGTCCATCCCATCTCCTATCTATTATGTCCCACAATGGCATATACCTATCCCTGTCATTTTCCAGCCTACCCCTCATCACCTCCTTGGCCCTATCCATGGCCTCATACAAGTATCCCATGGGGGATTTATCCCCGTCCACTAGCCTCAAGACTTTTACTAGAGGCTCCGAAAATGATACAACTTGTTCAGCCACATTCCAAAAACTAGTAGAATACATGTAATCTGCAATTGCCATGCCATCTGTTTGATTACCAAAGCCAGACTCCATCCACTCTCTTGAAACAAACATTCGTTTCAAATTCATTTTTTGTTGACAAAGAGTCTGTAGTGCAAGAAAATGTGTTGCAAATCTTGTCACCCCTGGACGAACTAGGTCCTTGCCCTCTGTGAAAGACCGCATCATACTCAAAACCCTTGTGTGATTATAAATATATTTGGTAACAGAGCGAGCCTTGTGCAGTATCTCCTTAACCCATTCAATTTTCCCAATGTCCTCTAGGGTTAGATCAATGCAATGTGCTGCACATGGGGTAAAAAACATGGAGGGCTATTTTTCTATCAAAAGTCTCCCAGCAGCAACACAAGCAGCAGCATTGTCTGTGATAAATTGAACCACATTTTCTGGCCCCACTTCCATGACTACCGAGTCATACATATCAAACAATGCAGCTGCAGATTTCATTGTATTTGATGCATCTACAGATCTCAAAAAAACAGTGCCAAGATCAGAAGAGACAAGGAAGTTGATGAGGGTTCGGTTCCTTCTATCTGTCCATCCGTCTGACATAATGGTGCACCCACTATTAGTCCACTCTGATCGATGCTCTTTAAGAACATCTTTGACATCACTTACTGCCTCATTGAGCATACTAGTCCTCAATGTCTGATAAGATGGGGCTCGATACCCAGGACCTACAGCTGCAAGAGCATCAACCATAGCTTGCCAATATGGAGATCTGGCAGCATGGAATGGCAAGCTCGAGGAGTACCAAAAATTTGCAATGGCCTTCTTCGCTTGATCGTGGACATTCTTCCTCCATCCTGTACTCTCCAAAGTAGTTTGTGATCCTGCTGTAGTACGAGGTTGGAAGAAAGCATCAATGTTTCCTCCACCTGTGTTTGGGCCATGTGCTGTAGAAGGTGTTGATCCGGATTCCCTACAACTCCCATGCCCACCAGCCTCCTCATCCAAGTTATTCCTCTTTACACTTGCAGAATTAGAACCTGTTTCAACTCCAGTTCTTGCTTTTTTGGCCTTATTCTCAGCGATACCATAAAGAGCTTGTTTCGCCTGATATGTGACATCTGCAGGGCATTTTGTGCAAACGGTGGTGTTATTACCTGGTTCTTTTGACAAATGCCATTTGAACCGATAAATTCCACCACCGACGTCATCCTGGCACCAATTGCATTTAACCTTTGCACTACCATCAATTGGTGTGCAATGTGTCCATGCAAAGTCTTTCGGACGCGGCATTGTGATCACTGATCAAGAATGAAATCTGCAAAAGCATTTTATTTCACTCGTAAGATAAAATTGAAATAACAATATAGTAATTTGAAAATACGGTAAATATTTTTAAAATAATATAACAATCATGATTATTATAAAATATAACAATCATGATTATTATAAAATAATAATTGCATTTTAAAATTATATTTTATACAATAATTTTAAAATAAAAATAAAGCAATATTATTTAAAATTTTAAAATTTAAATAGTAAATAATAATAAAAAATTAAAATAAATAAATAAACTTATTTAAAAATAATACAAGTATTTTTTAGTATTATACTATATAATATTATTAGTATTTTTTTTTAATTTTCAAATTCAATATTAAATATTATACTAAAAAAAATTAAACTGTATATAAAAAATTATAGTAAATTAAAAAAATACAGTTATTCAAAATCTAACTCAAAACCCTAAACAATACTAAATTAAATTATTTATAATTTTATTCAAAGTTCTAAAGATTTAGGGAAAAAATTCGTGAAAATGCATGAAAAATGCGTAAAAATGCATACAGAATACTTAGTATTTAGGGAAAAAATGCGAAAAAAATTCAGGCCTACCTCCCGTGCGTGTGAACTTTGAAGAAGAAATGCCGTGCAGGAAGAAAGGGCGTCGATTCTTGTCTGATCTCCGTCGCGTTTTCTATTCCAGTCGGCCTCTGATGACGTCCGTCGCGTTTTCTGTTCCAGTCCGCGTTTTCCAGCAACATATACAAATTTCGGGCAACTTTTAGGGTTTTTATGTTTGCGCGAATCTAATGTTAGGTTGGCAGGTTTAAAACGCGATTTTCTCCAGATTAAAACGCGTTTAAAACCTGCAAAAAATCGGGGAAAAAATCGTCCAGCCTGCAGATTTATTAAAAATCGCGATTAATCGGGTTTAATCGCAGATTTATGCTTCTTTGCTTGGCATGATGGATTTTCATTCATTTTCTTTCCTTGATTTAGAAGGCCTAGGTTTCCATGGACAACTTTCATTTTCCTATTTTAAATAAAAAACAAAACTTGCAAGATTCCTCATAACAAATTGAATTCTCCCAGGTATTATAAAAATATAGAATCCAATTATCATGCTTCTCATATTTTCCAAAATAGAATGATTTGGAGAGCATTTGTCAGAAAAAGCAACTAAGGCTATACTGCAATTTATGGCTACTTTTTTGAATAATGCAAAAACTGTGATTACAATCTTTAATCTAATTTTCAATTTTGACAGCCCAAGGCTTGTTTGAGGGTATCCCGTAGTTAAATTAGTTGTTGAATAACAGATGATTGGATTTGCATCATTGCAGAAGCAATGCTATTTTGGTGCTTTCATTTCATGTGAAGTACTATTTTTTGTGGAAAAGCATAAACATGTTTGAGGACATGTTTATGATCTTATTCTTACACATCTAACACTTTCTAGTATCATTTACATTGGATGATCTGCTCTACAGGAATGAACATGGTGGGTTGTATATGTGATTTTTGTGAAGCATTCTTGTGCCATTCAAAACGTTGCCTCACAACTCATTGCTGTACATGCCCACTAACTGATGCAACATGCATTGAATGTGAGAGGACTGTGTGGGAGCATGGTGGAAGAATGTTCCGATGTTTTTCATGTGATCAGTGGTTATGTGAGGATGATCAGTTTGAGCATCAAGCTTCCTGCCAACAGCTTGAGAGTGAGACTTTCCATTGTCTGTCTTGCAACCGACTTGGGATATATACATGTTTACGTTGCAAGATTTGCTTCTGTGATGATCATGTAAAAAGTGTGAATAATGTGCTCAAGAAAGGGGAGGTATGGTTGCCAATGTTCATTTCCCAAACAGTTCTCTAGCTATCCCATTTCTTTTTAATAGATTGGGAGTTATGTACTGGAAATTGACAGTATCAGTTAATATGCTAGTTACTTGTGGTATTTTTTTTATTTTACATATTACTTTCTTTCCATATAAATTTAACGGAATTTATGGGTAATGGTAAAAGAGTAAAATGGATAACTAAAATTCTTCTTATTTTGAAAGTTAGTGAATGTCCAAAATCTTAATTAAATTTTTCCCTTCTCCTGTCACTTGTCAGGGACTCACATGTAAGAAGTGTGGTTATGCTTTGAGAGAGACAAAAGATCTCAGTGTCTCTGTTAGGCAACATAAGTTTGGACGCCAGGTAACCTTGCTTTCTTGAATGTAAAGACTTTAGTGTAAACACTTGGGTCACTTCTGGCTCTATTCAATTTTTGTCAACTTCATGTGTGAACTTCTCTTCATTCTTGGAATGCTGTTCTTTAGAGCTTGTGACATGCAATGAAATTGGTTTTATGCTTTCAGTTTCATGCAATCCATACAGAAATGCATTTCTCAGAAGCTGTCTTTATCAACATCCTGAGACTCAGACTCAGAAAGCCAAAATTTGACTTGATTTTAGTGAATAAAATGAGCAGTTTTATAAAAACTTAAAAGAGAATTTTATGGATTTTTTTTCGTATCTCATATCAAGTCAACTGAAACTACACATAAAAGTAATCGAATACATTTAACAGACACATGTACACACCAAAAGTGCCAATCTTTGACCGTGGTCTTTTTATGTCTAATTTCCTACCATTGTGATTTTTTATTTTATTTATGTAGGAACAATAATACACAAGTCATTTTCTTTCTATTAGTGTGGTAGATAAATTACAATATAAATTAGCTTGTACTCCTTTATAGCTTTTAACATTTGTCATTTTCCTGTCTCTTCCTGTCTGTGATTTGTTCCAGAACAGTCCATTTTTTCTTCTATATATTTGCAGGACAAATGTATACAAAAAATTTCAGCTTAAAAAAGTTATTTCTTGTTATCTAGATATTCTAGAGTAAAACACAAATTTGTACAAAGCGGGTAGGAAGATATGATGGCAGATTGGTTAGCAAAATAATATTATAGCTATAGAAAAATATGGTAACAAAAGCTGAAATTTGGAGAGGCTGAGTTAAGTTTGTATAAGATAAACTGTACAGAAATTTTATAACATGATACCCAATTTGGGGAATTTCAGTTCCCTTTTTTTCTTTACCTGGCTTTCATGCTTTCTCTAGCATATTTGCACTTATCTTTCTTAAGGTAGGGAAGGGGTTCTTTGTCTAAATAATTGTTTTTCTTAATTGCAAACTTGCAAAGTGAAAAAGGTTCACTTAATTCTTTTGTAAATTTTGAAACATGTTATAACTTGAGCTAATCGTTATGAAAGTTGAAATATAAAGAAATCTCAACTTTTGGTCTTTTAGAATGCCATGTATTTGTTTTCTTTTCATGTGGTCAATATACTTATTACAATAAGCCTGCAACTAGCTGCAGGCCATGCCTTCTAAAATAGAATTGATTCTGTTGATTGTTTTATCTTGGAACAGACTACAAATGAAATGGATTATTATGGAGAGTCATCTTTTGGTAGTGGATATCATAATGATAATGATTACCTTCAAAATGTTTCTGAAGAAGATGGCACTGATGAAGACGAGGATGAAGATGAGGTTTCAGAAGAGGAAGATCATGACAATTATGATGAATATGAAGAGAAAAATGCACTTGTTGGAATGGCTAGTTTAAAATTGAAATAGTAATCATCATTCATTTATCTTGCTTCTGGATTTCATGAGTTGATGGAGATCCCATGATGCTTTCATTTTATTTCTGTGGCTCCAAAATACAAGTTTGTTGTTTCTACTGTGTTGAGCCCTTTCTATGTATTTTGATTGATATTTCTGGCTATTGTAATGGCATATGTCTTTTGTTATGCAAGGTTGGCTTGTTGCCAAGATTTTTCCTTTTCCCCATGTTAAGGGCCTAGAAGGCATGTGCCTAGTCTTCTTTATCAATGTTCTCTTTTAGAAATGAGTTTCTTGCAGCTGCAACTCTTTCTTTGTGTTAAGGTTTGAAGGAAAACAGAGAAGTCTGGTTCTTCCATAGTGATCGTTATCAATTGCTGCACACCGTCAACATCCTGCCAAGTTGTATTGTAGACATAATATCTGGGTGAAATATTCCTTAGATTCTAGTCATGTTTTGATGAAATAATTATGCCTATAGAATCACTTCTCAAACCTGCATTTAATTTTTGGTTCATGGCACTTGCAATTTGTTATTATCATTTTTTTCTTTTATGCAATTGTTGAGTTCCGACACTATCGAGACCCTGCCTAAAAATTTATCAATTTTTGGCTGCAAATTTGTTTTATATTATGTAAATCTCGGTAAAGGCCAACAAAATAAAATCAGATAGACACTTCTTACCTTAGCCTGCCTTTTTTATAGTCATATCAAATTCCAAAAGTAAGTGAATCACGGTTTGTCTGTTACTATTTATTTTCTAAAGCATTTACGAACAGTAGTTGAATATATTATGGAGCACCACTTGTATTTTTCCAATTTGGCCTTAATTGTCTTCTGCTATATGAAGATTCGATTGATGCAGCGTTCGGTAATGGATTATTGCTTGCAGAAGAATCTTGCCATATGTAAAATATGATGTGAAAATTATTATCATAAATAAAGCTTTTGACAAGGTGTGAAACAATGAAGACCCATAAACTGAATGCTTCAGAAATAAGAGATGGGATGGGTGGACTGATATTGTGCAGACATGACTTTTCCAATTAATTTATTTTCTAAGAATAACTCAAGATTATAGGGTTTATATTAATCTACAGTAACATCTATAGTCCTGTGAGGTCAATGAAAATTTGAGAATAACTCAAGATCTTAGGGTTATATATCTATGGTCTTGTAACGTCAATGAAATTTTTGAAGTCGTTAACAATGCAACTTAGCCTCTTCAAAGTGCTTTATCATTACAGGCCCTTCTTATTTAAGATCTCTTTATTATAACACTTTGTCTAGCTTGTACCTATTTATTGAGCTTCCTAGCATGGAGTTCCCAACAGTTTCAGATTTGTATTGCATCATCTCCCAAGCCAACCTATTGGAATGACTGCTGAAACACTATTCCAAAAGTTCGTAATGATGGTTGAAAGAATTAAGAATTCCCTCACCTAAAAAGAAGTGTTATACTGATACTAGGGGGTTATCTTTAATAGATGCATTGGAAATTTATATTTATTTGGGTAAATTAAATTGAGTTGAATGTATTATTTAATTTGTGTGAATAACTATTTAATTCCAGTGGTACATGGGCACATGTCTCGGGCATATTTTTACCATGTCACCGTATTGGGGACGTTTTGGGGACGTGGGGACGGCCAGGGACGTTTCCTAGCTGTCCCCAAAAATTCAAAATCTGAAGGGGACGTTTTCAAAATAGGGGGATGGAATGGGAATGTGTGGGGACGGGTCCCCACATTAACCCCACCACTTTTTTAAAAAAAACACCCAGCTTTAAAAAAAAAACATTTTTAATTGTTGTTTGCCCTCACGCTCCTCTAAACCCTAAAGCAATTAAATACTATGTCCTATTGTCACTTGTGTTCATTTTTACATGAATTTTTTTTTGCAGCCAAGTTAGAAAGACAAAGAGGAGGGTTTGAAGGTGCTGATTAGAGGCAGCCTCATACTTTCAATCACTATGTTTTGCAATTTGATCATTTGGACATTTGTAGTGCAAAATTGTAGCCTTTGGGCATTTTGGTGCATGCAGTATTACTTCTTTAGTTTTTTCTAATTTTATATCATATGCACATTGACAATGAATTATGGAAGCAATTCAAATTTAAATATTAATTTGTTCGACTCGTGAACTCTATTGTTGCATTTTAAGGATTCTTAATTCTCTAATGTATATGTCAATTTGATGGATGCCTTATCAATGTTATGATTATCATATGAATATTTAAAACTTCTCTATATTTTTAAACTTTTATATATTTTTATATAGCCATCCCCTTTGCTGTCCCCTTCCGTCTCCAAAAATGACCTAAAAAAATCCGTCCTCGAAACACGTCCTGCTGTCCCGGAGACTTGGTGGAACATAGTTTAATTCTCTCATATAAATATTTAGTTAGCCAATAGGCTATTTATTGAATGAGCTTTCGGCCTGAAACAAGTCTCACGTCGTAAAACTACCATGGGTTGCCGTCAAACTGTCCTGGATTGCCGTTGATCAAATGTGAGTAAAAGGTAATAAATGCAGTATTAAGAGATCAATCCAATTCACTGCTAGTCGATCAGATAGCAATCTTTGCAATAAATGTGAAGATATTTGCCATCACCCTAACTCCTGCCGACTCCTAACATTGCTCAAATTATTCTTAAATACATATAAATCTACTCATTTTACAACATATAAGCAGAGCAGGTGTGATTCCTTACCCGTTGGAGTTGATAGGAGCTTTTAGTTGGGGCGGTGGCATCTCAGTATCGAACTTGATCTGTTGCAACCAATGGATGAAGGAAGAGTTCCTAAAGTTGCTGCCATGACGATCCTGCCATTGGATGGGATGGATGGTTGCAAGAGATCTTGCTGTAGGCACAATGAATACACCCATTTTCTATTCTATGATAACCATTCCAGCTATCCAACAGTGGGTTACTGTACGAGTCTTGGCATACAACAATAATTTATTGTTCAATGCTTTTCTTGATAGTTTCTGCTTTGATTTCAGTGTCTGGTAATTGTATGTTTTTGTTGTTTGTTTGTGCCCTATTTGGTTGATCGGTTTTTTCCCACAATTTTGTTTCAACTTTGGATTGGTTAGTTTGTATTGTTATCTCGTATGCATCTATGCCTGTTTTACATCTATTCTGGTATGCATCTATGCAATGTAATGGTGGGCTTCTTGTTGTAACGCGCCG
Source organism: Sequoia sempervirens (assembly GCA_007258455.2). Taxonomy (NCBI): domain Eukaryota; kingdom Viridiplantae; phylum Streptophyta; class Pinopsida; order Cupressales; family Cupressaceae; genus Sequoia; species Sequoia sempervirens. The sequence goes on from VDFB02000003.1 coordinate 771,735,565, forward strand.
GCCTGGACGATTCACTGGCCAATTTCTCTAAAGCTGTTCATTATTCCCATGGCCTGCTTGGCTGGAGATCTCTCTCAATTGAATCCGCACCCTAAACATTTAGAAATTTTAGTATATCAGTGAACACCAAATATATACATGGTACCATAGCCGAATTGTGAGATTAACTTGGACTTTTCCGATCACAGAGGGGACTGTGATTGGATACATGGTTTCTACCCACTCAGGTCTAACAAAGGTAGTTTTGAAGAAGGGAAAGGCACAGGTCTTTCGTAATGGAAAATCCCATAGTATATATAGATGGAGTAGTTGGGTGACTTTCCCCAAAGAAAGACGAAGGAGGATGTTAGAACAAATTCCTTGAACTTCAATAAGGATGAATAATACAAAAAAAAACATGCATAGATGTCTTCAACTTCCCTTATTGGATATAAATGTGCATAATCTTGTAAACAATGAAGATGGCATGTTGTCTAGGCTCACTGTGGACATGTTCAGTAGTCATGTTGTTACTGTATCATCTGTAGCATGGGTTGAAAATATCGGTCTATGATAGATCTACTTGTGAGGGAACTCCTTGAGATTGATAACATAAAGTGGAGACCCTCCACTGAAGTATGGAGGAGGAAGGATTAAATATAGGCCTCTGTAGAAAACAGAGTGAAAGGGAGAATCTTTTTTGCATTCTTACAACATCAGTGTAGCTAATTTGTGGCTATGACTTGCAAGAACAACAATTTTACCATGCAAGTTTTTGCTACAGCAACATAAAAGAGTTTTCTTCTTTCATCAACAAGTATAATGAAAATTGCCCTCCAACTCCAATACTGTAAATTTATATCTACTGATTGCTAAGAGGAGAGGATGCTTGCTTCTATGGAGGTTGCTAATTTGAGCTTGATTGCAAACTAGTAAAAGTGCTGAGAAGGGATCCTTGCAGATTGCAAGATTTCTACAGCTTTTTGGACAAAATGGTGCATGTCGATGAGACCAAGGTCGATACCATAACTAATGTGGAGCATACTGCAGGGACAAACGTGTGAGGCATGCAATGACCAAGTGCCTGCTAACTATAAATTCTATTTATATATATATTAATAATATTTTTACCTACACTACCATGGGCCATAGTCTAAGGACAAGTGTCCATCAATCATTCCAGTAAGTCAAGACGCTTCAAAGTATTTGAACAAAACGTATTGTTTGCTAGGTTTAGATAGGCATCCGAGTCTAGCATAATTAATGTTAGGTGGCATACATAAATTGCCAAGGAAAAATATCTATTTCACCTTTTATGAGACACAAACCATGATAAGAGGCCAACTTTACAAAACTAAATAAAAGAAGATTCTAAAATAGATTTAGCACCACACTACAACTAGACAAAATCTACGCAAATACTTAACGAAAACGTATACGAAACAAGAAAAAATAGACAAAAATAAAAAAAATATAAAATATAATTAATAGAAAAAAACAACTACAAATTTAGAGCTCCATAAGGGCGTTGAATGTAAAAGTTATTTTATCAGTAGTTTGTAATGTTAATACAGATTTTAGCTCTCTTTCTCCTTCTTTTTGACTTTTATTTTAGTATAGTGTAACTGACTATTTATTTTAATTGGTAAAAGTTATTTTATCATTAGTTTGTACTGTTAATACAGATCTTAGCTCTCTTTCTCCTTCTTTTTGACTTTTATTTTAGTATAGTGTAACTACCTATTTATTTTCGGTTTGACCATTGAAAGTAGAGTGAAAAATATAAAATATAATTAATAGAAAAAAACAACTACAAATTTAGAGCTCCATAAGGGCGTTGAATGTAAAAGTTATTTTATCATTAGTTTGTAATGTTAATACAAATCTTAGCTCTCTTTCTCCTTCTTTTTGACTTTTATTTTAGTATAGTGTAACTGCCTATTTATTTTAATTGGTAGGGAATAGGGTACAAGAATTCTAATTGTGTAGATTGCATGAGGTAGTAGTAATTGCAATTCAGTAGTTTTCACCGAATCAAGGCAACATGGATAATTCAACTTAGTGGTAGTAGTTTATCATTCCTACTTTCTCAATAGAAATACTAAAATATCAAAATAAAATATTATAGTTTCAAAGAATTATTGAAGGTAATATCTATTAAATTTAAAGATCAAAAAAATGTTTTTAATGTTCTGATAGAGAATAATAAATAAAGTTTTAAGTGGGAAAAAAATAAATTGGTTCTTATTTGTTTATTAAATTTGTATTGGACATTTTGTTGATATTGGAATAGTGTGATGGTTAAATTGTGGTGTTGTGGTTCTTTCCACCAAGATTCAAATCCCATTGAGATGTTATTGTCTCATTTGTGATCTCATCAGTTCATAGCTCTAGGTCAAAAGCATTTACCCCTTATATAGAAAAAAAGAGTTTACATTGGATATTTTAATTCCCTTTTTTATTGTGGGTATGACATAATCAAAAAGATATGTAGGATGCTTTACAAATTGCATTTCAAGGATAAAAAAAGCTTAGATTGATAACACTTTTAACCTTTAAAAAATTCTATTAAATTTAAAGAATGAAAGAAGCTAAATTCATTTGAGGAATTTTAACTACAACTCAACATAAAATGAACTAACTTAGGATGCAAGGGGAAATTATAACAAAATAGAAAATTGTAATTTTTTTTTGAGATATCTTCTAAACTGCATTGCACATCACTCCCTTCTTACTTCTCTATATTTTTCTATCGGCGCAACCCTTGCACCCCCTCTGGTGCAAGTGCTAGTTCATATAATCTAGGGAATCATGAGGTGCTTCATTCAGGAGAATTTTCATTATAAGGAAACATTTTAAATGTAATTTGTTGTTTTGCACCCACTCTCCCCTCACAACGTGAGAAATAGACATTTGGCACCTGTTGAAGTTTGATAGAGTCACTTTGTAGCTCATTTTGTGCTCATTCACTCTATTTAAAGAGGCCATTGGTTTCTCTTTTTCTCAAAGGCTTCTTTTAGTGTATCCATGAATTTTATCCCTTGTCTTCTACTATCTCTTGGAAGAAGCTTGATTTATATTATGAAATCATTTTAATTGTTTTGGGCAATCCATGATAACACATGGGGTTTTCTTTTTGTTGTATGGGTTTTCTCACTTGACAAATCTTGTGTAGGCATTTTTACGCTATGTTTTATATTGTGATTAATTGTATTATTTACTTATTTAATAGTATAGTAAGTGATCTTTGAATTAGTTCTTCCATGGTTAATAAAAGTGTGCCAATAAACTTAGAATTTAAGTGTGTGCAGTTGAGTAAATGGAAGCACAAAAAGTTCTCTATTTCAATATCAACTTTTGATCTATGTTCTACCAAGCTTTCAAGAAGGGGTGTAGGCGATTGGGACACATTAGGGGACAAATTTTTTGGAGGCCATTTAAGCAGACTGTAGGGGACAACGAAAAAATAGAGAAAATTTAAAAATATAAAGAAATTTCAAATATTCATATAATAACATTTATAAGATATTCATCATATACATTATAGATCCTTAAAAAATAACATTTACAAGAAAATGTCCACAGGCTACAAGTTCCAACAACAAAATGACAAAAAAGAAAAGAAAATATTTTGCTACCCTTGAACTTGCAAAAAATTGTACAATCAATGATCCTATCTCCATTTTTTCATAATTGTAATAGTTGACAAAAGAGAAGTCCTTGGCTTTGTATTGAGATTGGAAAGGAGGTTGCCTCAATAAGATTATCATACCTAAATTTAAGTTTGCCTTAATAAAATAGTTTTCAATAAAATTTTCAATGAATAGATAATTACGGTTGACTTGACAACTTCATTAAATTCACCATGTTTCATTAACAACAATATTGATAAATGGAATTCAAAGGGTTTTCAAGTGTTTGAAAAGATGTATGCTTATAGTGCCATGAAATTTAATTAGAATTATCACTAAAAATAAAAATATAATTTTATATAAATATAATAATATATATATATATATATATATATTATAATAATATATATATTATAATATATATATATATATAATATATATATATATATATATATATATATATATGTAATAATATAATAATGGTATATATATATATATATATATATATATATATAAGATTATCATACCTAAATTTAAGTTTGCCTTAATAAAATAGTTTTCAATAAAATTTTCAATGAATAGATAATTACGGTTGACTTGACAACTTCATTAAATTCACCATGTTTCACTAACAACAATATTGATAAATGGAATTCAAAGGGTTTTCAAGTGTTTGAAAAGATGTATGCTTATAGTGCCATGAAATTTAATTAGAATTATCACTAAAAATAAAAATATAATTTTATATAAATATATAAATATAATAATATATATATATATATATTATAATAATATATATATATATATATATTATAATAATATATATATTATAATAATAATATATTATAATAATAATATAATATAATAATATAATAATATAATAATATATATAAGATTATCATACCTAAATTTAAGTTTGCCTTAATAAAATAGTTTTCAATAAATTTTTCAATGAATAGATAATTACGGTTGACTTGACAACTT
>VDFB02000003.1:771740179-771808928 GCA_007258455.2 Sequoia sempervirens
TTAGCATCAACCATGAAGTAATAGAACTACTTGCAAATGTAACCTAGGTGCCAAACCTTCATTGATCTCTCCTCATTCCAGACTTAACATTTCACTGTTTCTCTTATTATGATGCTACAACACTTTAGGCAACAATACTCTAAAACAGAACTAAGAACAAGATTATAAATTTTTAGATTATTACAAAATGTCATGGGCTGAAGAGCCCGAGTCTCCTGACTGACAACCTACAGGCCAGAAGACCTCAAATATGACTGGTATTATCTCAAGCATTACAAACCTATTTGGAACCAAACCAGCAGACCTTCAAAGGTCTCTATTTAAAAACTTTTGAACTCCTTCCCCTCAGGCCCTGCACTCATTCCCCTTTATTTTTATTCTGATATGTTTTATGAATATTCCGCCACTGAGATTTCATAACTTCCTTAATTTTCATAATGCTGACCTCTATTGGCTGATGGAATGTTAATGTCCCAAAATAAAATAATAATAATGATTTCTGTTATTCATCACCTCTCATAATCCTTACACTGGCTGGAGGCTGTTGTGTGTTAGCTAAAAATAGTCGATTCTTTTAAAACCTGCCTCTGGCAAAGGAACTTGTAACAGCTGGCAAGTGAAATGAATGGCTGCCACCGCCAACCAAGTATGTAAGAGAAAAGGATTATAGAGTCCGCTGGTAGGTAGGAGGTAGCTGTAGGACTTAATTCAAAATGCCACCCGTTTTTAATAGGAATAAACACCTGTGTCTAAGCAAGAATGAAGTGCCTTAAAAGAGACACCTGAGCAGTGTTTGTGGGTCCCATGGAACATATAAAGAGAAACAAATCAGAGAAGGTAGCACCACACTCGAAACAAAATGAAGGATCAATCTGCAACATATAGCAAAATCAGAAGAAAAACAAAATTTGTCAAAGAAAACCTTTTCGGGTGTGCAGGATAGCATGAGCCATAGAGTGCTCCTGCATCAAGTTGAGGGATGGCACCCCTCGTGTGGGTTTAGGGGTAGAGCTTGTAGTGTAATTGAGAGGTAGCACCTCTCGTATGTCTGGGGATAGAGTCCCCAATAGTGTTGGGGGGCAGTGCCTCTCATGAGGTTTGGGGGAAGAGCCTCCAATGAAGTTGAGGGGCAATGCCCATAACAGGGTTTGTGGACAGCACACAAATTAAGGCATTGAAGATGGCATTAAGGCCAAATTAAGGCTTTCAAGACCACATGGACCTTAATAGCGCATGCAATTTTCATAAATTGATCACTATTTGACACCAAATCCTCATTCTATTTGACCAAATCTTCATTCTTCAGAGAACTAACAATGAAGCTGGGGAATTTGACTGGTCTAAATAACAAGGGTTGCGTAGTTGACGATATGAATATCATCACTATTGAATCTTTTTGTTTATTTTCTTTCTTCTTTTATAAATTCCTTACAATAGTTGAAACTTGCAAACATTTATCATTGATGAAAACTTGATTAAATAAACCATTGTTTTACCCTCACGGTGTAAAGTCAAAAATTGCGTACCTTGCAATTTTAACATTATAAATTGTACCCATTTTGATGTCACCTCAGCATGTTTTTAAGACTCATTTTAGCCTATCTTACAAGCCTTTCCCTCTCACTGGTTGCCAAAATTCATTTGGATTTTGTTTAAGTCAATTTTCTATGATTTTAATATGTTCAGACACTTATCTAGTTTCAGACACTCTTGCAACTGCACTGGTGTCCTTCAAATTGGATAAGTGTCCTGTGTATTTTAAACAGCCCCATCAGATGCGTTTTAAATTTTCTTTGGGCATAATATGTTCTATGCATTTTCTGTCAACTTTGTAACTGCCCTGCCCTTTTTTGATTCTGTTGGCCAAAATAGCATGGAATAATTTGGGATTTCAAATTGATTTGGAGTTTTAATCTTCCATAACTAATTTGGTTGGGTATTCTCTATTGCCCTGTTTGGCTACAAGTTTCCATTCCTCACTAATTTTCTTCTTCTTTAATATTTCTCCAGCATCCATGCGTCTTGCAGCAACATTTTCGGCCTTTTTAGCATATTGGCATCTCCATTGTGAAGCTTTCTACTCCATTCTTCTTCAATGCATTGTGCTTTTGGGTTCTTTGCATTCTTGAAAGAAACCTTAAGTCACTCTCTCTTGAACATTGAGGTATATTTGCATTTGCAAGAGCTGTCTTTCTTTTTTGATCATTCCTTAATATTTTATAGATCTCTTGTATCTCTCTTTGATTATTTGATATTTTCAGTGTTACCGGGGATGCGTCCCCCGTCCCTGTCCTGGGGATAGGGGACGGCCAGGGGACGGCAGCAGTGTACTATGTGTTTTTTATTTTGATTTTCTTATCATAATTGAAAAAAAAACCATATGGCAGCAATGTAGCCTTTGGGGATTTTGTTATACGTTTATAACTTGTATGTTATTGTTTAATATCACATGCATATTGACAATGAATTCTGAATTCTGAATGCATATTGGGTCTTGACAATGAATTCTTAACACAAATGTTATATGCTAAGTTTCTATAATGTATATATGCATGATTTATCCATGTTTTTATGAATATTTAAAATTTCCTTATATATTTAAAATTTTCCTATATTTTATATAGCCGTCCGCTAGCTGTCCCCAAAATTGGCTCGAAAAATTGCGTACTTGGGGACTTGTCCTTCTGTCCCTTGCCATCCCCGTCCTGGAAACTCGAGGTAACACTAGATATTTTAGAGTGTTTGTTGTGCTTTCCCTCTTTCTTGGAAAAGCAACAGAACTCATTTCCTTTCCTTGCTATTTCATATTGCAATCTTCTTTTATTTTCTATATTTGATGGTTCATTAATATTTAGAGATTTGATTTCAATTCTCTCTTGAGTTATTTCCAGAATATTGCTCTCTCCCTTCTTGGCACATTGAGATCATTCATTTCACTATTTCCTTTCCATACTTAAAATGGCAAAATATATTTCTTTCAGAGTCCTAGATACACTTAAGCTAAGCACACTCTCTCACATAGTTCTTAGTCCTAGACACACTTAGGATGATTGCACACATGTTCCATTTTATCTTGATTGCTTGTGGAGATCAAAAGACCAAAACAGGGGCTTGACGTTGGTTGCAAGGTGGCTTCATGAATTTATCTTCTCTGAATTTAAATCTTCATACTATAGTTTCAGATTTTTATCCTTCTCTTGCATTTCAGTTCTTCATGCTATTTATCATACATTATTCTATATTATTTTGGTATTTAGGTTTTATTATCTCGGCATTCTCACCTTATCTATTTTACAGGATTTTCTAACATTGTACTGGTTTATTTTATTTTCTGCTAGACTCAGACAATAACACACTTGAGGTTTCCTCTAGAAGAACCTTTATTTTTGTTTCTGTAGTCCTTTTTTATATCGTTCCAGGTTCCTCACAAATTCAGCATTCTAAAACCTATTTTTTGTAATGTAACCAAAATTTGTAATATCTTAACACATTTGGATAAAATCCAACTCATCTTCCTCTTTCTATTGTGCGTTTAATTAAATTAATTTTACTTCACACGTTTCATTAGTTTACCACACTTGATTAATAAAATTTAATCTACCTTTAGGATTTAGTTAGATTAAATTTTATATTATAGAGGGCTTCCTTCACTCTCTACTAAGTCCAAGTCGTAGGTGACATGAATTAGGAAATATTTGATCACCAACTTCCTAAAGTTAAGACAAGAGAGTGTGCATTCGAGTAAGCACAAACAAAAACAATTGTTTTAATAGTCTGTTTACCTCCAATACCATGTAAATATACCTGCTTTCTTCCAAGGTCAACCATTTGTACATGTCATCATATTATCTGTCTATTCAAAGGTTTGACACAAATTGAGATTGTTATCATGACATAGAGAAACTTTGTTCAATGTGGGGACTTTTTGGCATCCCTAGGATGGTTGAGGGATGCCTAGGCAACCCTTGGCTGCCCTAGGGACATTTAGGAGCGTCATCAATGTCCCCTGTAGGTAGGATGCTGCAAAATGCACCCTAAACCTCCCTTGCTTTGGCAAGAACATCTCAGGGATGTTCCCCCTATTAGTAGTGGAGGGCGGTGGGTAGGGGTGATAGGGGGACATTTTGTTTCCTTCCTCAAAATGACTCATTTTTTTGGTTGGGGGTATGTTTTCCTATGGAACAATTGTTTCAATGAAATTTGTCAAGAAATGCAAGGTAGGAAAAGGAGGATTTACAATATTGACAATATTGTGGAGGATACATGCCCTATCAAAGTTGATAATTTTTGCTGCTAAGGGAAGTTTCTCCTGTCCCTTACAAAAATTTAAGGAATGGGTGGGCCATTATGGAGTTGGTGGATTGATAGGAATTTTATTTATTTAGTAATTGGTAGTTTTGAGGCCAAATGTATAGGCTTAATTTCTCCATGTCTTTTATGACATTTGTTGGCAATGCTATAATGCACCCTTCATAGGCGTAAGTGCCAAACAGAGACCCTTAGCCTATTTTAATTCTTGTAGGCTAATAGGGAGGATAAAATGGAATAATTAATTAATTAAGTTAAGTTGTCTAAAGTTCAGACAACTTACATTTAATTATTTATTTTTTATAAAGTTAGACAGTTAAATTAAAAGTGACTTTTATGGGGGCCCAAAATATAAAGTTAAATTATAAAGTCACTTTAGATGTGAAAATGAATAATATATTATTATTTTTGAAAAATGTGTATAAAGAGGAGAATTGAGAAGTAAAATTCATTCTTGGCATTTTTATTTCAAAGCTCCAGTTCGAAAGGTGAGCAATTGTTCATTTTCTACCCTAGGATGAAAACCTTATGGTGAAATTGGTTTTGAGGACGAAAACCCTTCAAGCGAATCCTTGGTGGATTCATTTAGGATTCATAGGGGTGCTTCATATTAGAGATTTGTGGAGATTGTGTTGGAGTGTTAAGGTATCATTTTCCAGGTTTGCTTTCTTGGGTTTTCCAGTGGATGTGCAGTTGAAGTTGATAGTTGGGTTAAAGAGGAAAAATCATTTGCTTGCAAATATAATCAGAATATATCAGTGAAAGATTGTATGCCTGACATAATATTTTCGGAATAAATATTTTATGAGACCTGTACATGGTGACCGGCATGAATAATATTACCAGTTGCCACAATATAATGTAAGTTTGGGAGCCATAGACCCAGCCGTACCATACAAACAAGGGCAGCGACCAAGTGGGTATTCTTTTGGGCCTGCTGAAGAGTGATGTGGTTTTTTTGTTGCCGAAGTGTTGAGAAGAAGTCACAGGACCTATCTTTACTGACCACCCCTCATTTGGGTGAAAGTATTTCACAAGACACCTGGCCACAGCATTTCACAGGGTCTTGGAACCCTTAACACTTGCTATCCCTCATAAAATGAGAGGACTTATAAAAAGGGAGTTGCAAGAAAAAAGGGATTGACTCACATCTTGTAGTGGGATGTGCGATGAAAGGAGGGCAGCAACTCATGTTTGAGAAGATTTAAGAGTCCAAAACACTTAGCCACAGTCTATCGCACCTCCTTCTATCAGCTGTTTAGTTTGTATGCTAGTTGCAGCAGTTGCTTAGGCCAAATCAGAGGTCAACCAACGTCATTGTGCAGGAGCATTGTGGTATATCAGAAGCTATTTAAAATACTAGCATTCCCAGCCGATATTAAAGATCCGAATTCATTCCTGATTGCAATATTAAAATATTTGTGTATGAATTGTTTTACTGATGTAATTCAAAGATTTGTTCAATGCTATGTAGGGCTTTGTATTATCCAAACTTTGAATTTTTCTAGAAGAGTTCTGTTTATGTGCATTGTTATATTGTCAAACATTTGTAAGAAATATATATACATACAGTAGAATATTTCGGTACTGGCATTTTTGCAAACACTTGTCAAAATTTTTTTTTTTTTTTCCCAGCATTTTACAAATGCAGTTCATTATGGTTTACCAATATTGGTGCTTGCATTCTTGGCATGATGGATTTTCATTCATTTTCTTTCCTTGATTTAGAAGGCCTAGGTTTCCATGGACAACTTTCATTTTCCTATTTTAAATAAAAAAAAAAACTTGCAAGATTCCTAATAACAAATTGAATTCTCCCAGTTATTATAAAAATATAGAATCCAATTATCATGCTTGTCATATTTTCCAAAATAGAATGATTTGGAGAGCATTTGTCAGAAAAAGCAACTAAGGCTATACTGCAATTTATGGCTACTTTTTTGAATAATGCAAAAACTGTGATTACAATCTTTAATCTAATTTTCAATTTTGACAGCCCAAGGCTTGTTTGAGGGTATCCCTTGGTATAGAGCTTTGTTATTTCTTTTGTTGTTGTTCCCTTAGTTAAATTAGTTGTTGAATAACAGATGATTGGATTTGCTTCATTGCAGAAGCAATGCTATTTTGGTGCTTTCATTTCATGTGAAGTACTATTTTTTGTGGAAAAGCATCTTATTCTTACACATCTAAGACTTTCTAGTGTCATTTACATTGGATGATCTGCTCTACAGGAATGAACATGGTGGGTTGTATATGTGATTTTTGTGAAGCATTCTTGTGCCATTCAAAACGTTGCCTCACAACTCATTGCTGTACATGCCCACTAACTGATGCAACATGCATTGAATGTGAGAGGACTGTGTGGGAGCATGGTGGAAGAATGTTCCGATGTTTTTCATGTGATCAGTGGTTATGTGAGGATGATCAGTTTGAGCATCAAGCTTCCTGCCAACAGCTTGAGAGTGAGACTTTCCATTGTCTGTCTTGCAACCGACTTGGGATATATACATGTTTACGTTGCAAGATTTGCTTCTGTGATGATCATGTAAAAAGTGTGAATAATGTGCTCAAGAAAGGGGAGGTATGGTTGCCAATGTTCATTTCCCAAACAATTCTCTAGCTATCCCATTTCTTTTTAATAGATTGGGAGTTATGTACTGGAAATTGACAGTATCAGTTAATATGCTAGTTACTTGTGGTATTTTTTTTATTTTACATATTACTTTCTTTCCATATAAATTTAACGGAATTTATGGGTAATGGTAAAAGAGTAAAATGGATAACTAAAATTCTTCTTATTTTGAAAGTTAGTGAATGTCCAAAATCTTAATTAAATTTTTCCCTTCTCCTGTCACTTGTCAGGGACTCACATGTAAGAAGTGTGGTTATGCTTTGAGAGAGACAAAAGATCTCAGTGTCTCTGTTAGGCAACATAAGTTTGGACGCCAGGTAACCTTGCTTTCTTGAATGTAAAGACTTTAGTGTAAACACTTGGGTCACTTCTGGCTCTATTCAATTTTTGTCAACTTCATGTGTGAACTTCTCTTCATTCTTGGAATGCTGTTCTTTAGAGCTTGTGACATGCAATGAAATTGGTTTTATGCTTTCAGTTTCATGCAATCCATACAGAAATGCATTTCTCAGAAGCTGTCTTTATCAACATCCTGAGACTCAGACTCAGAAAGCCAAAATTTGACTTGATTTTAGTGAATAAAATGAGCAGTTTTATAAAAACTTAAAAGAGAATTTTATGGATTTTTTTTCGTATCTCATATCAAGTCAACTGAAACTACACATAAAAGTAATCGAATACATTTAACAGACACATGTACACACCAAAAGTGCCAATCTTTGACCGTGGTCTTTTTATGTCTAATTTCCTACCATTGTGATTTTTTATTTTATTTATGTAGGAACAATAATACACAAGTCATTTTCTTTCTATTAGTGTGGTAGATAAATTACAATATAAATTAGCTTGTACTCCTTTATAGCTTTTAACATTTGTCATTTTCCTGTCTCTTCCTGTCTGTGATTTGTTCCAGAACAGTCCATTTTTTCTTCTATATATTTGCAGGACAAATGTATACAAAAAATTTCAGCTTAAAAAAGTTATTTCTTGTTATCTAGATATTCTAGAGTAAAACACAAATTTGTACAAAGCGGGGAGGAAGATATGATGGCAGATTGGTTAGCAAAATAATATTATAGCCATAGAAAAATATGGTAACAAAAGCTGAAATTTGGAGAGGCTGAGTTAAGTTTGTATAAGATAAACTGTACAGAAATTTTATAACATGATACCCAATTTGGGGAATTTCAGTTCCCTTTTTTTCTTTACCTGGCTTTCATGCTTTCTCTAGCATATTTGCACTTATCTTTCTTAAGGTAGGGAAGGGGTTCTTTGTCTAAATAATTGTTTTTCTTAATTGCAAACTTGCAAAGTGAAAAAGGTTCACTTAATTCTTTTGTAAATTTTGAAACATGTTATAACTTGAGCTAATCGTTATGAAAGTTGAAATATAAAGAAATCTCAACTTTTGGTCTTTTAGAATGCCATGTATTTGTTTTCTTTTCATGTGGTCAATATACTTCTTACAATAAGCCTGCAACTAGCTGCAGGCCATGCCTTCTAAAATAGAATTGATTCTGTTGATTGTTTTATCTTGGAACAGACTACAAATGAAATGGATTATTATGGAGAGTCATCTTTTGGTAGTGGATATCATAATGATAATGATTACCTTCAAAATGTTTCTGAAGAAGATGGCACTGATGAAGACGAGGATGAAGATGAGGTTTCAGAAGAGGAAGATCATGACAATTATGATGAATATGAAGAGAAAAATGCACTTGTTGGAATGGCTAGTTTAAAATTGAAATAGTAATCATCATTCATTTATCTTGCTTCTGGATTTCATGAGTTGATGGAGATCCCATGATGCTTTCATTTTATTTCTGTGGCTCCAAAATACAAGTTTGTTGTCTCTACTGTGTTGAGCCCTTTCTATGTATTTTGATTGATATTTCTGGCTATTGTAATGGCATATGTCTTTTGTTATGCAAGGTTGGCTTGTTGCCAAGATTTTTCCTTTTCCCCATGTTAAGGGCCTAGAAGGCATGTGCCTAGTCTTCTTTATCAATGTTCTCTTTTAGAAATGAGTTTCTTGCAGCTGCAACTCTTTCTTTGTGTTAAGGTTTGAAGGAAAACAGAGAAGTCTGGTTCTTCCATAGTGATCGTTATCAATTGCTGCACACCGTCAACATCCTGCCAAGTTGTATTGTAGACATAATATCTGGGTGAAATATTCCTTAGATTCTAGTCATGTTTTGATGAAATAATTATGCCTATAGAATCACTTCTCAAACCTGCATTTAATTTTTGGTTCATGGCACTTGCAATTTGTTATTATCATTTTTTTCTTTTATGCAATTGTTGAGTTCCGACACTATCGAGACCCTGCCTAAAAATTTATCAATTTTTGGCTGCAAATTTGTTTTATATTATGTAAATCTCGGTAAAGGCCAACAAAATAAAATCAGATAGACACTTCTTACCTTAGCCTGCCTTTTTTATAGTCATATCAAGTTCCAAAAGTAAGTGAATCACGGTTTGTCTGTTACTATTTATTTTCTAAAGCATTTACGAACAGTAGTTGAATATATTATGGAGCACCACTTGTATTTTTCCAATTTGGCCTTAATTGTCTTCTGCTATATGAAGATTCGATTGATGCAGCGTTCGGTAATGGATTATTGCTTGCAGAAGAATCTTGCCATATGTAAAATATGATGTGAAAATTATTATCATAAATAAAGCTTTTGACAAGGTGTGAAACAATGAAGACCCATAAACTGAATGCTTCAGAAATAAGAGATGGGATGGGTGGACTGATATTGTGCAGACATGACTTTTCCAATTAATTTATTTTCTAAGAATAACTCAAGATTATAGGGTTTATATTAATCTACAGTAACATCTATAGTCCTGTGAGGTCAATGAAAATTTGAGAATAACTCAAGATCTTAGGGTTATATATCTATGGTCTTGTAACGTCAATGAAATTTTTGAAGTCGTTAACAATGCAACTTAGCCTCTTCAAAGTGCTTTATCATTACAGGCCCTTCTTATTTAAGATCTCTTTATTATAACACTTTGTCTAGCTTGTACCTATTTATTGAGCTTCCTAGCATGGAGTTCCCAACAGTTTCAGATTTGTATTGCATCATCTCCCAAGCCAACCTATTGGAATGACTGCTGAAACACTATTCCAAAAGTTCGTAATGATGGTTGAAAGAATTAAGAATTCCCTCACCTAAAAAGAAGTGTTATACTGATACTAGGGGGTTATCTTTAATAGATGCATTGGAAATTTATATTTATTTGGGTAAATTAAATTGAGTTGAATGTATTATTTAATTTGTGTGAATAACTATTTAATTCCAGTGGTACATGGGCACATGTCTCGGGCATATTTTTACCATGTCACCGTATTGGGGACGTTTTGGGGACGTGGGGACGGCCAGGGACGTTTCCTAGCTGTCCCCAAAAATTCAAAATCTGAAGGGGACGTTTTCAAAATAGGGGGATGGAATGGGAATGTGTGGGGACGGGTCCCCACATTAACCCCACCACTTTTTTAAAAAAAACACCCAGCTTTAAAAAAAAAACATTTTTAATTGTTGTTTGCCCTCACGCTCCTCTAAACCCTAAAGCAATTAAATACTATGTCCTATTGTCACTTGTGTTCATTTTTACATGAATTTTTTTTTGCAGCCAAGTTAGAAAGACAAAGAGGAGGGTTTGAAGGTGCTGATTAGAGGCAGCCTCATACTTTCAATCACTATGTTTTGCAATTTGATCATTTGGACATTTGTAGTGCAAAATTGTAGCCTTTGGGCATTTTGGTGCATGCAGTATTACTTCTTTAGTTTTTTCTAATTTTATATCATATGCACATTGACAATGAATTATGGAAGCAATTCAAATTTAAATATTAATTTGTTCGACTCGTGAACTCTATTGTTGCATTTTAAGGATTCTTAATTCTCTAATGTATATGTCAATTTGATGGATGCCTTATCAATGTTATGATTATCATATGAATATTTAAAACTTCTCTATATTTTTAAACTTTTATATATTTTTATATAGCCATCCCCTTTGCTGTCCCCTTCCGTCTCCAAAAATGACCTAAAAAAATCCGTCCTCGAAACACGTCCTGCTGTCCCGGAGACTTGGTGGAACATAGTTTAATTCTCTCATATAAATATTTAGTTAGCCAATAGGCTATTTATTGAATGAGCTTTCGGCCTGAAACAAGTCTCACGTCGTAAAACTACCATGGGTTGCCGTCAAACTGTCCTGGATTGCCGTTGATCAAATGTGAGTAAAAGGTAATAAATGCAGTATTAAGAGATCAATCCAATTCACTGCTAGTCGATCAGATAGCAATCTTTGCAATAAATGTGAAGATATTTGCCATCACCCTAACTCCTGCCGACTCCTAACATTGCTCAAATTATTCTTAAATACATATAAATCTACTCATTTTACAACATATAAGCAGAGCAGGTGTGATTCCTTACCCGTTGGAGTTGATAGGAGCTTTTAGTTGGGGCGGTGGCATCTCAGTATCGAACTTGATCTGTTGCAACCAATGGATGAAGGAAGAGTTCCTAAAGTTGCTGCCATGACGATCCTGCCATTGGATGGGATGGATGGTTGCAAGAGATCTTGTTGTAGGCACAATGAATACACCCATTTTCTATTCTATGATAACCATTCCAGCTATCCAACAGTGGGTTACTGTACGAGTCTTGGCATACAACAATAATTTATTGTTCAATGCTTTTCTTGATAGTTTCTGCTTTGATTTCAGTGTCTGGTAATTGTATGTTTTTGTTGTTTGTTTGTGCCCTATTTGGTTGATCGGTTTTTTCCCACAATTTTGTTTCAACTTTGGATTGGTTAGTTTGTATTGTTATCTCGTATGCATCTATGCCTGTTTTACATCTATTCTGGTATGCATCTATGCAATGTAATGGTGGGCTTCTTGTTGTAACGCGCCGGCCTGGACGATTCACTGGCCAATTTCTCTAAAGCTGTTCATTATTCCCATGGCCTGCTTGGCTGGAGATCTCTCTCAATTGAATCCGCACCCTAAACATTTAGAAATTTTAGTATATCAGTGAACACCAAATATATACATGGTACCATAGCCGAATTGTGAGATTAACTTGGACTTTTCCGATCACAGAGGGGACTGTGATTGGATACATGGTTTCTACCCACTCAGGTCTAACAAAGGTAGTTTTGAAGAAGGGAAAGGCACAGGTCTTTCGTAATGGAAAATCCCATAGTATATATAGATGGAGTAGTTGGGTGACTTTCCCCAAAGAAAGACGAAGGAGGATGTTAGAACAAATTCCTTGAACTTCAATAAGGATGAATAATACAAAAAAAAACATGCATAGATGTCTTCAACTTCCCTTATTGGATATAAATGTGCATAATCTTGTAAACAATGAAGATGGCATGTTGTCTAGGCTCACTGTGGACATGTTCAGTAGTCATGTTGTTACTGTATCATCTGTAGCATGGGTTGAAAATATCGGTCTATGATAGATCTACTTGTGAGGGAACTCCTTGAGATTGATAACATAAAGTGGAGACCCTCCACTGAAGTATGGAGGAGGAAGGATTAAATATAGGCCTCTGTAGAAAACAGAGTGAAAGGGAGAATCTTTTTTGCATTCTTACAACATCAGTGTAGCTAATTTGTGGCTATGACTTGCAAGAACAACAATTTTACCATGCAAGTTTTTGCTACAGCAACATAAAAGAGTTTTCTTCTTTCATCAACAAGTATAATGAAAATTGCCCTCCAACTCCAATACTGTAAATTTATATCTACTGATTGCTAAGAGGAGAGGATGCTTGCTTCTATGGAGGTTGCTAATTTGAGCTTGATTGCAAACTAGTAAAAGTGCTGAGAAGGGATCCTTGCAGATTGCAAGATTTCTACAGCTTTTTGGACAAAATGGTGCATGTCGATGAGACCAAGGTCGATACCATAACTAATGTGGAGCATACTGCAGGGACAAACGTGTGAGGCATGCAATGACCAAGTGCCTGCTAACTATAAATTCTATTTATATATATATTAATAATATTTTTACCTACACTACCATGGGCCATAGTCTAAGGACAAGTGTCCATCAATCATTCCAGTAAGTCAAGACGCTTCAAAGTATTTGAACAAAATGTATTGTTTGCTAGGTTTAGATAGGCATCCGAGTCTAGCATAATTAATGTTAGGTGGCATACATAAATTGCCAAGGAAAAATATCTATTTCACCTTTTATGAGACACAAACCATGATAAGAGGCCAACTTTACAAAACTAAATAAAAGAAGATTCTAAAATAGATTTAGCACCACACTACAACTAGACAAAATCTACGCAAATACTTAACGAAAACGTATACGAAACAAGAAAAAATAGACAAAAATAAAAAAAATATAAAATATAATTAATAGAAAAAAACAACTACAAATTTAGAGCTCCATAAGGGCGTTGAATGTAAAAGTTATTTTA
This sequence comes from Sequoia sempervirens, assembly GCA_007258455.2. NCBI lineage: Eukaryota > Viridiplantae > Streptophyta > Pinopsida > Cupressales > Cupressaceae > Sequoia > Sequoia sempervirens. Next base: position 771,753,588 of record VDFB02000003.1, read on the forward strand.
TCAGTAGTTTGTAATGTTAATACAGATTTTAGCTCTCTTTCTCCTTCTTTTTGACTTTTATTTTAGTATAGTGTAACTGACTATTTATTTTAATTGGTAAAAGTTATTTTATCATTAGTTTGTACTGTTAATACAGATCTTAGCTCTCTTTCTCCTTCTTTTTGACTTTTATTTTAGTATAGTGTAACTACCTATTTATTTTCGGTTTGACCATTGAAAGTAGAGTGAAAAATATAAAATATAATTAATAGAAAAAAACAACTACAAATTTAGAGCTCCATAAGGGCGTTGAATGTAAAAGTTATTTTATCATTAGTTTGTAATGTTAATACAAATCTTAGCTCTCTTTCTCCTTCTTTTTGACTTTTATTTTAGTATAGTGTAACTGCCTATTTATTTTAATTGGTAGGGAATAGGGTACAAGAATTCTAATTGTGTAGATTGCATGAGGTAGTAGTAATTGCAATTCAGTAGTTTTCACCGAATCAAGGCAACATGGATAATTCAACTTAGTGGTAGTAGTTTATCATTCCTACTTTCTCAATAGAAATACTAAAATATCAAAATAAAATATTATAGTTTCAAAGAATTATTGAAGGTAATATCTATTAAATTTAAAGATCAAAAAAATGTTTTTAATGTTCTGATAGAGAATAATAAATAAAGTTTTAAGTGGGAAAAAAATAAATTGGTTCTTATTTGTTTATTAAATTTGTATTGGACATTTTGTTGATATTGGAATAGTGTGATGGTTAAATTGTGGTGTTGTGGTTCTTTCCACCAAGATTCAAATCCCATTGAGATGTTATTGTCTCATTTGTGATCTCATCAGTTCATAGCTCTAGGTCAAAAGCATTTACCCCTTATATAGAAAAAAAGAGTTTACATTGGATATTTTAATTCCCTTTTTTATTGTGGGTATGACATAATCAAAAAGATATGTAGGATGCTTTACAAATTGCATTTCAAGGATAAAAAAAGCTTAGATTGATAACACTTTTAACCTTTAAAAAATTCTATTAAATTTAAAGAATGAAAGAAGCTAAATTCATTTGAGGAATTTTAACTACAACTCAACATAAAATGAACTAACTTAGGATGCAAGGGGAAATTATAACAAAATAGAAAATTGTAATTTTTTTTTGAGATATCTTCTAAACTGCATTGCACATCACTCCCTTCTTACTTCTCTATATTTTTCTATCGGCGCAACCCTTGCACCCCCTCTGGTGCAAGTGCTAGTTCATATAATCTAGGGAATCATGAGGTGCTTCATTCAGGAGAATTTTCATTATAAGGAAACATTTTAAATGTAATTTGTTGTTTTGCACCCACTCTCCCCTCACAACGTGAGAAATAGACATTTGGCACCTGTTGAAGTTTGATAGAGTCACTTTGTAGCTCATTTTGTGCTCATTCACTCTATTTAAAGAGGCCATTGGTTTCTCTTTTTCTCAAAGGCTTCTTTTAGTGTATCCATGAATTTTATCCCTTGTCTTCTACTATCTCTTGGAAGAAGCTTGATTTATATTATGAAATCATTTTAATTGTTTTGGGCAATCCATGATAACACATGGGGTTTTCTTTTTGTTGTATGGGTTTTCTCACTTGACAAATCTTGTGTAGGCATTTTTACGCTATGTTTTATATTGTGATTAATTGTATTATTTACTTATTTAATAGTATAGTAAGTGATCTTTGAATTAGTTCTTCCATGGTTAATAAAAGTGTGCCAATAAACTTAGAATTTAAGTGTGTGCAGTTGAGTAAATGGAAGCACAAAAAGTTCTCTATTTCAATATCAACTTTTGATCTATGTTCTACCAAGCTTTCAAGAAGGGGTGTAGGCGATTGGGACACATTAGGGGACAAATTTTTTGGAGGCCATTTAAGCAGACTGTAGGGGACAACGAAAAAATAGAGAAAATTTAAAAATATAAAGAAATTTCAAATATTCATATAATAACATTTATAAGATATTCATCATATACATTATAGATCCTTAAAAAATAACATTTACAAGAAAATGTCCACAGGCTACAAGTTCCAACAACAAAATGACAAAAAAGAAAAGAAAATATTTTGCTACCCTTGAACTTGCAAAAAATTGTACAATCAATGATCCTATCTCCATTTTTTCATAATTGTAATAGTTGACAAAAGAGAAGTCCTTGGCTTTGTATTGAGATTGGAAAGGAGGTTGCCTCAATAAGATTATCATACCTAAATTTAAGTTTGCCTTAATAAAATAGTTTTCAATAAAATTTTCAATGAATAGATAATTACGGTTGACTTGACAACTTCATTAAATTCACCATGTTTCATTAACAACAATATTGATAAATGGAATTCAAAGGGTTTTCAAGTGTTTGAAAAGATGTATGCTTATAGTGCCATGAAATTTAATTAGAATTATCACTAAAAATAAAAATATAATTTTATATAAATATAATAATATATATATATATATATATATATTATAATAATATATATATTATAATAATATAATAATATATAATATATATATATATATATATATATATAAGATTATCATACCTAAATTTAAGTTTGCCTTAATAAAATAGTTTTCAATAAAATTTTCAATGAATAGATAATTACGGTTGACTTGACAACTTCATTAAATTCACCATGTTTCACTAACAACAATATTGATAAATGGAATTCAAAGGGTTTTCAAGTGTTTGAAAAGATGTATGCTTATAGTGCCATGAAATTTAATTAGAATTATCACAAAAATAAAATATAATTTTATATAAATATATAAATATTAAATATATAATAATATATAATTTATATATAAATATAATAAATATATAATAATATATATATAATATATATTATAATAATATAATAATATATATATATATTATAATAATATATATATTATAATAATAATATATTATAATAATAATATAATATAATAATATAATAATATAATAATATATAATATATATATATATATATATATATATAAGATTATCATACCTAAATTTAAGTTTGCCTTAATAAAATAGTTTTCAATAAAATTTTCAATGAATAGATAATTACGGTTGACTTGACAACTTCATTAAATTCACCATGTTTCACTAACAACAATATTGATAAATGGAATTCAAAGGGTTTTCAAGTGTTTGAAAAGATGTATGCTTATAGTGCCATGAAATTTAATTAGAATTATCACTAAAAATAAAAATATAATTTTATATAAATATATAAATATAATAATATATATATATATATATTATAATAATATATATATATATATATATTATAATAATATATATATTATAATAATAATATATTATAATAATAATATAATATAATAATATAATAATATAATAATATATATAAGATTATCATACCTAAATTTAAGTTTGCCTTAATAAAATAGTTTTCAATAAATTTTTCAATGAATAGATAATTACGGTTGACTTGACAACTTCATTAAATTCACCATGTTTCACTAACAACAATATTGATAAATAGAATTCAAAGGGTTTTCAAGTGTTTGAAAAGATGTATGCTTATAGTGCCATGAAATTTAATTAGAATTATCACTAAAAATAAAAATATAATTTTATATAAATATATAAATTTAATAATATATATATATTAATAATAATAATAATAATATATAATAATATAATAATAATATATATATATATATATATATATATAATAATATATATAATAATAATAATATATATTGATAGTTAAATAGCTGCTATATGGGGCAACACCCTGTATTACTTTGAACAAAAAGATTACATACTAATGTTTCATTGAAGATAGACTCTGCAGTCCAGACCAATCCCTAGGTGTTCCTACCAAAATCTTGGATTAATTACCTTCTACCCAAAATTTCCAAGGAAATTTACAAAAGGCCTGGAATGTTTACAATTTCAAGAGAAAACCCATACTGCTACCAGACGAAACTGACCTCCCAAAGGATTTAATACTATCCACAGACAATAACAACGAGATTGACTGTTTAACCCCTACTATTGATGACCAAATTTCATACAAAATTCGAGTAAACAAACCTATAGAACAGACCCACCCGACTTATTCATCATTGTCTTCGTCCGAGTCGTTCCTTTTCTGCCAAGCTTTGAAATCAACAATCACAGGACAATCCGAACCGCATTTGGCATGTGTTGGGATCTTGGCCTTTTGCTTTGGGTCCCTCTCATCATTTTGACGCCATTCTTCCCCCAGCCCTAGCTTCCAGTCCTCATCATCAACAACCACAAACTCGTTCACCAACTCCTCATCTTCTACATAGCGCAGGGCCCAGCCGCGTGGTAAGTTTGTGACCATCTTCGCAGCCCAAAGCAGAAAGAAAATGCTACGTTCGCGCACGTCCCAGAGCTTCTCAAAGATTTCAGGCTCTATGGTTCTGATCAACGAGAATTTCATCATCTCCCGACCATGCATACGAATCATGTAGTAGTTTTCTGGCATAGGTATCAACTTATTCTCATCAACATTATCCAGAGCCGCATCGATGTCTTCCAGCCACGCATGATCAAAGACCATTTGCGTGAGCTTTTTGGCTCCCTCCTTGGACACTGCCATATGCAAAAGAACTGCCAAAAACATAGCAGGGATCTCTGAATTGGACCTCGCCCTGTGATATGCACGCAGGAATTCTGGGCCCAAAACCCTCTTTACGACCGAGAGGATTACTGGATGCGGTGAGGAGAGAAAACCCTGTAGGCGTTTGTCTGTAATCTCCCCTTTAAAAGCATGTTGTTATTTATCCGTGCTGAGTGAGAGTGGGGTTTCCATTTTAAGCTCTCTGCGAAATGCTTACACCTATTCACAATAGAAGGCACCTACATTCCACCTGTCTATCTGTCTTTTATAAACATAAGCAACTTTCTTCGAGAGACTTCGCTTAGGTTGTTAATGAAATTATTCTAGGCTTTAATTCCAAAGCTTGACAAACCATTATTACTAAGAATGTCCTTTGGCCACCAGCTTGCTACAGATGAGTACTTTTAGTGGGAGACGAGCCCAACCCAACTCGACCCTGCCAACGAGGCCTTAGCAAATGACCTTCCCCACACTCTGCACCTATTTGAAAATTACTCTTCATTACCATTCTGCCAATGTGGAATAACTTATTTCCGGTTTCCCCGTCAATCCATGATGGGCCCCACCTAGATGTCACTCACAACCTTTCTTGCCACATGAGATCCACATGTACATATGTCAATACACCCAGCATATTGCTCACTCATCACATTGGTAGGACTAGTTCTGATTTTTTGGTTTCTCTTAAGTCCCTTGGCATATTCTTCATTGGTTTTTTTCTACAAATTCTTTCGCTAGGTTGTCTGCTCTTTGATTCCCTTCTCTGTAGATGTGTGTTACCTTGTATTCCTCAAACCTACCCAGAAGTTGTATTATTGTCTGGAGCCAGTGATTCAATCTCCAATTGGGAGTGTTTTTCTATCTTATCGAGTTGATAGTGATGAGGGAGTCTCCTTCTAATAGTATTCTGTTTGCTTTTATGGCTATTCCCAGCTGAATTCCCATTAGAGCTGCTTGAAACTCCACCTCATTGTTTGTGTAGATTCCTAACGGATTGGATTTTTCTGCTATTGTCTCCCCCCTCTCATTTCTGACCACACATCCAACACCTCCAGGGCTTGGATTGCCTCGAGACGCCCCATCAAAGTTGATCTTGATCCAACCAACTTCCGGAGGTTCCCAACTGACTTCCTTCCTCTTCTGTTGAGACGTACCTTGTCCCGAACCTATTATTTTAGGTATGATAAGTCCTTTGAATGCTTGTTTTGTTTGATCATCCCAACTTGACTAGGTTCCTTGCTTCCTTGTATTTGATTTGACTATTTCATTCACTGTTTCAGTAATCATTCCTTCTATTTTTTCACACAGACTATCTGGCGTCATTTCCTTATTTTGGAAAATTCTTTTGTTGCGTTCCTTCTAGATTTCCCATATGATTATTGACGGGGCAATGGGCCAAATGTTGTAAAAAACTTCCTTTCTTCTTGGATGGGGCCACATATTGAACCATGTCAGTAAGCAGTTTGGCAAAGGGCTTTGCCAGCTGAGTTTCCTCATGAAGTGCTTCCAACAATGCTCTGAGTATGGGCAGTTGAGTAGAAAGTGGTCTGTATCTTCATTGTCATTTTTGCACAAATTGCATCTCCCAGGGCCTTGTATTCCGTAGGTGGATAACCTATCCTCTGTTAAGATCCTTTTTTGTATTGCCAACCAGGAAAAAACTCTTGCTTTAGGCAGACAGTTTCTTCCCCACAACAATTTGATTGGCCAATTTTCTGTTGCCTCTGCTTGTTCCTTTATCCTGTAACCAAGCTTGACTACATATTTTCTTGTCGAAGAGCCACTCCACCTAATGGTGTCTTCTTAGTTAGAGGGAAGGAATTTCCTTTCCTTTAAGATTGCAGCAAGGGCATCTTTCTGGTTTTGTGGGGCTTTAAGGTTTTGCATGAGTTCCACTCCCATTCTTGCACACCCTCCCTCTCTATTATCCTTCCATAGTTACATACCTTCTCACCCCACGTTCTTACGGTTTCTTCTCTGATTAAGTCCAAATTGGGTAGTATTGCCAAACATTTTTTGTCATTCCATGAATCTTTCTAGAAAGAAGCTGATTTACCATTCCTCAATTCCCAAGTCACATGCTTTGTGATTATGTCCTTGCACTCCAGTAGATAGTTCTAGATGGCTGATCCTCTAGGAGGGTTCTCAACTGTGAGAATACAAGTTGGAGAGTCTGAATCCAAATATTTTCTTCTTAAAATCCTGACCCAGCGTTGCTCTCCTCTTGCATAAATTTCCCATATCAATTTTGCTCCTACTGCCATGTTCATCAGTCTCAATTGCTTAATGCTTGCTTCTCCAGCCTCTTTGGGAGTGCAAAATTTCCTCGATGCCACTAGGGGAAATTTTTGTTGATCTCCTGTGCCACTCCAAAAGAAGTTTCTAAATATTTGGTTGAGTTTCTCCTTAATTGCTGCTGGAATTTTTAGGCATGCCATTGAGTAGATTGGTATTGCTGAAAGCACTGCCTTCACCATCAATAATCTTCCTGTTGATGACAACCATTTCCCTTTCCAAGTCCCCAGCTTATTCTTGCAATTGTTTATTAGCCCTTCCCAATAGCATTTTTTGTTGATGCCAACAAATAATGGGGTACCCAAGAATCTCCCTGGGAAATTTGCCACTCTCAAGCCCAAAATTCTTGCCAGATCTCTCTGAAGGCTTAGTTGTGTATTGAGAAAGAAAACCTCCGATTTGTGCCAGTTTATACTTTGTCCTGATGCCTGACAATATTTATCCAAAAAGGTTTTTATGGTTCTTGCTTCTCTTCTACTTGCCATTCCAAACAAAGTTGTATCATCAACAAACTGCTGATGTGTTGTATTCTCAACACCATTGGCTACTTGCACTCCTTTCCATTTGCCTGCCTGTCTAAGTGCTGTTATTCCCCTTCCCATTACTTCCCCCATGATAATGAACAAGGAGGATAGGGGATCTCCATGCTTGATCCCTCTCGTGGATGGGAAGAAACCCTAAGCTGTCCCATTTACCAACATCGAGAATTTTGCTGTGGAGATACAACTTTTAACCCAATTTACCCAGTTCTCCTGGAAGCCAAATTTCCTGAGCACCTCCAATAAAAATTCTCTATCTACCAGATCATATGCTTTAAGTATATCCAGCTTGAGGATCATACATGGCTCTCTTACCTTTCTAGCCAAATGCAGGGTTTCATGGGTTGTTATTATTCCTTCTACAATTGACCTGCCCGGAGCAAAATGACTTTGTTCCTCTGAGATTATATTTCCTAATACTCCCTTCAGTTTGTTTGATATTATTTTCATGATCACTTTATATACTATGTTACATAAAGCAATTGGCCTGAAATCCCCCATCTTTTCAGGATCCTTTTTCTAGGGATCAATGACAAGAATGTATGGTTTATTGCTCCCAACATAATCATCTTTTTTCTTGATTCTTCTGCTGCCAAGTATAAATATTCCCCCACTATTTCCCAAAATTTATGGAAGAAACATGCAAGAAAACCATCCGGTCCCGAGGACTTGTTTGGGTTTAGTTGAAATGTCGCCTTTTTCACCTCCTCCTTGGTTATTTTCTTATATATCATCTTATTTTGTTCTTCTCCTATGATCTTTGGAATTCCTGCCAATAATCTGTTTCTGACTTCCTCATTCTTCCCAGTTGGCCTATTTAGTATTGCTTGATAAAATCTCACTGCCTCCTCATTAACTTCCTCCAAGGACTGAGCTATTGAACCATCTTCTCTTGTTATGGATGTAATTATGTTCCTACTTCTGTTGGTTACCACCATTCTATGGAAATACTTCATATTTCTGTCACCTTCTTTAAGCCACGTCTCCCTTGACTTCTTTCTCCAGAAGCATTCTTCCCTTTTCAAGATCTTTGCCAACTCTTCTTTCAGGGCCTTTTCTGTCTCGAAATCCACCATGTCCATTCCTTCTTCTATAATATGTTCATTGAGTGTACTTAGTTCTTTTTCCACCCATTCTTCTTCTTGGAAGATGTTCTTGAAGTGTTCTCTATTCCATTCTTTAAGTTTATTCTTCACATGGTTCAATTTTTTGTTCAATTTGTACAAGTAGGAGTGGTTCCCTATCTGTAGTTCCTGCCACCATTCCTTAATTAGGTTGGGGAGCTTATCATCTTTGGTCCACATTTTCTCAAACTTGAATGGGCATCCCACTGGGTTAGCATCTAGTTGTATTTGTAACTGCACTGGGAAATGATCCAATCCCACAGGGAAAAATGGTGGCTTCATGTGTTTGGTTTATTCTTCTCCAATCCCCAAATAATTTTTTTTTGTCCAGCCTTTCAGCTATATTTGTGACTCCTTTCCTCCTATTTGTCCAGGTAAAGGTACCATTTTTTGTTGCTATGTCCATTAGGTGATTATTATCTACAAACTCCTGGAAGTCCTGTTGGGCTCTTGTGACTCTCCCTATCCCATCTCTTTTTTCTTCACAATTTAGGGTTGCATTGAAGTCTCCTGCTATGATACCTTTTTCTCCCCTGAGATTCAATATAGCCTGAGAGACTTGCTGCCAAACTGCTCTTTTTTCTCCTGTTTGGGTTGCACCATATGTGTTGTTTAATGTAAATTGCTCATTTTTTTGTAACACTTTACATTTTATTGCCATCCAGTTCCTATTTTCCTCCAACAGTTCCCCCGTTACAGTGAGTGGGTTCCAAATAATCCCTAACCCTCCTGAGGCCCCTTCTGCCCCTACAAAGTGTCCTTCCCATTGTTTCCACCACTTCATTCTATTTTTGATTTCTTCTGTATCCCACTTTGTTTCTTGTAGTATATATATCTACTTTGGATTGGTCAATTTGGCGCTTGACCATACACCATTTGTTAGGGGCGTTTAAGCCCCTGACATTCCATGTTATTATCCTCATTGTGTCTGGGGAAGGAGATTCTCCTTTCATTTCCATAGTTTTGTTTGACCAGTTGCATTTGCTGCTATTTCCAGTTTAGCCTTGTTTGTTTTGGGGCTTCTCTTCCCCTTCCCCTTTATATTTGGCTTTTTTTTATTATTATTATCTTAGATTGGGTCTGTTCTAACAGTCTTTCCTCCCACAACTCCCCTTCTTTTGCTTCTTCTTGATCTTCCTCATGTGTTTCCCAATCTTCATCTGTTTCATTATCTGATAGAAAGATTCCTTCTTCCCCTTTATCCTCTTGGTGAGGTTTTTGAATTTCATTTTCTTCTTTATCATCTGCTTTTTCCTCTTCCTCGGTTTCCTTTGTTTCTTCTTCTTGGGCTTCTCTGATCTCCTGACTTGTGTTTTCTGGGTACTTTCGATTATTCATGACTTCCCCTATTTGTGTTGTTATGGATTTTTCCAAGTCTTTGGTGTGTTTCAAGAGTGTGCTCAAATCCTTTTGCGCATGCAGAGTAGCTTCTTCAACATTCACCATTTTTTGGCTTGGGATTATATTTGCTGACTATTCGTGTCCTTCCACTTTCCTCTTTTTGGGACTCTTTTTAGTTGTTTGTTCCAAACCTTCACCTCTTGGAGCTATCTTGTTTCCTTTACCATCAAACTCCGCCACTAGGTTGCTTGTTATTTCTTGCTTGCTACTTATCTAGTTTTCCTCTCCCACTGTGCCAGAACCTCCTTTCCTTATGTCTTCCCTGAAGAGGCATTTCCCTACCTTGGTAATTTTTCTCTTAGCCACCTTCTGGATCCAACTTCCAAATTTCGATAGGATCTCCAGGCTTTTGTATATCCCTACACCTTCTTCTATTTCCACCAGAATGTTTACCTCTGTGCCATTCTTCCCATTTATAAAATCTTTGTCTATTCCTAGACATACTCCTAGGGTATCTCCGATCTTAATCATGGCCTCCACACTCCAATATTTTGATGGGAGGTCAATCAGTTTTAACCATGTTGGGGTTTGTTTGATTTTGTAGTGCCATGGGTCGAAATTGGATTCCCAATTTTTGCAATGAAAATTGTGGCCATTGAAGAATAGGGGTTTGCCAAATACTATTTGTTATTTCAAATCCCAATCTATACATTCTATCAAATAAAAGGAATTGGGGAGAGGTTTTATTATTACCCGGTCTTTGAAGTTTTGCTGCCACCTGTTCATGATCTCTTCTTTTGGATCCCCCGGCCCACACCATTTCACAAAGAGGGCTCAATCTTGTAGTCTCTCCACTCTTTCTTTGATGATTTCTGTCGGCATTGAGAAGAGTTTGCTGCCCCATGGTTTAGCGTTCACTTCCGGTCCTTTTTCTTTCCCTCTATTGCCACTGAAATGCCCCCCATTCCTCCAATTGTGTTGAGGTTTGTAGCGATTAGGTCCTCTTGGAGGTCTTCTCTTGTTCCAATGGGCTCCAAACTATGGAGATCTATCCCTGCACATATGCTCTCCTCCCAGATGGTTTCCTTGGTAGTTTTGTTTGTTGTTATTGTTTCCTTTTTGCCATGGTTCTTCCTTATCGGGGCTACCGCTTCGATTGGTTTTCCTATCCTCCATGGCTCTCCATTGCCTTGCCGCTGAGGCCCTAGGGTTTGTATTTTTCCTGAACCACCCACTCCTGAAATTGTCATAATTTGCATTCTCCTTCTGGTTCCATCCTCTGGGATTTTGATTTCCCCATTTCCCTTCCTACTGACCACCATGGAAACCATCTTTCCCTATGTTCATGTTTCGTTTTCTTCCTTGTTCTTCTTCCCATTTCTGGTTTCTTGGGTCGCATTTGTCGATCCATCTTCCATTCGAAAAAACCCATTGAGGGATGTGGTTTACCTCTTTGTCCTTTGCTACTTCGGCTCCACCTCTTCCCAATCTTCTTTCCTCAGGCTCATTGCCCCATCACCATCTTTCTTGACCATCTTCTTCTTGACGATTCCCTCCTACAAAAATTCACTCCGATGTGCCATTTTGCACCATTTTTTCATTATAGCAAATATAATAATATAATATTATTATAAATATAAGTAAATAAATGTAATATATAATTTCAATGCTCAAAAATTAAAATACAGTTTAAATTATACCCATCTAGTAAGTTATCAAACCTTTTTATGAGACATTGCATTTAATCAATTTAAAGATAATTATTTAATATATTAGTTAATTAATTTATTAATTAAACATCTTTAATATTTATTATACATATTTATGCATTAAGGTTTACACCTTATATTTTTTGGAGAATGTCAAGATCAGAGAGCTCGAAATAGACTTCTACAACTGAACAAAATAAACACAATAGTATGTCTATCAATATGATAGGAAGAGTGTAAATATAATGATCAAGCTTTGCATATATATGCTAAGATGAAGAGGTGAAAAGGTGGGAGTGAAACTTTGACTACCCCTCCAAAGGTGAAACACTTGTGAGCTCACTTGACAAGTGTGTGAGAAAGTGTTAATAGGTGTCTCAAGTCATGAGGACACATGTCTCAATCATATGAAGTGAGACAAAAGCAAAATAAACCCAAGTAAACTTAAGCTAGGTGTGAATAGGTTAATCCTAGAAAGGTGATTAGCTAACTAGGTATGGTAATGACTCTATTTACACTAACACCCCCCTTAAGCGCAACTTAGGGAGTAATGTATGCATTGATGATGAGTACTGGCTGCTAGGCCATGTTGGGTAATCGTACAAATTTCTCATAAGGTGGAGTAAATGAGAAAAACCCAATGGGAAATGAAAACTCCTCTCCAAAAGAGAAATGATGTAATGAAATAAAATGTACAAGTGAAGAAGATAGGACTCATGATGACCCCCAAAGGACTACTTCTATCATATAAGTACAATGAATGTTCCCCGTATATGAGAGAAAAGAGAGAAGGTCATGTGACCTCCCTAGAATATGTGAAGTCATGAACTCCATGTGAGGAAATGCTTCCTCCCAAAACTGATAGTAGAAGAGAACCATGCAACCTCCCCTCAAAATGATGCTTGTAATGTTGGTTGATGCTCGACATTGTTTATTGAAGATGATCCACAAACACTTAACAACATTTCTCATCTTGGGAAGAAACAACACCACAAAAGTGTGCAAGATGACTTCCCATTCTGGATAGGAATATGTAGGAGGTAAGATGAATGTCTCTAAATTATGCACATGATCCAAAGACTAAAATGATGCCAATGATGCCTTCGAATGATGCTCAAAGATCTCCAAGCTAATGCTAGTGTATGATAGATGTTGATAAGATGGATTAGATACCATAGAAGATTTTGGAACAGGGACCATGGATGAATGGTGATATCTAGAGTGATGTGAATTTGGTACAACTGTAGATGATGATAACTGAATTGGATATGTCAACTTATGAATGTTTGCACAATCTATCATGATAGAAGCCGATGTAGGAAAGACAAGAGCAATATCCAAATATGACATGGTGATGCAATTTCATCGAAGCTAAGATCAAATAGAATACAAATGTTTTCAATGTTGTCATCCAAATATGCAATGCAGGATTCTACAAACAAAGATGTGATGTTTGGTAGATATGCATCCCAATGTGGTGGATTTGGAATGACGATAGCAATAACTTGATGCAAAGAATCGTTGGAACTCATGAATGAGTTGTTAGAGTAATAAGTTATTATGCTTAATTAATTATATCATACTGGTTAATTAATTAAGTCACTTATTCCTTTAGTTGCTTAAGCTAAACTTAGGCACATTAATAATTGATTAATTATTAAGTGTGCACACTAGGGTTTCATTTAGGGTTTCCCTTTTAGGGTTTCTTGATCTCCTTCATAAGGATTGATCTCTTTGTAATAATTGATTCTCAATAATGCATTTTTACTTTGAGGTTTACATAACATCTTCTTTGGTTTTGCATGTCTTTTGCATGTGACAGGTGATTGATTGCATGCAGGTGATCTTGGTTTCTAACATGGTATCAGAGCTCCAGACCTGCAGCTGCCTGTTCGTGATCTTAAGATATGGCCTTTCAGTGAGTTTCTAATGCAAGGGTTTCCATAGGCATCTTTTATGCAAGATCTAGGGGTAGCCAATTTTTTGGGACACTTTGGGCTCAAACGGACACCACCATCGTGTTCGCAGTGGCCCAAAACCCTAAGAACGCCTGTCGTTTCGTCGATTTTGGTGAAATTGGTCCAAAAGATTTTTTTTTCCCTGGGGCCGTACGACCTCCCCAGCACGTAGATCGATGCACGAAAATTGATTTTTTTTGAGAAACGGGCTGTTTTGGGGAACTGTGCTAGCGCCTGCAGTGTAAAAGTTTTTCGCTGCCTAGTGGCCACTGGGTGGCCACCCGCTGGCCGCTCAGGCCAGCGGCGCCACCAAACGGCCGCTGGTCGAGCTCAGCCCTCGCGGGCCACTCCGCCAGCCCTTGAGGGCTCCCTCCGCCCCGCTCCGGTCATATGGCCAACCGGGGGCCTCAACTCAGCCCCCACGTGCCTCTTTCAGCCCCGCAGTGGTCCTATGGAGACCGGGAGCTCCGCGCCCGGCCCCCAACCAACTCCGGCACCTAGCCCCTGGTCATATCAGCGACCAGGGGCTCTGTCAATTTTTTTTTGCAGGGGGCCCAAATTTTTGTGGCGACGGCCAGATGGTTGTGAAATTTAGGCTTGTGAATTAATGACGTCAGCATACGACTTGCCCCTCTTTGCCCCTCCTAGCCCTATTTTTCCTAAAGAAGCCATTTTTTTCTTTTTGTCATAACTTGGGCATACGGTATCGAAATCGGGAAAACGAGATATTGCCGGAAAGCTGGTTCTGAGCACTTTCCAGTGGTGCTATTTATTTTTCAGTATTTTACTGTTTATCTGCATTTATTTCTGTTTGAAGTCAGATGTTTATTTTGGACTTCCGAGATCATAACTTTTTGCCACGATGTCCCATTTTTGCCTCGTTTGAGGCGTTGGAAAGCTATTGAGGAGCTCTTTGTTGCTGTCCATGCACTTTTTCTGTATCTGTCCCAAGTTGATCGCTTCATCCAGATTTGGCCCGATGGGTTGTTTGGAGATTACTTGGATGTTTTGGTAGTTGGGAGGGTGCATCTTGCATCTTTGCACTTCGTTTTCAGTAATACATCATTCAATAATCGCTTGCTGCTTCATAGATTGCAGGGTTGTTCCCGTTTGGAGTTTTCGAGTGTTCCGTGGCATCGGGTCTGCTGTTGCTTTATCATGATTCCTTGAGTCAATCAGTGACTCTCATCAATAGGTTTCAATAGCAAGCACATAAGTATCTTTCCTTGCTTGCCAGTTTCAGTTCCAGTGGTGCTTCTTTGCAGCATGTCATCTCATTGTAGGGGGGTTTTGTCCCACTGGGTTTTTCCTTTTCTACCTCATTCTTGCATTTGTAAATGGGCACCTGATCAGGCCTAGTTGCTGGGACCCATCTTTGCTTTCATGCATCTTATTCTAGTGTTTTAGCTTCTTCCTAAGTTCATCTTAAGGGGGGGTGTTAGAGTAATAAGTTATTATGTTTAATTAATTATATCATGCTGGTTAATTAATTAAGTCACTTATTCCTTTAGTTGCTTAAGCTAAACTTAGGCACATTAATAATTGATTAATTATTAAGTGTGCACACTAGGGTTTCATTTAGGGTTTCCCTTTTAGGGTTTCTTGATCTCCTTCATAAGGATTGATCTCTTTGTAATAATTGATTCTCAATAATGCATTTTTGCTTTGAGGTTTACAAAACATCTTCTTTGGTTCTGCATGTCTTTTGCATGTGATAGGTGATTGATTGCATGCAGGTGATCTTGGTTTCTAACATGAGTCAACGCCAAATTTGGATGTAGCAATAAGTGTTGTGGGAGATGGGATATTAATGCAAGTGATAGGACTACATTGTTCATCCTCAAATGATGGTGTCTCACAAGATGTCTTAGTGAGACTAGATGATGCTTTTGCATGTGTTGGAACTAGAGGGTCAAGTAAGGCAATACCATGACTAAGAATAATTTTCTCCATTTCTTCAATTCTAAGAAACTGACATTTTTTAGTTGTGTGCCTTTTCTTTTCACAATACCCACATTTGATTGTCAATTTATTAGAGGGATTACAAATAATATTCAAATAGAAGGGATTTAGTGTGAGAGACATGATTGCATGAAGCAACAAACTAAAAAGAAAAAACACATAGATTGCCCCCTTGATTTAGAGATCTCCCTTATAATGATTAGTGTTGATTGTAGCCCCCCCCGAGAACAATGTGCAAGAAAAGTTTTACAAGTTGTGAAGATCAGATGCCAAATTGACCATTTATAATGCACGATGATTTTTACAAAATGGGCTATCCAAATCTTAATTTTACATGCAAAATTAGATTCCTTGTGAAATTATGATAGAAATCAAAATAAAGTTTGTAAAATTTTGATAATCATGATGAAAGTATGCTCTATCGAAATCTAGCAAAATTTGATATTAAACAATAAATAAAAATTATTTCAACACTAAAACGTTAGCGCTAGAACCAACTTCCTAACGACTATTTACAATAAAAAACACCCCATTTTTAAATTATGGCTAAACCAAAAAAGCACCCCCTTTTTGACATGAACTTGACACATGCTGCTAGCAGATAAAAGAAAATAGTTATTATTAAACTTTACTTTAAATGCTAAATAAAATAGTCAATATATAGGACCAAAATCTATGAGCATGTAATAAAGATTGAGGCTGAGTCAAAGGGGCCACGTAGGGGCAAGGAAGACTGAGATGGTGAATAGTTGAAAAGTGGAGGAGGAAAGCCACGTAGTTGCAGGTCGATGAAAGAGAAGACAACACAGGGAAAAAGGATCTCTACGTGTCCATCTAGCCACCGAAACTGTTGAGGGCGTGGTAAATATGCTGCTTGGAGGGAGTGCTGGAGTCACTATGGTGAACAAATGTGTTAGTTTAAAAGAAAACTCCATTCTCTTTAGTATTTCTTTGTGGGTAGGGAGTTGCAAGTTGTGACTAGTAGATGTAGAATAGGTCCCGTGTGAAGGTGTGAGGGCATGGCTAACACCAAAAAATGACCAGAATCCAAGGCGTGGACTTGTGATGGTGGTCGCACATGAGGAGGAGGACCTCTGTGTGAATGAATGGAATTTATTTGAAACGTCAAACGAAACACTTACCAACCATGGCGCCTCCATAATGTATTGCATAAGCAAAGTTCACACAGGAACAATATCAGTAACCAAGGTGGGCACAAAGGAATGTATAGAGATCACGTACCTAGAAGAGGCCAGAACAATCGCTGTGGAGCCTATGGCCAACCCATAATTTGATCTGTGGATGGACGCCACCTCCTACAAACTCTATGCTTTGTGAAGGTAGTTTGTAGGTTGCTCAAACAATGTCGACCACAATGAAATACTGGAATGGAATGAACATGACAAGATTGCAGGTCGAAGAAAAAATCCACGAACATGGAAAAAGTGATTTTAATTTGTAAACGAGTCTGAATAGGCCACATATAATACTGCACAACAACAATAATATTCTGTACAATAGGATGAAATGGCCAAAATCTCTGCAAAATGCAAAATCTACACTAACGAGCAGATGGGTAGAGGGTTTGATTTTTTTATCTTTTCATAAAATAAGTACAGAGATTCAAAAAAAATTGAAAATTATCAAAATTGATGAAATGAAAGGTATTTTTCATTTCACGAGCTTTCTAAATGTAATGGCGGTGTCCGTTTAGATCTATGACACTCCATTGATAGGGCTATGTGTGGGAGACTTCGATGTAGGAAGGAACATGCTCTCATGACTCTAATACCACGTTGGAGAATGCCAAGATTAGAGAGCTTGAAATTTTTTTCCACAAGTGAGCAAAATAAGCACAATAGTATGTCTATCAATATAATATGAAGTGTGTAAGTACAATGATCAAGACCTGCATATATAGACAAGGATTAAGAGTTGATAAGGATAAGGTAGGAGTGAAACTCTGATTACCCCCTAGAAAGGTGATTAGCTAACTAGGTATGATAATGATTCTATTTACACTAACAATATTTAGAGCCTTATAAATGTTATTTAGGCCAACTTATAAAAGTGTCGATCCTTAATAAAAATTATTCTCTAACGCTGCCCTTTTATGTTCATGTTTCCAATTTTTTTAGAGACTACAAAGTTCTTTGAAATAATGCCAAATTGAAGATCATTAATTATAGATTACATGATAAACTTCTTGTTATAGTTTGAACCACAATTTTCTCAATGGTGCTAAAAGAGGTCTTATAAATTTTCTTGTTGGAGTCCAAGCCTCTATAGGTTCTTTTATATAACACCCTCAGCTCGCATCAATGTTTGTAGGTCTTACAAATACCAAATTAGGTGTCACATACAATGCTTGTAGGACTTATATAACACTTTTATAAATGGAAGAAAAAAATTGAAGGAAGAGATAAAAATGCTTACAGGTCTCTTATAGAATACAACACCCTTAACTCTTATAATCACAGTCATCTCACATACAATACAATAGTTAGGCACTCAGAGGTGTCATTCTCATGCACACTCCCCCTCAATGACAACTCAATGATGTTCAACATTGTTATAAATTTAAATATTTTTACATTGCACAAATGTTTTGTAAATATAGGTACCACATGATCACCAATTTGATAGAACTAGAGAGTAATTTCACCATTGAGAACTTTTTCTTGAATAGATTATGCTTTTCTCGAATGATCACAAAAATTAGTGTGCTTTTCTCTTTGAAGTTGAACATAATTTTTGGTTAGATCAATATAAATTTGGCTATCACATAATAAGGTGGTACTTAATTTAGTACCCATATGAAGATCATATAATAATATTATAATTCATGTCGATTTATTTGCTACTTTTATTGTACTTCTATATTTAGCCTCCACGACTGAAATAACCACAATAGATCACTTTTTACTACTCCATGTGATATCAACTTCACTAAATTTAGATACATAGCCAAAAGTGGATATCATATCAATAAAGCTACTAGCACAATAAACATCACAATAACCATATAAATTTATATTTTGAGTACATATATTTAGTATATCTTAGTATATTAAAAATATCTTTAATAAGATAAAATAAATTTATACCCATTAAAACCTTTTTACCTTTTAGTAAAACAAAATAAAATAATTAAGAATACATTTAGTCTACCTTAGTATTTTTTTTGTAATTTTCTAGTAATCCACATAAATCTTTCATGAATCTAGATGCAATACCTATCCTACATAAATTAGGGGTACTTTATTTTCTTGGAGGTTTGGGGTCAATTTTATTACTCACTTTAATAGTTGTAGGTTTACAATCATATTCATGTTTTGGATTAAAAATTGTTTGAGATACTAGTAGAATAATGATTCTAAAATATGGACACTCCTAATAAATAATGAAGACTCAAGTTAGTCATTTTAAATGTTTGATTTAGTTTATTTTTATACTTGTGATCTAAAGAATTAAGACTACTTGTAATGAGCAAACCATTCATATATAACACAAATATAATGAGCTAACGATAAATTGACAATCAATTTTTACAAATAGATGTTTTTTAAAGTAACAAATAGAGAATGCAAGAGATCAAAAAAATCTATTGATCTTTACATATCAAGCTCTAGGATTTTTGTAAAACTATATTGAATTTGCATGCATATGATTCTTTATTTATTTTTTCAAGCCTTTTTTGATAATTCCTATAGTTTTTTCTTAAGATCATATTTATGAATACATTTTTCACATCCATTTGGTGAAGCTCCCATCTATTTTAGGTTGCTATGATAAGAAACATCCCAATGGTGCTCATTTTTCTATAGGAGTAAAAGTTTCATCATATTCTAAATCATGTCATTGAGTAAAGACTTTAGTGATTGATCTTTTCTTAAATTTATCTATTTCATCATTGGAATTATTTTTAACTTTATATAACCAATGACAATAAAAAATTATTTTTAAAAGTAGAGGAACAAGATCCTATTTTTTTTATAATAAGAATGTCATACTCTAATGGTATCACATCCCTCTATTTTTCCTCTTTGTTAGCTTCTTCAAAGGTTTGAGGTTAACTTTTATAGAAAGTCATTAATGCATGATATGTATGTTGAATCCTATTCATTTTGGATGAAAAATGATTCTCTAGGCTTGCTTCTCAAATTAGGGTTTGATATTCCTTTTGAGTCTTTTTAATTTAAAATTATATAAGAGGACCCCCCTTAAATTCATCAATTTGATTTTATTATCTTCATCTGAGATAGAATATTCTTCAAAAAATTTAATTTGTGTAGGTTGGATGAAATAATTTTCTTTCAATAATATGACTAAATATTTCTACTTAATATGATATCCCCTTTTGAGAGATCATATCTAGATATGATTTTGTTTTTTTTCTCATCCTACAAAGACATAATTGAAAAAAGTTGGGTCAAACTTTTTCTTTTATTCTTGTAAATGGATATGGAAGTTGTAGACACCTAAAATATTCCCAAGGTCTATTCATTATCACTAAACCTATCTTCTAATCCCTAATCGACCAATTTCATCACTTAAGCCTACATCCCATTTCCTAGTTTTAATTAGCCTAGGATGTATCCCTTTCACCTAAAGTTTATCACTTAAATTAAATAATGTTGGTAGTTGTTGTCATTGATGTCCACTAATTGTTGGTTGTCTTTGATGTCAACACTTGATGAATATTGTTATATGTTTGGCAGCGGTTGATGAGCTTTTTGCTAGTGGTTGATGACAAAACGATGAATTATTTATGGTTTCCATTGTTGTCTGCACTTGAGAAGTGAGGAAGATTGTTGGAATTTATTGTCATTGCTGACAAAATTATGTTTGGGCCAACATTGATGTATGGTATTGTTGCTGAAGTTCATGGTTGGATGTCATGCCTTGCCTGATGATAATCAAAGAAGTATTGAGTATAGTTGCTATCAACAAAGTTGATTTCATAATGATATATTAAGATGAGGATTAGAAGTGTTGTTGATAGCAAAGAGATGTTGTTGGAGGTCTACAATATGACTTATGCTCTCTCCTAATGTTCCTGATGAAGCATGTGTTTTTGAAAGAAAGTTTTGGCCTCCACAAGCTTCTTAAGTGGTTTTGTTCCTGGAAGTTACATTAAAGTTTGTTTGGATAATGCTCTATATTTCTCCATTGTTGAAGGTTTGGTCTTGTGATTTGAGATTCAAATTTAGTGTTTTGTGGATGTTGCACTCCTATCTTTCAAGTCACAAGTGTTACCGAGGATATTTCTATGAATTGTAGAAGGTTGGTAGTGTTGTTGGTTGTTTGGACTAGTCTGGAAAATGCTCCACATTTCTCCGTATTGATGTCTTTGCTCCTACGGCTTGGTGAATGTGTTCTCAATGTATGTGCAGTGTCTTATAGTGATTTTCTTAGTGGCTAATATTCACCAATTGGCTAATAGTTAAAATTTAGGAATCCAAAATTGGCTAATAGTTTGAGCTATAACATGACTTGAATCACCACATTTTTATAAAATTTTATTATAATATTATTTAAATAGCCAAAGAATTTATTCTTTTAAAATTTTTAACTCAAAAATTTTCCACAATATACGATACATGATTAGATCAAATCTGCCTAAATTTTATAAATTATAGTTAAAATCTATATTAATTCACCAATAGTATATCATAATTATTAGTTTCTTTAGAGCCATATTTCCAATATTTAGTTTCCAACATTGGTTTACAATATAATCTAACGACCCTTGTATTCTATAACGTAAAATATACCTGTGATCTATAATGCTCATAGGGTCCACAGTTTTGGGCCTCATGAGCATTATAGATCATGGGTACATTTTACCTCGCAGAATACGAGGGTTGTTAGATCAATGATCCAAAAGAAAATTTGGGCCCCATGATAATTACAAATCATGGGTACATTTTACCTCGTAGAATACAATGAGGACCATTAGATTATATTTTAAAACAATGGTGGCAAGTAAATATTATAGTCTACCCCTTAAACCCATCGATAATTTCCACCCTTGAGCCCCTACTTTTCCATGAGAATTATTATTTTTAGATTGGATGGATTTTGCAACATAATTAATGCATTTTCCTATTATTTCTCAATATTCACCAAAATTTTCTATAAAATTTTAGTGATGTAAAAAAAACGCCAATAAAATTAATATTTTTTTGAAAAAAATGAAAGATTCACCTATAGAAATTAATATCTTTTTCCTAAAAAGTGAAATATTCGCTAGGATTTTATCTTTTTTTGAGGGGGGTTTCTTCAATTTATCACTGGACTATCCTAGTTCCAATTTCATGTGTTGAAGTGGTCTACAAGTTGATTTGTTAATGTTATATCTCATGATTAAGCATTCTGTGTTTCTGGGATGAAGTATTCTATTCTTGTTTGGTTTGCGGTGGTTGCTAGTGGCATGATGGTATGAAGAAGTTTTTGGAAGTGTTGTTGCATGTTCATTGACCATCCCCATGTGATCCACATGTTGCTGATTGGCCTCTTTGGTGCTGCATTATGTTTTGAGTTGGATTTCTGAGTTATTTGTGGACATTTGGTTGACATGGCTTGTTCTTTTGCTTGTGTCATGAACTAGGGGTTTGTGCCAACAATTGAAGATGTGTTATGTTAGATTTGGTTCCTAAACTATCTTGGTTAGAACCACCTTGAGTGAATTAAATTGGAAGAATGTTTTTGAGCCGACTAGTTATGTGCTTCATGTTTCATCTACATGTTTCCATGATGCCGACTTAGATTGATGTGTGCTAGCGTGTGAATTACATTGGATCATATTGAAATATGTATTAAGTTTTTTTTTGGTCATCTCTATCCTCGAGATAGGACCACATTATGCTTTGGTGGCCGACTTATTGAATTCATAGTTTATCTTCTTCTCGACCGACCTAATTAAATTTTTGAAGTGTTGTGGTGGATATAAATGCAAGACCTTTTCAAATGCAACTTAGTGGATAAGTGTACAAGTATGACAAAGTGAGTGTGTATAATATATTGAATACCCAATAGAGTTAGTGCTACATTATGAAGAGGAAAGATCAGATGATCCTTAAAGCCTCAGTCACCAGAGTGTTATGTTGATAAATATTATAATTCTTCTACAAAATTTTATATCCTGCTATGAGATAGTGAATCTCATCAATGTAGAGCCTTAACTAATGTATTGTAAACTTGGTAGGGTCTACAAAATTCAGAGGTTCATTTGACTAAACAATTCACTCAACATTACAAAGACTACATTAAAAATGTTAACCCAGGGTTTGTAAACTTGTGATGGTGCAACATTGTCTATGCCTTCAAAGACTCAAAACTACCTAAGCTATCTTATTCAAGTGATTCTACTTGCTGGAAATTCACATAATTGTAAAACAATAAAAGACATAAACTAGAACTAATGGCTACAGGTACCTACAAATTAGACTGTAACTAAACTGCTGCCAATAAAACATTACTGTATCAACTAAAAAATGATAAAAACTAATGACTTAACTAAATTAACCTCTAGAGTTCTACTAGTTAACCATTCTATGCATGTTCATGAACATTCATTAACAATAAGCAAAGTATGAAATTCTAGTTTAAATTGAATAAAGTTCATGAAGTAATGATAAATAGGAGGCAACTTCTAAATAGAAATAAACAACTAGAAAATGAAGTGAAGAATAGTTACCTTGAGTGGCCTGCTCAAGTGGTTGTTCTCACTTAACTGAAACCAAATCTAACTAACAAATTCTATGCATCCAACAAAATTTACTTCATTCATTGCATATCATGAAAGATTACATAAGATCTTCGCACAAATTGTATTCAATCATTTTGAATATTCATCATGTCTTGAAACTAAAAATAACTGATAATAAAAACTTAAAAACTAACTTCTCTACGGATTCAACCATCAGCTATATAAAAGCTTGAGGGAATCTTATTCAAACCAACAACTAACCACAATCATTAACCTTCACACCTAAATATCAGAGCATATAGTTAAGACTAAGTTGTTCAAACCGTAACTGAAAAGAAAGAAGAATCTTAATAGGACTAAAACTCTATAAAACATAATTGCATGTAAATGAACAAACATTTGTCAAAATCCTATCAGTAAAGGAGTCCTTTTCCAATGATTAATAATTTTTCATAATGATGCACGTTCAACCTCCATCAGGTGCCTTTAATCAGTAATCATCACATTCAACTTAATCTGGAACTCCCCTATTTTGCTATCCCAGTCTTCCCTTTGGTTGTGGGTTCATCTTACAACTATTACGTGCTACAATTTTTCTTTGGCTGCAAAAAGGTTAATTGACAAAGCATGTACACAAGACTAACTATCACAATTAAAACATAGAATCATCCACATTTCATGCATATCTACATATAAACCATACAATACTATTATGTCATAACCATATTTCCATCATTATATTTTAGGTCAAAGTTTGCATAAAAAGTATGAAAAGATAGCATAATATAAGAGCATTGTATGGAAAGTATATCTAAAAGTATCTTAAAGTATGCATGAAAATAATAGAAAATAGGCTAATATCTGGACCCATCACTCCCCCCAACTAGACTTTTTCTTGTCCCCACACAAAACACTAGGGGTGTTGATTGTACTGCAAGGTAATTTACCTCAAGTCCATGACAACATCAATTCCCTGAACCTGTTTCAAATAAAAACCTTGATATGCTGCAAGTTGCTTCATTCTAACATTTCCAACTTTCTCACATTCCTCACCTTTCTCCCCAGTCCAATATGGAATTGGATAGAGGAGGACAAGTGGGTGAAAGGTAAGAGGTACCTAGTAAATTCCTTTGTTGACACTAATTGCTATATACCTGTGTACCCTTTGAAGCATAGTAGTGAAATTATACATAGAATTGGTTTCTTTTTCTGCAATTCAAGGGTCAAACTATTCCATCTATTGTGTACATGTCTGTAACATTGTTGTCAAAAACCCACAGCTAACATCTGCATTCTTTCAAAACATTCTTTCTTGAGTTTCATGATTTTATTGCCCACACCCTTATGATCAATGAGTTTAATCCATTCATCAATGATTGCATTAGGGTTTTTATCTTCTTTCCTTATGAGGAGAGTAATTGATTTCTCTTTCTCCTCATACTCTTCCATTATCTAACTCTTGAGTTGTTCATTTCTATAATATGCAAGTGTCCTTATCTTAAGATTCCCTACAAAAATTAGAGTGTTCCATTATGTCTCATCCAACACTACATAATTGTGTAGATAATACTCACACAATTGATCTTGATCCTCAGGTGAGGAATCAACAAAAGCATTAAGAAACTCAAATTTTCTACTCATACCAACTGTTTGTTTACTAATTAATTTGCTAAATTGAAAACATATAAATCTTTCTTATAGAAACAATGCGTATGTCCTTGGTGGTGTCTGCATTTGATGATCTATGCAACCTTGTATACTACTTCCTCCAACTTGATTGCTGATTTTCTCAACTCCATATCTCTCTTTTCCAATTCCTTTGCATGTTCTTCAATCAAGATTTCTTTTTGCTTCTTCCATTTTTCCTTTTCATGAGCAAGCTCAACAGTTACCTTCCATAATTGGTGGCCAAATAACAAGTTTGTATGATAATTAAGAGTTCTGATGGAAGAGGGTTTCTCATCTGCCACTTCCAGTTCTCTATCCTTTGTCTTAGTTATAGCTAGTTGTGCCAACAAATAAAGTTTGGTGCCATGGTCATACAACTGCAATTTCTCCTCCATTTCTTGCATTTTGGCTTCTCTCTCCTTGTCCTTTTGTTCATAGCTATGTACTAACTCCTCCAAGTGTTTAATCCTCTCCAAGGCTTCTTGGAGCTCTTTCCTCACATCTCTTTCCTCTATGTACATTTCCTTTGTATCCACAAACTTCTCATTACCTCCCTCTTCATAGTCTCCATGAATGGGACTGTCTAGGGTTTCTGTCCATGTTTTCTTAGTAGTAAACACATCATCTGGTTCTGAATCAGAGGTAGTTAACACATACCTTCTTTTTATAGGTATATTTTCATTGCCAGGGGCATCCCCCTTAACTTCAAAGTCTGTTTCCACTAATGTGACATCTTCCTGCTGCTATTCTTTGTTCTTTTCTTCTTCTTTAGATTTTTCTATGTTTCCTCTCATGGAACCTTGTCTTCTTAATCTACATGAACGTCTAGGTGTTAGTATTTCTTTCTCAAATTTCTTCTTTTCCTTTTGAACACCCTTCTTCTTTGAAATATCCTCTTTCTTCTTTTGAGTATCCCTCTTTTTCTTTGGAGTATCCTTCCTTTCTTCTAGTTTAGAGGGTGTAGAAGAGGTGGATGTACTACCTCTCCTATTCTTGGATCTTTGTGATCTTGAAGAAGATGGTATTTCCTCAATTATAGGTGGCCTAGACTCAAATTCATTAGGTTTGTCATGCTCACCTTGGCTACGGGTAGGTGAAGCCATAAGTGAGACATGAGGGATTTCCCTTATAGGTTCATTTTGGGGTTCTACATTCTCAGGTGCCACAGGTGCATCTAACAAACTATTAATATTTGTACACTCCTTAAAATCCTCCCAATTCACTTGTGGGTACTGAATCCTTAAACTTCACTTTATCAGTAAAGCAATTAAATAGTGATGAGATAGAGAAGTATCACTTTGTTTTCTTTGGTATTATGATGCCATCCGTTTCAATAAATTGTAAAGAAAGTTTGGTACATTTACTAACTTATTATGCCCGAGGTGACTGAGTAATTTGAAATGAAATGTATATAAAAGGTTTTTCCTACCATCTCAGGTGACATAACTAACAATGTATGAACACCCTTCTTCTTTGAAATATCCTCTTTCTTCTTTTGAGTATCCCTCTTTTTCTTTGGAGTATCCTTCCTTTCTTCTAGTTTAGAGGGTGTAGAAGAGGTGGATGTACTACCTCTCCTATTCTTGGATCTTTGTGATCTTGAAGAAGATGGTATTTCCTCAATTATAGGTGGCCTAGACTCAAATTCATTAGGTTCGTCATGCTCACCTTGGCTACGGGTAGGTGAAGCCATAAGTGAGACATGAGGGATTTCCCTTATAGGTTCATTTTGGGGTTCTACATTCTCAGGTGCCACAGGTGCATCTAACAAACTATTAATATTTGTACACTCCTTAAAATCCTCCCAATTCACTTGTGGGTACTGAATCCTTAAACTTCACTTTATCAGTAAAGCAATTAAATAGTGATGAGATAGAGAAGTATCACTTTGTTTTCTTTGGTATTATGATGCCATCCGTTTCAATAAATTGTAAAGAAAGTTTGGTACATTTACTAACTTATTATGCCCGAGGTGACTGAGTAATTTGAAATGAAATGTATATAAAAGGTTTTTCCTACCATCTCAAGTGACATAACTAACAATGTATGAACACCCTTCTTCTTTGAAATATCCTCTTTCTTCTTTTGAGTATCCCTCTTTTTCTTTGGAGTATCCTTCCTTTCTTCTAGTTTAGAGGGTGTAGAAGAGGTGGATGTACTACCTCTCCTATTCTTGGATCTTTGTGATCTTGAAGAAGATGGTATTTCCTCAATTATAGGTGGCCTAGACTCAAATTCATTAGGTTCGTCATGCTCACCTTGGCTACGGGTAGGTGAAGCCATAAGTGAGACATGAGGGATTTCCCTTATAGGTTCATTTTGGGGTTCTACATTCTCAGGTGCCACAGGTGCATCTAACAAACTATTAATATTTGTACACTCCTTAAAATCCTCCCAATTCACCTGTGGGTACTGAATCCTTAAACTTCACTTTATCAGTAAAGCAATTAAATAGTGATGAGATAGAGAAGTATCACTTTGTTTTCTTTGGTATTATGATGCCATCCGTTTCAATAAATTGTAAAGAAATTTTGGTACATTTACTAACTTATTATGCCCGAGGTGATTGAGTAATTTGAAATGAAATGTATATAAAAGGTTTTTCCTACCATCTCAGGTGACATAACTAACAATGTAGGAGGCACAATTTTCACATAACCAGGGAAGAGAAAGTCTCTTTGTACCTTGTGATGATGAGTCTAGTTCCTCTCCTCGTTCTGACAAAATTCCTCCCTGGCTGCAACTAGATCAACTCATGCTGGAAATTCTGCCCCAGTTCTTGGTAACCAAGTGACTTGTACAATGGAAGTCTCGAATGCATCTACTAAAAATCCCTTCACCATGGTTTCATCATATTCAAGCATAGCTGCAAACCTTTTTGTCATATCATCACTGAATTTTGTTAATTTCATAAAATAGTCAAGCCAACTAACCCTGGTAAAAATGGGCAGAACCATTGCATCCTCCAAAATATTCTTATGAGCTGTCGACTCCCTTCTGATGACATCACCTCCCATTCTAACTTACTTTCTCTGCTCAATGTGTTCAATTCAGCTTTGAAATTTCAGCTCAATCTACTCTACCGCCTTCAAAACCCTTCAACTTCCTTTGATTTCCTTGTTATTTTACTACCATACCAAAAAATGCAACTTTCCCTTCTTAGTACCAGCTTAATTTGAGCTCATGAATAGGTTCTAAGTTCGACTATGGTTTGGACTAATCTCAAGTTCTCAGGGTTTGAAATTTAGCAATTGGAAATAGTAGCAAAAATGAGATATAATTAGGAGGGTTTTGCATGTTGTTTTTATCTATTGAATTTGATTTAGGTGGTAGATTTCGAAAAGACTGACGAAAAGACTAAGTTGTACCCTCCCTTCAACTTAATTGCTAAAGTGACCCCACTTCACGATTGTGATTGGAAGGTGGTTAAAATATGAAATGATGGAAATTAATGATATGAATAGTTCGCATGCACGAACTAATAGGAAAGACATAATGAAAGTTTAAAGAAGACTATATTAATCATGATAGCGTACTTGAAGTACCGACCGAAAGAGATAACTATGCATTGCATGTGTAAATTGACAAGACTGTATCTGGATTTTGATTTGATGTGATGGAAAATAACTGCAAGCTAATGAATTGTGGGGTGGCAGGTGTAATTGATGGGATAGTTATTACAGATATGAGTTGGCAATGTGACAACTCAAATATTTGGAATGTGAATTGGCAGCGAAAGAATCATGTTGCAGGTACTTATTGTGAAAGGATGGATATTACATGTGGTGGGTATTTTGAAATGAATGCGCATAAATTTGTAGTCAATATGACATCAATTAATTTGAATTTTTATCTTTTATGCTGCTAGACAGTGCTACAGGTACCTGCAAGGTCAAGGCCCATTCTAAATATTGATAGCTATTAAACTACAGGTTCCTATGACATCAGGACCCTTTGTGAATGTTTAAAAATAGGTCTCTCCAGAGAAAATTTGAACACCATCATAATGTGCAGTGTGTGCTTATGAGATAAAAATGAGAAATTAATCCCGAGTTATCTTAAGGGTTGAGCTGTGTAGCCAAATCCCTGGGTCACTAGAAGTGCTTGGTATATCATGTGTTGGTGAAATATCGCTCTATGTGTCATCTTCCGTATTTGGTTCAATACGAGCACCATATTGTTGAAACATGGAGAATATGAAATCATCTTTCTGTAATGGATTTTTATATACCTTCAATCTGTTGTCATTTACAAGAAGTGAAAATATGACCACATCTATTGTAGTCAGTTTTACTGCCCCATTAGGGTAACCTTGACTAATTTCACAGGGGCCCAACTACGTGGATTGGAGTTTCCCCTTGAATTCTTTATACCTTGAATGATATAACAGTGCCCAGTCCCCTACAATGAACTCCTTTATTTTAGTATACTGATCATGCAACTTCATCCTTTGTTGTTGTACTACCTCAGCGTGATGGATTGCTTCCATCCTTATTTCATCCAATCCATTTAAAGTATGTAGCCTTTCCTTTTGAGCTTCTGTCAAGTCCATTTTTAGTTCTACTTTTATCCTCAACGTTTTATATTCAAACTCAATAGGAAGGATTGTTGTCTTCCCATATACTAACTCATAAGGTGTAAAACCAATGGTGGTTTTCTAGGTTGTACTATATTCTCATACTGCTTCTAGTAACGTTGCAACCCAATCTCTCCTATGTAGATGCTCTGTCTTGGTGAGAATACTCTCAATCTCCCTACTGGATACTTCCACCTGACCATTAGCTTGAGGGTGGTAAGGTGTTGATTTTTTGTGTTTAGTTTGGTATTCTTCAACCAATTTGGTAATTAGATCAGAAGTAAACTGTAGACCTTGATCAATGACTATTTCTCTAGGGACTCCATACTTAGTAAATAAATCCTCATACAAAAATTTAGACACATTACCATCTCTAGCAAACTGCAAGACCTTTACTTCTACCCACTTAGTCAAGTAATCAGTGCAAACAAGAATGTATTCCTTGTTGTTGGAAGTGGGTGAGATTGGTTCAATGAAGTCTATACCCCATTTATAAAAAGGAGCTAATGTCAAATAAGGTTGTAATGGAATTTCATCACTCCTAGTTGGTTTACCCATTCTTTGACATCTATCATAGCTCCTTGTGTATTTAATAGATTCTTTGTGCAAAGTTGGCCAATAATAGCTAGTTGTGAGTATCTTAAATGTTGTTCCTTTTGTTGCAAAATGACCTCCACATGGCTCATCATGGAATGCTTTCATAATATAAAATATCTCATCTTCCCTTATGCATCTTCTCATGATGTTGTCTGGGCCAGTATAAAATAGAAAATCTGATATCCAAAAAATATGGAAAACATTTATGTATTAGCTATCTCTTTTCTCTTGGAGAAAAGTGTGGTAAAATCTTCCCTATTACTAGATAATTGGCAATATCAGCATACCAAGTTATGTGTACATTTAAATAAAATAAGTGTTCATCTGGAAATGAATCATCCATCGCTCCTTCAACTGATTGTGTTGGTAGTCTTGAAAAAAAATCTGCCACTACGTTGGCTTTACCAGGTTTGTCCACTATAGTAATGTCAAATTCTGGTAGAAGGAGCATCCATCTTACCAATCTGCCTCCTCCTACAGGTTTTTTGATAAGATATCTAATAGTAGTGTGATCTATGTGGACAAATACTAAATAACCAATAATGTAATGCCTAAATTTATTAATAGCATATACTACAACAAACATCTCCTTTTTTGTGACAATATAGTTTAGCTTTGCTCCTTGAAGATTTTTTTTGATGTAGTAAATTGCATACTCTTTGTTACCCTCTTTCTAACCTAAAACTAGTCCAATAGCAACATCTGAAGCATTTGTATGTATATGAAAGGGTAGAGTCCAATTAGGTTCCCTTAAAACAGGTGCTTGATTCAGGGCTTTCTTCAAATCTTCAAAAGAGTGTTGGCACTCTGATGTCCATTCAAATTTAATGTCTTTACTCAACAAAACAAATAACAGTGCAACAATTTTACTAAAGTCTTTAATAAACCTCCTGTAGTAGCTTCCATGACCAAGGAAACTTTTTATATCTCTTTTCTTTTGCGGAATAGGTAATGTAGATATAATTTCTATTTTGTGTGGATCAACTTGAATCCCTGCATTGGATATAAAGTGCCCTAATACAATGCCTTGTGTCATCATCATGAAGCACTTTTCACTGCTGAGTGACAGGTTGTGTTCTTTACATCTTTTCAATACCTTTCCCAAGTTGTTGAGGCTTCCTCATAAGTCTCACCATATGTAGCGAAATCATCCATATATATTTCCATACAATCATGAGAATAATCAGAAAAAATGTTGAGGACTGCCCTTTGAAAGGTAGTTGGAGCATTGCATAAGCCAAAGGGGAGAACAAAATAAGCATAAGTACCTTAGGGACATGTGAATGTAGTTTTTTCCTAATCCTTTGGAGCAATTTTAATTTGGTTGTAACCACTTAAACCATCAAGAAATGAAACATACTTTTTCCTAGCTAGATAGAGAGTCAAGCACTTGATCTATGAAGGGAAAAGGAAAGTGGTCCTTCCTAGTGGTTGCATTTAGTTCCCTGTAGTCTATAAAAACTCTCTATTTTCCACCTTTATTGGGAACAATTACCAAAGGTGAGACCCATTCACTATCTAATATAGGATAGATAAAACCTGCATCAAGGAGCCTTTGAAGTTTAGCTTTCACTATGTCCCTTAAGGCAGGATTCATACGTCTTTGAGGTTGTTGAATAGGTCTATAACCATCATTGATATAAATCCTATGCATACATAAGTTAGGATCTATGCCTTTCATATCATGGTAATCCCATGCATATGCTGCTGAGTGTACCTGCAACATTGTATGCAGAGAACTCTACTGCTCTTTTGTCAAGGCATTGTTTATGTTTAACATTTTTCCTAGGAAGATTTCTAATTCCTTGGATGATTCTTGGACAGATGATAGGTCAAGACTCGGTATGATGGGTACACACTATTGAGGTATTAATGAATGAAAGCTCTGAGATATTTCTTCTATGGAATTGGTGGGTATAATACTTTGCAAGGGGTCTTGCAGGCATATGAGGTTGTCCTGTTGTTGCGGGATCCTACCACAATCATTCTAGATTATGTGAGAAATGAGCTCATCTTCATCCTAGTCATCCAATAAAGGGTTGCATTCTATGGTCATCAATGTCTACAAAGAATAGTTATCTTCCTCATCTAAAGTGGGCCAAATAGTTTTCTCAAGGTCAACATAAGGTTGGGCTGGAGGATAAAGAACCAATTTCTTGGTGACTGTCCCATTGGATATTATCATATTGTCAGACCTACAACCTAAGAATGCATCGGTTGTAGCTAACTAGGGCTTGCCTAGGATGAGTGGGTAGCTTGTAAGATTAACTTTTGGTTGTAGAACTATAAAAACAACAAGATATTCCCAAGAATCTAACACAATAACCAAGTCTTCAATTATTCCATTAGGCTTAACTATTTAGCTAGCTATAAAATGGTTTGTGTAGGCCTAAGGTTGGCTAACTGAAGTAATTGCATTGTTTCTCTTGTCATAACATTGATTGCTTCCCCCAAGTCTATCAAAGTATTCTTAATGAGGGTTCCATTAATCTTAACGTCCACTACTGGACTACTAGGATCTGTATACTTAGGTACAGTAATGTTCCCTAACATTATATTTGCAAGGTTTCCCAAGATATGGATTGTTTGAAGATCCTTCCTTTTTCTTCCTGGTTTCTTAAGACATAGATCCCTTACATTTTTAGTACAAATAGGGATGTTTTTGATAGCTTGGATAAGTGGAATCTTGATGTTCACATCCTTTAATTGACCTAAGAGGTCTGTATCAGCCTATGTGTGATGCTTGTGAATAGCTATGCGTTTAGGAAAAGGTGGCTTTGGACTTGAGGTAGTTTGGTGTACCTAATTTGACTCAGGTTCCAAAGGTGTTTTTCCTGAAGCTTCAACTATAGATTCCCCATCCTCCATCTCTATATTTGAGGGGATGAAGGTACAACAAGTTATTTTCCTAATCTGAGGTGGGAATCACTCACCTCTACCCCATAAATAGGGTATTGCATAGCTTTGTTAGTATAAGCTTGTTGAAAAGGCTTAGTGTTAGGGTTAGGTGTAGGTTGGGTAGGTAATTGTGGTTGCTTGGGTGGTTGGGATGTAGGATTTGATGGAGGCATAATAGCTTGCTGCTGTTGTGGAGGTGGAAGCATAGGTTGTTGATAGTTCATATTATGTTGCTGCCACTATTGGCCTTTATGCCACTGATTCTGCTGTGTTGACCATTGTGGATTATAATTGAAACCTTGGAAATTTTGTTGTGGAAAAGGATTTGGTTGTTGTTGGTTCTAATTTTTTGGGGGTTGTGGCCATTGTTGATGGTTTTTCCATTGATTTTGGTTTGCTAGCCAGGGCTGAGAGTTCCAAGCAAAAAAAATGATTCCCAATAGGAAAGGATGAATTAAAGCAGAGGGGGTCTTTTGGAATACCTTGTCATTGTTTCCATGGCCTCCTTTGTGCTATATAAAATAGTTTTCCATCATCTCCTTCAATTGGTTGAAAATTAGGTTTCTCGACTTTATTTTGTTGGATACTAGCCACTCTCTTGCATTAATAGTTTTCAATGAACATGACCTCAACTTCCTCCCACTTCTTAATGTGGAGAGTATCCAACTGAGTTTCTAAGTGGCTGATGATGTCTTCTTTCATGTTGGACAATAGGTTGCTCAATTCTATCTTTAAATCCTTGTAGATGATTTACCAATAGTGGATGTCCTATCTCCTCTTGGCCTTTTAGTGAAGGTCCTAAAATAATTCCTACAGACCTTACAAATGTCTTGAAATGGTAGATGAGAAATATCTCCTTGTCCAATGAGGTTCAGGGAATCCATGCAGTCATCATTGACTCCCCTCAAAAAGACCTAACTTGAGGGACTCCTCTAACAACTTGTTTTGTGGTTTTTTCTTCAAAGCAAACTAAAATCTCTCCACATAATCTTCTAATGGCTCATCATCCTTTTGTGACATTTTGAAAATTTCATCTTTCCTCCTGTTAGGTCCCCTACAATAGTCCCGATACTTCTCTAAGAATAATGTATTCATAGTATCCGAATCAAGAACAACATCTTTGCCTAATCCCATGAAACATCTTAGGGTTGCATCTTTCAGAGTGGCAAGGAAGAGTTTGAGCCTATGAGCATCAAAAGTATAATCATAACTTCTACATAGGACATCAAATTCAAACAAAAATGTATATGGATCCTCAATAATTAACCCATAAAAGACTAGTAAGGCTGAAGGAGGGATATTCTTTAACACTATAGCCCTTTCCTGGTTAGTGACGGGGAACTCAAATGGTGGACGTTCAAGATCATCATCCACTGCATCACCCATGGTGTAGTATATTCCCTCTGTCTATGTGCTAGATGTTGGTGAAAAGGAAGTTTCTTCTTCAGTGTTACCTTCACTCTAAGTACTGGATTCACTAATTTTTGCTATAGCTTCTTGGCATGAAGAGGGAAGAAATCTGCCCAAGGAGGCTCTCTGCCTTTGCATGCATGAAATATGGATTTATATTTAGAGGTACCACAAAATGATAGTGTATCTTCTGGTGTTGAAAAATATTAAGTCTAACAATCCTAATGTTGAAAACAAAATTTAAACTATGAAAGTTGTAAAAAACAAGTCTATGAAGATAGCACCATCCCCATAAATGATGCCAAAAATGTAGAGTCTTAACTAATGTATTGTAAACTTGGTAGGTTCTACACAATTTAGAGGTTCATTTGATTGAACAATTCACTCAACATTACAAAGACTACATTAGAAATGTCAACCCCGGGTTTGTAAACTTGTGATGGTGCAACATTGTCTATGCCTTTAGAGACTCAAAACTACCTAAGATATCTTATTCAAGTGATTCTACTTGCTAGAAATTCACAGAATTGTAAAATAGTAAAAGACATAAACCAAAACTAATGGCTATGGGTACCTACAACTTAGACTGTTGCTAATAAAACATTACTGTATCAACTCAAAACTAATAAAAGCTAATGACTCAACTAAATTAATCTTTGGAGTACTACTATTTAACCATTCTATGCATTTTCATGAACATTCATTAACAATAAGAAAAGTATGAGATTCTAGTTTAACTTGCATAAAGTTCATGAAGTAATGATAAACAAGAAACAACTTCTAAACAAAAATAAACAACTGGAAAATGAAGTGAAGAATAGTTACCTTGAGTGGTCTACTCAAGTGGTTGTTCTCACTTAATTGAAACCAAATCTAACTAATAGATTCTACACATCTAGAAAAATTGACTTCATTCATTTCATATCATGAAAGATTACATAAGATCTTCTCACAAATTGTATTCAATCATTCTAAATATCCATCATGTCTTGAAACTAAAAATAACTAATAATAAAAACTAAAAAACCAACTAACTTCTCTAGGGATTCAACCATCAACTATATACAAACTTGAGGGAATCTTATTCAAAGCAACAACTAACTACAATCATTAAATTTTACTCATAAATATCAGAGCATATAGTTAAGACTGAATTGTTCAAACTATAACTGAAAAGAAAGAAGAATCCTAATAGGACTAAAACTTTGTAAAATAGATTTGCATGTAAACACACAAACATTTGTCAAAATCCTATCTGTAAAGGAGCCCTTCTTTTCTAGCAATTATTAATTTGTCATAATGATGCACATTCAACCTCCATCAAGTGCCTTTAATCAGTAATCATCACATTTAGCTTAATCTGGAATTCCATTGTTTTGTTGTCCTAATCTTCCTTTTGCTGTGAGTTCATTTTGCAATTGCTACATGCTATAGTTTCTCTTTGGCTTTAAAGAGGTTAATTGATAAAGCATGTACACAATACTAACTATCACAATTAAAACATAGAATCCCATCCACATTTCATGCATATCTATATATAAACCATACAAGACTATTATGTCATAACCATATTTCCATCATTATATTTTAGGTTAAAGTCTGCATAAGAAGTATGAAAAGATAGTATAATATAAGAGCATTGTCTGGAAAGTATATCTAAAAGTATCTTAAAGTATGTATGAAAGTAACAAAAAATAGGCTAATATTTGGACCCATCAATCAGGTCCTTGTATCTTGCCCCTAAAGTTGTGTTAGCTTTAGTTCCACAAGTCCTTTGTATCTTGTTGTAAGGTAGTGTGCCTTAGTTTGCAAGTCCTTTTGGCAGTGCACCTTTATATTGTAAGTTAACTCTCACCGTGGTTTTTCCCTCATTGGTTTTTCATCGTAAATTTTCTCCTATAGTGCATGTGTGTTCTTTAAATCATCTTTCCTTGTTGCTGATCTGGTTAGAAGTAGAATTGCTATACCTTTCATTGCTAAAGATTGTTGAAGTTGTTGAAGATTCAAGCTGCTATATCCTTCTATGTTATTATTTTGTTTAAAGGTTTTGATATGATAAAGAAGTTTGTAGTGTGCTAAAGAGTTTCTAAGTTTTGAAAAGATTTAATTTTTTGATAAGATTGATTCACCCCCCTCTCAGTCTCTAGTTGTTTCTAAAAACTGGTATTAGAGCCAAGTTCCTCTAAAGAAAGCTTGACCACTTGAGGCAAAGATCCGAGATGACACATGATGCAATGGAAGACCACCTAAAATATCTAGTGTTTGGTGTGTGGAAATTAGTCAAGGATGGTTATGTTGCTCCTACTACTCCTCAATAGGTCCAACTAAAATTAGATTATATGAATGCAATGCCAAAGCTAAGAATGCTCTCTTGTGTGGTTTAGCTAATTCAAATCTTTTGAAAGTGATGAATTACGGTTTTGCTAAAGATGTCTAGGGAAAGCTCAATAGTATCAATGAAGGTGATACAAAAGTGAAGCAAGCCAAGATACAAATTTTCAAGAGCATATTTGAAAATTTGAGGATGATAGAGGATGAAGACATTGCAAGCTATATGCTTCGAGTGTATGAAGTTTTTTTTGGCATCACTAGTCTTGGTGGAGAAGTAAAATAGAATGAAATTGTGAAGAAGGTTTTGAGATCTCTCCCAAAATCTTATAGTCATAAACTGTCTGCCATTGAAGAGTCCAAGGACTTGGATCAGTATTTAGTTGATGAAATGTTTGGTGCTTTTACTGTCTTTGAGATGAGAGAGTTTGACCAAGATGTTCCAAAAAGGGAAGCTATATTCAAAGCCAATAAAAAGATTGAATATGAAGCTACTGATCAAAATGATGACTTTGATGAAGTTGAAGCTAACTTTGTAAGAAGATTGAAGAAAGGCACCGTGGCAAGTATAGAGGTAAGTTACCTTTCAAATGTTTCAATTGTGGAAGAATTGGTCATTTTGCATCTAAATGTACTTATAAAGAATCTGTTGATGATAACAAAAGAGATAAGGTTAAAAATGGTCTCTATTCCAAAGAGAGCAATGGTTCTTCTGAAGATGAGGAGAATGATTCAAATGATGAAACCCTCTTTATGGCCTTCAATGCTGATAACAGAAAGTGCAATGTTGAAAAAAGTAAGGAGTCCAACTCCTTTACTGATGAAGATATGTTTTCTTTTATTTGCATCTAGAATCAATGGAACCTAAAGGTTGGGACTTCAATTCAGATGATTGGGAAATAGGTTTTGAAGGAAAAATTTGGGTTGCTTTGGAAGACCTGAATGAAGCAAGGGAACTAAATCAAAAATATGAGAGCTTGCTTGAAAAATCTAAGGAAAAAACTAACAAATTGAAAGCCAAAGTTGAAGGTGGTAAAGAATGTGAAATCAAACTAAAAGGCGTAGAAGTTATGATCTTTGATTTAAAAGAAAAGGTTAAAGAAGGAAGGAGAATTGAAGATTGCTTGAATGCCAAGCTCAGTGACAAAATAGTTGAATGCTTAAAACTTGAGCAAGAAATTGCCACTCTAAGGAATGCCCTAAAAAGAGAAAAAGAACAAATTGATAAAGGGGAGAAGTTTGGTCCTGAGGATAGCTCCAAGTCAAATGGAAATTTTGAGACAAAGTAGGAGAAATTTTGCACTAAAGACTCTAAGAAGAATGCCTCCAAAGATACAAAGACTATTTAAGATGGAAATAAAGAAGATGGATTCATCCATGTTCGAAAACAAAAAGGTTTCAGATGTTCTCCAACTACAAGGTAGTATGCTCCTACAAAGTTCAATCAATCTTTTGAAGGTTATTGTTTTTCTTTCAATAATTTTGGACATAAGGCTGTTGATTGTAGAGCAACGAAAGGAATGAATAATAACATGAGTAGAATATCCTTTGTGCATCAAAGAAACAATGCTATTTCATTTCATGGATATTGCTATGCTTGCAAAAATTTTGTTCATAAAGCTACTGAGTGCAGATCTAAGATAAAAAGGAACAACTATGTTTCAAAGATAGGACATAAAGAAAATTACTGTAGAAGTGGCTTTGTAAAGCCACTAGTTCAGAGAAAGGATGATACCTCTAATCAAGAAAGGAAGGGAAATGAAAAGGTTTGGAAAGAAGAATAAATTCAAGAAAAGGAGAAAAAGAATGATTCCACACTTGTGCACTCTGCACAAGATCCTAAGAAAAACTAAGATAGAGTATTATCTTAGGAGGAGAGTTCACTTGCAAAACCTTTTTTCCCCCTGAAAAGGACAAGGTGTTGAAGACTTCAACATGAAAGAAGAATTGAATTAGATCAGTTGATGTGAATTTTTTTTGTGTATAAATGGACCTATATTGAAGATTCTAGTGGAGGTAGAAGGTGTGTGGAGGTTGGTACACTTACTCTAATTGATGTCATTTCAATTTGGTGTACCACACATAAAGATAGGTTTTAGAATTTTTCCAAGGCATTGACAGTGCATAACTTATATGACTGGGGCAGTAATGCGATTGGACAATGAGAGATCGCAAGACCCTTGTTCGACCCTTAGTCATAATTTAATGAGAGTATATCATCTTCATCGCCGGTTGATCCTATCATAGATGATATGCTTAAGCGGTTGGCGAGCCATGCCATAGAACTCCCTGTCTATCTACATAGAACAAAACACCTCTGTGGGGTTGGGTGGGGGGTATAGTTCGTGACGGATTTTGTAAACCATCTTTGGTAGAGTCATGGTATTTTTGGTCCACACCTCTCTATAGAAAAAGGTTTTTTCTTACGATCTAAAAGATAAGTTGGTCAAGATGTGAAGGTGTTCTATCCAAGTTCTCAAGTCTCTACACCTTCTAGAGTATACAACAAATGTATGTTATAGAGCATATATGCCCTAATAGAGTAAAATGATGATGAAGGCTTGTTGGAATGCTCTACATTCCTCAAAAAATAATGTCTTGTTCATATAGCCTTGTGGACATGTTCAACTATGATAATAAATTGCTACTTTGTTTTGTGGGTATGCAAGTACAATATCAAATGGCAGTATGCCACAAATAGTTCCATATGCCTATCTATTCTTCAGAACATATGTTTGAGTAGTTGCACCAGTTGGTGTATACACAAGTTTAGTTATATAAGGTTAGGTGGACATTCTAAATGTCTCAGTATGTTTTAAGATTGATGTTTGGTTGCCAAATTTCAAGCCAATCATAAACAATCTCATGAAAAGGTAGTGAAAAGAATATTCAAATACTTAAAAGGAACTCTGGATTATGTTATGTGGTATAAGAAAGATCAAATTTTTTCTCTAAGTTCTATACTGATGCTGATTGGGTAGGTTGTGTAGATGACCAAAGAAGTACAAGTAGAAGTACATTACAGATTGGTCTCTTGGTTAAGTAAAAAGAAAGAATCATTATCTTTATCCACAACAGAGGCTAAATACATTGTTGTAGCATATTACTGCACCCATGTGATTCAGATGAAGCAAAATTTGAAGGATGTGAAGGTTGTATATGATGAACCCATTCAAATGTTGTGTGACAATATAAGTGTAATTAATATTTCCAAGAATTTGGTAATGCATTCAAGGAATAAACACATCTCTATCTAGTATCATTTTCTAAGGGAGAAGGTTTTAGATCATGAAGCTAGAATGGAGTATATGCCTACCAAGGACCAAATTGTAAATATATTCACAAAGGAACTTTCAAAGGATACAATTGAGTATCTCCAACAAAATCTAGGGGTTATTACCCCTCCTTATTCTAACTAGATGCATAGATGGTGCATCTTTCTAGGGGGAGAAATTAATGACTTATCATTTTTCTCTTGGATTGATGTATGCTACCACTTAGGGGGAGCTAGTAATAAGGGGGATATTTGGTATAAGTGTGCAAATATTGTGCATGTAGGAAGAAAACATGTTGTTGGTCAAGGGGGATTTTGTGCTATTGTTTCCATTGAAGATATTTTCTCCTTTGTCCCAAAGTCAGAGAATATGTTGTGCCTTCTACATGTAGGTGTGTGTTTCCCTTTGTCCTTGATGTCAAATGGTGAGAGTGAGAAGATGTGTGTTGCCATTAATTCGAAAGGGTAGATTGTTAGATTTTATTTTCATTGATTTCAACACTGATTGTTGGTTGTCTTTGTTATCAACACTTGATGAAGATTGTTATATGTTTGATAGTGGTTGATGATCTTGTTGTTAGTGGCTGATGCAAACACTTGATGAATTGTTTGTGGTTGTCACTATTGTTTGCACTTGAGAAGTGAGGAATATTGTTGTAATTGATTGTCATTGTTGATAAAATTAAATCAGGACAACATTAATGTATGCCAATGTTGCTGAAGTTCATGGTTCAATGTCATTCCTTGTTTGATGATAATCAAAGAAGTATTGAGTATAGTTGCTATCAATAGGATTGATTTCATAATGATATATTAATATGAGGATTGGAAGTGTTGTTGATAATGGAGAGATATTGTTGGAGGTCTATAGTATGACTTATGCTCTCTCCTAATGTTCCTGATGGAGCGTGTGTTTCTAAAAGAAGGTTTTGGCTTCTGCAAGTTTCTTAAGTGGTTTTGTTCCAGGAAGTTGCATTGAAGTCTGTTTGGGAGAATGCTCTGCATTTCTTCGTTGTCAAAGTTTTGGTCTTGAGGTTTGGGATTCAAATTTAGTGTTTTATGGATGTTACACTCTTATATTTTTAGGTCACCTATGTTGTTGAGGAGATTTTTGTGAATCGCAAAAGGTTGGCAATGTTGTTGGTTATCTGGATTGGTTTGGAAAATGCTCCACATTTCTCCACATTGATGTCTCTGCTTCTATGGCTTGGTGAATGTGTTCTCAATATTTGTGCAGTGCCTCAATTCCAACTTTGTGTGTTGAAGTGTTCTGCAAGTTGATTTGTTAATGTTATATTTCATGATTAAGCATTATGTGTTTTTGGGATGTATTCTATTCCTATTTGGTTTGTGGTGGTTGATAGTGTCATGATAGTATGAAGAGGTTTTTGGAAGTGTTGTTGGATGTTCATGGAACATCCCCATGCGATTTTCATGTTGTTGATTGGCCTATTTGGTGTTGCATTGTGTCTTGAGTTAGCTTTCTTAGTTATTTGTGGATATCTGGCAGACAAGGCTCGTTCTTTTGCTTGTGCTGTGAACTTGGGGGTTTGCACCAACAATTGAAGATGTGTTATGTTAGATTTGGGTCCTAACCTATCTTGGTTAGAATCACGTTGAGTGAATTCAATTAGAAGAATGTTTTTGAGCCAACAAGTTATGTGCTTCACGTTTCATTTACATGTTTCATTGATGCCCATTTAGATTGATGTGTGTCAATGTGTGAATTATTTTGGATCACATTGGAAGATGTATTAAGTTTGTTTTTGGTCCTCTCTATCCTCAAGATAGGACCACATTATGCTTTGGTGGGAGACCTAATTGAAGTTTTGAATTTTTTAGTGGATATAAATGCAAGATCTTTTTAGATGCAACTTAGTGGAAAATTGTACAAGTACAAAAAAGTGAGTGGAATATATTAAATATCCAATAGAGTTAGTGCTACATTGTGAAGAGGAAAGATTAGATGAGCCTTAAAGCCTCAGTCAGTAGAGTGTTATGTTGAAAAATATTGTAATTCTTCTATAAAATTTTATATCCTGCTATGAGATAGTGAATCTCATCAAGTCCTTGTATCTTTCCACTGAAGTTGTGTTAGCTTTAGTTCTACAAGTCCTTTTCATCTTGCTCTAAGGTAGTCTTCCTTAGTTTGTAGGTCCTTCTAGCAGTGAACCTTTATATTGTGAGTAAAATCTCATCATGGTTTTTCCCTTATTGGGTTTTCCATGTAAATATGGTGTTTTCCTGTGCATGTGTTCTTTGCTTCACCCTTCCTTGCTGGTGATATGGTTAGAAGTATAATTTCTATATCTTTCATTGCCAAAGATTGTTGAAGTTGTTGTATCCAAGTTCTCAAGTCTTTACACCTTCTAGAGTATACACAAGTTGTATGTAATAGATTATATGTGCCCTAATAGAGTAAAATGATGATGACGGCTTGTTGGAATGCTCTACATTCCTCAAAAAAGAATATCTTGTCCATATAGCCTTGTGGACATGTTAAACTATGATAATACATGCTATTTTGTTTCGCGGGTCTGCAAGTACAATTTCAAATTGGAGTATGCTACATATAGTTCCATATGCCTATCTATTCTTCAAAAAAAAAGGTTTGAGTAGTCGCACCAATTGGTGTATATACAAGTTTAGTTATGTAAGGTTAGGTGGATATTCTACATGTCTCAGTATGTTTTAAGATTGATGTTTGGTTGCTATATTTCAAGCCAATCGTAAACAATCTCATGAAAAGGTAGTGAAAAGAATATTCAAATACTTAAAAGGAACTCTGGATTATGGTCTGTGGTATAAGAAAGATCAAAATTTTTCTCTAAGTGCTATACTGATGCTGATTGGGTAGGTTGTGTAGATGACCAAATAAGTACAAGTAGAAGTACATTATAGATTGGTCTCTTGGTTAAGTAAAAAGCAAGAATCATTATCTTTATCCACAACAAAGGCTGAATACATTGTTCTAGCATCTTACTACACCCATGTGATTCAAATGAAATATATTTTGAAGGATGTGAAGGTAGTATATGATGAACCCATTCTAATGTTGTGTGACAATATAAGTGTAATTAATATTTCCAAGAATTTGGTAATGCATTCATGGAATAAACACATCTCTATCAAGTATCATTTTCTAAGGGAGAAGGTTTTAGATCATGAAGTTAGAATGGAGTATATGCCTACCAAGGACCATATTGTAAATATATTCACAAAGGAACTTTCAAAGGATACAATTGAGTATCTCCAAAAAAATCTAGGGGTCATTACCCCTCCTTATTCTAACTAGATGCATAGATGGTGCATCTTTCGAGGGGGAAAAATTAATGACTTATCTTTTTTCTCTTGGATTGATGTATGCTACCACTTAGGGGGAGTTGGTAATAAGGGGGAGATTTGGTATAGGAATGCAGATATTGTGCATGTATGAAGAAAATGTGTTGTTGGTCAAGGGGAAGTTTGTGCTATTTTTTCCATTGAAGATATTTTCTCCTTTGTCCCAAAGTCAAAGAATATGTTGTGCCTTCTACATGTAGGTGTGTTTTTCCCTTTGTCCTTGATGTCAAAGGGGGGGAGTGAGAAGATGTGTGTTGCCATTAATTCCAAAGAGGTAGATTGTTGGCATTTGTTTTCATTGATGTCAACACTGATTGTTGGTTGTCTTTGATATCAACACTTGATGAAGATTGTTATATGTTTGACAGTAGTTGATGAGCTTGTTGTCAATGGCTGATGAGAACACTTGATAAATTGTTTGTGGTTGTCACTATTTTTTGCACTTGAGAAGTGAGGAATATTGTTGGCATTGATTGTCATTGTTGATAAAATTCAATTGGGACAATATGTATGTCATTGTTGTTGAAGTTCATGGTTCAATGTCATTTCTTGTTTTATGATAATCAAAGAAGTATTGAGTATAGTTGCTATCAATAGACTTGATTTCATAATGATATATTAAGACGAGGATTAGAAGTGTTGTTGATAATGGAGAGATGTTGTTGGAGGTCTACAGTATGACTTATGCTCTCTCCTGATGTTCCTGATGAAGCATGTGTTTCTAAAAGAAAGTTCTGGCCTCTGCAAGTTTCTTAAGTGGTTTTGTTCCAGGAAGCTGCATTGAAGTCTGTTTGGGAGAATGCTCTACATTTCTCCATTGTCGACGATTTGGTCTTATGGTTTGGGATTCAAAGTTAGTTTTTTATGGATGTTGCACTCTTATATTTTTAGGTCACTTGTGTTGTCAAGGATATTTTTTGAATTGCAGAAGGTTGGCAGTGTTGTTGGTTATTTGGATTGGTTTGGAAAATGCTCCACATTTCTCACATTGATGTCTTTGCTCCTGTGGCTTGGTCAATGTGTTCTCAATGTTTGTGCAGTGCCTCAATTCTAATTTTGTGTGTTGAAGTGGTCTGCATGTTGATTTGTTAATTTTATATTTCATGATTAAGCATTGTATATGTATAAAATTGGTCATGTCTAATTAATCCTGGCATTTAATTAAATATTTATTATTTAATTAATTTCTCTAAAGTCCTCTACATATGATTAAAATTTAATCAATTTAATTATATTGTTCATTCACTTTAATTAAATAAATTCATTTTATTTAATTACCATATTCTTAAGTCCACTTAATTAATTAATTAAATATTATTGTTTATTTAAATTAATTATCACATTTAGGTTTAAATT
This sequence comes from Sequoia sempervirens, assembly GCA_007258455.2. Classification (NCBI taxonomy): domain Eukaryota; kingdom Viridiplantae; phylum Streptophyta; class Pinopsida; order Cupressales; family Cupressaceae; genus Sequoia; species Sequoia sempervirens. Next base: position 771,798,299 of record VDFB02000003.1, read on the forward strand.
AAATCTTCAATTTAATTGAATTTAATTTCCTTTCTCCTATTCAAAATCTTTCTTCTAATTAATTAAATATTTTATTTAATTAATTTCATTTACATGTCATTTCTCAAAAGTTTAATTAAATATCTTTATTTAATTAAATATCTTTCATATCTTTTCAAATCATAATTAAATATTTTATTTAATTATGAAATCCTCCATTATTCTTCAAATCTTAATTAAATGATTTATTTAATTAAGAAAAATCTCCATGTCACCCATAAATAAATAATTGAATTTTATAATTCATTATTTATCTTCGAAATCTTTCCATAATCTCACAAAAAGATGATTTTTACAATTCATCTTTATCATCTCATCTTATCTCTTACATGAAAAAGGAAAAAAATCTTGCTTTATGTTTTCTTCTATTTTCTCTTCAGTCTTATCCATCTTCGACTGTTCGATCTGCCAGGAATTTTCACAGCCGTTGATCACATCAGCCAATCAAAATCTTTCGAAAACTCTATAAATACCCTTGTGAATCCAAGCATTGGTTACAACAGAGAACACACAATGCTCGTGCATTAGAATTTAATTACTTTCTAGCATTCTAGCATTCTAGCATTGTTGTTAGTTTTTATCAATATCATAATCTTTCATTTCAGCAATCATGTTTAGTATCAACATAATCATGTCTTAGCATAGCATACCATGCATTCATATTCAATCTCACCGTTTGTTGAAGCCTAGCCCAATATTTGAGAGCCAACTGGAATTAATGAAAACACTGGAGATAGAGGACAATGGAACGTCTTTGAAGCATAAACAGAGTTTGCAATTACTTTTCTTTATTTCATTCTTTAATTTAAAGTTTCATTGGTGTGTTTTATTTACTTTTGATTCATATTTATCACACTTTAAAATAGATCACACATTTTTGGCGCCCACTGTGGGGCATTGCCCCATTTTTTGACATTCACTTGTAGGTTTTATAATAGGACTCCAAGTTTTGGGATTCAGATTTTCAAAAAAAATTGCGTTTTAGTGCATATGAGGTTTCTTTTAGCGCATACAAGATTTTTAACAGTGCTTTTGCAGTTTTTTCGGGGCATCCAGGAACTGTTTCAACGCATATAGAGAACAAAATGATGCATTTGGCGAACAAAACAACGCTTATAGGGAACAAAATGGCTCATACACTCAGTCTATTTTTTTAAAATTTTGTAAAAAAAATAAAAAATTGTTGCATTTTCTTTTAGCGCATCTAGGATTTTCTGCAGTGCTTATTGGATTTGTTTTAGCACATTTACTTATTTTTGTGGCACATATATATGATCTTATAACGCATATAGGGTGTAACTAAACAAGGTTCTGAGTCTGACGCCTTCCACAGACCAGAAATTTTTCTAGCTTAAAAGGAACCAATCTAGGATAGTCACATCTGGTTTTAAAAAAAAGAAGCAACCCTAGGGTAGACATGGATTTAAAATGAAGCAATCTAGGATAGTCACCACACAATGATTTTTGTAGTTAAAATTGAACAACTTGTTTTCGTGAAGCAACATCTTCACGTAGTTTAGATCATTGTGATTTGGGCTCTAAAAAGAACACTGTCTATTATGTTTTTGGCAATAGGTCTATGCTCTCCCCTTAATTGGGTGATCAGAATACCAGAATTTCCTTTTACATTTATGCAATTTCTAATGCTTTATTACATCCTGTAGAGGGTCTGCTCTTCTGGGAAAAAGTACTCACCCAAGAGGAACGGTTCAAGTGGGTTCAAGCCAAAGCCAGGCTATTCCACCCCACTATAAAATTTAAAGCGAATCTGGGGAAACCCATTTTTTTGGTAGTGTGCAAGATAACCATCCCCAAAGCCTTTGTTTTAAAGGTTGGGAGGTCTCTTGAGGGAGTTTATTATTTCCGCACCAAACAGAAACCCTTACTAAGAACCTAGTGTAGTAGCTAGCCGAAGTCAGTTTTCGAACATCCTAATAATCACAGTGCAAGGGGAGGGAAGAATCTACCCCCAAGACACTCACCATATAACTACTAAGGACTGTTTGCTCAGGGGATCCGGTATCCACTTCCGTCACTCTGAGTACGTGCCTGGGAAAGACAAAAACACGGGCGCCCCTTCGGGGGTGACACGGCTGTGTGAGTTGACACAATTCTAAGATGTGGGTTGTGGTTATTATGATGACCTACTTGAGTACTAAGAGTGAGTCTGCCTGAATTTTTTGTTATGTGTGAAACCCGTGAAAACACTTTTTGAAAAATATTTTTGAACATACACTTGATGTTTAGCATAGGGCAGAGTGTTTGTTGTGTCTTCAATCACATTAATTCAGAAAAAGGATCATCCAAAATAAACATGCAAAATTTCAGCTGAAAACTGTTCAAAACTGTTTGAAAAACTACTTTGGAAAACTGTTTTAGCGCATATAGGACACAAAGTAGCACATATAGGGTCTGTTCTAGCGCATTCACTGGATAGTTCAATGCTTTTAGAGTTTGTTTTAGCGCATAGACTGAATATTCTGCAAACAATTTCTCATTGTCAAAGCATTTTTTGTAGCGCATATAGGACACAGAGTAGCGCATCTGAGGTTTGTTGTAGCGCATTTGACTATTTCTCTGGCACATATACCTATTTCTGCAGCGCATACAGGGCACAAAATAGCGCATCTGTCACTTTTCTAGAATTGTTCCTTTTGACAGATCTGAGTTTATCACATCTTCGGTCCAGTAACATCTTGACATTTATCCCATGCTTAGAGAGTGGAAATCAACCAAATTTTTCAAGAAGTCGATTGCCAATAGGATGAAGAAGCCTAAGAAACATTTAGGTTACAAGAAAACCTTGCAACGTAGAAAGTTTTTATAGAAGAGTCGAAACGTCTTGCTCCATTATTGTAAGTTTCTCCATAGATACCAATATTTTGCTAGGGGGTTTACTGATGAGTACGCTATAGAACCTTTATATTCACGAGCATATTTCCAGAGAAGAGCTCTATCTCAACAACACAATCACAATCAACCTCTTAAGTTCGATTATCTACCACAACCTTCTATTGAATATTCAACACATCCCAGTCAAATCCTTCAGTGATCTTAATTAGGCTATTTTGATATACTTATCATTCTTCAAAAACAAGGATCAAATCTTAAAAGTGCACCTTTCAAACAAATTTCTGATTTCGTGATTCAACTTCCCCAACAAGATTTTGATATGCTTTATCATTGGAAAGCACAATCAAGAATTAGGAACATCTTTTGGTCATATCATAAGATTTTCATCTTATCAGATCAAAACATCATCATTTGTGCATTTCTCAAATTGTGATCTAAGTCTCGAAGAACATTTCAAAATCATATGCCTATTTTTACAAGATCCCAATACAATAAGCTGAAAGAGGATATTCAACAAGAAGATCATACCCAAAGAACTCAAGAAGAAGGTGAGAATAGTAATCCCCTTTATAGTGTGAGTCAAAAACCCCTCTTTAATGACAACATGGCTGAAAGAGAAGAAAATCCATTCCACAAATACAGGGATATGAGCAAAACTCTTGTAGATAGTGATGATGAATAGGATGAAGAATGTCTTAGAGAGGCTGAGCAAGATCCAAAATTTCACAAAGCCTTAGAAAAGATTTTGGAGCACAATAAAGAAAAATATTTCTTATATCTAGTTGGCAAAGGAGCTAAATTGCCTCATGATTTTGATACTGAAAACATAAAGAGTAATCCTGATGAAAAACCCTTGTTTGATATTAGTGCCTTGTCTCAACAGATTAAATCACTACAAGGATAGATTAAAGATCTACAAGGGGGAGCCACAACAAAGACATACGCTCTTGATGACATTTGTCCTTATCCTTTTTATTGGCATCTCAACATGATTCCATTTTCCAAACATTGTGAGATCCCAAATTTTGATCGTTATAATGGGAAATAAGATCCAATTGATCATATTAGGGACTTTTGAAATATGACTTTAGAGTTTGCTCATGAGGACACATACTTGATACGTTTATTTCCTAGAAGTCTTGGAGGCCAATCTATGGAATGGCTATCAAAAATCACACTGCATGTCAAGACATTTGATGAATTGATTAATGAGTTCATATCACAATATTCCTACAACATACAACATCAAATAACCATGATTGATCTCTGCAAGGCTAAACAGAAACCTGGTGAACCATTCATTACATTTATTCAAAGATGGAGAAGATTGTTTGCTAGATATCCACGCCACGTTCCTAAAAAGGAAAAGATCACCACTTTCATAAATAGCTTAGATCAAGAGATGAGCTATCATCTTAATCTTCATTGTCCTCCCTCTTTTCAGAAATGGATCGAAAATGCCATCACCATTGTGAGTGCCTTGGTCCAGAGAGGGATAATAAAACTTGATAAGGACAATCCTAGCTCATCCAATCACCACAATGACAAATCTAAGTTTTGGACTCGTAACAAAAATGTGGTGAATGATGGTATTGTAGATGAAAATCATGTCTCAACTAAGCCATTTTTTCTTAGTGCTCCTCGCAACAATAACTATAACAATGTCAACTTGGTCACAAATCAGGGAAACAATCCTCCTCCTCCGAGGAATAACATAAATCAAACTTCTACTCCCAATCAAGGAAATTCCACCAATCAAGGTTACCATGGAAATGATAACAAAAACAATGCCTCAGGCAATACCTCAAACACAAATCCACAACTATCTTCATTCTTCTCTAGCAGAAGAACTTTTACTCCATTGGGTCAATCCTTAGAATCGACATTCAAAGAATTGATGGCTAAGAATGCTCTTAATTTTCTGCCTCAACACAATTTTGAACCTAGCGTGAAGCCTTCATCATGGAATGATGCATACTATTGTGATTATCATCGATGCAAGGGCCATTGCACAAATAATTGTCAAGCCTTGAAAAATAAAGTCCAAGACTTAATAAAAAATGGCACCATCACAATAGAAGGACACCAACAATCAAACGAAGACCACCAAGAATTTCACAACCCTTTGCCCAACTACCAAAAGGGTGAGTCTTCGGGAAAAAGTGTGAATCATATCAATGATCATATAATCAATCATATCTACACTGATGACGAGCGGGTCAATGTTATAAAAGTTAAGTAAAAGATGGAATATAGAGAAGTCAACACAACAACAAGAGCACAAGCTAAAGTTGTCTTAAAGGGTGATTCTTCAAAAACCAATGTGCCCCTACCTCAACATCAATATTACTTAGTCAATCAACTTGGAAAAAATCCTGCTCAGATTTCTATCTTAGAACTCCTGAAGATTTCCCCAGCACACAAAGAAATTCTAGAAAAGGCTCTCGTTGAAACAACTGTATCCACTGATCTGGATGTGGACCAATTTCAAGCCATGGTGGGACACTTGTCCTCACCCACATGCCTCTCATTCTCTCAAAAAGATGACGTTTCCATCACACATCCCCATAATTCATCGCTATACTTAGAAGTCATGATCCACAAGTTTTGTGTCAGACACGTCCTAATAGATGGAGGTGTTGGTTTGAATATATGTACTATGAAGTAAGTTCGAGCTTTAGGATTTTCTGAGGACTCCATTGATCCTAGAAGAAAGATTACTATTAAAGCCTAAGATGATGAGGAAAGAGCATCCAAAGGTTTAATCGTGCTACTAGTCAGAGTGGGACCTGTTATCAAAAATACTTTCTGTCAAGTGTTAGATCGTGATCTTGCATACAACATCTTGTTGGGTCATCCTTGGATCCACGAAATGCAAGTTGTCTCGTCCACATATCATGAATTTCTTAAGTTTCCTTATGAAAGACAAGAAATCACAATACCAGCTGATAATTCAAATAGTCAAACTTGTGCCAACATCAAAGCTAGTCAAGATACTTTGGTTCCCAACAATCGAGAAGCTCATGCTGATACTTCTCTCAAATTTGATACGCAAATTAGTCAGTTAGCCAAAAGATTTGAAAAAAAACTACGGTTCAAGGACAATGGAGTAGGGGAGTACTCTCTTTGTCTTGCGAATCTACCTATATCACCTCGGTCACATGGAAAACCCTCTATTGCACAACAACAAATATTCGTTGCATCCACATCAATGCAACCACCAACAAAGCCAAATACAAAGTTTAATGGACGATTTATCAAAGAATAATTCTCTATGGAAGATTCTGAGGATAGAGAAGTTTTAAGTTGGATCTATAAAGATGAAAATGAAACAGTTCTTAATATCAAACTACCAACTGATCAATATGGTAAAGGATATTCAATCATGCAAAAGATGGCCTACGATGGTAATGGTCCTATTGGAAAGAGAAAAGAAGGAGTAGTTGAGCCTATTCACCTTCCAGGACTTGTTGCAAAAGATAAAACAAGACTAGGCTATGATACTAACTCAAAAGAAGGACCATCTAAGCAGTGGCATGATACTGTCCTCACATTGCAAGATGGGTCTGATACACGAGCAGTCTGTTTGACAACAATTAAGAATTTCGTGGATAATAATTCTAACAAAGATTCTGGTGAATATGAATGGGACACCATCCACAATAATGAGTTCTGGAGGGACAAAAAGGTTGATGTGGTACAAAAGTACACCCCAACTCTAATTGAAGGTGAAGGGCCAGGGTCCCAACTGCAAGAATTTGAACTACAAGGTGACTATGATACTGAGTCATATTTAATCGAACAAGATTATTGTGATAAAAATGCCATCATTGATTTTCCTCATACCTCAGATCCTATAGATAACTCCATTATGACCTTAACCATAGCCGATCTCATGCAACCCAATGACTCACTACCACTGATCCATCCCAATCTCATTGATTGGGATTCATCCATACCTATCAATCTACCTATGTTCCCAAGCGACGAATCTATCGTGAACTTCCTTTCCACAGATGACACAAATGATTGTTCCTCTAGCAATTTTCAGCATAGAGTCTTTAATCAGGAGTGTCAAGTCTCCTAGCTGAAAAAATAAAAATCAAAAAGAAAGATTTAATGGTGAAAACCAAAATCTGGCAGTGTTAGATCAAACAAAAGATAAAACAAAGAGCGTATCGGATGGTGAAAACCTTTGTAAGGCACCTAATTATGGGATACTTGACACTCTCCCAGACCATTATCATGAGCGATCGCCTACAAAAGCAGTTAATCTTGAAACTTTAGAAAAACCAAAGATTCTACAATTAGCTGCATCAATGATAGATACAAAAGTAATTGAATTCATGGAATTTCTTAGAGCGAATCAAGCCAATTTTGCTTGGTCTTACGCAGACATGCCAAGTATTGATCCCGGTCTTATAATGCATCACTTGTCCATCAAACAAGGAGTTAAACCAGTGAAACAAAAACTCAGAAAGATGCATCCTCATGTTGCACTACTAGTTAAAGAAGAACTCAAAAAACTCCTTGATGTGGGATTTATAAGATTGATCAACTATGCAGAATGGATCTCCAACATCGTTCCGGTGTCCAATCCAGACAAAAGTGTCAAAGTGTGCACAAATTTCAGAGATCTTAATAAGGCATGTCCTAAGGATGACTTCCCACTTCCAAGCATTGATACTATAGTTGATCTAACAGCTGGCCATGCCATGTAAATACTAATGGATGGTTTTTCTGGTTACAACCAAATCAAGATTGCACCTGAAGACTAGGATAAAGCAACATTTACATGTCCATGGGGAACTTACTATTGGAATGTCATGCCTTTCGGTCTAAAGAACACCGGGGCTACTTACCAAAGAGCTATGACTACAATTTTTCATGACATGATGCACACATTCATGGAAGATTATGTAGATGACATATTGGAAAAGTCATACACAAGAGAAGGATATCTCGAAGTGTTATCCAAAATATTTGCAAGATTGGAAAAGTTCAAAGTTCGCCTCAACCCCAAGAAATGTGTCTTTGGGGTTACATTTGGGAAGCTTTTAGGATACATAGTGTCAGCAAAAGGAACTGAAGTAGATCCTTCCAAAGTGCAAGCAATCATGTAAATGCCTCCACCAAGGAATATCAGTCAGTTGAGGTCATTACAAGGATGACTTCAATCTATACGAAAGTTCATTGCACAACTAGCCAATAAAAGCCTACCTTTCACACATCTATTCATAAGAATGTTCCTTTCAAATGGGATGATAAGTGTGAATTGGTCTTTCAACAGATCAAACAATACCTGATGAACCCATCAGTTCTAGTACCACCAAATCCAGACAAACCTCTAATCTTATATATTGCTGCAACAAAGACATCTTTGGGGGAATTATTAGCACAAGAGGACTCTACAGGAAAAGAACATGCCATTTATTACATCAGTCGAATGCTAATAGGTCATGAAATCAACTACACTTTCATCGAGAAGGCTTGTCTCGCAGTAGTCTTTGCATCACATAAGATTCGACACTACATGTTAACTCATACAATCAATCTTGTTGCAAAGATTGATCCACTCAAGTATTTGTTAAGCAAAGCTACATTGACAGGACAACTAGCAAAATGGGTTATGATCCTAAGCGAGTTTGACATTCATTATGTTGATCACAAAGCAATCAAAGGACAAGTTATCACTAACCAACTAGTTGAAGCACCACAACAAGCAGAGCATCCCATGCACATTGAATTTCCAGACGTCGATGTCTTCATGGCAGAATCAAAGCAACCTTGGTCTTTATACTTTGATGGTTCTTTCATTCAACACAGATCGGGGGCAGACATACTCTTTGTCACCCCTCAAGGAAACACCATTCCTTAGTCATATCGGCTAATGTTTCCATGCACTAATAACATAGCCGAATATGAAGCTTTAATTACTAGACTCAAGATAGCATTAGAATGGTGGATCACAAAACTACAAGTTTATGGTGACTCATAGTTAGTCATTAATCAGATCAATGATGATTATCAGACCAAAGATGAAAAAATGTTGCCATATAAGAAAATGGTTGATGATTTCAAGAAGTACTTCATAGATATCAAGTTCATACAGATTCCAAGACTTGATAACAAAGTAGCTGACACTATGGCCATGATTGCATCATTGCTACAACTCCCAGAAAATCAGGCTCACTATGAATTTCTGGTGGAACAATCATTTGCACCTGCCTATGACACACTTGAAAGCCAAATCATTTGCCACTTAGTAGGATCTGATTCACCTTGGTATGGAAAAATTTATGCCTACCTAAAAGATGACATCTTATCACTTGACTTATCCCATAACCAAAAGCGCAATTTCATTCACCAATCCTCTCGCTATACTCTTATCGCTAACACCCTTTATCGCCATGGTCTTGATGGTACTTTAATTTGATGTCTTGAACGTGACGAATCTGACAAGGTTTTACAAGAAGTTCATGGTGGCATTTGTGGTACTTATTCGAGTGGACTGACCTTATCCAAAAACTTGATTAGAATGGGTTACTACTGGCCAACTATGTAAAGGGAATCATTCACTTTCATGAAAAAGTGCTCTAAATGTCAGATTCATGGGAATCTCATTCATGCTCCTGCATAAGAACTTCAACCGTTCACACCAACTTGGCCATTCTCTCAATGGGGGTTAGATCTAGTTGGAAAGATTCATCCTTCATCATCGAATGAACACAAATTCATCATCACAACAATAGAGTACTTTACCAAGTGGATTGAGGAAGTACCTCTCACTAAGGTTACCAGCAAACAAATCTCATCGTTCATACTCAACTATCTCATTTGTTGGTATGGCATTCCCAACTCCATTATCACAGATATTGGACGACCATTCAAGAATCAAGATGTTGATGAACTTTGTGAGCGATTCCATATCCAACATAGATATTCAACACCTTATTATCCACAAGGGAATGGCCAATCAGAGGCCTTGAACAAAATAATACTAAAAATCTTGAAAAATATTGTGAATGATGCAGGGAAAGATTGGCACGTTCAGCTTAATCCTGCATTGTGGGCCTACAGAACTAGCATCATAACGCCAACAGGAGCAACACCGTTTGCTCTTGTCTATGGAGCAAAAGCCATTTTGCCACTAGAGGTTGAGATTCCATCATTAAGGGTATCCTTAAAGGGTCTCACAACAGATGATGATAGAGTTTCTCGACTACAAGAACTGAAACTCCTTGATGAGAAGAGACAATGAGTAGCTGATCATTTGAAAGCATATCAATAGATGATGTATCACAGCTATAATCACAGAGTCAAGCCACGTACCTTTCAAGTTGGTGATCTTGTTCTGAAGGAGAACCCACGCAATCAGCAAGACATAGAGAAGAAAGGTAAGTTTGAACCAAATTGGCTAGGTCCTTACGTGATCATCGTTGTATACAGTTCAGGAGCATACAAGCTATCAACGCCAAAAGGGGACCTGTTTGACGAACCTATCAACAACATGCACCTGAAAAAGTATTATGTCTGAAGCAATCATCAACAACAGAAAAAGTCCTGAAAAAATTACAAAAATAGTAGAAAAAGTCCTGAAAAAATCACAAAAACAGCATAAAAAGTCTTGAAAAAAAGAAAAGAAAAGAAAAGAAATCAGAAAAATGCAATAAAAACAAATAGTGAAAATCTGGAAAATAGACACTATTTGTAGCTCTCCATCTATTGGTTCATGTTC
>VDFB02000003.1:771809028-771834517 GCA_007258455.2 Sequoia sempervirens
ATGCCTCCTATTCGGGCCAACAGGGGACTGTTGAGTGTGTTAGCAGAGAGATGGCATTCAGAGCATAATACCTTTCATTTACCGACTGGTGAGCTAATGGTGACCCCAGAGGATGTATACAGGATTTTGGGGATCCCGATGGTAGGTGCCCTTGTGTTCTATGATCACAAGGAATTGGGTGGGACAGATGCCCTTAGGAGAGTGTTTGGAGATGCACATATAGCAGGGTATTGGGTGTCATGGGCAGACTTTAGAGGATATCCGACATTACCTACAGTGTTGGGTGCTTTCATTGGAGGCTTCCTTTGTCTGGATCGCTGGTCAAAGGGGATATCGGTTGGATGGGGGAGGATCATCGATCAAATCATTGTTCAGCCGAGGAGATATTCCTGGGGGAGCTGCATGCTAGCTCATTTATATCATGACTTGCACCAGGTAGTATACAAAAGGTCGTCGAGCTTGTCTTGTGGTGTTACCCTGCTCCAGATCTGGGCATGGGAGAATATTGTTGTTACTAGACCGCTATGTCTGAGGGTTAGGCCGCCAGGTAAGCCATACGTGTATGCCTATTCGATTTCACTTGTCCAGCCCAAGCTGGGCAAGGTGGAGTATTGGAGACAGACCCTGGATGACATGGATGTTGTGATATGGAGGCCCTATATGAATTGTGATGTATGGGACACACATCGCTTGGAGATGCCATTTGTAGGTATACCGTGGTTCCTGATAGGTCACACACCATTCATTATAGAGAGATTTTTGGCCTTGCAATTACAAAGACAGTTTGGTTTTACATAGGGTATGCTTCAAGGCGTTGCACACTATGGACAGTGCAAGAATGAGCCTGGATGGGGTCCCTGCATTTCTTACCAGGTGACATATATTGAGTATACTACATTACAGCCTGAGGTATGGGATCCCAAACCTAATATTGTTGATGTCAGCATGTTAGAGGAGTATTCAGTTTACTACCACACACACCCATTTCCATATTTTACATGTCCAGATGAGCCAACACCCATTTTGGTGGCACCACAGCTAGGAGTTGGGAGATAGGAGGATGTGGTGGGCAGTGAGCAGGCAGCTGTTGGAGGAGAGGAGGAGGATAGTGGAAACGAGGAGGAGAGTGGAGAGGAGGAGAGCTCAAATGATGATGATGGGGATGATAGTGGAGATTGCAGACGAGAGGAGCAGAGGTCAATGAGATAGAGGACTGATATTGCAAGCAGTTGTCAAGGTATACAGAGGCCGAGGAGTGGTACAGGATGACAGAGAGTGATTAGGGTCACTTCGTCAGTGTAGCAAGCGTAGATAGATATGCTACAGGCCCAGGTTCAGACACTACAGGGGAAGCAGACATAGTTGCAGATCCAATTAGCTCAAGCTCAAGGTTTGGTAGCATAGCTACAGACACAGTTAGCACAGACACAGGCATAGGAACAGGTACAGGCATCTCCTTCTTCCCCAGACCCATAGGTAGCCCAGTTGATTATAGAGAGGGATTCATTCAGACGAAGGGCAGTAGAGGCAGAGGGTGTGGCACAAGGACTCATGGGCACCGTTGAGAGTGCATCCTTGCGAGAGGCCATTGCAGAGGGATTTGAGATGGCCAGGGAGGCTGAGTATTATCAAGTTAGGTATGAGGAGTTGTGTCCTCCCGACCGCAGAGAGCCTTACCCACGGTCTCACAGTAGGACCAGGAGAAAATCACGGACGACTACATAGAGCAGAGGGGTTACAGGGCCTCAATGAGATCCTGATGTAGGGATGAGTGGTAGGCCATCATCCTTGAGACCAGCTCCATCTGGGGGGTCCACCAACCAGCCTTGAGTTATTGATTCAAGATTTATTGATGTATCTGAGCATGTATTTTGTTTTTTATCATATCTCATGTATCTCTCTATATTGTTTAGTTTCATTGGACATTGGACATTTGTATTTAGTTTTTATGAGCGATGATATGCAATGGCGATGAGTTTTGATGATGTGTTTCTTTGATGTGATGATGATATGGATATCTATGTGTGATGAGATGCATGTTAATGATTTGCTGACTAACATGATATGCAGGATGATTTATGATATGATTATGATGATGATTTATGATATGATTATGATGATGTCATGTAGGTGGATGACCTATAATGTGATTAATGAAAATATGCAATGGGATATTTGAAATCCTTGTAATGTGTTGGCAAGTGATGTGGAAATGTAATGTATGTATGAAATTTTTGTTTTTGGATTTTTCAAATGCAATAAATAATGATGATGTGATGGAGAATGGATGTTGAGTTTATGAAATGTATCATGAATTTGTAATATGTAGGAGAAATGATATGGAATGATAGGTGGTATGGATCAAATGTTGTGTGAAAAATGACAAATGATATGATATGAAAATGATAAATGGTTAAAGATGTGAGATGAATGATAAATGATATGAAATGATTAATAATAATGAAATGTATGATAAGGTTAATGAAATGAAATGAAATGATATGATAAAATGAAATGAAATGGTATGATAAAATGAAATGAAATGATATGATAAAATGAAATGATGAAATGAAATGATAAAAATGAAATGATATGATATGATAAAATGAAATGAGACGAGATGTAATGAAATGACGATGAAATGATAATGATAATGTTAAAATGATAATGAGATGAGATGTAATGAAATCATGATGAAATGATATGATAAAAATTATATGATATGATATGATAAAATGAAATGAGACGAGATGTAATGAAATGATGATGAAATGATATGATAAATGTAATACCTAATGAATAAATGAATGATATGAAATGATAAAGGATCTAAATGATATGTAATAAAACAAAGATGATATAAAATGAGAATGATCAATGATATGTAATGAAATGATATGAAAAATGATAAATGAAATGATAATGGATAATGATGGGTAAATAAATGAAAAAGGATAAACTATATGATATGTAGAGTACCTAGATGAAATGATGAAACAAATGTCCAAATGTCCTCCACAACTAGTCTAAAGAGACATGACAGTCATTGATGTTTTCGTTCAGCCTTCAAAAACTCTGATGCAAATCCAGTATACAGATATGTACTATGATCTAAATGAAATGCAACTAAATGAAACCAACCGTTTGTTGAGCCTTCCGTTAGCTTTCTTGAATCATCATAGAGCATTTTAAAATGTTGGAAGTATGTACAAGCATCAGAGGGGAAATTAGCACCAATGATGACCTGAGTACAACTTTCATGATTTTTGATATAGCAAGCGAACACAAGCATCGAGGTATAATTGAACCGAGATGACCTGAGCATTTCTTGCATAAACAGACAAAGACTAACCACTTTCTGATGCAAATGTGGAACTTTCATCAATGATACACTATAGAAATCATGCCTCATGACATAGTTATCCTCAAGACACTAGACAAAGAAAAACCATTCTCTTTCCTCGCCACTCTAGTTCAATACATCATCAAAAGTGCTCCAAAGAGATGATATCAAAAAATTCAAACAACCATTGTTCAAAATATAATAATGTTATTCCAATCATTATTCAAATTTTTAGATCATCTAGATATGAGTCATGATATGGTACTTGCTGAAAACTGTTGTGATATGGATCAATGATTGGATAGTTGTTCATGTGATTTGATTGTTTGTTTTGCATGATTGGATTTTATGTCATTGTCTAGCTGTTTTGGTAGAACCTGAAAGTTGATTGCCCCTAGTATTGTCAACGTTTTCCCCCAGTATTGACACAACTTGCTGAAATGAATATGTACAATGATCAACCCATGGTAAGATGTTATCGCTCTAGGCAAATGATGGCAGTATGATGTTGGTATGGCCCTAAGATGATGGAAAGATGTATGAAATGAAGGCTGAGAAGCTAAGTGTAGAACATGAACCAATAGATGGAGAGCTACAAATAGTGTCTATTTTCTAGATTTTCACTATTTGTTTTTATTGCATTTTTCTGATTTCTTTTCTTTTCTTTTCTTTTTTTCAAGACTTTTTATGTTGTTTTTGTGATTTTTTCAAGACTTTTTCTACTATTTTTGTAATTTTTTCAGGACTTTTTCTGTTGTTGATGATTGCTTCAGACATAATACTTTTTCAGGTGCATGTTGTTGATAGGTTCGTTAAACAGGTCCCCTTTTGGCTTTGATATCTTGTATGCTCCTGAACTGTATACAACGATGATCACGTAAGGACCTAGCCAATTTGGTTCAAACTTACCTTTCTTCTCTCTGTCTTGCTGATTGCGTGGGTTCTCCTTCAGAACAAGATCACCAACTTGAAAGGTACGTGGCTTGACTATGTGATTATAGCTGTGATACATCATCTATTGATATGCTTTCAAATGATCAGCTGCTCATTATCTCTTCTCATCAAGGAGTTTCAGTTCTTGTAGTCGAGAAACTCTATCATCATCTGTTGTGAGACCCTTTAAGGATACCCTTAATGATGGAATCTCAACCTCTAGTGGCAAAATGGCTTCTGCTCCATAGACAAGAGCAAATGGTGTTGCTCCTGTTGGCGTTATGATGCTAGTTCTGTAGGCCCACAATGCAGGATTAAGCTGAACGTGCCAATTTTTCCCTGCATCATTCACAATATTTTTCAAGATTTTTAGTATTGTTTTGTTCAAGGCCTCTGATTGGCCATTCCCTTGTGGATAATAAGGTGTTGAATATCTATGTTGGATATGGAATCGCTCACAAAGTTCATCAACATCTTGATTCTTGAATGGTTGTCCAATATCTGTGATAATGGAGTTGGGAATGCCATACCAACAAATGAGATAGTTGAGTATGAACGATGAGATTTGTTTGCTGGTAACCTTAGTGAGAGGTACTTCCTCAATCCACTTGGTAAAGTACTCTATTGTTGTGATGATGAATTTGTGTTCATTCGATGATGAAGGATGAATCTTTCCAATTAGATCTAACCCCCATTGAGAGAATGGCCAAGTTGGCGTGAACGGTTGAAGTTCTTATGCAGGAGCATGAATGAGATTCCCATGAATCTGACATTTAGAGCACTTTTTCATGAAAGTGAATGATTCCCTTTACATAGTTGGCCAGTAGTAACCCATTCTAATCAAGTTTTTGGATAAGGTCAGTCCACTCGAATGAGTACCACAAATGCCACCATGAACTTCTTGTAAAACCTTGTCAGATTCGTCACGTTCAAGACATCAAATTAAAGTACCATCAAGACCATGGCGATAAAGGGTGTTGCGATAAGAGTATAGCGAGAGGATTGGTGAATGAAATTGCGCTTTTGGTTATGGGATAAGTCAAGTGATAAGATGTCATCTTTTAGGTAGGTATAAATTTTGCCATACCAAGGTGAATCAGATCCTACTAAGTGGCAAATGATTTGGCTTTCAAGTGTGTCATAGGCAGGTGCAAATGATTGTTCCACCAGAAATTCATAGTGAGCCTGATTTTCTGGGAGTTGTAGCAATGATGCAATCGTGGCCATAGTGTCAGCTACTTTGTTATCAAGTCTTGGAATCTGTATGAACTTGATATCTATGAAGTACTTCTTGAAATCATCAACCATTTTCTTATATGGCAACATTTTTTCATCTTTGGTCTGATAATCATCATTGATCTGATTAATGACTAACTATGAGTCACCATAAACTTGTAGTTTTGTGATCCACCATTCTAATGCTATCTTGAGTCTAGTAATTAAAGCTTCATATTTGGCTATGTTATTAGTGCATGGAAACATTAGCTGATATGACTAAGGAATGGTGTTTCCTTGAGGGGTGACAAAGAGTATGTCTGCCCCCGATCTGTGTTGAATGAAAGAACCATCAAAGTATAAAGACCAAGGTTGCTTTGATTCTGCCATGAAGACATCGACGTCTGGAAATTCAATGTGCTTGGGATGCTCTGCTTGTAGTGGTGCTTCAACTAGTTGGTTAGTGATAACTTGTCCTTTGATTGCTTTGTGATCAACATAATGAATGTCAAACTCGATTAGGATCATAACCCATTTTGCTAGTTGTCCTGTCAATGTAGCTTTGCTTAACAAATACTTGAGTGGATCAATCTTTGCAACAAGATTGATTGTATGAGTTAACATGTAGTGTCGAAACTTATGTGATGCAAAGACTACTGCGAGACAAGCCTTCTCGATGAAAGTGTAGTTGATTTCATGACCTGTTAGCATTCGACTGATGTAATAAATGGCATGTTCTTTTCCTGTAGAGTCCTCTTGTGCTAATAATGCCCCCAAAGATGTCTTTGTTGCGGCAATATATAAGATTAGAGGTTTGTCTGGATTTGGTGGTACTAGAACTGGTGGGTTCATCAGGTATTGTTTGATCTGTTGAAAGACCAATTCACACTTATCATCCCATTTGAAAGGAACATTCTTATGCAATAGATGTGTGAAAGGTAGGCTTTTATTGGCTAGCTGTGCAATGAACTTTCGTATAGATTGAAGTCATCCTTGTAATGACCTCAACTGACTGATATTCCTTGGTGGAGGCATTTACATGATTGCTTGCACTTTGGAAGGATCTACTTCAATTCCTTTTGCTGACACTATGTATCCTAAAAGCTTCCCAAATGTAACCCCAAAGACACATTTCTTGGGGTTGAGGCGAACTTTGAACTTTTCCAATCTTGCAAATATTTTGGATAACACTTCGAGATATCCTTCTCTTGTGTATGACTTTTCCAATATGTCATCTACATAATCTTCCATGAATGTGTGCATCATGTCATGAAAAATTGTAGTCATAGCTCTTTGGTAAGTAGCCCCGGTGTTCTTTAGACCGAAAGGCATGACATTCCAATAATAAGTTCCCCATGGACATGTAAATGTTGCTTTATCCTAGTCTTTAGGTGCAATCTTGATTTGGTTGTAACCAAAAAAACCATCCATTAGTATTTGCATGGCATGGCCAGCTGTTAGATCAACTATAGTATCAATGCTTGGAAGCGGGAAGTCATCCTTAGGACATGCCTTATTAAGATCTCTGAAATTTGTGCACACTTTGACATTTTTGTCTGGATTGGACACCGGAACGATGTTGGAGATCCATTCTGCATAGTTGATCAATCTTATAAATCCCACATCAAGGAGTTTTCTGAGTTCTTCTTTAACTAGTAGTGCAACATGAGGATGCATCTTTCTGAGTTTTTGTTTCACTGGTTTAACTCCTTGTTTGATGGACAAGTGATGCATTATAAGACCGGGATCAATACTTGGCATGTCTGCGTAAGACCAAGCAAAATTGGCTTGATTCGCTCTAAGAAATTCCATGAATTCAATTACTTTTGTATCTATCATTGATGCAACTAATTGTAGAATCTTTGGTTTTTCTAAAGTTTCAAGATTAACTGCTTTTGTAGGCGATCGCTCATGATAATGGTCTGGGAGAGTGTCAAGTATCCCATAATTAGGTGCCTTCCTTACAAAAGGTTTTTAACAACTCGATCCGATACGCTTTATTTCTATTCTTTTGTTTTTGATCTAACATCAGCTTTGCATTTTGGAGCTTTTTCAAACGGCTGGAATTTTTCTTTTGATTTTGGTTTTTCAGCTTAGAGATTTCGGCTTAATTCTCTGATAAAAGTGCGATTCTCCTGGCGTGGTTTGAAAATTTGTTAGTGGGAAATCGCAATTTAGCTTGTGTTTGGTCTGCGGGAAAGGCGATCCTTCGTCCCACGCCAACCCACCTGATTAGGTATGGATTGCGGTAGTGGTTGGTTAAGCTGTGGCGAGATTGAAGCGCAGTGGTGGTGTCATTGTACGGAAAGGAGCCTGGCGGACTCATCTCACCTATTTTGCATTTTTATCACGATAATCTTGTTCGATTAAATATGACTCAGTATCATAGTCACCTTGTAGTTCAAATTCTTGCGGTTGGGACCCTGGCCCTTCACCTTCAATTAGAGTTGGGGTGTACTTTTGTACCACATCAACCTTTTTGTCCCTCCAGAACTCATTATTGTGGATGGTGTCCCATTCATATTCACCAGAATCTTTGTTAGAATTATTATCCACGAAATTCTTAATTGTTGTCAAACAGACTGCTCGTGTATCAGACCCATCTTGCAATGTGAGGACAGTATCATGCCACTGCTTAGATGGTCCTTCTTTTGAGTTAGTATCATATCCTAGTCTTGTTTTATCTTTTGCAACAAGTCCTGGAAGGTGAATAGGCTCAACTACTCCTTCTTTTCTCTTTCCGATAGGACCATTACCATCGTAGGCCATCTTTTGCATGATTGAATATCCTTTACCATATTGATCAGTTGGTAGTTTGATATTAAGAACTGTTTCATTTTCATCTTTATAGATCCAACTTAAAACTTCTCTATCCTCATAATCTTCCATAGAGAATTATTCTTTGATAAATCGTCCATTAAACTTTGTATTTGGCTTTGTTGGTGGTTGCATTGATGTGGATGCAACGAATATTTGTTGTTGTGCAATAGAGGGTTTTCCATGTGACCGAGGTGATATAGGTAGATTCGCAAGACAAAGAGAGTACTCCCCTACTCCATTGTCCTTGAACCGTAGTTGTTTGTCAAATCTTTTGGCTAACTGACTGATTTGCGTATCAAATTTGAGAGAAGTATCAGCAGGAGCTTCTCGATTGTTGGGAACCAAAGTATCTTGACTAGCTTTGATGTTGGCACAAGTTTGACTATTTGAATTATCAGCTGGTATTGTGATTTCTTGTCTTTCATAAGGAAACTTAAGAAATTCATGATATGTGGACGAGACAGCTTGCATTTCATGGATCCAAGGATGACCCAACAAGATGTTGTATGCAAGATCACGATCTAACACTTGACAGAAAGTATTTTTGATAACAGGTCCCACTCTGACTAGTAGCACGATTAAACCTTTGGATGCTCTTTCCTCATCATCTTAGGCTTTAATAGTAATCTTTCTTCTAGGATCAATGGAGTCCTCAGAAAATCCTAAAGCCCGAACTTACTTCATAGTACATATATTCAAACCAACACCTCCATCTATTAGGACGTGTCTGACACAAAACTTGTGGATCATGACTTCTAAGTATAGCGATGAATTATGGGGATGTGTGATGGAAACGTCGTCTTTTTGAGAGAATGAGAGGCATGTGGGTGAGGACAAGTGTCCCACCATGGCTTGAAATTGGTCCACATCCAGATCAGTGGATACAGTTGTTTCAACGAGAGCCTTTTCTAGAATTTCTTTGTGTGCTGGGGAAATCTTCAGGAGTTCTAAGATAGAAATCTGAGCAGGATTTTTTCCAAGTTGATTGACTAAGTAATATTGATGTTGAGGTAGGGGCACATTGGTTTTTGAAGAAGCACCCTTTAAGACAACTTTAGCTTGTGCTCTTGTTGTTGTGTTGACTTCTCTATATTCCATCTTTTACTTAACTTTTATAACATTGACCCGCTCGTCATCAGTGTAGATATGATTGATTATATGATCATTGATATGATTCACACTTTTTCCCGAAGACTCACCCTTTTGGTAGTTGGGAAAAGGGTTGTGAAATTCTTGGTGGTTTTCGTTTGATTGTTGGTGTCCTTCTATTGTGATGGTGCCATTTTTTATTAAGTCTTGGACTTTATTTTTCAAGGCTTGACAATTATTTGTGCAATGGCCCTTGCATCGATGATAATCACAATAGTATGCATCATTCCATGATGAAGGCTTCACACTAGGTTCAAAATTGTGTTGAGGCAGAAAAGTAAGAGCATTCTTAGCCATCAATTCTTTGAATGTCGATTCTAAGGATTGACCGAATGGAGTAAAAGTTCTTCTGCTAGAGAAGAATGAAGATCGTTGTGGATTTGTGTTTGAGGTATTGCCTAAGGCATTGTTTTTGTTATCATTTCCATGGTAACCTTGATTGGTGGAATTTCCTTGATTGGGAGTAGAAGTTTGATTTATGTTATTCCTCGGAGGAGGAGGATTGTTTCCCTGATTTGTGACCAAGTTGACATTGTTATAGTTATTGTTGCGAGGAGCACTAAGAAAAAATGGCTTAGTTGAGACATGATTTTCATCTACAATACCATCATTCACCAAATTTTTGTTACGAGTCCAAAACTTAGATTTGTCAATGTGGTGATTGGATGAGCTAGGATTGTCCTTATCAAGTTTTATTATCCCTCTCTGGACCAAGGCACTCTCAATGGTGATGGCATTTTCAATCCATTTCTGAAAAGAGAGAGGACAATGAAGATTAAGATGATAGCTCATCTCTTGATCTAAGCTATTTATGAAAGTGGTGATCTTTTCCTTTTTAGGAACGTGGCGTGGATATCTAGCAAACAATCTTCTCCATCTTTGAATAAATGTAATGAATGGTTCACCAGGTTTCTGTTTAGCCTTGCAGAGATCAATCATGGTTATTTGATGTTGTATGTTGTAGGAATATTGTGATATGAACTCATTAATCAATTCATCAAATGTCTTGACATGCAATGTGATTTTTGATAGCCATTCCATAGATTGGCCTCCAAGACTTCTAGGAAATAAACGCATCAAGTATGTGTCCTCATGAGCAAACTCTAAATTCATATTTCAGAAGTCCCTAATATGATCAATTGGATCTTATTTCCCATTATAACGATCAAAATTTGGGATTCACAATGTTTGGGAAATGGAATCATGTTGAGATGCCAATAAAAAGGATAAGGACAAATGTCATCAAGAGCGTATGTCTTTGTTGTGGCTCCCCCTTGTAGATCTTTAATCTATCCTTGTAGTGATTTAATCTATTGAGACAAGGCACTAATATCAGACAAGGGTTTTTCATCAAGATTACTCTTTATGTTTTCAGTATCAAAATCATGAGGCAATTTAGCTCCTTTGTCAACTAGATATAAGAAATATTTTTGTTTATTGTGCTCCAAAATCTTTTCTAAGGCTTTGTGAAATTTTGGATCTTGCTCAGCCTCTCTAAGACATTCTTCATCCTATTCATCATCACTATCTACAAGAGTTTTGCTCATATCCATGTATTTGTGGAATGGATTTTCTTCTCTTTCAGCCATGTTGTCATTAAAGAGGGGATTTTGACTCACACTATAAAGGGGATTGCTATTCTCACCTTCTTCTTGAGTTCTTTGGGTATGATCTTCTTGTTGAATATCCTCTTTCAGCTTATTGTATTGGGATCTTGTAAAAATAGGCATATGATTTTGAAACGTTCTTCGAGACTTAGATCACAATTTGAGAAATGCACAAATGATGATGTTTTGATCTGATAAGATGAAAATCTTATGATATGACCAAAAGATGTTCCTAATTCTTGATTGTGCTTTCCAATGATAAAGCATATCAAAATCTTGTTGGGGAAGTTGAATCACGAAATCAGAAATTTGTTTGAAAGGTGCACTTTTAAGATTTGATCCTTGTTTTTGAAGAATGATAAGTATATCAAAATAGCCTAATTAAGATCACTGAAGGATTTGACTGGGATGTGTTGAATATTCAATAGAAGGTTGTGGTAGATAATCGAACTTAAGAGGTTGATTGTGATTGTGTTGTTGAGATAGAGCTCTTCTCTGGAAATATGCTCGTGAATATAAAGGTTCTATAGCGTACTCATCAGTAAACCCCCTAGCAAAATATTGGTATCTATGGAGAAACTTACAATAATGGAGCAAGACGTTTCGACTCTTCTATAAAAACTTTCTACGTTGCAAGGTTTTCTTGTAACCTAAATGTTTCTTAGGCTTCTTCATCCTATTGGAAATCGACTTCTTGAAAAATTTGGTTGATTTCCACTCTCTAAGCATGGGATAAATGTCAAGATGTTACTGGACCGAAGATGTGATAAACTCAGATCTGTCAAAAGGAACAATTCTAGAAAAGTGACAGATGCACTATTTTGTGCCCTGTATGCGCTGCAGAAATAGGTATATGCGCCAGAGAAATAGTCAAATGCACTACAACAAACCTCAGATGCACTACTCTGTGTCCTATATGCGCTACAAAAAATGCTTTGACAATGAGAAACTATTTGCAGAATATTCAATCTATGCGCTAAAACAAACTCTAAAAGCATTGAACTATCCAGTGAATGCGCTAGAACAGACCCTATATGTGCTACTTTGTGTCCTATATGCGCTAAAACAATTTTCCAAAGTAGTTTTTCAAACAGTTTTGAACAGTTTTCAGCTGAAATTTTGCATGTTTATTTTGGATGATCCTTTTTCTGAATTAATGTGATTGAAGACACAACAAACACTCTGCCCTATGCTAAACATCAAGTGTATGTTCAAAAATATTTTTCAAAAAGTGTTTTCACGGGTTTCACACATAACAAAAAATTCAGGCAGACTCACTCTTAGTACTCAAGTAGGTCATCATAATAACCACAACCCACATCTTAGAATTGTGTCAACTCACACAGCCGTGTCACCCCCGAAGGGGCGCCCGTGTTTTTGTCTTTCCCAGGCACGTACTCAGAGTGACGGAAGTGGATACCGGATCCCCTGAGCAAACAGTCCTTAGTAGTTATATGGTGAGTGTCTTGGGGGTAGATTCTTCCCTCCCCTTGCACTGTGATTATTAGGATGTTCGAAAACTGACTTCGGCTAGCTACTACACTAGGTTCTTAGTAAGGGTTTCTGTTTGGTGCGGAAATAATAAACTCCCTCAAGAGACCTCCCAACCTTTAAAACAAAGGCTTTGGGGATGGTTATCTTGCACACTACCAAAAAAAATGGGTTTCCCCAGATTCGCTTTAAATTTTATAGTGGGGTGGAATAGCCTGGCTTTGGCTTGAACCCACTTGAACCGTTCCTCTTGGGTGAGTACTTTTTCCCAGAAGAGCAGACCCTCTACAGGATGTAATAAAGCATTAGAAATTGCATAAATGTAAAAGGAAAGTCTGGTATTCTGATCACCCAATTAAGGGGAGAGCATAGACCTATTGCCAAAAACATAATAGACAGTGTTCTTTTTAGAGCCCAAATCACAATGATCTAAACTACGTGAAGATGTTGCTTCACGAAAAAAAGTTGTTCAATTTTAACTACAAAAATCATTGTGTGGTGACTATCCTAGATTGCTTCATTTTAAATCCATGTCTACCCTAGGGTTGCTTCTTTTTTTTAAAACCAGATGTGACTATCCTAGATTGGTTCCTTTTAAGCTAGAAAATTTTCTGGTCTGTGGAAGGCGTCAGACTCAGAACCTTGTTTAGTTACACCCTATATGCGTTATAAGATCATATATATGTGCCACAAAAATAAGTAAATGTGCTAAAACAAATCCAATAAGCACTGCAGAAAATCCTAGATGCGCTAGAAGAACTCCTAGATGCGCTAAAAGAAAATGCAACAATTTTTTATTTTTTTTACAAAATTTTTAAAAAATAGACTGTGTATGAGCCATTTTGTTCCCTATAAGCGTTGTTTTGTTCACCAGATGCATCATTTTGTTCTCTATATGCGTTGAAACAGTTCCTGGATGCGCCGAAAAAACTACAAAAGCACTGTTAAAAATCTTGTATGCGCTAAAAGAAACCTCATATGCACTAAAACGCGATTTTTTTTGAAAATCTGAATCCCAAAACGTGAAGTCCTATTATAAAACCTACAAGTGAATGTCAAAAAATGGGGCAATGCCCCACAGTGGGCGCCAAAAATGTGTGATCTATTTTAAAGTGTGATAAATATGAATCAAAAGTAAATAAAACACACCAATGAAACTTTAAATTAAAGAATGAAATAAAGAAAAGTAATTGCAAACTCTGTTTATGCTTCAAAGACGTTCCATTGTCCTCTATCTCTAGTGTTTTCATTAATTCCAGTTGGCTCTCAAATATTGGGCTAGGCTTCAACAAACGGTGAGATTGAATATGAATGCATGGTATGCTATGCTAAGACATGATTATGCTGATACTAAACATGATTGCTGAAATGAAAGATTATGATATTGATAAAAACTAACAACAATGCTATAATGCTAGAATGCTAGAAAGTAATTAAATTCTAATGCACGAGCATTGTGTGTTCTTTGTTGTAACCAATGCTTGGATTCACAAGGGTATTTATAGAGTTTTCGAAAGATTTTGATTGGCTGATGTGATCAACGGCTGTGAAAATTCCTGGCAGATCGAACAGTCGAAGATGGATAAGACTGAAGAGAAAATAGAAGAAAACATAAAGCAAGATTTTTTTCCTTTTTCATGTAAGAGATAAAAATGAGATGATAAAAGATGAATTGTAAAAAATCAATTCCTTTGCAGATTTTGGAAAGATTTGAAGATAAATAAATCTAATTTATCAAAATTCATTATTCATTTATCGCGACATGGAAGCAATTCTAAGATTTGGAAAAGTGGACATAGGAATTAATTAAACAAGAATATTTAATTAATATTTGATTTAGAAGAAAGGGATTCAAATTCACTAAATCAAAGATTTAATTGAACTTAAATGTGATAATACCAATTTAAACAAACAATAATATTTTATTTAATTAATTAAGTGGGACTTAAGAATATGGCAATTCAAATGGGAAATGAATTTACTTAATTAAAGGAAAGAATAAAGTGAATGAACAATATAATTAAATTGGATTAAATTTAACTACATGTAGAGGACTTTAGGAGAAATTAATTAAATAATACATTTAATTAAATGCCAAGATAATTAGACATGACCAATTTTATACATTTATATTAGTTTCTAGAGTTTATTTGATGATGAGATTGATGTGATTGATTGAATGATTGATGAGCATGATTGACCAATTGACTAATTGTTTGACCAGATTGATTGATTGGAAAGATTGATTGATTGACTAGATTGAGTGACTGATAGGATTGACCAATTGACAAGATTTATTGATTAATTGACCAATTTGATTAATAGATAGATTTGACCAATTGACAAGATTGATTGATCATGCCTAATTTCACGAAAGACATATTATGTATAAGGTAAATAACAAGGTTGAAAAATGACCAATGCCCCAATTCAAGAAGGACACATCCTAAATAGGAAAAAATGATAAGACCAATGACCTAGCAAGCATTGATGATTAGGAAATTGACCAATTTGGATTGAAGACTAGTTGGATAGTTGATTTGTTGCTTCGAGATTTGGTTTAGGTTTTTGATTGCTTGAAGAAAAAAGATCTGGATAGACTCAAAAAACCTTATAGGACTGACCTAGGGCCTTGAGGGCTCATCGATTGATGGCCTTGCCTATGTTATACATGCAGAGACCTCGTAGTTTGATTGATGCTAACAAAAATTGATTCAATACTACGACACAAATCTTGATTGGTTCAACTCAAAAAACCCCTAAGGGATTGACCTAGTGCCTCAGGGGCTCATTGAAAGATGGCCTTGCCTACATATCAATACAAAGAGACAATGTAGTTTGACTGGACTTGGACTGACATACACTCTGACCTTGACTCTTTTTTGGAGTTTTGATGTTTTACAATTTTTTGGATTTTTGAAGGTTTTATGATTTTTTTTTGGATTTTGAAGGTTTTATGATTTTTTTTTGGATTTTGATGTTTTAAGAAGTTGATACCATGTGTAGCATCCCATAAAGATGTAGGCCAAGGAATTTCCCCTAGTTAGGTATAGGATGAACTTATTATACATGAGGAAATCAATAGATGCAAAGGATGGTCATAAAAGGCAAAGGACACTGAATGTCAATGGTTCTCAAGCCATGAGAAGGATGAAAAAGTTTTATTATGGATGGATGATATGTGCAAATGGATGGAAAAGAGGTGGAAAACTAGGTAGAGTAATAGTCGATGGAGGAGCATAAACTGACTACACATGGCGCCTATTTGTCAGGTTTTCACCATGGTACTTATCCAAATTTCCACTGAAGTGGCTTTCACTATTGGACGAATTATTTCTCTTTACTATTTTTTCATTTTTTTAATTTTTTTTCATTTTTTTTCCATTTTTTTGTTGTCACCAAGATGCCTTCTTTCTAGGTTTTCATCAGGGTAACTATTTTTTTGATACTTTGGATTTTTTGTATTTTTGACTTTTGAAATGGATTCTTTAGCTGATATGTAGTCATGAATATATTTTACTTTCTATGGGCTTGGTGAAATGTGTTCATTAAAATTACAAGTCTCTATATTCATATGTCGCTATAATGATATGGACCCAAACTAATTGGGCTCAAACTTTTCTGGATTTCCTCGATTCACCTGATTGTTAGATTTTCTTTCAAAACCAAGTCACCAATGTCAAAGTTTCTAGCTCAAAATTTCCTATTATAGCTTTGTTGAAGGTGATTATGATATGTCTACAAATGTGTTAAGGCAATCTATGTTTTCTCATCCAATAACTCAAGCTCATGTAAACGAGCCATATGATATTCTTCTTCATCAATAAACTACCTCATAGACACCCTCAAGGATGGTAACTCAACCTCAATGGGTAGAACAAATTTAGATCCAAATAAAAGAGAATATAGAGTGGCTCTTGTGGGTGTATGTATACTAGTGCAGTAGGTCCATAGTGCAATATTGAGTTGGACATTGCAGTCATGGCCAATGTCATTGGCAATCTTCTTTAAGATTTTGAGTATAGTATTATGAGATACCTCATATTGACTGTTACCTTGGGGATAATAGGGAGTGGCCAAATGGTGTTGGATGTGAAACTTTTCACATAACTCACAGAGATCTTGATTCTTAAAGGGTCAACCATTATTTATAATGATGGACTGAGGAACACCATACTGACATATGATGTAGTTAAGGATAAACTTAGAGATCTGATTTCTAGTAATATAGGTCAACAAAATGGCTTTAATCCATTTGGTAAAGTATTTAATAGCAATAAGAATAAACTTATGTCCTTTGGTAGAAGTAGGCTGGATATTTCCCACGAGGTCAAGTCCCCACTGAGATAAGGGCCAAGGGGATGTAAGTGGATGCAGCTCTTGAGCAGGTGTGTAAAATATCTCCATGTATTTGACATTGATGACATTTCTTCAAAAAGTAATAAGTATTGCATTCCATTGTAGGCCAATAATAGCCCATTCACATGAGCTTCTTAGCTAGAGTAGGACCTATAGAGTGAGCTTCATATGAGTTGAGACATTTGAGAAGGGTACTATCTAGGCTATGATGGTAAAGGGTATCATCAATGATGACGATTTTGGAGGTTTGTTGGATAAAAGTTTTGTGTTGGTTTGTGGAAAATTCATGAGGGATAATTTGGTCATGCAAGTGGTTATAGAAGTATTTATACCAAGGAGATTCAAGACCAACAAGTTCACACACGAGTTTGAATTCAGGGACCTCGAACGTGGGGATCAAGAGGTGTTCCACCAAGAACTCATACTATGAGGCATTGTTAGGAATATCCAAGAGAGATCTAATGGTTGTCATTGCATCAACCACCTTGTTCTGAATTCTAAAAATTTTCTCAAAAAAAATGTCATTGAAGTATAGTTTGAAACTATCCACCATGTGCTTGTAAGGGTCAATATTCTCATCTTTTGTATCATAATCATTATTCACATGATGAATAACCAACTGGGAATCACCATAGACTTGAAGATCCTTGATTTTCCATTTGATTTCCATGCATAGTCCTCTAAAAAATGCTTCGTACTCAGCTATATTGTTCGTGCATGGGAATGCTATTCTATATGACTTAGGAATGAAATCCCCTTAAGGTGTGATAAAGATAATTCTATCCCCTGAACCATGATTTGTATAAGATCCATCAAAGTACACTCTCCATGTGGGATTTTCTATTGCAAAGACAAATTCATCAAGAAAGTTAGACACAAGAGGATGGTCTACTATCATTGATGCATTTGCAAGTTGATCAGTTATTACTTGTCCTTTTATTGATTCGTGATCTACATACTCTATGTGATACTCACCCAAAATCATAATCCACTTTGCTAATCGACCTGTCAAAGTTTCTTTGCTCAATAGAGACTTCAAAGGATCAATCTTATCTATTAGTTTTGTTTTGTGGTTCAACATATAATGTCTCAACTTCTACATGGTGAAAATGATTGCAAGGAATGCTCTTTCAATGGGATTGTAGTTAAGTTCATATCCTACCAGATTTCAACTAAAATAGTAGATAGCTCTCTCTTTTCCATCATTATCATTCTATGCTAGTAATTCCCTAGTGCTGATGTAGTGGCTCATATGTAGAGGATCAAGTGTCTTCCATCAATAGGAGGCATGAGAATTGGAGGAGACAATAGATAATCTTTTATTTGCTGGAAAGCCTCTTGAAAATTTTTGATCCATATGAAGGGAACTCCTTTGTGTAAAAAAATTGAAATGGATGAATTTTGTTTGCTAGCTGGGCAATGAATCTTTGTATCAAATGTAATATTCCTTGTAGAGTCCTTAATTAAATAATGTTTGTAGGTGGTGGGATATCTATAATTGCTTTTAATTTTGTAGGATCGACTTCAATTCCTCTACGAGAACTATGTATCCCAATAATTTTCCTGACTAGACCCCAAACACACACTTCTTCAGATTTAATATGAGCTTATAGTCCTCTAATCTTTTGAAAATATTGTCTAACACTCTAAGATGACCACCTCTTCTCAAAGATTTTTTAAATAAGTCATCAACATAGTCTTCCATAAGCACATGCATATAGTCATGAAAGATGGTTGTCATAGCCCTTTTATATGTTACTCCAACATTCTTGAGTCCAAAAGGCATTACATTCCAATAAAAGGTACACCAAGTGCATGTGAAGGCTGTTTTGTGTCGATCTTCAACAAAAATTCTAATATGATTGTATCTTGAAAAGCCATCCATGAGTGACAACATATCATATCCTGCTATGATGTCTAATATGATATCAATGTTAGGTAGTGGGAAATCATACTTAGGAAAAGCCTTGTTTATATCTCTAAAATCCATGCATATTTTGATACCTCCAGTTGGTTTAGTGATAGGAACAAGATTGGAAACACACTCCGCATAATCTATGAGATGAATAAAACCAACATCAAGAAGTTTCTTTAACTCAACCTTTAGCAAGAGTACAATCTGTGGATGCATTTTTCTTAACTTCTGCTTGACTAGTTTAGCATTTGGAAGTAGTGGTAAATGATGTAGAACTAGTTCAAGGTCCAACCTAGGCATATCAGCATATGACCATGCAAAATTAACTTGTCTTTCCAAAAAGAATGTAGTAAACTTTTATTTTTCTTTTTTGGTCAAAGATTCTACAAACTGAACAATTCTAGGATTGTCCTCGGTCCCAAGATTAACTTCTTCTAAATATCCTATTAGAAATGGTGATCACTCTTGATCAATAGGGATATTTTCCAACCCTCCATCCTTAGGTGCCTTAGAGAGGCTTTCACCTTCAGATAAATTCTTTATTTTTACTTTTGCATGATCTAGAGGAACCTTTTAGTTTTCACCTAGAGACCTATTATTTTTATTTTTATTTTTATCATTTTTATCACTTTTGTGACTAGAGGGGGGAACAAACTCTCCAAAATATGTTGCATCATCAAGCTCAATGATGAAGAAAAATTTATGATCCCCACTTGGTATCCCTTCATGAAGTCCCATGAACTCGATAATTGCTTTGTCATTCTCGAATGTGTCTAAACTCGATGGTCCTTGCTAGTCCCAAACTATGATTTGTGAGTAAATGAGGGGTAAGCCATCATCGGTATTGTCAAGGGTTAATGTGTAGGCATGTATGGTAAAGACATAAATTGAGTCATCAGGTTCCTAAAAGGTATCTATCCTTATATTAATATCCATGATGTTGGACAAGGACGGGGATAGGTCAAGTTCTTAGAAGACACGGTCTAGTTCATAATCACTGGTTGTATAGGAATCTCATTCATACTCATTAGAATAAGTATTCCCATAATAAAAATTTTCTTGCTCATATGTCTCGATTTCATCTAAAATATTGAAATTCTCACTCAAGGTCAACTTAGTACTAGGAATACTCACTTTTGTAGGTACATACCCTAGCCCAATGTACTTTGGTCGACAAGGAGGTAGTATCAGTACTATCATTCCATTCTTGTTTAGGCCAAGGCCACTATGTCCATCATACCCTTTTTGCTTCATAAGTTCAAACCCTTTTGGATACTACTCAACTGGTAATTGTTTAGGTTCAATTTCTTGTTCATCCTTGTAAATCCATGTAGAAATGTCCTTATCGATAGGTGCTTTGCTTAATTCCCCCCACTTGATAAAGGTGGTAGGAGGATTATGGATGATAATTTTAGGCTCCCTTGAAATAAAGTGGGGTTTTCCATAAGTCTTTGGTGATTTAGGTAACTTTTCAACACAAAATAAACTTTGCATGTTGTATTCTCCACAACATTTGTCTTGGATCTGAACCTTGGTTTTGGAAGGTGTGGTGAATGTAATGGATGATTTGAAAAGGTTAGATGGATTGATGTAGTGGGATGAAGTGGAATATGAAGCCTCTCGATTGATGGGAACTTGATATTTTGTGGTTTCTCTTAAGTTTGTGTAATATTGGAAAGGATCAGGATACTTGGAATGGTAATCTTAGTGCCATCATATAGAAATTTGAGGCATTGGTGATAGTTGGAAGGTACAACTCTCATGGCATGAGTCCATGGATGACCAAGGAGGAGATTAAAGGGCAAGTCCAGATCCAAGACATGGAACATTGTGTTATGAACAATGGGGCCAACCCTTACAAGAAGAGTACTTAATCCTTCAGACAAGTGCTCAACATCATCATAAGCCTTGATAATAATCATCATAGATCGATCTATGCAAGATTTAGAGTATCCCAATGATTTCACCAATTTTAGGGTGCATATATTTAGACTTGCTCCACCATCTACCAAGACTCATATGATTTAATGTTTATTAATGAAAACTTCAAGGTGTAGTAGATCATTGTGATTTGGTTTTTTTGTAGATGGTCTTGTTCAAAAAAGGTGACATGGTGTGGTGTAGCTATAGATCCTATCATGGCCTGAAATTGGTTGACATTTAGGTAAGAAGGGATGGATGTATCTTGCAAGGCTTTGTATAGAAAGATCATGTGCTTTGGGGAAATGCAGAGCATCTCAAGAATAGATATATGTGTGGGCATCTTTCCTAGATGATCAAGGAGATTGTATTGAATTTTTGGTTGTGGATTAGAAGCAGCCCCTTGAAGGGTTACCTTGGCTCTATGAGTGGTTATGACACATTTTGAACTTTTATTATTAATGGTAATGGTGGAAACATGACCATCAAAGGCTCAAATGTGATTAATGGTGGTATTGTAGTCATGTGAAATGTTGGTATAATTAGCACTATTATTACCTGAACTAGAAGTATTCCATTTTCTATGGTCATGCAAGGGATTTTTGGATATGGTATGATCAACATTGGTTTTTAGGTTGTGGGTTATCCATTTAAATATCCCCTTGTTCAATAAGTCCTGGATGAGATTTTTGAGTGTCTAGCATGAAGATGTTTTATGTCCTTTTCCACAATGATATTCACAGTATTCATTTTCATTCCACCAATTATGTTTAACTAATGTGGGTTCATAGTTCTTGATGTCTAGAAGCTCAGTGACATTATATTGTTAAAGTTTCTTTAGAACCGAATCGATAGGTTCACCTAAGGTGTATGTTCTCTTAGTGTGTGGAGGTCCTCTACGTTGTTGGTTATTTTGAACTACATTCAATGTTTGATCTTGGCTTTGTGTTTGGGTGTTTGATGTGTTTGATATGTTTGATGTGGATGGACCTTTAAGATAAATTGTAGGGTGACCTTTGTTTACCACTTTTGCATCTAAAAATCCATCATTAGTGACATTATTGTTTTGGGACCAAAATTTTCCTTTGTCATTATTAGCTTTTGAGGTTTCTTTGAGAAATTTAAATGGTCCTTTTTCCACAAGAGCTTTCTCAATAAAGACACATTTTTCAATGATATCCTCAAAAGTTGTGCAAAATTGTATTTGGAGTTGAGTCATTAATTTTGTGTTAAGGTTTTCCACAAACATGGGGACATATTGTTTATTAGGTATGTGGCAAGGACACTTGCCAGCCATACTTCACCATTGTTGATAGAATGATGTGAGTGACTCTCCCTCATCTTGTTTAGTTATGCATAGTTTTGCGAGGGTCATGTCACTTTCTATATTGTAGGAAAAGTGATTAATGAATCTATCATCCAAGTCACCCCATGTTCAAATCCCTAGAGGAAGGTGCACAAACCAATCTAGAGCCTATCTTGCAAGACTTCATGAAAATAGTCTCATCAAATATGTAGGCTTGAAAGTGATATCCATACCCGTCATGTTAAATTCTCATATGTGTTTCACTAGATCCCCTTTCCTTTTATATTTAGTAAAATTTGGTGGAGTAAAATGAGGGGGAAAAGGTGGCATGCATATATTTTTTTCAAATGGATAAGGACACAATTCCTCCATAGAATATGTCTTCTTAGTTGTCCCCAATTGCATGTTTGTCATTTCTTGTTGTATTTATTGCATTTGTTGCATTATGGTGTCCATGGGAGATGGTATCATGTTTGTTTGATTTTTCATGTTGGCATTGGCATTGGTGTTGAGATGATCAAATGTTGGATTTAGATTGGAATTTTGTAGCATGGGAACTTTATTTCCTTATTGATATTGATGTGTAAATGTTGCATTGGTGTTGGTCAGATTTGGAATAAAATTGGTATTTTGATTTGTCCCAAAAGTCATGTTTGTGTTTGGTGTGGCATTTTGAAATTGAGCGTATGGACCTTGATTAACACTTTGAAATTGAAATGTTGGACCTTGGTTTGTGTTTTGAAATGATGGTGTGGTACCTTGATTTATTTTTTGAAATTGAGGTGTAGGACCTTGATTTGTGTTTTAAAATTGAGATTTGGGTCCTTGATTTATGTTTTGAAATTGGTTTGGAACTTTACATGAGACATATGAATCCTCCTTGATTTATTGGGTTGATTATGAGGCATGGGACCTTGATTTGTTTTTTGGAATAGATGATTTCTGAATGTCATACACATGGAACTTGATGATGAGGCACAAAATGTAATTTTTTTTCTTGTGTTGTGGCATGAGTTCTCTCGTTCCCAAATGTTGGTGGATTAGGAATGTGTACGTTTGTTTCCATGGGTGTTGTTGTCCCAAGTGGTAGGCTAGTGAAAATTTGGTGTGAGGATGGCATTCCTAATGAGAATGTGTTTTGGATGGAACCTTGGTTTAGTCCTTGTGTAGCTCCCTCTTCAAGTGTAGAAACATCATAGCCTTGAGGAAGTTTTGCACCTTTCTTAGCTAGTGCATAAATTTTTTTGTTTGGATCAACACTAACAAGCTCATCTACAATGCATATAATCCTTGGATATTGGGAGGCTATTTCAATCTCTCCTAGAGTTAGATGTTTGTTGAATTTTGTTAGGCCAAGGTTGTCAAATGTGTTCGGTGATTCTCTTTGTGATGGTGAAGATTGATTTGAATTTGATCCAAGTTTTGTTCTATGAAGGGGGACTAGAAAATAAGTCATTTGATGAATCCATGTCCTTTCCTTTTGCTCATGATCTTGTTTCAACCATGTAAGACTTGAATGATGAATGTGATAATGTAAGAGGTGGTAAATGCCAAGTGGGATATGAAACTAAGCTATGTTTTTGAACTTTTTTGGATTTTTGAGGATGTGAGGATGAAAAATGATAGTGCACCTAAGAGTAATGTTTGAGATATAATAATGATAATGACCTTATGAATAAATGATGTAATATGAAAATGAATCTAAATGAGACTAAGGGATGTCAAATGATACTAATGATATGGACCTTAACATCTAAGGAAAAGGATGCTAACCAAGATATGTTGATCTAGGATTACAAACCAAATTATCATTGACCTTTACGAGGACCAATATTGAGACAATTTGATAAGTTGAGTCTAAAATAAGACATAAGTTTGAGACCAAATTTTGATAATGAGAATGATGATGATGGTGATTGATAGGTTTGAAAGATAAAGGTCAATGAAAAATTGAATAAGTAACCATGAATTGTCCAAAGGCTTGATAAGCTTCCTATTTCTGAAATCTAAAAGGTATGTGTGCAACCTAAGCAAACCTAAGATTAATTATGCTAGGAAAGGAGGGACAATGCAACCTAAATATGATGCAATCTTAAATTAAAGTGATGGAATGGAATAATCAAGCTCTGCAAGTCTAATATTCATATGAGAAGATCACTGCCAAGATGATTAAAATCAAGATTAGACAAGTATTCTTTGAAATTCTAATAATCAGACAATTGTGGTTCACTGTTTTGC
Organism: Sequoia sempervirens; assembly: GCA_007258455.2. Classification (NCBI taxonomy): domain Eukaryota; kingdom Viridiplantae; phylum Streptophyta; class Pinopsida; order Cupressales; family Cupressaceae; genus Sequoia; species Sequoia sempervirens. The sequence continues at coordinate 771,833,325 of VDFB02000003.1, forward strand.
AAGTGTGACATTTGGTAGATGTGGGTCATTGGTTAGAAAATGCAATGAATTACAGCAGATGTAGGTTTGTATTTGTCAAATGCGATGCAAAATCTTAGTTGTGGTTTTTTGGTTAAAAAATGCGAATCAGTTTGCAGTTGTGGGTCTGTGTTCATGTGGTTAATAGAGAGATGATTTGAAATTCTATGGTTCAAAGTGGTTTTTATTTAGAATTTTTTTGAAATGTGATTGCAGATATTCTAAAACACTAAAGACACTCTAAAAATAGATTTGTTTGGCTATTGACTTGTGACAATTTTGAAATACGTATTTGTATGTTCAGCGGTTATTCACCCCAATTTACACTGGTATAAGCACATATAAAAAACAATCAAGCACTGCCTATCCCTAAGGTCAATGTCCAATGGCGTGACGTTCAGGCCCATAACTTGGAATCTCCTTCGAAAAAGGTAGGAACCCACTAACACTTTGTCTTTGCAAGAGTGGATGGATAGGGGCCTCCTAGAGTGAAAGGATAACCCAAATCACCCTCTCCCCAGAAAGTTACAAGTAAAAAAAATTAACTTATGCTTCATTGAGGATTTCCATCTCAACTCAAGGGAGCGATATGGTGAGTAAATTTTAGGGTACAATGCTACACCCTTGCACTGAGAGTGATGCCAATATAAGTCAAGCAATAAGGGTGGCTATTAAAATGGTGTACAGTCACAACTCAAGGACTTGCCACTATGTGAGCATCCAACAAGCCACTTAAGGATTTAACCAATCTTACTAGTGGTACTAAAAATACCTCACGTAAGTGACATGGGTAGCTTGCACTTTTGGAATGGCACTGTACAATGATAGATAGTGGTAGTTTTCCCTTGGCTTTCACCTTAGAATTTTATATACCTGCCCAAGGGAAAAACCAGTTTGGGTCACCGTCGAGTTCTCCATTAGGATGTGTCTCTTAGGTAGGCCCAACTAAAAATGAAAAATAAGATGCAATGATTTCTCTTCACCCAAGATCACATGAAGTGCAAGGGAAGAGGATACTCTCACTACAACTTATGAGATCTACTACAAATAGTTGTGCAAGTGCACTAGACATGATAGACAATCATTCATTAATTAACCCAAATTGAAATGTGCTTACTTAAGAAAGCAACAAAATGCAAGTTGTGGTTTGTTTTAGTCCCAATGAGTGTGATATT
>VDFB02000003.1:771834617-771864717 GCA_007258455.2 Sequoia sempervirens
AAAAGGGAAGCTATATTCAAAGCCAATAAAAAGATTGAATATGAAGCTACTGATCAAAATGATGACTTTGATGAAGTTGAAGCTAACTTTGTAAGAAGATTGAAGAAAGGCACCGTGGCAAGTATAGAGGTAAGTTACCTTTCAAATGTTTCAATTGTGGAAGAATTGGTCATTTTGCATCTAAATGTACTTATAAAGAATCTGTTGATGATAACAAAAGAGATAAGGTTAAAAATGGTCTCTATTCCAAAGAGAGCAATGGTTCTTCTGAAGATGAGGAGAATGATTCAAATGATGAAACCCTCTTTATGGCCTTCAATGCTGATAACAGAAAGTGCAATGTTGAAAAAAGTAAGGAGTCCAACTCCTTTACTGATGAAGATATGTTTTCTTTTATTTGCATCTAGAATCAATGGAACCTAAAGGTTGGGACTTCAATTCAGATGATTGGGAAATAGGTTTTGAAGGAAAAATTTGGGTTGCTTTGGAAGACCTGAATGAAGCAAGGGAACTAAATCAAAAATATGAGAGCTTGCTTGAAAAATCTAAGGAAAAAACTAACAAATTGAAAGCCAAAGTTGAAGGTGGTAAAGAATGTGAAATCAAACTAAAAGGCGTAGAAGTTATGATCTTTGATTTAAAAGAAAAGGTTAAAGAAGGAAGGAGAATTGAAGATTGCTTGAATGCCAAGCTCAGTGACAAAATAGTTGAATGCTTAAAACTTGAGCAAGAAATTGCCACTCTAAGGAATGCCCTAAAAAGAGAAAAAGAACAAATTGATAAAGGGGAGAAGTTTGGTCCTGAGGATAGCTCCAAGTCAAATGGAAATTTTGAGACAAAGTAGGAGAAATTTTGCACTAAAGACTCTAAGAAGAATGCCTCCAAAGATACAAAGACTATTTAAGATGGAAATAAAGAAGATGGATTCATCCATGTTCGAAAACAAAAAGGTTTCAGATGTTCTCCAACTACAAGGTAGTATGCTCCTACAAAGTTCAATCAATCTTTTGAAGGTTATTGTTTTTCTTTCAATAATTTTGGACATAAGGCTGTTGATTGTAGAGCAACGAAAGGAATGAATAATAACATGAGTAGAATATCCTTTGTGCATCAAAGAAACAATGCTATTTCATTTCATGGATATTGCTATGCTTGCAAAAATTTTGTTCATAAAGCTACTGAGTGCAGATCTAAGATAAAAAGGAACAACTATGTTTCAAAGATAGGACATAAAGAAAATTACTGTAGAAGTGGCTTTGTAAAGCCACTAGTTCAGAGAAAGGATGATACCTCTAATCAAGAAAGGAAGGGAAATGAAAAGGTTTGGAAAGAAGAATAAATTCAAGAAAAGGAGAAAAAGAATGATTCCACACTTGTGCACTCTGCACAAGATCCTAAGAAAAACTAAGATAGAGTATTATCTTAGGAGGAGAGTTCACTTGCAAAACCTTTTTTCCCCCTGAAAAGGACAAGGTGTTGAAGACTTCAACATGAAAGAAGAATTGAATTAGATCAGTTGATGTGAATTTTTTTTGTGTATAAATGGACCTATATTGAAGATTCTAGTGGAGGTAGAAGGTGTGTGGAGGTTGGTACACTTACTCTAATTGATGTCATTTCAATTTGGTGTACCACACATAAAGATAGGTTTTAGAATTTTTCCAAGGCATTGACAGTGCATAACTTATATGACTGGGGCAGTAATGCGATTGGACAATGAGAGATCGCAAGACCCTTGTTCGACCCTTAGTCATAATTTAATGAGAGTATATCATCTTCATCGCCGGTTGATCCTATCATAGATGATATGCTTAAGCGGTTGGCGAGCCATGCCATAGAACTCCCTGTCTATCTACATAGAACAAAACACCTCTGTGGGGTTGGGTGGGGGGTATAGTTCGTGACGGATTTTGTAAACCATCTTTGGTAGAGTCATGGTATTTTTGGTCCACACCTCTCTATAGAAAAAGGTTTTTTCTTACGATCTAAAAGATAAGTTGGTCAAGATGTGAAGGTGTTCTATCCAAGTTCTCAAGTCTCTACACCTTCTAGAGTATACAACAAATGTATGTTATAGAGCATATATGCCCTAATAGAGTAAAATGATGATGAAGGCTTGTTGGAATGCTCTACATTCCTCAAAAAATAATGTCTTGTTCATATAGCCTTGTGGACATGTTCAACTATGATAATAAATTGCTACTTTGTTTTGTGGGTATGCAAGTACAATATCAAATGGCAGTATGCCACAAATAGTTCCATATGCCTATCTATTCTTCAGAACATATGTTTGAGTAGTTGCACCAGTTGGTGTATACACAAGTTTAGTTATATAAGGTTAGGTGGACATTCTAAATGTCTCAGTATGTTTTAAGATTGATGTTTGGTTGCCAAATTTCAAGCCAATCATAAACAATCTCATGAAAAGGTAGTGAAAAGAATATTCAAATACTTAAAAGGAACTCTGGATTATGTTATGTGGTATAAGAAAGATCAAATTTTTTCTCTAAGTTCTATACTGATGCTGATTGGGTAGGTTGTGTAGATGACCAAAGAAGTACAAGTAGAAGTACATTACAGATTGGTCTCTTGGTTAAGTAAAAAGAAAGAATCATTATCTTTATCCACAACAGAGGCTAAATACATTGTTGTAGCATATTACTGCACCCATGTGATTCAGATGAAGCAAAATTTGAAGGATGTGAAGGTTGTATATGATGAACCCATTCAAATGTTGTGTGACAATATAAGTGTAATTAATATTTCCAAGAATTTGGTAATGCATTCAAGGAATAAACACATCTCTATCTAGTATCATTTTCTAAGGGAGAAGGTTTTAGATCATGAAGCTAGAATGGAGTATATGCCTACCAAGGACCAAATTGTAAATATATTCACAAAGGAACTTTCAAAGGATACAATTGAGTATCTCCAACAAAATCTAGGGGTTATTACCCCTCCTTATTCTAACTAGATGCATAGATGGTGCATCTTTCTAGGGGGAGAAATTAATGACTTATCATTTTTCTCTTGGATTGATGTATGCTACCACTTAGGGGGAGCTAGTAATAAGGGGGATATTTGGTATAAGTGTGCAAATATTGTGCATGTAGGAAGAAAACATGTTGTTGGTCAAGGGGGATTTTGTGCTATTGTTTCCATTGAAGATATTTTCTCCTTTGTCCCAAAGTCAGAGAATATGTTGTGCCTTCTACATGTAGGTGTGTGTTTCCCTTTGTCCTTGATGTCAAATGGTGAGAGTGAGAAGATGTGTGTTGCCATTAATTCGAAAGGGTAGATTGTTAGATTTTATTTTCATTGATTTCAACACTGATTGTTGGTTGTCTTTGTTATCAACACTTGATGAAGATTGTTATATGTTTGATAGTGGTTGATGATCTTGTTGTTAGTGGCTGATGCAAACACTTGATGAATTGTTTGTGGTTGTCACTATTGTTTGCACTTGAGAAGTGAGGAATATTGTTGTAATTGATTGTCATTGTTGATAAAATTAAATCAGGACAACATTAATGTATGCCAATGTTGCTGAAGTTCATGGTTCAATGTCATTCCTTGTTTGATGATAATCAAAGAAGTATTGAGTATAGTTGCTATCAATAGGATTGATTTCATAATGATATATTAATATGAGGATTGGAAGTGTTGTTGATAATGGAGAGATATTGTTGGAGGTCTATAGTATGAATTATGCTCTCTCCTAATGTTCCTGATGGAGCGTGTGTTTCTAAAAGAAGGTTTTGGCTTCTGCAAGTTTCTTAAGTGGTTTTGTTCCAGGAAGTTGCATTGAAGTCTGTTTGGGAGAATGCTCTGCATTTCTTCGTTGTCAAAGTTTTGGTCTTGAGGTTTGGGATTCAAATTTAGTGTTTTATGGATGTTACACTCTTATATTTTTAGGTCACCTATGTTGTTGAGGAGATTTTTGTGAATCGCAAAAGGTTGGCAATGTTGTTGGTTATCTGGATTGGTTTGGAAAATGCTCCACATTTCTCCACATTGATGTCTCTGCTTCTATGGCTTGGTGAATGTGTTCTCAATATTTGTGCAGTGCCTCAATTCCAACTTTGTGTGTTGAAGTGTTCTGCAAGTTGATTTGTTAATGTTATATTTCATGATTAAGCATTATGTGTTTTTGGGATGTATTCTATTCCTATTTGGTTTGTGGTGGTTGATAGTGTCATGATAGTATGAAGAGGTTTTTGGAAGTGTTGTTGGATGTTCATGGAACATCCCCATGCGATTTTCATGTTGTTGATTGGCCTATTTGGTGTTGCATTGTGTCTTGAGTTAGCTTTCTTAGTTATTTGTGGATATCTGGCAGACAAGGCTCATTCTTTTGCTTGCGCTGTGAACTTGGGGGTTTGCACCAACAATTGAAGATGTGTTATGTTAGATTTGGGTCCTAACCTATCTTGGTTAGAGTCACGTTGAGTGAATTCAATTAGAAGAATGTTTTTGAGCCAACTAGTTATGTGCTTCACGTTTCATTTACATGTTTCATTGATGCCCATTTAGATTGATGTGTGTCAATGTGTGAATTATTTTGGATCACATTGGAAGATGTATTAAGTTTGTTTTTGGTCCTCTCTATCCTCAAGATAGGACCACATTATGCTTTGGTGGGAGACCTAATTGAAGTTTTGAATTTTTTAGTGGATATAAATGCAAGATCTTTTTAGATGCAACTTAGTGGAAAATTGTACAAGTACAAAAAAGTGAGTGGAATATATTAAATATCCAATAGAGTTAGTGCTACATTGTGAAGAGGAAAGATTAGATGAGCCTTAAAGCCTCAGTCAGTAGAGTGTTATGTTGAAAAATATTGTAATTCTTCTATAAAATTTTATATCCTGCTATGAGATAGTGAATCTCATCAAGTCCTTGTATCTTTCCACTGAAGTTGTGTTAGCTTTAGTTCTACAAGTCCTTTGCATCTTGCTCTAAGGTAGTCTTCCTTAGTTTGTAGGTCCTTCTAGCAGTGAACCTTTATATTGTGAGTAAAATCTCATCATGGTTTTTCCCTTATTGGGTTTTCCATGTAAATATGGTGTTTTCCTGTGCATGTGTTCTTTGCTTCACCCTTCCTTGCTGGTGATATGGTTAGAAGTATAATTTCTATATCTTTCATTGCCAAAGATTGTTGAAGTTGTTGTATCCAAGTTCTCAAGTCTTTACACCTTCTAGAGTATACACAAGTTGTATGTAATAGATTATATGTGCCCTAATAGAGTAAAATGATGATGACGGCTTGTTGGAATGCTCTACATTCCTCAAAAAAGAATATCTTGTCCATATAGCCTTGTGGACATGTTAAACTATGATAATACATGCTATTTTGTTTCGCGGGTCTGCAAGTACAATTTCAAATTGGAGTATGCTACATATAGTTCCATATGCCTATCTATTCTTCAAAAAAAAAGGTTTGAGTAGTCGCACCAATTGGTGTATATACAAGTTTAGTTATGTAAGGTTAGGTGGATATTCTACATGTCTCAGTATGTTTTAAGATTGATGTTTCATATGGGTATTTCCACAACTGAAATAATCCTCATGAAAGTGGTAGCATGAACATTCAAATACTTTAAAAGAACTCTGATTATGGTCTGTATAAAGGAAAGATCAAAATTTTTCTAAGTGCCATAATTGGAGGCCGGGATTAGGTTTTGGGGATGGACCAAACAAGTACAAGTAGAAGTAATATTGAATATTTGGTCTCAAGTTATGCCAGAACACATCTTTATCCACAACAAAGGCTGAATACATTGTTCTAGCATCTTACTACACCCATGTGATTCAAATGAAATATATTTTGAAGGATGTGAAGGTAGTATATGATGAACCCATTCTAATGTTGTGTGACAATATAAGTGTAATTAATATTTCCAAGAATTTGGTAATGCATTCATGGAATAAACACATCTCTATCAAGTATCATTTTCTAAGGGAGAAGGTTTTAGATCATGAAGTTAGAATGGAGTATATGCCTACCAAGGACCATATTGTAAATATATTCACAAAGGAACTTTCAAAGGATACAATTGAGTATCTCCAAAAAAATCTAGGGGTCATTACCCCTCCTTATTCTAACTAGATGCATAGATGGTGCATCTTGAGGGGGGGCACCACCAGACTTATCTTTTCTGATGATGTATGCTACCAAATGAGATGGTGGTATGTATATCTGCAGAATGCAAGAGACAGTACGTGCCAAATAAATGCTGCTGGTCAAGGGGAAGTTTGTGCTATTTTTCCATCAGATGTCTGTCCCAAAGTCGAGACCAGCTCTCTCACATGTAGGTGTTTTCCCCTATCCTTGATGTCAAAGGGGAGCAGAGGAAGATGCTGCCACACCCAAAGAGGTAGATTGTTTGCATTTGAGCTTACTGATGTCAACACTCCCATTGTTAATTTACATCAAACACTGGATGAAGATCACATATGCCTGACAAGAGGCTGATGAGCTTGTAGCCCATGAGAACACTTGATAAATCTGTCAGGTTATTACTATTTTCGCACCTGAGAAGGAGGAATATTGTTGGCACGGACACATTGTTGATAAAATCTAATTGGGGCACATGCACCATTGTTACAGTTCATGGTCTAACAATGCTCTGCCTACATAAACCACAAAGCATTTTATATAGCTAATAATAGACTTGATTTGTACAATGATATATTAAGACGAGATTGTGGAAGTGTTGTTGATAAATGGAGAGATGTTGTTGAGGTCTACAGATGATCATGGCTCTCCCATAGTTCCTATTTAGCCATGTGTTTCTAAAAGAAAGTTTTGGCCTCTGCAAGTTTCTTAAGTGGTTTTGTTCCAGGCAGCTGCATTGAAGTCTGTTTGGGAGAATGCTCTACATTTCTCCATTGTCGACGATTTGGTCTTATGGCTTGGGATTCAAAGTTAGTTTTTTATGGATGTTGCACTCTTATATTTTTAGGTCACTTGTGTTGTCAAGGATATTTTTTTGAATTGCAGAAGGTTGGCAGTGTTGTTGGTTATTTGGATTGGTTTGGAAAATGCTCCACATTTCTCACATTGATGTCTTTGCTCCTGTGGCTTGGTCAATGTGTTCTCAATGTTTGTGCAGTGCCTCAATTCTAATTTTGTGTGTTGAAGTGGTCTGCATGTTGATTTGTTAATTTTATATTTCATGATTAAGCATTGTATATGTATAAAATTGGTCATGTCTAATTAATCCTGGCATTTAATTAAATATTTATTATTTAATTAATTTCTCTAAAGTCCTCTACATATGATTAAAATTTAATCAATTTAATTATATTGTTCATTCACTTTAATTAAATAAATTCATTTTATTTAATTACCATATTCTTAAGTCCACTTAATTAATTAATTAAATATTATTGTTTATTTAAATTAATTATCACATTTAGGTTTAAATTAAATCTTCAATTTAATTGAATTTAATTTCCTTTCTCCTATTCAAAATCTTTCTTCTAATTAATTAAATATTTTATTTAATTAATTTCATTTACATGTCATTTCTCAAAAGTTTAATTAAATATCTTTATTTAATTAAATATCTTTCATATCTTTTCAAATCATAATTAAATATTTTATTTAATTATGAAATCCTCCATTATTCTTCAAATCTTAATTAAATGATTTATTTAATTAAGAAAAATCTCCATGTCACCCATAAATAAATAATTGAATTTTATAATTCATTATTTATCTTCGAAATCTTTCCATAATCTCACAAAAAGATGATTTTTACAATTCATCTTTATCATCTCATCTTATCTCTTACATGAAAAAGGAAAAAAATCTTGCTTTATGTTTTCTTCTATTTTCTCTTCAGTCTTATCCATCTTCGACTGTTCGATCTGCCAGGAATTTTCACAGCCGTTGATCACATCAGCCAATCAAAATCTTTCGAAAACTCTATAAATACCCTTGTGAATCCAAGCATTGGTTACAACAAAGAACACACAATGCTCGTGCATTAGAATTTAATTACTTTCTAGCATTCTAGCATTATAGCATTGTTGTTAGTTTTTATCAATATCATAATCTTTCATTTCAGCAATCATGTTTAGTATCAGCATAATCATGTCTTAGCATAGCATACCATGCATTCATATTCAATCTCACCGTTTGTTGAAGCCTAGCCCAATATTTGAGAGCCAACTGGAATTAATGAAAACACTAGAGATAGAGGACAATGGAACGTCTTTGAAGCATAAACAGAGTTTGCAATTACTTTTCTTTATTTCATTCTTTAATTTAAAGTTTCATTGGTGTGTTTTATTTACTTTTGATTCATATTTATCACACTTTAAAATAGATCACACATTTTTGGCGCCCACTGTGGGGCATTGCCCCATTTTTTGACATTCACTTGTAGGTTTTATAATAGGACTTCACGTTTTGGGATTCAGATTTTCAAAAAAAATCGCGTTTTAGTGCATATGAGGTTTCTTTTAGCGCATACAAGATTTTTAACAGTGCTTTTGTAGTTTTTTCGGCGCATCCAGGAACTGTTTCAACGCATATAGAGAACAAAATGATGCATCTGGTGAACAAAACAACGCTTATAGGGAACAAAATGGCTCATACACAGTCTATTTTTTAAAAATTTTGTAAAAAAAATAAAAAATTGTTGCATTTTCTTTTAGCGCATCTAGGAGTTCTTCTAGCGCATCTAGGATTTTCTGCAGTGCTTATTGGATTTGTTTTAGCACATTTACTTATTTTTGTGGCACATATATATGATCTTATAACGCATATAGGGTGTAACTAAACAAGGTTCTGAGTCTGACGCCTTCCACAGACCAGAAAATTTTCTAGCTTAAAAGGAACCAATCTAGGATAGTCACATCTGGTTTTAAAAAAAAGAAGCAACCCTAGGGTAGACATGGATTTAAAATGAAGCAATCTAGGATAGTCACCACACAATGATTTTTGTAGTTAAAATTGAACAACTTTTTTTCGTGAAGCAACATCTTCACGTAGTTTAGATCATTGTGATTTGGGCTCTAAAAAGAACACTGTCTATTATGTTTTTGGCAATAGGTCTATGCTCTCCCCTTAATTGGGTGATCAGAATACCAGACTTTCCTTTTACATTTATGCAATTTCTAATGCTTTATTACATCCTGTAGAGGGTCTGCTCTTCTGGGAAAAAGTACTCACCCAAGAGGAACGGTTCAAGTGGGTTCAAGCCAAAGCCAGGCTATTCCACCCCACTATAAAATTTAAAGCGAATCTGGGGAAACCCATTTTTTTTGGTAGTGTGCAAGATAACCATCCCCAAAGCCTTTGTTTTAAAGGTTGGGAGGTCTCTTGAGGGAGTTTATTATTTCCGCACCAAACAGAAACCCTTACTAAGAACCTAGTGTAGTAGCTAGCCGAAGTCAGTTTTCGAACATCCTAATAATCACAGTGCAAGGGGAGGGAAGAATCTACCCCCAAGACACTCACCATATAACTACTAAGGACTGTTTGCTCAGGGGATCCGGTATCCACTTCCGTCACTCTGAGTACGGGCCTGGGAAAGACAAAAACACGGGCGCCCCTTCGGGGGTGACACGGCTGTGTGAGTTGACACAATTCTAAGATGTGGGTTGTGGTTATTATGATGACCTACTTGAGTACTAAGAGTGAGTCTGCCTGAATTTTTTGTTATGTGTGAAACCCGTGAAAACACTTTTTGAAAAATATTTTTGAACATACACTTGATGTTTAGCATAGGGCAGAGTGTTTGTTGTGTCTTCAATCACATTAATTCAGAAAAAGGATCATCCAAAATAAACATGCAAAATTTCAGCTGAAAACTGTTCAAAACTGTTTGAAAAACTACTTTGGAAAACTGTTTTAGCGCATATAGGACACAAAGTAGCACATATAGGGTCTGTTCTAGCGCATTCACTGGATAGTTCAATGCTTTTAGAGTTTGTTTTAGCGCATAGACTGAATATTCTGCAAACAATTTCTCATTGTCAAAGCATTTTTTGTAGCGCATATAGGACACAGAGTAGCGCATCTGAGGTTTGTTGTAGCGCATTTGACTATTTCTCTGGCACATATACCTATTTCTGCAGCGCATACAGGGCACAAAATAGCGCATCTGTCACTTTTCTAGAATTGTTCCTTTTGACAGATCTGAGTTTATCACATCTTCGGTCCAGTAACATCTTGACATTTATCCCATGCTTAGAGAGTGGAAATCAACCAAATTTTTCAAGAAGTCGATTGCCAATAGGATGAAGAAGCCTAAGAAACATTTAGGTTACAAGAAAACCTTGCAACGTAGAAAGTTTTTATAGAAGAGTCGAAACGTCTTGCTCCATTATTGTAAGTTTCTCCATAGATACCAATATTTTGCTAGGGGGTTTACTGATGAGTACGCTATAGAACCTTTATATTCACGAGCATATTTCCAGAGAAGAGCTCTATCTCAACAACACAATCACAATCAACCTCTTAAGTTCGATTATCTACCACAACCTTCTATTGAATATTCAACACATCCCAGTCAAATCCTTCAGTGATCTTAATTAGGCTATTTTGATATACTTATCATTCTTCAAAAACAAGGATCAAATCTTAAAAGTGCACCTTTCAAACAAATTTCTGATTTCGTGATTCAACTTCCCCAACAAGATTTTGATATGCTTTATCATTGGAAAGCACAATCAAGAATTAGGAACATCTTTTGGTCATATCATAAGATTTTCATCTTATCAGATCAAAACATCATCATTTGTGCATTTCTCAAATTGTGATCTAAGTCTCGAAGAACATTTCAAAATCATATGCCTATTTTTACAAGATCCCAATACAATAAGCTGAAAGAGGATATTCAACAAGAAGATCATACCCAAAGAACTCAAGAAGAAGGTGAGAATAGTAATCCCCTTTATAGTGTGAGTCAAAAACCCCTCTTTAATGACAACATGGCTGAAAGAGAAGAAAATCCATTCCACAAATACAGGGATATGAGCAAAACTCTTGTAGATAGTGATGATGAATAGGATGAAGAATGTCTTAGAGAGGCTGAGCAAGATCCAAAATTTCACAAAGCCTTAGAAAAGATTTTGGAGCACAATAAAGAAAAATATTTCTTATATCTAGTTGGCAAAGGAGCTAAATTGCCTCATGATTTTGATACTGAAAACATAAAGAGTAATCCTGATGAAAAACCCTTGTTTGATATTAGTGCCTTGTCTCAACAGATTAAATCACTACAAGGATAGATTAAAGATCTACAAGGGGGAGCCACAACAAAGACATACGCTCTTGATGACATTTGTCCTTATCCTTTTTATTGGCATCTCAACATGATTCCATTTTCCAAACATTGTGAGATCCCAAATTTTGATCGTTATAATGGGAAATAAGATCCAATTGATCATATTAGGGACTTTTGAAATATGACTTTAGAGTTTGCTCATGAGGACACATACTTGATACGTTTATTTCCTAGAAGTCTTGGAGGCCAATCTATGGAATGGCTATCAAAAATCACACTGCATGTCAAGACATTTGATGAATTGATTAATGAGTTCATATCACAATATTCCTACAACATACAACATCAAATAACCATGATTGATCTCTGCAAGGCTAAACAGAAACCTGGTGAACCATTCATTACATTTATTCAAAGATGGAGAAGATTGTTTGCTAGATATCCACGCCACGTTCCTAAAAAGGAAAAGATCACCACTTTCATAAATAGCTTAGATCAAGAGATGAGCTATCATCTTAATCTTCATTGTCCTCCCTCTTTTCAGAAATGGATCGAAAATGCCATCACCATTGTGAGTGCCTTGGTCCAGAGAGGGATAATAAAACTTGATAAGGACAATCCTAGCTCATCCAATCACCACAATGACAAATCTAAGTTTTGGACTCGTAACAAAAATGTGGTGAATGATGGTATTGTAGATGAAAATCATGTCTCAACTAAGCCATTTTTTCTTAGTGCTCCTCGCAACAATAACTATAACAATGTCAACTTGGTCACAAATCAGGGAAACAATCCTCCTCCTCCGAGGAATAACATAAATCAAACTTCTACTCCCAATCAAGGAAATTCCACCAATCAAGGTTACCATGGAAATGATAACAAAAACAATGCCTCAGGCAATACCTCAAACACAAATCCACAACTATCTTCATTCTTCTCTAGCAGAAGAACTTTTACTCCATTGGGTCAATCCTTAGAATCGACATTCAAAGAATTGATGGCTAAGAATGCTCTTAATTTTCTGCCTCAACACAATTTTGAACCTAGCGTGAAGCCTTCATCATGGAATGATGCATACTATTGTGATTATCATCGATGCAAGGGCCATTGCACAAATAATTGTCAAGCCTTGAAAAATAAAGTCCAAGACTTAATAAAAAATGGCACCATCACAATAGAAGGACACCAACAATCAAACGAAGACCACCAAGAATTTCACAACCCTTTGCCCAACTACCAAAAGGGTGAGTCTTCGGGAAAAAGTGTGAATCATATCAATGATCATATAATCAATCATATCTACACTGATGACGAGCGGGTCAATGTTATAAAAGTTAAGTAAAAGATGGAATATAGAGAAGTCAACACAACAACAAGAGCACAAGCTAAAGTTGTCTTAAAGGGTGATTCTTCAAAAACCAATGTGCCCCTACCTCAACATCAATATTACTTAGTCAATCAACTTGGAAAAAATCCTGCTCAGATTTCTATCTTAGAACTCCTGAAGATTTCCCCAGCACACAAAGAAATTCTAGAAAAGGCTCTCGTTGAAACAACTGTATCCACTGATCTGGATGTGGACCAATTTCAAGCCATGGTGGGACACTTGTCCTCACCCACATGCCTCTCATTCTCTCAAAAAGACGACGTTTCCATCACACATCCCCATAATTCATCGCTATACTTAGAAGTCATGATCCACAAGTTTTGTGTCAGACACGTCCTAATAGATGGAGGTGTTGGTTTGAATATATGTACTATGAAGTAAGTTCGGGCTTTAGGATTTTCTGAGGACTCCATTGATCCTAGAAGAAAGATTACTATTAAAGCCTAAGATGATGAGGAAAGAGCATCCAAAGGTTTAATCGTGCTACTAGTCAGAGTGGGACCTGTTATCAAAAATACTTTCTGTCAAGTGTTAGATCGTGATCTTGCATACAACATCTTGTTGGGTCATCCTTGGATCCATGAAATGCAAGCTGTCTCGTCCACATATCATGAATTTCTTAAGTTTCCTTATGAAAGACAAGAAATCACAATACCAGCTGATAATTCAAATAGTCAAACTTGTGCCAACATCAAAGCTAGTCAAGATACTTTGGTTCCCAACAATCGAGAAGCTCCTGCTGATACTTCTCTCAAATTTGATACGCAAATCAGTCAGTTAGCCAAAAGATTTGACAAACAACTACGGTTCAAGGACAATGGAGTAGGGGAGTACTCTCTTTGTCTTGCGAATCTACCTATATCACCTCGGTCACATGGAAAACCCTCTATTGCACAACAACAAATATTCGTTGCATCCACATCAATGCAACCACCAACAAAGCCAAATACAAAGTTTAATGGACGATTTATCAAAGAATAATTCTCTATGGAAGATTCTGAGGATAGAGAAGTTTTAAGTTGGATCTATAAAGATGAAAATGAAACAGTTCTTAATATCAAACTACCAACTGATCAATATGGTAAAGGATATTCAATCATGCAAAAGATGGCCTACGATGGTAATGGTCCTATCGGAAAGAGAAAAGAAGGAGTAGTTGAGCCTATTCACCTTCCAGGACTTGTTGCAAAAGATAAAACAAGACTAGGATATGATACTAACTCAAAAGAAGGACCATCTAAGCAGTGGCATGATACTGTCCTCACATTGCAAGATGGGTCTGATACACGAGCAGTCTGTTTGACAACAATTAAGAATTTCGTGGATAATAATTCTAACAAAGATTCTGGTGAATATGAATGGGACACCATCCACAATAATGAGTTCTGGAGGGACAAAAAGGTTGATGTGGTACAAAAGTACACCCCAACTCTAATTGAAGGTGAAGGGCCAGGGTCCCAACCGCAAGAATTTGAACTACAAGGTGACTATGATACTGAGTCATATTTAATCGAACAAGATTATCGTGATAAAAATGCCATCATTGATTTGCCTCATACCTCAGATCCTATAGATAACTCCATTATGACCTTAACCATAGCCGATCTCATGCAACCCAATGACCCGCTACCACTGATCCATCCCAATCTCATTGACTGGGATTCATCCAGACCTATCAATCTACCTATGTTCCCAAGCGACGAATCTATCATGAACTTCCTTTCCACAGATGACACAAATAATTGTTCCACTAACAATTTTCAGCATAGAGTCTTTAATCAGGAGTGTCAAGTCTCCTAGCTGAAAAAATAAAAATCAAAAAGAAAGATTTAATGGTGAAAACCAAAATCTGGCAGTGTTAGATCAAACAAAAGATAAAACAAAGAGCATATCGGATGGTGAAAACCTTTGTAAGGCACCTAATTATGGGATACTTGACACTCTCCCAGACCATTATCATGAGCGATCGCCTACAAAAGCAGTTAATCTTGAAACTTTAGAAAAACCAAAGATTCTACAATTAGCTGCATCAATGATAGATACAAAAGTAATTGAATTCATGGAATTTCTTAGAGCGAATCAAGCCAATTTTGCTTGGTCTTACGCAGACATGCCAAGTATTGATCCCGGTCTTATAATGCATCACTTGTCCATCAAACAAGGAGTTAAACCAGTGAAACAAAAACTCAGAAAGATGCATCCTCATGTTGCACTACTAGTTAAAGAAGAACTCAAAAAACTCCTTGATGTGGGATTTATAAGATTGATCAACTATGCAGAATGGATCTCCAACATCGTTCCGGTGTCCAATCCAGACAAAAGTGTCAAAGTGTGCACAAATTTCAGAGATCTTAATAAGGCATGTCCTAAGGATGACTTCCCACTTCCAAGCATTGATACTATAGTTGATCTAACAGCTGGCCATGCCATGTAAATACTAATGGATGGTTTTTCTGGTTACAACCAAATCAAGATTGCACCTGAAGACTAGGATAAAGCAACATTTACATGTCCATGGGGAACTTACTATTGGAATGTCATGCCTTTCGGTCTAAAGAACACCGGGGCTACTTACCAAAGAGCTATGACTACAATTTTTCATGACATGATGCACACATTCATGGAAGATTATGTAGATGACATATTGGAAAAGTCATACACAAGAGAAGGATATCTCGAAGTGTTATCCAAAATATTTGCAAGATTGGAAAAGTTCAAAGTTCGCCTCAACCCCAAGAAATGTGTCTTTGGGGTTACATTTGGGAAGCTTTTAGGATACATAGTGTCAGCAAAAGGAACTGAAGTAGATCCTTCCAAAGTGCAAGCAATCATGTAAATGCCTCCACCAAGGAATATCAGTCAGTTGAGGTCATTACAAGGATGACTTCAATCTATACGAAAGTTCATTGCACAACTAGCCAATAAAAGCCTACCTTTCACACATCTATTCATAAGAATGTTCCTTTCAAATGGGATGATAAGTGTGAATTGGTCTTTCAACAGATCAAACAATACCTGATGAACCCATCAGTTCTAGTACCACCAAATCCAGACAAACCTCTAATCTTATATATTGCTGCAACAAAGACATCTTTGGGGGAATTATTAGCACAAGAGGACTCTACAGGAAAAGAACATGCCATTTATTACATCAGTCGAATGCTAATAGGTCATGAAATCAACTACACTTTCATCGAGAAGGCTTGTCTCGCAGTAGTCTTTGCATCACATAAGATTCGACACTACATGTTAACTCATACAATCAATCTTGTTGCAAAGATTGATCCACTCAAGTATTTGTTAAGCAAAGCTACATTGACAGGACAACTAGCAAAATGGGTTATGATCCTAAGCGAGTTTGACATTCATTATGTTGATCACAAAGCAATCAAAGGACAAGTTATCACTAACCAACTAGTTGAAGCACCACAACAAGCAGAGCATCCCATGCACATTGAATTTCCAGACGTCGATGTCTTCATGGCAGAATCAAAGCAACCTTGGTCTTTATACTTTGATGGTTCTTTCATTCAACACAGATCGGGGGCAGACATACTCTTTGTCACCCCTCAAGGAAACACCATTCCTTAGTCATATCGGCTAATGTTTCCATGCACTAATAACATAGCCGAATATGAAGCTTTAATTACTAGACTCAAGATAGCATTAGAATGGTGGATCACAAAACTACAAGTTTATGGTGACTCATAGTTAGTCATTAATCAGATCAATGATGATTATCAGACCAAAGATGAAAAAATGTTGCCATATAAGAAAATGGTTGATGATTTCAAGAAGTACTTCATAGATATCAAGTTCATACAGATTCCAAGACTTGATAACAAAGTAGCTGACACTATGGCCATGATTGCATCATTGCTACAACTCCCAGAAAATCAGGCTCACTATGAATTTCTGGTGGAACAATCATTTGCACCTGCCTATGACACACTTGAAAGCCAAATCATTTGCCACTTAGTAGGATCTGATTCACCTTGGTATGGAAAAATTTATGCCTACCTAAAAGATGACATCTTATCACTTGACTTATCCCATAACCAAAAGCGCAATTTCATTCACCAATCCTCTCGCTATACTCTTATCGCTAACACCCTTTATCGCCATGGTCTTGATGGTACTTTAATTTGATGTCTTGAACGTGACGAATCTGACAAGGTTTTACAAGAAGTTCATGGTGGCATTTGTGGTACTTATTCGAGTGGACTGACCTTATCCAAAAACTTGATTAGAATGGGTTACTACTGGCCAACTATGTAAAGGGAATCATTCACTTTCATGAAAAAGTGCTCTAAATGTCAGATTCATGGGAATCTCATTCATGCTCCTGCATAAGAACTTCAACCGTTCACGCCAACTTGGCCATTCTCTCAATGGGGGTTAGATCTAATTGGAAAGATTCATCCTTCATCATCGAATGAACACAAATTCATCATCACAACAATAGAGTACTTTACCAAGTGGATTGAGGAAGTACCTCTCACTAAGGTTACCAGCAAACAAATCTCATCGTTCATACTCAACTATCTCATTTGTTGGTATGGCATTCCCAACTCCATTATCACAGATATTGGACAACCATTCAAGAATCAAGATGTTGATGAACTTTGTGAGCGATTCCATATCCAACATAGATATTCAACACCTTATTATCCACAAGGGAATGGCCAATCAGAGGCCTTGAACAAAACAATACTAAAAATCTTGAAAAATATTGTGAATGATGCAGGGAAAAATTGGCACGTTCAGCTTAATCCTGCATTGTGGGCCTACAGAACTAGCATCATAACGCCAACAGGAGCAACACCATTTGCTCTTGTCTATGGAGCAGAAGCCATTTTGCCACTAGAGGTTGAGATTCCATCATTAAGGGTATCCTTAAAGGGTCTCACAACAGATGATGATAGAGTTTCTCGACTACAAGAACTGAAACTCCTTGATGAGAAGAGATAATGAGCAGCTGATCATTTGAAAGCATATCAATAGATGATGTATCACAGCTATAATCACATAGTCAAGCCACGTACCTTTCAAGTTGGTGATCTTGTTCTGAAGGAGAACCCACGCAATCAGCAAGACAGAGAGAAGAAAGGTAAGTTTGAACCAAATTGGCTAGGTCCTTACGTGATCATCGTTGTATACAGTTCAGGAGCATACAAGATATCAAAGCCAAAAGGGGACCTGTTTAACGAACCTATCAACAACATGCACCTGAAAAAGTATTATGTCTGAAGCAATCATCAACAACAGAAAAAGTCCTGAAAAAATTACAAAAATAGTAGAAAAAGTCTTGAAAAAATCACAAAAACAACATAAAAAGTCTTGAAAAAAAGAAAAGAAAAGAAAAGAAATCAGAAAAATGCAATAAAAACAAATAGTGAAAATCTAGAAAATAGACACTATTTGTAGCTCTCCATCTATTGGTTCATGTTCTACACTTAGCTTCTCAGCCTTCATTTCATACATCTTTCCATCATCTTAGGGCCATACCAACATCATACTGCCATCATTTGCCTAGAGCGATAACATCTTACCATGGGTTGATCATTGTACATATTCATTTCAGCAAGTTGTGTCAATACTGGGGGAAAACGTTGACAATACTAGGGGCAATCAACTTTCAGGTTCTACCAAAACAGCTAGACAATGACATAAAATCCAATCATGCAAAACAAACAATCAAATCACATGAACAACTATCCAATCATTGATCCATATCACAACAGTTTTCAGCAAGTACCATATCATGACTCATATCTAGATGATCTAAAAATTTGAATAATGATTGGAATAACATTATTATATTTTGAACAATGGTTGTTTGAATTTTTTGATATCATCTCTTTGGAGCACTTTTGATGATGTATTGAACTAGAGTGGCGAGGAAAGAGAATGGTTTTTCTTTGTCTAGTGTCTTGAGGATAACTATGTCATGAGGCATGATTTCTATAGTGTATCATTGATGAAAGTTCCACATTTGCATCAGAAAGTGGTTAGTCTTTGTCTGTTTATGCAAGAAATGCTCAGGTCATCTCGGTTCAATTATACCTCGATGCTTGTGTTCGCTTGCTATATCAAAAATCATGAAAGTTGTACTCAGGTCATCATTGGTGCTAATTTCCCCTCTGATGCTTGTACATACTTCCAACATTTTAAAATGCTCTATGATGATTCAAGAAAGCTAACGGAAGGCTCAACAAACGGTTGGTTTCATTTAGTTGCATTTCATTTAGATCATAGTACATATCTGTATACTGGATTTGCATCAGAGTTTTTGAAGGCTGAACGAAAACATCAATGACTGTCATGTCTCTTTAGACTAGTTGTGGAGGACATTTGGACATTTGTTTCATCATTTCATCTAGGTACTCTACATATCATATAGTTTATCCTTTTTCATTTATTTACCCATCATTATCCATTATCATTTCATTTATCATTTTTCATATCATTTCATTACATATCATTGATCATTCTCATTTTATATCATCTTTGTTTTATTACATATCATTTAGATCCTTTATCATTTCATATCATTCATTTATTCATTAGGTATTACATTTATCATATCATTTCATCATCATTTCATTACATCTCGTCTCATTTCATTTTATCATATCATATCATATAATTTTTATCATATCATTTCATCATGATTTCATTACATCTCATCTCATTATCATTTTAACATTATCATTATCATTTCATCGTCATTTCATTACATCTCGTCTCATTTCATTTTATCATATCATATCATTTCATTTTTATCATTTCATTTCATCATTTCATTTTATCATATCATTTCATTTCATTTTATCATACCATTTCATTTCATTTTATCATATCATTTCATTTCATTTCATTAACCTTATCATACATTTCATTATTATTAATCATTTCATATCATTTATCATTCATCTCACATCTTTAACCATTTATCATTTTCATATCATATCATTTGTCATTTTTCACACAACATTTGATCCATACCACCTATCATTCCATATCATTTCTCCTACATATTACAAATTCATGATACATTTCATAAACTCAACATCCATTCTCCATCACATCATCATTATTTATTGCATTTGAAAAATCCAAAAACAAAAATTTCATACATACATTACATTTCCACATCACTTGCCAACACATTACAAGGATTTCAAATATCCCATTGCATATTTTCATTAATCACATTATAGGTCATCCACCTACATGACATCATCATAATCATATCATAAATCATCATCATAATCATATCATAAATCATCCTGCATATCATGTTAGTCAGCAAATCATTAACATGCATCTCATCACACATAGATATCCATATCATCATCACATCAAAGAAACACATCATCAAAACTCATCGCCATTGCATATCATCGCTCATAAAAACTAAATACAAATGTCCAATGTCCAATGAAACTAAACAATATAGAGAGATACATGAGATATGATAAAAAACAAAATACATGCTCAGATACATCAATAAATCTTGAATCAATAACTCAAGGCTGGTTGGTGGACCCCCCAGATGGAGCTGGTCTTAAGGATGATGGCCTACCACTCATCCCTGCATCAGGATCTCATTGAGGCCCTGTAACCCCTCTGCTCTATGTAGTCGTCCGTGATTTTCTCCTAGTCCTACTGTGAGACCGTGGGTAAGGCTCTCTGCAGTCAGGAGGACACAACTCCTCATACCTAACTTGATAATACTCAGCCTCCCTGGCCATCTCAAATCCCTCTGCAATGGCCTCTCGCAAGGATGCACTCTCAATAGTGCCCATGAGTCCTTGTGCCACACCCTCTACCTCTACTTCCCTTCGTCTGAATGAATCCCTCTCTGTAATCAACTGGGCTACCTATGGGTCTGGGGAAGAAGGAGATGCCTGTACCTGTTCCTATGCCTGTGTCTGTGCTAACTGTGTCTGTAGCTATGCTACCAAACCTTGAGCTTGAGCTAATTGGATCTGCAACTATGTCTGCTTCCCCTGCAGTGTCTGAACCTGGGCCTGTAGCATATCTATCTACACTTGCTACACTGACGAAGTGACCCTAATCACTCTTTGTCATCCTGTACCACTCCTCGGCCTCTGTATACCTTGACAACTGCTCGCAATATCAGTCCTCTGTCTCATTGACCTCTGCTCCTCTCGTCTGCAATCTCCACTATCATCCCCATCATCATCATTTGAGCTCTCCTCCTCTCCACTCTCCTCCTCATTTCCACTATCCTCCTCTCCTCCAACAGCTGCCTGCTCACTGCCCACCACATCCTCCTATCTCCCAACTCCTAGCTGCGGTGCCACCAAAATGGGTGCTGGCTCATCTGGACATGTAAAATATGGAAATGGGTGTGTGTGGTAGTAAACTGAATACTCCTCTGACATGCTGACATCAACAATATTAGGTTTGGGATCCCATACCTCAGGCTGTAATGTAGTATACTCAATATATGTCACCTGGTAAGAAATGCAGGGACCCCATCCAGGCTCATTCTTGCACTGTCCATAGTGTGCAACGCCTTGAAGCATACCCTATGTAAAACCAAACTGTCTTTGTAATTGCAAGGCCAAAAATCTCTCTATAATGAATGGTGTGTGACCTATCAGGAACCACGGTATACCTACAAATGGCATCTCCAAGCGATGTGTGTCCCATACATCACAATTCATATAGGGCCTCCATATCACAACATCCATGTCATCCAGGGTCTGTCTCCAATACTCCACCTTGCCCAGCTTGGGCTGGACAAGTGAAATCGAATAGGCATACACGTATGGCTTACCTGGCGGCCTAACCCTCAGACATAGCGGTCTAGTAACAACAATATTCTCCCATGCCCAGATCTGGAGCAGGGTAACACCACAAGACAAGCTCGACGACCTTTTGTATACTACCTGGTGCAAGTCATGATATAAATGAGCTAGCATGCAGCTCCCCCAGGAATATCTCCTCGGCTGAACAATGATTTGATCGATGATCCTCCCCCATCCAACCGATATCCCCTTTGACCAGCGATCCAGACAAAGGAAGCCTCCAATGAAAGCACCCAACACTGTAGGTAATGTCGGATATCCTCTAAAGTCTGCCCATGACACCCAATACCCTGCTATATGTGCATCTCCAAACACTCTCCTAAGGGCATCTGTCCCACCCAATTCCTTGTGATCATAGAACACAAGGGCACCTACCATCGGGATCCCCAAAATCCTGTATACATCCTCTGGGGTCACCATTAGCTCACCAGTCGGTAAATGAAAGGTATTATGCTCTGAATGCCATCTCTCTGCTAACACACTCAACAGTCCCCTGTTGGCCCGAATAGGAGGCATCGACAACAAATGTCCCAACCCGCATACTACTATCAATTGCACATCTGCAGGTGTGAGATCTCAGATCCTATCCCACCTCGCAGGATAACGCTCTCTAATCTAGAGGTTTTTGAAAACCTCCTATTTTTGGTCATCACAAAGACAATCAATCAGACTCATATCATCGACTCATATCAAAGCAGTCTATTTACCTCAATCAAATTCATATCAAAAGACCCATATCAATCACATGACACATATCAGACTCATATCAAATATCATATCATGTGACCCATATCAAGTATTCTAATCTCAGGAAATCATATCAAGACATCAATGCAAAATCTATCTATCTGCACATCAAAACAATCTACTCTATCATCATTTACTATTTGTTTTCTTTTTCAGGATAGCAAATTTATCACACAATCATAATCATCATCCTATTTTCACTTCAATCATGAATGCAAATATGTTTTCAATTAAATCAATCTACTATTTGTTCTCTATCGCAGAAAGCAAATCAATTATCTACTCTTTGTTTTTCATTCTTTGGGAACAAAGTTATCAGCCATCTACTCTTTGTTTTCTATTTTGGGAAGCAAAGTTATCAATTTATCAACATGATGACATGACAATTTTCCTATCTATTGACCAAAGAAGCAATTCATCATCACTTTCATCATAACAACATTCTGTCTCAATTTTCCTAAAAGCGCTACTCTATAGCCTAAAAGCGCTAAATCCCTAAAAGTGCTACAGTTTCCCCCTGATGCACTAAAACTCCAGATGCGCTATTTTGTGCCTTCTAAGCGCTAAATCAATTCCTAAATGCGTTATTTCCCCGAAGCGCTAAATCCTAATCAAATGCGCCATTTTATTTACTCTATGTGCTAGAACCCTAAAAGCGCTATTCTACTCCCTATATGCGCTAATCTACCAAATTTCTTGCAGACAGCCTATATGCGCTACTTTATTTATCAAATGCGTTATTCTATCAAAAACCTAAAAGCGCTACTTTATGACCTATATGCTCTAAAAGAAAACTCGCATGCGCTATTCTATTTCCTAAAAGCACTAAAACGGCCTTTGCAACCCTAAACCTACATTAAAATAATTCAAAAATTGACTAAAAATAAAAAATTTCAACGCACAAAGGTTTGAATCGACTTACCGGTGGTCCATACGTGGCTGGTTGTTGATATCGGTGGGACCGCTCGAATCTATGTCGGTGATAGGGGATCTCCATCACGCCAAGTCACCGTCAGAGCACAAAGTTTCTAAAAGTCAACAAGTGAAAATGACTTGTCTTTTTCCCCTTTTACCTTTTAAGGGTCAAAACAAAGTGGGTTTTTGGTGGCATTTTTTCAATTGGGGCATCTTTTGATCACTTATCGGGAGCTAAATCACTGTGTCCCTTTTCATCATCTGGATTTTCTCATCAAATCAATATTTTCTCATCATCAGTGATTTATCTCCCGAGGGGGCATCATCAATATCAGGAACGTTTTTGTTTAATCAGGGGCAAAATCAAACGTGGAAAATTTCAAAAGCAGGAATATTTTCTTTGAAGCAATATGTTTTCACACATCACTTCAAAGAGGGGAAAAATGTATATGTATAAAATTGGTCATGTCTAATTAATGGGCATTTAATTAAATATTTATTATTTAATTAATTTCTCTAAAGTCCTCTACATATGATTAAATTTAATCAATTTAATTATATTGTTCATTCACTTTATTCTTTCACTTTAATTAAATAAATTCATTTTATTTAATTACCATATTCTTAAGTCCACTTAATTAATTAAATAAATATTATTGTTTATTTAAATTAATTATCACATTTAGGTTTAAATTAAATCTTCAATTTAATTGAATTTAATTTCCTTTCTCCTATTCAAAATCTTTATTCTAATTAATTAAATATTTTATTTAATTAATTTCATTTACATGTCGTTTCTCAAAATTTTAATTAAATATCTTTCATATCTTTTCAAATCATAATTAAATATTTTATTTAATTATGAAATCCTCCATTATTCTTCAAATCTTAATTAAATGATTTATTTAATTAAGAAAAATCTCCATGTCACCCATAAATAAATAATTGAATTTTATAATTCATTATTTATCTTCGAAATCTTTCCATAATCTCACAAAAAGATGATTTTTACAATTCATCTTTATCATCTCATCTTATCTCACACGAAAAAGGAAACAAATCTTGCTTTATGTTTTCTTCTATTTTCTCTTCAATCTTATCCATTTTCGACCGTTCGATCTGCCAGGAATTTTCATAGCCGTTGATCACATCAGCCAATCAAAATCTTTTGAAAACTCTATAAATACCCCTACGAATCCAAGCATTGGTTACAACAAAGAACACACAATGCTCGTGCATTAGAATTTAATTACTTTCTAGCATTCTAGAATTCTAGCATTATTGTTAGTTTTTATCAATATCGTAATCTTTCATTTCAACAATCATGTTTAGTATTAGCATAATCATGTCTTAGCATAGCATACCATGCATTCATATTCAATCTCGTTCTCTAGGAAGACCGTTTGTTGAAGCCTAGCCCAAGATTTGAGAGCCAGCTGGAATCAACAAAAACATTGGAGATAGAGGACAATGGAACGTCTTTGAAGCATAAACGAAGTTTGCAATTACTTTCCTTTATTTCATGCTTTAATTTAAAGTTTCATTGGTGTGTTTGATTTACTTTTGATTCATATTTATCACACTTTAAAATCGATCACACAAGCATTTTGTGTTTTTGGGATGAAGTATTCTATTCCTATTTGGTTTGTGGTGGTTGCTAGTGGCATGACAGTATGAAGAGGTTTTTGGAAGTGTTTTTGGATGTTCATGGAAAATCCCCATGTGATCTGCATGTTGCTAATTGTCTTGTTTGGTGTTGCATTGTGTCTTGAGTTAGCTTTATAAGTTATTTGTGGATATCTGGTTGACAAGGCTTGTTCTTTTGCTTGCACTGTGAACTTGGGGGTTTGCGCCAACAATTGAAGATGTGTTATGTTAGATGGGTCTTGACCTATCTTGGTTAGAATCACCTTGAGTGTATTCAATTAGAAGAATGTTTTTGAGCAGACTAGTTATGTGTTTCACGTTTCATTTACATGTTTCATTGATGCCGATTTAGATTGATGTTTGTCAATGTGTCAATTATTTTGGATCACATTGGAAGATGTATTAAGTTTATTTTTGGTCCTGTCTATCCTCAAGATAGGACCACATTATTCTTTGGTGGCTGATCTAATTGAAGTTTTGAAGTTTTGCAGTGGATATAAATGCAAGATCTTTTCGGATGCAACTTAGTGGAAAAGTGTACAAGTACAAAAAAGTGTGTGGAATATATTAAATATCCAACAAAGTTAGGGGAGAGGGGCCCAAAGTAGGGTGGGAGCCTATAGTGGGGATGGAAGTAGTCCCATGTGGGCCCCACAGTAGACCACCTTAATATGCAAATGTAAAACAATTTTCACCCACAAAGTCAACAAAGGTACACGTATCAATGTACCATCAAAATTGTATTATAATCAAAGAATATTTGTCCCATACACAAATAGATATTGATAGTCTTACATGTTAGACAGTATTCAAAGCACATCTGACACCACAAACATACAAGCCATATTGCTCGTTACGGGGCCCTCGATTAATAACAAAATCCCAAAATATAAAATTAGTATAACCCAAGCTCCCCTATAATGTCACCACTTGCATTTCATCGCAACCACCTTTGTGGTACTTGGGATGCCATGAGTACACCTACCACCCAAGAATTTCCCATCACCAAATCCAATCCAACCAAACCCCCATCCCACTTCCCACCAACACAACACTCAAACATGTAGCAATCATTCATATGTGTCCCATCTTTCAAATCAAACCTCTCTACTAATGGTTCCTCCTCCTGTTTTTCCCACCTTCAACCACCAAAACAATTGTGTTAAAGCCACTAAAATATCTTGTCAAGCAAACAAGGGATGCACACCATTAATACATACAAACGCAACAATTGAAGGCACCTGATGAAGAATTCAAATTTGAAATTAAAAGGAAAAGAATTAAAGACTCCACACCAAACCAACATTGAACATATAAGGATAAATTCAAATTAAAAAATGCATTACTCAATCTCTTGCAATTTCCATTTAGAACATCCCACTTTCATTATTAGATATACAATTTGGTCCAAAAATATGAAGATAGTCCAGAGGAAGTAGCAACAGCATCCTGACAAGCTACATGTATTCTACTGCTAGAAATTCAGGCTGCTTGTGAATGCAAAGATTTTCAATGGGATGTCAATTTTTGTCACATTGACATGTAAATCAATATAAGGGGTTTCAACTTACACTTTATTTGAATGTCAAGTCATTTCAATTCAAGTTCATGCTTTCACTGATTTTCTTTCCTCTACACTCATCCATGCACGATGTTTAGCCTACATTGTGCATTTCAATATTTTGTGTTATTCATTGCACGACATTTACTGTGCTTTTCATATTTGCTTACTTACATGAAATATGAAATGGGTTTGACTGGTTTAAAATGGTTTTTCATTACTATTAGACTTGTTCGATGAAACATGGAAAGGGTTTGACTAGTTTTCAGCCATGCACTTGTTTTTGTGTGTTCGTCATTGCACAAACTTTAAATATGTAATTTGCTTTTTACATTTGTTTGTTATTCCAAAATACGGAAATGGATACAATATATTTGCTTGTTACTAGGAAATATTCATACGGTTTTAATGTTTATCATTTCGAGGGTTTCTGCCATGCACTTACATTTGTGTCTTCCTCAATGTACATACTTTAACTCTGCAATTTGCTTATAATATTCTCATGTTATTCCGAAATATGAAAATGGTATGACTGGTTTTCATTTCCAAGATATTCTGGCATGTTTATGTATTATTCTATTCTTCCATGCACAATAGTTATGTCTATGAAATGCTTTTTTCATTTCATTGTTTCTACCAAACATGGAAAGGGTTTCACTGGTTCAAAATTATAGGGTTTTCTCTTTGAAAATGCACAAACTTTAACTTTGCAATTTTTCTTCAAGATTTCTTTATTATTCCCAAATATACTTAATGGAGTCACTTGTTTTCATTCTAAAGTTATTCTGTCATGCAATTATATTATTTTTTTCTTATATATGAATTTGTCTTTCCATACATACATATACATATTGTGCATGGAAGAAAAAAACAATACATAGACATATTTCCATACATATATATGGTATGACTGGTTTTCATTTCAAAGATATTCTGCCATGCAATCATATTATTTTGTTCTTCCTTTCACAATAGTTCTATCTGCGAAATGATTTTTTTTTTCATTGTTACTACCAAAGATTCTTATGGTTTCATTGGCTCACAATTATAGGGTTTTCCGCCATGCATTTGTATTCCTCTCTTTCACAATGCACAAACTAACTCTGCAATTTTCCTTTAATATTTGTTTGTTATTCCCACATATGAAAATGGATTCACTTGATTTCATTTCAAAAATATTCTGCCATGCAATTATATTATTCTCTTCCAATATATGTATTTTTCTATATGTATATATATATTGTGCATGGAAGAACAAAATAATACATAGACATATTTCCATACATATACAATATACATATATATATATATATTATAGAAGAGGGGGATTCACTACTCACGAGTTCTCTTCATTTAGAGATCCTCATGGGGCGAATTTCCCTAATCTACCTCAGGAATACCAGCAAAGGTTTCATAAATCGAAAGAGCAGGTCACAAAGATTCTCTAGAAAAACTGACAAGCTCTTAGCCAAAGGATGACAACACATGTAATGAACGACAGCACGGCGCGCTGGCATCTCGTACAGACCAAAAAGTGAGAATATCATAGAGAATGCCTAAATTAATGCCAACTATCTGATTGCTAAGAATTAATAGAGTGCGATGAAATGAAGATAAGTAGAAATGGAAAAGACAAAGAGAAGAAAGGAAATAAGTACTTACAACTGTGCGAGTAATGAAGCCTCCAGCCCGTGAATGTCTTCAATACATGCACACAAGAGGGAGAGAGAAATTGTTGGGTGGTTGTATAGGGGTCTGCCTTAGTCAGACCCCATTTTGGTGTTCCCACCTCCACGAACAACTAGATAGATAGAGAGAAAAGTAGAAATGAAGTAAAGAGCATTAAAGCACTACAAAACAGTGTTATGCTATGCAACCAAGTAATAGAGGAGAGGAGTGAAAGCTTACCACCTCCACCAAGAGTGCTCAAGGCTAATGGGGGAGAAAATGAGAGGAACTCAAGCCTCTACTGCAATGGTGTTTTGTTCCACACTTGCTCTACTGAAGTGGTGGAGTGTTGATGTTGTTGTTATGAAGTGTAAAGTGTTTTGAGATTGAAGAGATGGTGAAGAAGCTACTTAGATGATGCAGGAGCATCCAGTGGTGTAAGGGCAATCTTGCATCACCCAAAAATAGTTAAATTTCAAGTTTCTCAGTTTTTAGATGTTTTTATATTTTTGGATACCCTTTTCGTCATAATGAAATTCCCAATTTACGGTTTTTCATTTCGGTTCCTGGGTTGAAAGATATTGCAGTTTTAGTTTCCCAGATTTGCACCTGAAAATCTTCCGAGTGGGATTTGAGGCACTTAGAGCTTCCGGAATGGCCCCAAAACTTGCCAAAATCGGCGTAGCAAATTTCAAGCGCGTTCTTGACTTCGAGACCTTTTCAATGGTTCGAACGGTTCGCGAATCGGAGTCCTGGATCAAAAGTTATGACCCCGCGAAGTTGGCGCACTTTCTAGAAGATACCATTGCAAATGCTCTTTTGAAATTTGAACTTCATATTGTAAATTTTCAGCGCCAAACCGCCTAAACTCAAATTGAATGTTATTTTGGCTCCAAACAAATGAGGAGCTCTATTTATGGGCGGGTTTTCTAATTTTTGGGCAACTTTTTGGGGACAAGCTCGCATATTGCGAAAGGGTTCTTCTGTAGCTTTCTGTAGCTTGCATGTGTTGTAGAACTTGGGGATTTGAGATCCTCTGCATGTAAGAAGTTCCGTTTTCTGAATAATAAAATTATTCTTTAGTTTGTGGGTTATTTTCTGTGTCTCAGGTTTGCGCCCTCATCAAGTGGTATCAGAGCAGGTTTTCTTGAGTGTGTGGACAGATCGCCGATCGTGAGGCAGTTCGCACCAGGATCGTGGTTGTGGGTCAAGGTCAACAAAGATTCCTCCAAGAGTGGTGCTTGGTAGGCGTGGTGGTGTCAGAGGTGGTCGAGGTGGCAAAAATGCTGGTGGAAGAGATGCACTGGCAGCCCTCCAGAGACAGGTTGATGCATTACAAGAGCAGTTGAGAAGAGGGTTAAACCCGAGGGAGGAAAGTGAGGATGAAGGAGAGGAAGAAGGTTCAGATGTAGAAGAGGAAGAAGAAGCAATTGATCAAGACCAAATGCGCTAATAAGGGCCATTTCGAAGATTGGGAAAAGACCCAGGTCCCCTATTCCTCGAAGTCCGAATCCAGAAGAGTTGATCGATGGATCAACGAGTTAGAAGAATATTTTGAGTATGAGGAAATAGAGGACCCAGATCGAGTTAAGTTTGCGAAAATGAAGCTGAAGGGCCATGCCAGTATTTGGTGGAAAGAGGTCCAGTTGGAAAGAAATCGAAGAGGAAAAGAAGTCGAATCACCAGATGGGATGGCATGGTAGAGAAACTAAAGAAGTAGTTCATACTAGTGGACTATGAGTTAGATCTGTTGAAGAAATTGCAAGGGTTGAAGAAAGGAAGCAGATTTGTGAAAGAATATACTTAATATTTTCACAAGATAATCATTAGAATGGGTCACACAGAGGCCAATAAGGAGAAGGTAGCCCGATATCTTAATGGGTTATGACCAAGCATTCAGGAGGAGTTAAGCCTAGTGAGAATGACCACCATTGAGGATGTGTATCAATTTTCTCTAAAGGTGGAAGAGAAGCTGAACAAAAGATTTGATGGCAAACAAAAAGGATGAGGAGATCAAAGCGGAAGGGGCAATGGAAGACCTTCAGGAAGCTGAAATAATGATGAAAAGAAAGGCGAGGATGTGGGTACC
>VDFB02000003.1:771867999-771872999 GCA_007258455.2 Sequoia sempervirens
TAGATCTTGTGGGGGAGCTTGTGAATGAAGTGAAGAAGTTCTTCCAAGCCCACATGCATATGGAAGGAGTGAATTTGAAGGGGAGATCAAGAAAATGGCCACATTCGGGTCAGTTGGCCGGGGAGGGTGTTACAAATCGACCCCCAATGGGAAGTGTAACGCCTCTGCAGGCTCCAGACACGGGAATTTGTCAGGGACGTAAGCACGCCGCGTGGACATCTACATGCTACGTGGGTGTCCCCGATAGAAATGCCTCCACTGACGCTCAAAATAGGCGCCAAGTGGGATGTAAGTAGTGGGCTTAGGTGGAATTAAGCCTCTAAACTTAGTTTTCTAAGGCAGATAAAGGCAAAAAGGGGATTTGCACATGGGGTGCAAATTCACTCTTATACATATATATATACATATATATTATATATATATACTTACATACATACATATATAGATGTGTGTATACACACACACACACACACACACACATATATATATATGTATGTATGTATGTAATTTGTTTAAGTGATTGTTACTAGGAAATTTGTTTTACATATTTATGTTCGGCTCTTCACGTTTCATTGTTCGGCTCTGCACTCAAGAAAGATCCCTTTCTCTCTCAGTTGAGGTTATCTACCTCACTACGCCTGTACCATTGTATTTCCTTTTGACAATGTTTAACCAATGTTTGTTCATGTATCACTAACAAGATCTGCTCCAAGCCATTTCAATTCAAATAATAAAATTGAATATACTGAGATCATGCATATATTGAATAAAAACAAACTGTTCATGCACATTAAAGGCAATTGCATTAGAAAGTGTCATCAATTGCATTGCAAATTGTTCATAAAAACCAAGCAAAATAAAGAAAAAAAAACATACTGTTCATACACAATAAAGACAATTTCATTACAAAAGCAGGACAATTTCATTACAAACTATTCATAAAAACCAGATCATTGAATTTCAAAATGTCAAGATGCATATTAAATAAATGCAAAATGTTCATGCATCACTGTGACTTCAACAATGTTCAATTTTTTGTTTTATTTAACTGCTCCAAACATCTTTTTTAACATCTACAGGTATAATCTAAAGGTAAACAGAGGTCAAAAACTAAAACCAAGACTTCAAAGACATCGTCTCGTACGAGGAAAGACACTATTACAGTCACCAATGTGCAACAATTGGTTACAGAAGTAAACACAAATCCAAAACCTGTTGAGGTTGTCCAGGAGGTTGGTTTACCACTAACTCGACGAGCAAGAGCATCAAAGGAAAGGGAATGGTCATCAGAGGACATGGACAAGGCACTAGAGGATGTTGAAACAAATGGGATGTTTACAAGAGCTAATGCGAAGAAGTGGAAAATCCTAGCTACAACACTTAGCAATTGGTTAGGCGGCCTAACCTCTACTTCAAAGAAGGTTCCACCAATAGTCTTTTCAGAAAAGGAGGGTCTGATTATGAAGTGGTGCATAGATATGACAGATATTGGCCATGAGCTTGAGATTATTAATCTCAAGCAAGAGGTTGCTTAGATATACTAGATTAGATCCAACCCTTTCACGGAGGGGCTGCCTGGAAAATCATGGTGGACTAGATTCAAGAGGCGCCATCCAGAATTGACCTTGTGCACACCTGAAGGTCTTGAAAAAGATAGGTTGGTAAACCTTAGACCCGATATAGTAGCTGAATTTTATAAAACGCTCACAATAGCATATGAAAGTAGCCCATGCAGTCCTGAAAAAATTTGGAACTGTGATGAAACGGGCATTCAAGTTGGCAGAAATGGAACTATGAGGCTCTTGGAACGTTGAGGCAATAGGAAGGTCTGCTACATCATTCCAAAAAGCAGAGAATGGATAACAATTCTATGTTGTGTTAATGCATCTAGCCAAACCATACTTGGTTTCTATCTATTCAAGGGCAATACAAAGAGAATTGCATTATGAATTGTGAACCACGCGCAACTATGGCAACCCAAGCACATGCTTGGATGACGAAGGAGCTTTTCTGTGAGTGGCTAGAACATTTCTGTGTGTCGGTTCCTGGGGGTGTCTCACCTACTAATAGGCACCTGCTGATTTTTGACGGCCATGAAAGTCATGTTGCATTGTCAACTATCCAAAGGGAAAGGGGGTTAGGCATTAACCTCCTCACACTTCCTGCTCATACTTCTCACACACTACAACCTTTGGATGTTAGCGTGTTTGCACGATTCAAGCAATATTTCAAATCAAAATGAGCATATTTTCTCACTAAATTCCCCAATATTGATATCAGAAGGGAAGAATTGGCAAAGTTAGGCAACAAGGCATTGAGAAGAGCTTTGACTCTAGCCAACATAAAAGCTGGATTTAAAAGGACGGGGATATGACCCCTCAATTTTGATGCTCTCGTAAATGACATGTGTCCTAGTGAGACATATGACATTACTGACACCGACGATGCTTCTGCAGTGCAGAACATCCTTAGTCTGTTAGGACTTGATGTTTCAATAGATGAACATTCACAAACATTGCATAGTCCAATGGATAGCCAAGTGCATGAAGGTGTAGAGAAACAACTGGAGGACATGGAAAACCAACCTACACAAGAAGAAATGGGGGATTTCACCTTCCCATCTCCAACACCCACACCTCCATAACAAACAATCCACTATTATGTAGATTGCAGCAATGAAAGTCAGGGTACACTAGACTAGGTGGAGTTTATTGATTCCCAAGTCAATGAAACAATTGAAACAAAAACTGGTTCTCAGATCAGTAACTTCCTTAAGCTGCCAAGTCACAGATTGAATGGAAGAATGATAAATCTGCTGGTGGTGCTCTTCAGGTGAGCCGATAGTCTCAATTATTGACTACTGATAGTTACGTGAATCTCATAATGGAGCAGGGATGAAGAAAAAAAGAATTGGAAGACTTGAAAATCAAAAAGAGGAAACAAACAGAGGACAAAAAAGGCAGCACAAATTTTGGCCTTGGAGTTGAAGGAACAAAAGAAAATTGAAAAGGAAATTGAGCACAAGGAAAGAGAGCAACTGAAATAGTTGCAAAGAAAGGAAAAAGAGCAGAAGAAGGAGCAAGAGAGGATACAAAAAGAACAAGAGAAGAAGGAAAGGGAGATCGAGAATGCCCATAGAGCATTGATGCGAGATAGACGCTTAAGCAGTCCTGCAACTCCCTTATCTGATAACCACAGTTACTTTCGAGATATAACCAATAATAACATCCCTTCGTTTTCTGCAGGCAATGTGTGTTTCAGTCCTAGCTCACTCAAGTTAGCTGCACTCAATTTCTAGTTGGCCAGACTTCTTCACCACTAACGCCCTCAAATGTAAGTTTCATGCAACTGACAAATGCAAATGCAAATCAATTTATGGAAAGTATAAATGCAGCAAAAGGAGACGAGAACACATCTCCAGATTCTTTCCTTGGAGCATTCAACTGAGTTTGGGTGCGACGAACTGAAACAGTGCCTTATATCTTTGTTTTTTTTGGATGGTAGATGCGGATGCCATTTTCATTGTGTTGCATTTGTTTATAAATGTGAACTAAATCTCTTTATTATTTTGAACTAAACCTTGGTTGACTTTGCATATTAAGGCGGTCTACTGTCGGGCCCATCGATGACTATGTCAATACCTTTTTATGGTTGTCTTATAATCTACATTTCAGAAAATATATTGTATGCAAATATTCTATTTCAATTTTGTTTACCACAATTGCTATGTTTATAATATCTATTATACATTTGTGAAAAAAATATTTAATGCTGATAATCTTATACAACATTTCATACGATAGAGTCTATGCTAATAATTGAACATTCTATGGGATAGATATGAGGGGCTTGATTTAGATATAGACATGAGACCTTATATATCATATCAACATATATATGATGCCACATCATGAAATATGATAATATGGGATAGAAATGAGGGGCTTGATTTAGATATAGACATGAGAGCTTGTGGGATAAATATCAAGTTTAAACATATGTGTTTTGTATAAAGTTTGAAAGAGTGGGGGGGAATTCTTATAGAAAATTAGGTTACACAAGTGACAACACTTGCATGTGTTGAAGTTGAATTCATTCCTTTTGAAACATATCTACCAGTGAGGTAACATGATTAATGAAGGTTGACATTTTTTGTGATGTCATGATTCTTCCTAGGACTCAATTCCATGTCATCTTAATGTAGAGCTTTTAGTCATAGATAAAGTAATTCCAATAATATCAATATGACTTTTATTGTTCATATTTCCAATTATATCAATTGGTATGAATTGAAATTTATGCATCTAAATTAAGAGGTCATTGTCATAGAGATACATAATTTTAGAACCTATTTTTTTCTCTAATAGTGCCTCTATAAATTGTATATCCATCATAGGATTTTTCCTACTACAATTTTCAATTTCATTCAAGAAAGTAACATGACACTTTATATGTTCAATATATATCATTTTAAAGCTAAACATTTGTTTTCTAAATTTTATTGATATATCAAGCCCCTCATGTCTATCCCATATTATGCAATGACAAATAATAAATATTCAATGCTGATAATCTTATATGTCCTTTTGTATATCAGTAGCTCAATTGAAATTTACTTTTAGGCTATACCTCTACGAATAATATGTATGTATGTCTTATCTCAAAATGATATTTGTTTTGGTACATTACAGTTCATTCTTGATTTTTGAATGGTAGAGATGGATGTGATTTCGAGGATATATGTAGTGCTTATATGTGCACACATATAAGCATATATATCTATGTGCATACAAATGCACATGCATGTATAGGACAATATGTATGTAAATATATTTAAATGTGTATGTACATGAATATATATATGTATGTACATATATATCAACATGTATCTACACACACACACACACACACACACACATATATATATATGTATGTATGTATGTATGTATATATATATATATATGTATGTATGTATGTATATATATATATATATGTATGTA
>VDFB02000003.1:771877999-771895314 GCA_007258455.2 Sequoia sempervirens
ACTTGAACAAGAAAATGGACAAAAAATGTCCTACCGGACCTCCAAAACCATATAGCCACAAAAACATCACAAGATTCAATAAAAATATGTTTCACGTGCTTGAGAAACAAATTCATCGATCCACAACACAAAATGATGATATGGTGAAGCTATCAAACTGAATACTCTGTTGCTTGAGTACTCTGCTAGTAACACACAATTTCCACTTTTTCTGCCGATGTGACTAAATGCATAACTACGGACTAGAAAGATGACTTCAGTTGCCATCAATGACAACACTAGAAGCCAAAAACCATCTCCACTGGAATCTTATGCCAACAACATAAACATGCTAGAATATCTTGGAAATGAAAACTAGTCATACCATTTTCATATTTCAGAATAACATGAGAATATTATAAGCAAATTGTAGAGTTAAAGTCTGTGCATTGAGGAAGACACAAATGCAAGTGCATGACATAAACCCTCAATGATAAACATTAAAACCGTATAAATATTTCCTAGTAACAAGCAAATATATTATATCCATTTAGATAATTGGGAATAAGAAACAAATAGTAAAGGGAAATCGTAGAGTTAAAGTGTGTGCATTGTGAAAGAGAAAACCCTTTAATTTTGAACCACTGAAACCCTTTCCATGTTTGGTAGTACGGATGAAATGAAAAAAGCATTTGCATACATAACTATTGTGCATGGAAGAACAAAATAATACATAAACATGCCAGAATATCTTGGAAATGAAAACTAGTCATACCATTTTCATATTTCGGAATAGTGTGATCCCACAATACTGGTTTACAATTTTTGGCCAAACTAGATACTGAATTGATTTTTTCTAACTAAATCTTCACTTTCGAACACCTATAGCGGCTAAACCGTGAGGAATTTGAAGATGATGCAAACTAGTGATTTGTGGCATTTTGTCTGTATATTCTAAATATATTTTTTTAATTTTTTTTTGGAATCATATTGCACTTCTTTTTCCATCTCCTTCGAAAGCTAGTTTTTCTTCAGTAAACACCATTTTTAAGGAGTGACACTCACCGTATATAACATTTTTTTTTCATAAAGGATAAAATTCTATTTTTTTCGAATTTAGATTTATAACTACGATATCTAGTGCTTCCAATTGGTTTCATAGTGTTTAATCGAATATTTTTTCCTTAATCAAGTTTCGAAGTCAAACCAATTACAATTTAGACATAGGCAGACCGTATAACACAACTTTTTTTGTATGTATCGAAATTCAATTTTATTTTTTTGTTGGATCAAAGACTTCAATATTTGGTGCACTCATATTTTTCAATTTTGTTTTTGATAATCTTCTATTTTTCCACATGTGTAGAACATAGATCTTGATTTTCGGTGAAAAACCTACATTCACAATAAATAAAAAATAAATATAATAATAAAAATAAATATAATAATAAAATTAAATTTATTTAAAATTATACTTTTTGGGAAGCTTATAAATAAGAACTACATACTTACAAAAAATAAATTTTAAATGAATTCATTTGATCCCCCAAAAGGTAAATCAAAAGTGGTTTTTTATCAACATTTTGATAGGTGTAAAGGAGACTCCGTTATAGGTATGGTTTAAAACTAGCAGGGATCTATCCAAGGGGGTTTGATCTAAGGTAGTTTGATCAAACTCTCTTCAATTGGAATGATTTAAATGGAACATTTTAAGGCTTAAATCATTATATTTTCTAAAAATATGCGATTTCAGCAAAAAGTAGAATCTCTCAGAAATTGTAAACCAGCTTTGTGGGATCATCCAATAACATGAGAATATTAAAAGAAAATTGTAGTTAAAGTGTGTACAGTGAGGAAGACACGAATGCAAGAACATGGTAGAAATCCTGTAAATGATATACATTAAAACCGTATGAGTATTTCCTAGTGACAAGCAAATATATTGTATCCATTTTGAAATTTGGGAATAACAAAAAAACATTAAAGGGAAAATGCAGAGTTAAAGTGTGTGCATTGTTAAAGAGAAAACCCTGTAATTTTGACCCAGTGAAACCCTTACCATGTTTGGTAGTAACAATGAAATGAAAAATGCATTTCACATACATAAGTATTGTGCATGGAAGAGTAAAACAATACATAATCATGCTAGAGTATCTTGGAAATGAAAACCAAGCATACTATTTTCATATTTCGGAATAACATGAGAATATTATAAGCAAATTGCAGAGTTAAAGTATGTGCAGTGAGGAAGACACGAATGCAAGTGCATGGTAGAAACCCTCAAAATGATAAACATTAAAACTGTGTGAATATTGCCTAGTAACAAGCAAATATATTGTATCCATTTCCGTATTTTAGAATAACAAACAAATGTAAAAAGTAAATTGCAGATTTAAAGTTTGTGCAATGACGAACACACGAAAAATAAGTGCATGGCTGAAAACTAGTCAATCCCTTTCCATATTTCGTCGAACAAGTCTAATAGTAATGAAAAACCATTTTAAACTAGTCAAACCCATTTCATATTTCGTGTAAGAAAATATGAAAAGCATAGTAAACGTTGTGCAATGAATAACAAAAAATATTGAAATGCACAATGTAGGCTAAACATCATGCATGGTCAGTGTAGAGGAAAATAAAACAAGTTAAACCCTCCCCACATTTCATTGAAGTCAATCTTTCTCAAACACAAAAGTTGCAACAAAAAGTTTTGCAAAAAAAAGTGCATGACAGAAAATTGATTCATTTGAAGACATCGGTAGGGGCCGAGTGAGGTTAGAAACCTCACCTGAAAGAGGTAGGGAGTTGTCAACAATGTAGAGATGAACGAGGAAGCATGAAGAGCCGAACGATGAAGCGTGGAGAGCCAAACCAGTTTCGGCGACAAACAAAACAAACACAAGAATGTTTGCGAAAAAAAGGAATGATAGTGAGCGGGATATGCAAGAATGTGGAGTATTGAATGAACCTTGAGCTCCAATTAACGCGTCAGAAAGACCAAGTAAATGCAAAGATACGCGTAAGGAAAGTTGGTCAGTGGAGGAAACGAAGGAGGTGGCGAGCATTTAATGCATTGAATTATTGGTAGAGGATGGTGAGGCTATCGTGTACACGTGACCATTCGATCTACTGTACGTAGACATGCTCACTGATTAAGGAGGTGGGTGGGCTCCACTTTCGGGCAGAGGGAAAAATCATCCAGTTTTGGACATGTCAGTGTAAAATGTGCTTGACAGGTGGCAAGGTGATCAATTTTTTTTAAAAAATAATATGGGCCAATGCACAAGTGGCAAGGTGATGTGGTGGGCTATTTTTTAAGTTTTTTAGGTCCACGTGGACTGCCACATGGACCTGCAAAGTTGACCCACCCTACTTTGGGCCCCTCTCCCCTAGTGCTACATTGTGAAGAGGAAAGATCAGATGATCCTTAAAGCCTCAGTCAGTAGAGTGTTATGTTGACAAATATTGTAATTCTTCTGTAAAATTTTATATCCTGCTTTGAGATAGTGAATCTCATAAAGTCCTTGTATCTTTCCCCGGAAGTTATGTTAGCTTCAGTTCTGCAAGTCCTTTGTATCTTGCTCTAAGGTAGGCTACCTTAGTTTTCAAGTCCTTCTAGCAACGAACCTTTATATTGTGAGTTAACTCTCATCATGGTTTTTCCCTCATTGGGTTTTCCATGTAAATTTGGTGTTCTCCTATGCATGTGTGTTCTTTGCTTCATCCTTCCTTGTTGGTGATATGGTTAGAAGTAGAATTGCTATATCTTTCATTGCTAAATATTGTTGAAGATTCAAACTGTTATATCCTTCTCTGTTATTGTTCTGTTTAAAGGTTTTAATCTAATAAAGAAGTTTGTGTGTGCTAAAGTGTTTCTATGTTTCAAAGAGGTTTATGTTTTTGATAAGACTGATTCACCCCCCTCGCAGTCTCTAGGTGTGTCTAACATATAATACTATTATTTATTTTATCACCTTTTTCATCTCCTCACAAATAATTAAATAATTAAATAAATAAATAAATAAATAAATAAATACATGTTCCACCTATTATCCACCTCACCCATGTGGTTAGATTAATTAAATAATAATATTATTTAATTAAGCCTATTTTCCCCACATTCCAAGAATAATGGGACCTACAAACACTCATCCTTGTGCTCCCATTATTATCTCAACACAACCCTAGAATCTAGCCTCCCTAGATGCACATGTCCCTAACTTCCCTCATGTCTTTAGCCACTAACTAAACTTAGTAAATTCATCCTAATCATGCATATTCTAACTACCTTATCTTCACCCTCCATCTTCTCCTAGATCCTAGTGAGTTTCTCTCAACCATTCTCCACCCTTGATCTCATAATTAGATCTTGGCCATGCATTTCCCATCCAAAAATTTATAAATTTAGGTTCTTCCCTCATCAAAAGGAATCAATAATCACTTATGCTTAGTACATGATATCAAACTAGTAATATTCAAGCAAGGAGAATCCACATCATAATCATTCAAGGAGAAAATAATTCAACAATAGAGGCTTTGGTAACATTTGAATTCTTTGGTAATATTTGTTTGTTTCTATTTATGTTTTAAAATCTAAGTATTACATTCTAGTGAATTTGTTGGGGACCTACCCCCGCATTTCACTTCATTTTGCATCTTGACCTTTTGTGATGATTTTTGACTAATTGATTTTG
This sequence comes from Sequoia sempervirens, assembly GCA_007258455.2. Lineage (NCBI taxonomy): Eukaryota > Viridiplantae > Streptophyta > Pinopsida > Cupressales > Cupressaceae > Sequoia > Sequoia sempervirens. Next base: position 771,882,673 of record VDFB02000003.1, read on the forward strand.
TAAGCCTTTGAGTGGGTTTTTAGTGATCAAGTTTTTATAGCTATCTCTAAGGGAAAAATGGACTACATGGTTGTGATCAAGATGTTCAGACTACATAGTTGTGATTAGGATGTCTGAGAGATAAATTTTGACATAAAAAACTTGATATTTCTATGATGAAAAATTTACAGGTGTTTTGTAGGGTCATTTGAAAGTACAACTATACAAAATTACATACTTTTATATGAAATCTAATTGTATGATTGCATAATAAAAAACTCAAAGGTGATAATATGCAACAACATTTTTTTTAGATATATACATAGTGGTTTTTGATAGATACTCATTGATTTTATATTTGCAAGTTGCCTACAAAAAAATATACATTCATCATATATGCTCGTGGTATGTAGAAGTATACACTGTAGCGATTGTTAGAAACCTGCGAGTGGATATATACATAATATTCTGAGCATCACTTACATATATATGTCATCATAGGAGTATACATTCACTGCACAAGTAGGTGGAGGGTTTAATTATAACTTTGATGGTGATTAACATTGTGCCATTTAATCTAAGTGGTCACCAATTCTTAAGTTTGTTTTTAAACTCAACTTGATTTAAATTACCTAACAAGTTTGGGAAATTTAATTGCATTTAATACCATTTTGAAACCCGTTAGAAAATTAGGGGGGGTTAATCTGTTTAATTTTATTAAATATGTTGGAGAGGTGAATGTAATCCATTGGTTTATTAAGATTTTAAATACTCTTTTAAATTGTTTCTCAATCTATTTTGAAGTGTGAAACATTTGATTTGAATTAAGACATATTTAAGTTTATCTTCAAATTCGTCATTTAACTACATTTAGTTTTTGTTGGGAATCTACGTCTAAAGTGCCAAAAATGCCCATCACAAGGTCAAAACCATGAGTTTTTGGGTAAGCTAGCTTTGGAATGATCAAAAACCATGTACATGTGAGAAACTACCCTATAAATAGCAAAACCACATGTTGCTAGCGTGAAACAAACTTTTTATTGGTGAAATCCATGACCTTTTAGTTGAAAACCACCATGGAAATAGCTAAAAGGATAGGTTTTAGTTGATAACCATGCTAGCAATAGTCAATACCATGAATTTTAGAAGAAAAACACCCTAAAAAGGTTCAAATCTACCAAGTTTATGGTGGAAATTTTCCTTGAAATTTTATATCTGGAAATATTATTAAATTTAATGTTTATTTCTTTGAAATCTATGGGGGAGTCCACACTTAGTTTAGGGTTTGGAAAATTAAATTGAATGCCTTAAAATTTAAGATCCATGCATGCTTATTGGTAGTATTACACTTTGAGCCCTTAGACCTCTTCAACGCACATGGAGCTTAGTAGTCAGCCCCTAGGTGTTTAGATTCCCTTAGGCTCGTGATCGCATTAAGGTGTTGGGGCTAAGGATTTAGATAAGCTCTTAGTCACATGCCCTTCTAAGCCCTTGATTACCTTTAACCCTATTGGTTCCCAAATCAACAAGTTATGAAACCCTAAAAGTATGCCAATCTTTATAATTGGGTTTTACAAGTGAATTGGCCAATGAACATAATCAATCAAAATGATTGGAATTCCCTACACTTTAGGCTCTGCTATTCCTAGGTGGTTATTACCTTGTGTTCACCACTAAATGTTAAATCCTCAAGATTGATTGGTGAATGTTGAGTAGATTGTGAATTTTATGCAATTTTTTCAATTAAATCTCTTGTTCAATCTACTTCAAAGTGGCATATGATTTTGAATTAGATTTTCAAACTACAAATACCTCCACTCCTACAAAAAAAAGTCAATCAGATTTTAGAATATGATACAAGGGATGGTTTTGGAAAATGAATTGATCGGTGCCTTTTCTGGGTAACAGAGTCAAAATTCAAATTGATATGTGTCTTCCTTCTAGATATAACTCAAATTTCTTGGAACAATATTGTTTGACTTGCATAAACATGACAAATTATCTTTTATCAGGTTCTTATTTATCCAATTGAATCCTCCAGATTACTGTGACCTATTCAAAGGAATTTAATTCTTTCTTGAAGAAACCCTATTAAAAAAATCACACAAAACATGAATTGTTTTTTGACAAACTAGACATATGCTTGATATGCTAATTTAAATAATAAGGAGAAAACAAAATGGAGACAACTAGGTAAAATTTTATCAATGATATTCAACAAGTAATTGACAATCAGAATTCAAACACCAGAGAAAGAAACTTTCAATTGATATGCTTCAGCAAACAAGCCTTTTTAATGTCCTCCAAAAGTCCAATTCCCCCCCCCAAAAAAGAGAGTTCCTTGCAGTCTTGGTTTCCTTCTTAGAAGGAAGCAACAAGCTTCATACCGTTCACATTATAGAAACTATCTGTTCATATGCCTACCCTTTGGTATGACATTCTGCAATATTTTTCTCTAAGCAAGTCTATATAAGACAACCACATATACAAGAAAGAGACAAAAGAGGAATATCTAAGGTGACTTGATGACTGTTGACATCGGCCTGATGTTCCTTTGCTATGTTGCATCTTTGTTGAACGCTCAAGTCTAACCTCTCAATGAATTTCTCAAGTTAATCGTACACCTTTTCTTCCATTGGAGGGACCAATATTCTACCTTATCAATATTTGTATGTCTCCCTGATAGCCTCCTCAATGGTATATTCTTCATGTCTTTCCGGGTTTCGAAGGGACTAACACTTTGTTCTTGTTGATATTTACTTCTCCCTCCGATAGACCCCTCAAATCCATCGTATGCTTTTTTTTTTTTGGAATATCTAAGGGACTAAAATTTACTCACTCTGATATCCCAGAGTCTCTTTGGGAATTTTATTGTAAGTTGTCTAAATCTTCACCACATTTTTCAATAATGACAAATGGTCCTAGCCAAAGAGCCTCAAATTTTCCATGCTTTCCTTTATCTTGACTCCGAGCATTCCACATAAGAACCATACCGTCAACTTGAAATTTCTGATGCTTAGCCTTCTTATCAAAAAGATACATCATTTATACTTGTTGGAATCAAGCAACACTAAGAGGGGGGTGAATCAGTATTGTGTAAATTTTAGCTTTATTAACCTAATCATTAAAGTGCTGATAACATTCAATCAAAATAAAGATGTATGCACATAAGACAAATAACCACAACACCATAACACAAGGTTTTTTTACGTGGAAATCCTATTAGGAGAAAAACCACGGTGGAGGTTAATCCACAATATAGTTCTGAGTATACTCAAAAGAAAAGATTACAAAATGAGAATGCACTTGCATTCAGATGCACTACCTAGAGCTCACTGCTCAAAATAAAAAAGACTCACTGCCTTACAAAAGTTTGGAATACTTCCAAGGATTTGAACTGATAGAGTAGCATCTACAAATGCTTTATTACAGTTCTGGTTAGGCTCAACAATCAAATTCAGGACCTTCTGTCTAATTCTACACTTCGCTCTACTCTGCTTTAATTCCCTTCACAAAAATTCTTAATGCACAAGTGAAACTGTACATAATCGCTCTACTGACCTTTTGAATTTCGCAACATACATCAACTCACATCGAACACACAGACCAAAATGATATAATTAATTACTTATATATATCTGCTACCAATAATTCAATCGCTACAAGTCAGCTTCAACAAAATAAGAAATATTCTCAAACTGTCGGCTCAGATCATTCATAATAACCAATGCGCATCCACAAGAGTCGGCCATGACATAGTGGGGACCCAAAACAAAATGCACGAAAACAAAAATACATAAACAATAACTCCTCAAATATCCACGACACATTGTATTCACCGAGTTGGCCTTCATATACTGATAAACAAAAAATTGGTTTATTAGACCTTCTAACTTCCACCAAAATTGATATGAGGCACCAAGATCTATGGGTAACACATATTATGCATCAAACAATACTCCTTGAGATCCACAACACAAAATTATTAATTGAAAATCTGCATATGAATAGAAGAACACAAAACTACTAGATGCTTTGTTCTACCCAAACAAATAACCACTGATCTTCAATCTGTCTGCCAGTATAAGCAAATGATGATGTGCTGATCTGCTAGCTAACAAGGGTTGCTATCAATGATAACACCTGAAAATATATGCAATGTCTCTTGCCAACAATCTCCCCCTTTGGTATTGATGGCAACACTTAGTGAAAAATGACTAAGTGTCAGATCAATGCCAACAAAAATACACTGCCAACCAAAACTTAAAAAGGATCTTTATTCACAGCTTAAAACTACAACTCCCCCTTGGATGAATAAGATTTTTTCATTGATCGATTCTCCCCCTTTGACATCAATGGCAAAGATGGGGATTCCACATACCAAACTTCTACAAAAAAACTTCAAAACTACATATGTACAAGCTTTGTTTCAAAAGACTTACACAAACTTGAAAATGTCTACAAAATTTGTCTTTAACAGGTTCAGGCTTGTGTCCCAACATTTCTTGAGGCTTTCCAGAATAGTCATGTGACCAAAGATTAAATAGGATTGCACTTCTGCACATTCAAGGCTCACTAGTTCACTAATTGTCATAGCATCTTGTGCTTCTTTCAAAGCATTCAACGTGGTCTCCATTTTTGGACCGATTAGTCCTCTGAGTTCACCAGCTCTTTCCAAAACTCTGCCATTCTCATGCTTCAAGCTCTTTATTTTTTCAAGTAAGGATATAACTTGACCTTCTTGCTCACCAATAGAAATAGTTAGCGGATCAAAAGCATTAGAAATAATTGCTAACTCCTTTTCATAATCCTTAGTCTTCTTCTCATTTTCCTCAGTAAGTTTGGATAGAGACAAACACAATTTGTGAATCTTTCCACCTTCTGATAGTGCACTTTGAACATTTTTCACACAGGTGGCTAAATTTTTTTATCATTAGCTATCAATCCTTTCAACCTATTGAACTTCCTAGCATCAAACTCCTTCTGCACTTTGACTAGAGCTGACTTCTCAAGTGACTCAAAATGAGTACTTACCGAATTTATAAGTTTCTTCAGCTCACCAGAGGAGGAACTAGATGGATCTTTAACATGTGTAGGCATGATCTTCTCCAGAATATTCAATGCAAGATTCAATAACTCGCTGTCCTCAATGTGAGACTTCATAATTTCTTCACTAGCCTTAGCTTGTGCAAATGATGCGAGTTTCATTTTCTGGATTGGGGACAAAGTGGACAAATGAATAGGGGTGTCTTCCAACTCAAAATCAAATTCTTCCTTTTGCTCTTTTAGAAATTTCATCACTGCCTCTATAGTGTCTCTTGCTTCTACTACGACTCCCTTAACTTGAACCTTCTCTTCCTCAAGCATTGTTTCCTCAACCAAAAACTTTTGTTTGTCATTTGCAAATTCAACTTCTTCAACTGGTAACTCCTTCTCTTCAACATATACAATTTTAGGGGCTTCGGTATCCATAGGTTCTTCTGAATCATTCACCTCAAAAGGAATCTAAGTGTCCTCAACTATCACCTCTTCATTTACCAGACTAGATGAAGTATCTTCTACATGCTCCTCTTCTGAAACAACATCAATTCTATTCTTCAATAGAGTTTTCCTCAAAATACTTTTAGTTTCCTTTTCCACTTCTTCAGTTTTACCCAACATAAGCTTGTTTATCTTTGACTTGCTTTTGAACTCCCTTTTTGCTTCTTTTAGGATTGATTTCATTTCTTCAACAGACATTACCAAACTTATATTTGCAAGAACTTGTTCTCTCAACTGCTCTTCTTTAGTTCTGACATTAACTCTTCTCATTTCCAAAATGTCATACTATTCTTTAGGAAATTGTGCCATTATCTCAACAAGTGTCATATTAAAATTGTTCAAGTATTGTATTGTAGCTTCTTCAAGGACTCTTTTACCAGCAGTGGCAAAAGAACCATAAACTTCACACAAAGGATTAAGATTTCCATCCTCAATTATACCTCTTTCAACTTCCTCTACTTCCATACTAGGTTCACCAGACTTCATCTTCTTCTTAGCTTTCTCCTCATCACTGAAGGGATTGACTGTTGTTGAAACTTTTATTTCCCCGACTTCTTCATCAGATTCAGTCTCTTCATCTTCTGAAACAACTTCATACACTCTTGTGCTCTTGTCCTTCTTCCTTTTATTAGAATCCTTAACTTGAGTTTTTGTAGGGGTAGACTTCTTTGCATGACCAGATAGGGGTGCAAAGCTCCTTATTGATCTCTTACAGGAAGAGGATACTACCAGACTACTAGATTCAGATTTATCAGGCTCTTTCCCTTTTTCACTTTCAGCTTGATCTATTTTCCTTCTTGCTTCTCTTAGGGCTTCTGTAGGTAGGCCCATGCTCTCTGCAAAGACTTCCACTTATTTTCTCACTCACTGGACTGTCATTGGTTTCTTCAATTTCTCATGGAATTGCATGCTTTTCTTTGTATATGTTCCAAAATTTTCTTCAGACAAATCCACAGGTCTACTCAACAGATGTTGAGCATATAGCTCCAAGATACTCTGCTCAACTTCATATCCCATAGGCATAATCCAAACAATTATGGGTTCTGCCGCTTCCATTAAGCACTGATCAATATCAACCATAAAACATATTGTATCCTTCTACTTCTCCATAATAGAAGTGGGAATTCTTTCCCTTGCTTGCATTACATTCTGAAAGTTCTTGAAGTATCCCAAAATTGCAGTTTTCCTAGTTTGCATATCACTAAGGCTGAATAGCAACAAGCTTGTCGCTTTGCCAATGCACCTTCCCTACTCCTGGAACTTCACTCATGAAATAAAAGAACAAACACAACAACAAATTACCATATTTAAAAGAATTTTTCTTGTCTTTCTTTATCTTCCCAAGTTTTTCCATAAGCTAACCTCAAAGCAATTCACACAAATCATACTCTGCATTATCTTTTACCATTTGATAGGCTACATATATGGCTGTACCAGATACAAAATTTTCTCTACTGGAGTGATATATCTTATATCCAATAACCATTGAAGAAAATTTTACACCCACATCAATGATATCATCAGTGGGAAATTTCACAATTTGCGTGAATTTATTCTCTTCTAGGGTTTTGATTTTAGGCTTGACAGAGAAATCTTCCTCAACAATGTGATTGGAATACAAATTTAACAATTGTGAGCTTCCTAACTCTTTGATATTAGCATGAACGTATGCCCTAATATCCTCAATGCACAAAACATTGTACGTAATAGATGAAAATGCTCCTAAGGGATCAATCTCAATATACTTGAAAGGATGCCATTTAAACTTCAGATGGGGTCTATCTTTGACTTCAACTACCAATGGAGTAGCCATTTTCACAAATTCACAGATTTGCAAGTTTTCTCAAAAAATACCTTTTTTCCGGATTAGGGTTTGAACTTCGAATCACCTTCACACTTGAATTATCGCCAATGTCTTCCAAAGTTCACCAAAATTCACTCCAGAGCTCTTCAAACTTCTTCTTCTCAAAATGCAAAGTGACAAATGAAGAATAGAAGTGACCTTTTAACATTAGCACACCTAACCTTTTGTCGCAATAAATGCTTTTTCTCTATCTCATTCGGATACCCTGTTTCCATGCTATGTAAGTGATAACACATCTACGGACCTTCAATTCTACATAGATACTTTCTCCAGTTGTTCAACAACATCAATAGATCATTAATGCAATCACTAAAGTTATCCACATTTCGGTGTCGATCACCTGCAGGGGGTTTTGAAGGATTTTCTTGACAGTTCCCCCTAGGCCAGAGGCCTTAACCTAATTCCTAGAGGAATTACTAGAAGTTGATTCTGGTGCTGGATCATTTCCTGCAAATTAAGGACTCTTTTTCACCCATGTTTTCTTCATTTGTTTTCTGATCTGATCTGTAGTAGCTTTCCATTTTCCTTTTTCATCATTCTACATGCTTCTTCTCTGATTTACCGTACCTCTTTTGTAGAATCTAGCAATATGACCAATTTTATTGCAATTGTAGCACACCACATGTCTTTGTCCAAACCAGTTGTTCCACTGACTTTCTCTTGATCTGTACTGGTTAGCAATATAGCCAAATCTATTGCATGTATAACATCTAACATCTCTATATAAGTTGTTCAACACATTTTTGCATTCATTTGACTTGTGACCATACTTGTTATTGTTAAAGCATTGACTGGAGAATGATGGACCATTTGAATTCATTCTACTTCTGCATTGAGCTGCCATATGACCAAATTTATTGCAACATAACAGATACCATTAAACTTTTGAGCATTAGGTTGTCTTACTAGATACCTTCCAATGTTGTTCATTTGATTTCCTTGTCTGAATCTTCTTTGTCCAAATTTCCTTTGTCCTGATCCAAAACTTTCCCCTTCCTCATATCCAAGACCTCGCTTGTCACCATCAGTCCTCTGACTATTAATCAATTCATCAAGCTTGGCTGAGCTAATCTTGAACTTTTCCTTGAATTCAATTGTTGTAGCAAGTTCATCTCTAAGATCAACAATGTGCTTTTCAAGTTCTTCCTCATTATGTTTGGTTTGTTCTAACTCTAGTTCCATCTGCATGAATCCATTAGTAATTTGACCGCATTCTTTAGATTTCTCTTTTAGGGATTAGACAAGCTTTTCTTCATTCTTCTTCTTGTCTTCAATTTCCTTAGTCATTCTCATCATGATAGATTCCATCTCATGCTTCTGAACTACATTATCCCTGGCAAGTTTCTCACATTCTTCAGTATTTTCCTTTAGGGTTTGACTCAGTTGTTCATCTACCATGCACTTACTATCTTCCTGCTTGATCTGATCACAAAGTTCCCTTCTCTTCTCCATGGACTTGTTTATTTTATCTTTCAATGACTTAATGAATCTCTCAGCATTCATGAGATTTGTTTGTAATTCCCAGACTTCAACTTTTGCCTGATCAAGATCATCTAGGGACACCATAAGTTGTTGTTGAAGATTACTTGAATTTATTAAAAAACTTTCCAAGACATTCCCCAAGCTTTTAAGATTCTTCTAAGGAACTGAGCTCTGATACCAATTGTTGGAATCAAGCAACACTGAGAGGGGGGGTGAATCAGTGTTGTGCAAATTTTAGCTTTATTAACCTGATCATTAAAGTGCTGATAACATTTAATCAAAATAAAGATGCATGCACATAAGACAAATAACCACAACACCATAACACAAGGTTTTTTTACGTGGAAACCCTGTTAGGGGAAAAACCACAATCGAGGTTAATCCACAATATAGTTTTGAGTGTACTCAAAAGAAAAGATTACAAAATGAGAATGCACTTGCATTTAGGCGCACTGCCTAGAGCTCATTGTCATACAAAAGTTTGGAATACTTCCAAGGATTTGAACTGATAGAGTAACATCTACAAATGCCTGATTACAGTTCTGGTTAGGCTCAATAATCAAATTTAAGACCTTCTGTCTAATTTTGCACTTTGCTCTGCTCTGCTTCAATTCGCTTCACAAAAATCCTTAATGCACAAGTGAAACTGTGCATAATCGCTCTACTGACCTTTTGAATTTCACAACATACATCAACTCACATCGAACACACACACCAAAATGAAATAATTGATTACTTATATATATCCGCTACCAAGAATTCAATCACTACAAGTTGGCTTCAACAAAATAAGAAATATTCTCAAACTGTCAGCTCAGATCATTCATAATAACCAATGCGCATCCACAAGAGTCGGCCATGACATAGTGGGGACCCAAAACAAAATGCACGAAAACAAAAATACATAAACAATAACTCCTCAAATATTCGTGACACATTGTATTCACCGAGTCAGCCTTCATATACTAATAAATAGAAAATTGGTTTACCAGACCTTCTAACTTCCACCAAAGTTGATATGAGGCACCAAGATTTATGGGTAACACATATTATGTATCAAAAAATACTCCTTGAGATCCACAACACAAAATTATTAACAAAAAGTATGCATATGAATAGAAGAACACAAAACTACCGGATGCTTTGTTCTACCCAAACAAATAACCATTGATCTTCAATCCGTTTGCCGATATGAGCAAATGATGACGTGCGGATTGTTAGCTGACAAGGGTTGCCATCAATGACAACACCTGAAAATATATGCAGTGTCTCTTGCCAACAATACCTGCATTTTTTCATTTTGCTTTTTTGCTTGATTTCTGATTTCACCCAACTTTTCCAATTGCTCCATCCTTTCTTCCATTGGCTTAGGCACATCCAAATCCTCTTGCAATATGAATTTATAAACATGAAAAAGATTATGCATGGGAATTCTTTCTTGAGCTCCATAGACTAAATCAAAAGGTGATTTTCTAATAGCCTTTTTTATAGTGATTCTATCTACCCACACTACTAGCTTCAACTTTGAGTCCCATGCCCTTTTGTTATTATCAAACATCCTTTTGATTATCTTCATGATACTCTTGTTACTGGACTCTACTTGACCATTAGCTTGGGGATGATACAGAGAGGCATATGATATGATTATTCCATAAGACACAAAATTTCTTGAATTCATTAGATTTGAAACACATACCATTGTTTGTGACAATTCTTATAGGAACTCCAAATCTGGTGATAATGCTTTCCACCGAGAAATTTATGACTACTTTACTAGTAGCTTGTTTAGTTGTAACTACTTCAATCCATTTAGTAAAGTAGTTAGTGGCAGTAAGAATCCATCTATGCCTACCACCTGAATTATCTACTATCTCTCCTATAAAATCAATACCCCATTGATGAAAGGGAGCATCAATTTGCATAAGTAGTAGAGGTAAAGCTCCTTGATATTTTAGTTTACCAAAAAAATTCTGGCATGCTTCACATTTTCTTACATGTCTATGAGCATTAGTAAAAATAGTTGGCCAAAAATAGCTTGCTCTTAATATCTTATGTGCAATGGTCTTAGCTAAAAAATGTCCACCACGTACACCATCATGCATCTCCTTTAGAATTATTTCTACCTATCCCTGATCCAAACACAAAATTAGAACACCATCTTTATCTTTCTAGAATAAATCACCATTCATGAACACATACCTTGGTGCTTGTAGCTTTAGTGTCCTTTTTTGATTGTCATTCAATCCATCTAGACACTTCATGCATCTAAGGTAGTGAACTATATTAGTATACCAAGGTGTATGTTCAATACTAGACATTGTACCTTCTTCTTGTTCAATATCACATACCTCTGTAGCCACCAAATTGGATTCTGCCATTAATTTTTCCAACCCTTGTCCTCTTACAAGTTTGGTGATTTGGATGTTGATATTAAATTCTTGGATTCTATTTATCCATCTACACCTTCATCCTGTAACCTCTATTTGCGTGTGGACATCCTTGACTACTGCATTTGGTACATAGGTAGTCACTTGTGCTCCTACCAGGTAGGATCTAAATGTTCTCACTTCCTTCATAAGAGCATAAGATGGTTTCTCAATAGCATCGTACTTCAATTTAGCTCCTTGAAGTGATTTGATAAAAAATGAAATTGGTTGTTCATGCCCTTATTCATTCTTCTGTAACATGAAAACAATAATAGTGTGAAAAGAGGAAAAATAAAAGATTAGGAATGGCTTACCAAAGTCAAGAAATTTTAGAAATGGAGCTTCTTTAATTTCCTTCTTGATTGATAAGAATTCCTCAATAGATTATGATGTCCAGTCAATCTTTGATCCCTTTTTTAACATTCTTGCAATGGGCTTCACAATTTCAACAAAGTTAGAAATAAATCTTCTAACAAAATTAATCTACCCAAAAAATGACTGGATAGCTTTCACCGTTTTAGGGATGGGAATCCTATCAATTGTTGCGACCCTCTCTAAATCTATTCTTATACCTTCTTTAGAGACTATATACCCAAGTATCTTACCTTCATCCACAACAAACTATCATTTTTTAGGGTTTAGAGATACACCATACTCAAGTGCCTTTATGAATATCTTTTCCAAATGCATGTAGTGATCCTCTACCTTCTTTGAATATGACATTAAGTAATCTTAATATAAAACCATTATGATACTGATTAAATCTACAAAAGCTACATCCATAGCTCTTTGGAATGTGGTACCAACATTCATGAGGCCAAAAAGAATCCTTACATATAGATACATACCCCAAGGTGTAGTAAAGATAGTTTTGTACTGCTTTGATCCCTTGACTTTAACTTGATTGTAACTAGAGAACCCATCCATCATGGAAATCAATTCACATCCTGTCACCCTCTACAAGATAGCCTCTATATTTGGAAGTGGATAGTTATCTTTCAATGATGAAATATTTAAATTACTAGAATCCACACACAACCTTATATCACCATTTTTCTTTCTAACTGGTACCAAATTTGAAACCCAAGAGAAATGCTTGATAGGATTGATTATACCACTTTCCCTAAGCTTAATCAATTCTTCTTGCATTTTTGGTGCTAAAACAAGATTGATAGGCCTTTGTCTTTGTCTAAAAGGTTTGGCATTTGGTTTTAGTGGAATCTCATGCTGAAATAGGTCTTCTCTATAGGATTTCAAATCTTCATAGGACCATGTAAATACATGTTTGTATTTCCTTAGCAAGCTTATAAGCATGTCTCTGACTTTTGGGCTAATTTTCTTGCCTATGTA
>VDFB02000003.1:771895414-771973976 GCA_007258455.2 Sequoia sempervirens
AATCATCAGCTTGCTCACGTTTTTGCACATTCATTAACCCCATCACTGTATTTTTTTCACCTGCCTTCCTCTTCCCTTTATCACAACTCTCTCCAACTGATACATTGGAATAGTCATGCAAATCACTAGATGCTCGTTTCTTACTGTGAGTAGTACCCATGATTTTGTCCTCACCCACTCCAACCAATTTTGCCATCAAAACCTGCTGGTCCAATGTTATCTCTTCACAAACTCGAACCCCATGTCCACTCTCACCCAATAGATGGGTTCTAACTCTAGTATAGCTCCCTTTATAATCAGTTTTACAAATATGACAAAGCCAATGCCTGCTACCCCCCGATGTTTTACCCGTAGTTAAATTGGTGGCAAATTGAAGCAATGGTTTTTCCGGGTTGAAAGGGCCTTTTGCAAATTTTTGAAGATCAGGTTCGGGGCATTTAAAACGGTCTTGAGTACTTCCAATAGAAGTTGAGTTTGTATTTTCAGATTGAGAAGGGTTTGTTTGAATTTCTTCAACTTCATTTTCACTGTCCTCATTCATACTTTCATCACTGTTGTTGTCCATTTTGTAGGGGTTTTAAAATCTGAAAGTTGTAAAAAAATATAATACATTTAAAAAAAATTTAAAACAAAAACTTAAGACTTAAGAGTTGAGTCTTCAAAATTCAAAATAAAATAATTTTTTTAAAAGGCTAAAAATAAAACTACAAACAAAACAATGAAATAGTAAAATACCTGTGCACATAGTTGCAGGAGCAACAAAATGGAAAAAAATGTCTTAACAGGCCCAAAATTTATGCAACCTGCGCGCACTTGTGAGTCTAACACGTCGGCTCTTGTGCTGCGTATTTTCCTTCACCGCGTCAGCTCCATTTTATGTTGCGTATTTTCTCCTGGGCTCCTTTGTCGGCAGTATTTCCTGGGCGCTCCTCTGTTGGCATATTTCCTTTACCCTAGCCGTTCCGTGTCATGCAAAGTTAAAAAACTTTGTATAAAAGTTTAAAATTAAAACTTAAGAGATTTCGAATTTATTATTTTTATTTTTATTTTCTTTACCCTAGCCGTGCCGTGTCATGCAAAGTTAAAAAACTTTGTATAAAAGTTTAAAATTAATACTTAAAAGATTTCGATTTTATTATTTTAATTTTTATATCCTTTACCCTAGCTGTGCCGTGTCATGCAAAGTTAAAAAACTTTGTATAAAAGTTTAAAATTAAAACTTAAAAGATTTCGATTTTATTATTTTAATTTTTAGCCTTCAGTTGAGCGGCGAAAATAAAGACGCAATGTTATAATTTATTTAGTATTTTAAATTTAAATTTTATTGAACATTGTTTTAGTTAAATATTTTATATTTCATTATATTTGAGTTTAATTTAATTTTATTATTTTAAAAATAATAGTTTGTTTAAAAATCAATTTTATTAGTCGTAATTTTTTATTTAATTTTACAATAATATTAAATAGCTTCATTAGTTATTTATTTTAATTTTATTTTATTATTTTATTATTTTAAATTTAAACTAAATAATAGTTTGTTTAAAAATTAATTTTATTAATTGTAAATTTTTCTCAAATTTTAATTCCTTTATTATTTTATTATTTTAAAATAATAGTTTGCTTAAAAATCAATTTTATTATTCGTAATTTTTTATTTAATTTTACAATAATATTAAAATTTTAAATAGTTATGCTTATTTTAATTTAATTTAATTATTTAATTATTTTAAATTTAAACTAAATAATAGTTTGTTTAAAAATTAATTTTATTACTCGTAATTTTTAAATTTTATTCTTTTATTGATTTTATTCAGAATTTTTATTTAATCTTTACAACAATATTAAAATTTTAAATAGTTATGCTTATTTTAATTTTATTTTATTATTTTATTATTTTAAAAATAATAGTTTGTTTAAAAATTAATTTTATTACTCGTAATTTTTTTTTAATTTGACAATAAATTATAATATTAAATAGTTATGCTTAAAAATTAAATGTTTTATCAAATTTTTATTTAATGAAATATAATAATATTTAATATTTATTATTTATTCATTATCACGCAATTTTATTTTATTTCATAATATAATTAACTTACAAGTTACAAGCAATTAAAAATTAATTTTTTTATCAAATATGATGAAATATTTAATATTATTAAGCAATTTTTATTTAATTTGTCAAAAATTAAAATATTTTTTTACTTTGACAAAAGGGGGACTCCTGGGCGTCCCCAATACGATTGGGGGACTTCTAGCCGTCCCCTAGCCGTTTCGGGGACGCCTAGGCGTCCCCTTTTATTTTCCAGCCGTCCCCCTTTTTGGGGACGCATTTCCTGCCGTCCCCCAGTTTTCAAAAATTAGGGGGGACGCTTGCCGTCCCCCCGTCCCCGAAACGCCACAGGGGATGGGGACGTAGGGTTTAGGTGGGGGGACACGTCCCCGTGTAACACAAGTATTATAAAAAGGACACAAGAGCTCATTTCTCATTATGTGATGATTATTATTATTTGCTTGGCTTTTAGGTGTAGCTCTTCAGAGTCTGAAACCCTAGGTAGTATTCCTATGGGTATCTAGTTCCGGTGATGAAACATTCCACCCTAGCTGGATTGAGGCGGATTCATCCAAGATTGGCACTCGCACTCCAACATCGGGGTTGATCAATTGGATAATTTGTGGGTCTTGCCAAGCAAGACAAATTATCAGAGATAAAACTTGGAGATTAACGATTACATCATTTGCAAAATCTGAGGCTGAAGACCTTTTGCTGGTCGATTGGTGTTAAGAGTTTTAAACTACAGATTGAAGACCTCAGACTCAGGTCGTGGGTTTATAGAATGCTACTATTGCACATTTCCAGGCTGAGCGATTACATTTGAGGAACCTGTAGCTACACAAACTCCAACACTAAGCTTATAGTTATTTCTCTGCAAGCCTGGGCATCAGAATGAAGAGTTTATGGTTGTAGCTGACTTGGGCGATTAGTAACCTCAGCTATTTGACTGTAATTGAGTCGAGAGACTGGCATAAGGGTCATGGAGTGCAGAGACAAAGGGGACGTGACTGTTTAGAACCCAATCGCCATTCATTGCTGCTGCCAACCTTGTTGTGGGGTGACGTGAAAGCCTGTTGGGTGTGTATAAGGAGATTGGCATGTGTTCCCTAGGGATTTTGTAGCTGTTCAACCACTTACCAGCCATTTACCTAAGCCGTGATTACTCTTGCAGGTCGTAGCAACTCAGGGAAGCTAGTCACAGTTACAAATAGCTATCTACAGGTCTGCAGTAGATTAGCGTGAGGTCTTGAGGTGAAACTGCCTTGTTTAGGGACTATTGAGAGCTGCACAGAGAGGCGTAGTACCTAGCTGATCATTGTATGGAGTTCTGAAAGTGCAAAAATTGGTTTATCAGCATTCCCAAGTGTATGTTGCTATTATAATCAGGGTTAATTTCTATTCACAGTTTGGGTCTGCAAGTGGCGCACCATTTACCAGGGATAGCACTTCATTCAACGAGGCTATCAAAGCAGTATTTAGACATCAATCTTTGTCGCTTGTATTCTAAGTTTACATATTTCTGTATTGTGAATGCTCAGAAATTCAAAGAATATATTATGTATGTACCACTGGATGTAATTTATCATTCTCTGTTATGATTGAAATACAAAGTATATGCTATTCATTTCTGAGTTTGCTATTAAAGTGTTGCAAATATCAAACCATGAAAATGCTCAGTTCAATCTGTGATGACCCTCTCCAGGCGGATTCTTGAGAGATTTAAAAATTTCTGCCTTGGGTTATTTTGTGTGCACTTTCAAAATTTTGGTTTTGATTTTTAAATGATGTATTGCCAGGAAATTGATGAAACACTTATAATTGCAAGCATACACATGCAATGAAAGTCATGTAGGCGGTAAATGCTGAAAGGAATTTTAATCTGATTTAATAAGCTCACTAATACAATGCCTTTAGATGTTCAAATCAGACTAAATAATATTCTTAACAACAGTCATAAACTTTCAACATGGGTTTATCTTTGCTTTTCAATCACATTACATTCATACCCGAAGTTCTATTTGCAAAGTACAGGTCTGAGAACTTTATATCAGCAATTCTGGAGTTGAGTTACAGCAGCAGCAAATAAATGGTCTCTTAATTCCCACGTGACAGATATCAATGTTGTTAACAGCAATAAAAGTAGTCTTCAATGAATACTCCTTCAATATTCTAAAAACTGCTCACAAACCCTTGAGTTCTTTAGCTGATAATTATTATTAATGGCTGCAATATAATTCAGGAAATGATCTTTTTACCATCAGCTTTCAAAGCCTTGGCAAATCCCTTCAATTCTTGCACAATAATGTTTGAAATCTATCAATTAATGGCTGCCAATGATGAGCTACAGGTCTGCAATACATGAGTCTTCAAATATGCTCGAACCCTTGATGAATTCTTCAATCTTTAAGCACAATCAGAACTTCTGGATGAAGCTCTCCTCTAGCAATAATTTGGCTGGTATCTCGCAGCCTCAAAATTGCTCAACCAATGAGGGTTTTCGTCCCCAAAGGTCCTCCAATGGCTGATACCCTAGTTGGCTTCTCCACCACCAAAAGTCTTCAATTCCAATAACCATTCCTAGATGCAAAAGAGTGAGCTCTTAAGTTCCTTTTATTCTTTTCTTGTGAGAGCTCAAACACTTTCCTTGCAAATGTGGGATAAAAGATATATTTCCCATTTTAATTTTTCACTTAAAGCACTTTATAAAATTAAAGTGACTTTATTATTATAAAGTTACATTATAACTTTATAATAACATTTAAATATTTTAATTATTCCTTAGTCACTTTTAAAATGACTTAAATGAGGTTCATGGCCCCATTGCATATTATAATTGCACTTTATATTTAATTATTAATAAAGTATTACTTTATTAATAATTAAAATAACATAACTACATAAATACTCATTATTTCTCGATTTTGTCTAAACTAAGGAGTTAACCATTGCATCCACTGCGCATCCAACTGCCTTACTAAAAATAGTAAGGGTCCCTCTCAATCAACCACTAATTTACTATAAATTATCCCTCATTATCTGATCAGACCAATGGTGTAAAGGATTGGCACTGCAAATGAAGCCTATTCACGTGCCCTGCTATAGATAGAAATCCTGACTGTCCTGAAATAGTCACTTACTACAAATAGTAAGTGTTCCAAACTGAGTCCAATGAAGGTCAAACCTGAACTCTCACTGATCATTGGAGACGAAGCCATACCGAATACTGCCAAATAAGATCCCCTAACCATTTGCTCTAGCATACGAGGGTCAGGAATAGGCTAAACCATCCACACTCATGGTCACGCTAAAAAGGGGACATTACAGTCCGCCCTCCCTAAAATTGCTTGTCCCCAAGCAATCTCAGGAACAAAATAAAACACAAGTCCACCCGGATCCCAAGGGTAGATCTATGTAATGTCCTTGTAATCACCAAACAACCTCTGTAACACCAGCACTAGCACAACCTGTTGAATCATCTCAATACCAAAACTGTGATGGTGACTCTGATGCAACCACATTGTTGGAATGCCAATACCTATCGCTTCCGGTTGTGCAATTCTGATACCTTGTATCTCCAAAACGCAACAAGTGTCCAAGTCCTGAAAATAATAATCATGAGAGAACAAGGTAGGAAACCTACCAAACCCGGAATCACCATCATGAATGCTAACTACTCCCTGGAAAGAAGTTGGATCGTCATGTTGTACCCTGTCAACCTCAGCATCATCAGAACTGTGCACCTGAAGCAAGTCATGTACATGTGGGTCAATCACGAAACTGTATGCGCTCCGCACTGTGTACACATCAACAAACTCATCCATGAGTTGCGTCTGACATCCCTATACACTAGCAAGACTCCAAACATCTCTATCGCTACTCAACTCAAGACTAGGGTCTAGAGTACGATCAACATCCAACTCAAAAAGCGGATTATCATAGGCCATAGTAGAGTCCGCCTCAAACAAAGGATTGTTCACAAACTGAACAACACCTCCAAACTGATCTGAACCATACATCTCATGTTCCATCTCCTGAATCACCTCTTTCTCTCCATCCAAATTTGAACTATAGCATGAGGCTGAATCAACATCACTTCCCTCATAATCAACAGCATCATGTGTGTTGCCATCAGTGCACCCATCTACATCTAAGGTACTGCTGCTATGTACCTCATAGGATGTCTCAGAAGATGTTGTAGAAGTCATATCCTCATACACTTCGTCTCCCACAATAACTGCATGTCCATCCCAAACATTATCCTGAGATTTCTTGCCAACAAGTGAATTATTTATAGTGTCCTCAAGAGACTCAACCAAAATTTCATCCTCATGCAACAAGTGCATCTCCAAATCTGCCTCCTTCATGGCTTCTTCCTCAATGCACTCATGTGTTAATACAAGACCTTCCTCAATCTTCTTTACCTCATTCTCTGTGCATTGGTGGTTAGGCTCCCGAAAACCTTTGCAAGTGAAGCATAGACCTTGTCTCCTCATTTCATTTTTGCTCATTATGGGAGTTCCTGTAACCTGATCATTGAGTTTAGATGTAGAACCATCTTCATAATCGAATTTAGTAGTTGTACCATACCTGCTCACACTGTGCCCATGACTAACTTTTGTCCCTTTAGATGAAATTTTCTCCTTATACACCCTCCTAATGTACTTTACCAACCCAATCTTTTCGTGCCTCATGATGACAACCAAGCTCAAAAAATTGTTAAGAGAGTATTGTGCTTTAATTTTATCTGGCAAACTCTAATAGTCCTCAAAGAGTCGCGGAGCTTCCCATTCATAACTTTCCCTCATCTTGATGGTATCCTGTTCGATCTCTTCCCTAGATTTCCTTACAATACTGTAGTAACCCATAACTGAAACTTATGAGTGTTGGTCTCCCAAATGATGCAATGTGAGCTCTCTGAATATTTAATCCGAACCCCAACAGGATGACAAGAAACTGCTCTAATACCATTGTGACGGATTCTTGAGAGATTTAAAAATTTCTGCCTTGGGTTATTTTGTGTGCACTTTCAAAATTTTGGTTTTGATTTTTAAATGATGTATTGCCAGGAAATTGATGAAACACTTATAATTGCAAGCATACACATGCAATGAAAGTCATGTAGGCAGTAAATGCTGAAAGGAATTTTAATCTGATTTAATAAGCTCACTAATACAATGCCTTTAGATGTTCAAATCAGAATAAATAATATTCTGTCATAAACTTTCAACATAGGTTTATCTTTGCTTTTCAATCACATTACATTCATACCCGGAGTTCTATTTGCAAAGTACAGGTCTGAGAACTTTATATCAGCAATTCTGGAGTTGAGTTACAGCAGCAGCAAATAAATGGTCTCTTAATTCCCATGTGACAGATATAAATGTTGTTAACAGCAATAAAAATAGTCTTCAATGAATGCTCCTTCAATATTCTGAAAACTACTCACAAACCATTGAGTTCTTTTGCTGATAATTATTATTAATGGCTGCAATATAATTCAGGAAATGATCTTTTACCATCAGCCTTCAAACCCTTGGCAAATCCCTTCAATTCTTGCACAATAATGTTTGAAATCTATCAATTAATGGCTGCCAATGATGAGCTACAGGTCTGAAATAGATGAGTCTTCAAATATGCTCAAACCCTTGATGAATTCTTCAATCTTTAAGCACAATCAGAACTTTTGGATGAAGCTCTTCTCTAGCAATAATTTGGCTGGTATCTCGCAGCCTCAAAATTGCTCAACCAATGAGGGTTTTCGTCCCCAAAGGTCCTCCAATGGCTGAAAACCTAGCTGGCTTATCCACCACCAAAAGTCTTCAATCCCAATAACCCTGTGGCTTATCGATTCGCGAAACCCGTGCGAATCCAGCACATTGGGTCCGCGGTGAAGACGTGGTGCAGTGCGTGCGATAGGTGGGTTGCGTTCGCGCGGCGGGCTATACATGACTGAAGCGGCACGCACTTCAAGAGCACGTACCAGCTGCGCGAATGGGTACGCGGACCCGGGGGTACCAGCCGCGTACCCGGGCGAACCCCTGCGAACCCACGGCCCAGCACTTCAAAAGTGGGCCCAAAAGTGAATAAAAAGCAATTTTTTAATTTCTATTTTGCTACAAAACCCTAAAACGACCCAATATGAGGCATTTTAACACTAAAGCATTTCATTTTTACCTCTCATTTTGCTCTCTCCATAATTTGTGTCCATCTTAGCATTTTGAAGGGAGGTGATTGCATTTGAAGGAGATCGATTGTGGAGTGGCAAATAGCTTCTACAAAGGAGATTTAAGTGTTCAAGGTATGCATTTAAACCCTATTCTTCAATCTTTTGATGATTTTTTTTAAGTTTCTTAGTTTTTGATGAATTTTTTCAAGTTTGTGAAGAAGTTTTTCAAATATATATATTTTTTTTTCTTTTTTTTTATAGATTGCAACAATGGCAAGTAGTCAAAGTTCAGTGGGTGGGGATGGAAGCCAAAAGTTTAAAATTGATAAAGGATCTCCTTTATGGAGACATACCACACGAATTTCACAAATTCCTGGAGGTGGGGGGTTTGTTTGGAAGTGTAATTTTTGCAATGCACAATATAATAGCTCCTACTACCGAGTAAAACTTCATTTTATGGGCCCTGGTGGTAAAGGGATTAACATGTGTGTGGGTCCAGATAAGAAGGGGTTATCTACTGTACAAATAGCAGGATTTATAAAAGAACAAGAAGATGCCGACAATTCAATTGCAAGAGGAAAACAAACTAGTTATAGTTCCGAAAAGAAAAAACAAACATTACCCACTCATCAGATAGTTAGGCCCTCTAGACATCCCTTCTTGTCTATACCCTCTACGGAAGAAGAAGATGAAGAACCAGAAACCACCACCCGCAAGAGAGGTCCATTAGAGAAAGCATTTAAAATGGAGGCAAGAGATATTGCTGAAGAAAAAATTGCACGTTGCCTCTATGCCAATGGTCTTCCATTCAACTTGGTGAGATCACCATATTGGAAGGACATGGTGTCAGCAATAAATAGTGCACCTCCTGATTTCACAAGTCCTGGGTATGAAAAGGTGCGTACCACCTTATTGCAAAAAGAGAGGAAATATGTAGAGGCCCAACTAAAACCAATTAGAGATTCTTGGGTTGAAACAGGTGTATCTATTGTTTCCGATGGATGGAAAGATTGCAAAAACCGTCCATTGATTAATGTTATTGCAGTGTCCCCCAAGGGGGCAATGTTTTTGAGGGCGGTTGACTGTGAAGGGCAAGTGAAAGATGCAATGTTCATTTCCAGGATTCTCATTGACTCCATAGAGATGGTGGGTAGTGAAAATGTTGTCCAAGTAGTTACGGACAATGCAAAAGTTTGCAGGGCTGCAGGTGCTTTGGTAGAGGCCAGATATGAGCACATCTTTTGGACACCGTGCACTGTACACTCCCTCAATTTGGTGATGCAAGCAATTGGCACCCAAATAGAGTGGGTGAAAGAAATATACCAGGAGTCTGAGGAGATCCAGATGTTTGTGACAAACCACCATATGTCACAAGCAATTTTCAGAACTTTTTCAACATTGGAATTGTTGAAGGTAAATTTTAAAATTTAATATATTTAGTTTCATTTATCATTTATGTCATGTTTTACATAATTGAATAAAATAATTTTTTGCATTATTTACATATTTTAAATGTGTTATTAACTTACTATTAACATGTTCTTAGGTTGCCGAGACCCGGTTTGCATCTCACACAGTTGTTCTGAGACGACTTGTGAAGGTGAAAGATGCATTGAGTCAAATGGTTATTAGCAACCAATGGAGTATATGGAAGCAATCAAATTCAGAGAGGGCCCAAAAAGTCAAGGCATTGATCTTGAATGACGATTGGTGGGATCGTGTGAATTATGTATTGGAATTCACCGAACCTATCATGTCTATGCTTCGGTTTGCTGATACAGATGAACCATGCTTGGGGGATGTCTATGATAGCATGGACACAATGTTGGAAAAAATAAAAATAGAAATACAAAAAAAAGAGAATGATCCTGAAGACACCTTGTACAAAAGGGTGGAAGCAATTGTTCTTCATCGTTGGAACAAGATGACAACTCCATTGCACCTCCTTGCATATGCCCTATCTCCGAGGTACTATACCACTGAAGTACTTTCTATCCCAGGGAGAATACCGCCATATAGAGATGCTGAAGTTGCTAATGGGTATAAGACGGCATTTAGTAGAATGTTCAGTGATCCAGAAGTGCATGCAAGTGTCATGAGAGAATTTGGAATGTTTGTCACAGGAAAATCAAAAAATCATAATGCTTCTGTTGCTAGAGACCAATACAAAATGGATGGTCTTACATGGTGGTACCTCCATGGTCAAGATTATATGTACCTCCAACCTCTTGCAATCAAGATCCTCTCACAAGTAAGTTTTTTTTTTTTTGCCACTTGTATTGTAAAATTTAACACTTAACATTCTTGAATTTATCTTGCATTTTTTTATTTTATTTTTAATTTTGTTGGTTTTCTCTCCAGGTTGCAAGCTCTTCTGCCGCTGAACGGAATTGGAGTACATACTCCTTTATCCACTCAGTGAAGCGTAACCGGTTGGCTGCAAAAAGAGCTGAAGACTTAGTGTATATTCATTCCAATTTGCGTCTTCTGTCACGTAGGGATCCTCAATACAGGCAGGGGGCAGCGAGGCTTTGGGATGTAGCACCCGAGTCTACTGACTTGGATGCAACCATTCAGGATCTTGTTAGAGCCACTATGGATGATGTGGGTGATATTGATGACATATCACATGGTGTTGGATCCGCTTTGGGTTCAAATGATGATGATTTTGAAGTTGAAACCACTCAAAATCCAAGTCATGATGATTCTGACAATCCTTTTGATGATTGATGAGCATATGAACAATGAACATTGAATCATGTTTCAAATTTTCAATGTTTCATGAACTACATTTTGTAATTCAGTAATTTTATTTGAATATTTTTCAACTATCAATTGGCATTTAATATTTATCTTTGGCATTTGGCATTGGTCAATGATCAAGTATCATACTATGAAATGATTTAGTTTTACAATTCTCTATGTTTCTCTTATTTTTTTGTATATATAATACATATATATATATTTATAATATATTAAATTATTAATATATATATATACACACGTACCCATCCCCAAACCCAAAAAAATTTTGCCCACCCACGACCGGGTTCATTAGAACCAGATCCCCAAACCAGGGGTCTAGCCAATAACCATTCCTGGATGCAAAAGAGTGAGCTCTTAAGTTCCTTTTATTCTTTTCTTGTGAGAGCTCAAACACTTTCCTTGCCAATGTGGGATAAAAGATATATTTCCCACTTTAATTTTTCACTTAAAGCACTTTATAAAATTAAAGTGACTTTATTATTATAAAGTTACATTATAACTTTATAATAACATTTAAATATTTTAATTATTCCTTAGTCACTTTAAAAATCACTTAAATGAGGGTCATGGCCCCATTGCACATTATAATTGCACTTTATATTTAATTATTAATAAAGTATTACTTTATTCATAATTAAAATAACATAACTCCATAAATACTCATTATTTCTCGATTCTTTCTAAACCAAGGAGTTAACCATTGCATCCACTGCACATCCAACTGCCTTACTAAAAATAGTAAGGGTCCCTATCTATCAACCACTGATTTACTATAAATGGTAAATCCCTCATTATCTGATCAGACCAATGGTGTAAAGGATTGGCACTGCAAATGAAGCCCGTTTAGGTGCCCTGCTATAGATAGAAACCCTGACTGCCCTGAAATAGTCACTTACTATAAATAGTAAGTGTGTCAAACTAAGTCCAATGAAGGTCAGACCTGAACTCTCACTGATCACTGGAGGCGAAGCCATACTGAATACTTCCAAATAAGACCCCCTAACCATTTGCTCTAGCCTAAAGGGTCAGGAATAGGCTAAACCATCCACAGTCATGGTCACGCTAAAAAGGGGACATTACACAATCAGGCTGCAACTGTTTGACAGAATGGCACATATGTCAAACTGGTAAACATCACAAAAATAACATTCAAAATCAGTAAGGTTTTTACAAAAAATAATTATTTTGTACCCTAAAGAATAAAACCCATTGATCATAAAAAACCCACTAATTTAATTCAGAAAAACTAGCTTAAATCACCAATAAGATTTACATAAATTGAATTCATTGCATATAAAATTGTAAATCATGTTTACAAACCTAATTAAGCATGCAAGAAAATGTTTTACAACATTTATCCCACATAGAGACTACATTTTTCTGCGAAATTTGTGATCATGAGACTCGGTGCTATACTTGTTGAGTATTTGAAGTATCCCACCCCAAATGGAACAATCTTTTTTGCGATTTCTTTTTGATTTGTCTCAATTTGGCATGTTCGACATTTTCTCAAACACTTGCATGCATTTAACTGATTTCTCAATGAGATATATACTGAACTGAATGTTTAGCTTCAATGATATTTGAGTTTGCAAATACAAAATTGCTCTGAACACATAGGTTTGATAACATGCTTCAGATTTCACCCATTCAAATATCAAAGTGGATACAAGAGCATTGCCTAAAGATAATAGATTTCAAAATAGATTATAAACATAATCTAAAAATCAGAATCTGAGCTTTATTTCGTGATATTGAATTGACATGAAATATCAGTGGGCAATAATTAAGCTACAGCCATGAGTAACTTCATTTTGTCACTATTAGGGCGGATAAGCACACATTTACTATTCAAGGAAGGCTACAGTGAAACAATGTTTGCAAGATAATAAGGACAGCAGCAATAACAATGCCCAAAAAATATATTGCAGACCGTAGACACCTTGGCAAGACTCATACAGTGCTAAAAAATGAACATCAGCATATAAGAGTTGTAATATACACCAATATGAAAGATATCAGCAGACTTTAATGAGTTTACAAAGCTTTCAGACCTGGACAAGTTCACACCATGCTAGTGAATGGTCTGCAGCAATTCGAAGAAGCCATAGATTACCTATAGATCTTCACGTCCAAGACTAGGATGACAAGCGTCTCACAAAATGCAAAGAGCTCCTTTAGATGTTGCGTAATGTCCCCTTCTCAATTGTGATCAATTCAGTTGACTGTTGGCCTATTCCGGAGACCCGTAGGCTACTCGGAGGGTGAAAATTAGGGTTTCCTATTTTTGAGGAGGTTGTTGCTTGAAGTTTGGTGATTGGATTGCGAATTCTTTCTAGGTTTTCAGAGAGCTTCGCAGTGGTATAGCTCACATGGTGTTTTGAGCAACTTTCTGAATTTACTATTTTTAGTAAATTCTATTTCTGGCAGTGGTCCTGTTGGCTTCAGTACAGTTGGCTCCTCTTTGCAGTCAGTTCAGTTGATATAGTTCTTTTTGGCCTTTTGATGCATTTTCTGGAGAGATAAGTTAAGTTAATTAAAATGATGTTATATTTTAATATTATAACCCCCTTAGCCTAGTTGATGACTTAAAGTTGTTCTGAAAAGGGGACTTCATGGGTGGATGCCTCATCTGGAGGTAATTCAATATTTCTAAAGGTCTTAAATCATGCTTGAAGTGGGACGCCAACTTTGATGAGGAGATTATTTTAAAATAAAGTCAAATGTTGCCTTTTGTTTAGGACGCCACTTTGGAGAGATATGGGTCAACTCAAATTTGAATAATGCTTTGACTGGTTTGGGCGCCCTTCTAGATGCTTCTGGAAGATGCTTTGCAAGTCTACATAAGGAGACCTCTTCTCTTCATTTTCTGATCTCTTGTCTACCATACTGTTATGCTGCTGGATTGATTTCAGGCAAGCTTCGAGGAAAGCATACCTCCTAGCACTTGGCTCATCTTCTTGCTTGAAAGATAGCAACTAGTTGAGAGATAGATTGTAGTTGAGTGGTTTTAGCATTGTACGTGAGTTTCTAGCATCTTAGTTCAGTTTTCTTGCATTCTAGTCATATTTTGGAGTTGTTGATTATCATAGCTGTTTGTAAGTTTTATTCAAAGATTCAAAAATAAAAATATTCTCGTTCTGGGTACTTTACCAATCTGATTTCTTGCTAGGGGCGACCTTGAGTGCCAAATTTCAGATTTTATTATCGAGAGTTGGATTTTATGGAGCAAAATCGCCCCTCCTTGAGGGTCGTACCTTTCTGGAGATGCTTGGAATTTCGTGCAAAATAAATGTGAGTCTTTTGGGTTGGTTTTATTGTTCCTTCTTGGGCGCCATCATCCTAGGAGCGTTATGCATTTTGTGTCATGTGTTTTGGGTGAGTTTTGAGTAAGTTGTGAGCATATTAGTGAGTTGTTGAGTTGCTGGTCTATGCATTTTCAGTCAATAATCAGTTATATCAGATTGTGGGAATTCATTAGTTGAGTGAGAAATTGATTCTAAGTGGTCTTGTGAGCATTGGAGAGTAGCTAAACATCATTGCAGAATTAATAAGCTTCTAATCTTGTGTTCTTGGCAGGCACTCTATTTCATTGAAAGCTGAATAGTAGTACTGTCAGCATTCTCACTTCCTTTCTTTTTACTTACTTGTACTTCCCGCTGAATAAGTGGAAGAGGCTGGCTTTCCGCCTATTTACTTTCCAGTCAAGTAATTTATAGGGACCCTCTGACCACATACTCGCCACTCCTCGGCACATTTCTTGGTTAGAGTTATTTTCAATTCGGCATGCATAAGATCCTCTGACCATATGCTCGTCTTTCCTAGATGCATTTCTTGGTTAGAGTTCCCTTTAAGTTCAACATTGCATTAGATCCTCTGACTATATGCTCACACCTTGCCCAACATCGAGATCCTGGTGTACATCCTTGGTTAGAGTTGTTTTCCAATTCGTTTTGGTTTTAGAGCTAACCTTAACGGGTGCGTGTTGCATTGCCTATTGTAATCAAAAAAATAAAAAAATCGATCCGATTCATTACAGTGGTATCAGAGCCATGATCCTGCCAACCTGTGCCCTACAGTAATTCAGTTGTCAGCTGAGTGACAGTGATTGCAGATATTACACCAAAAGTCAGGCCAGAAAACAGCAGTCATAGTTTCCGCCAATGCCAGAAGCAGAAACCTTTTCAGAGGCTTTAAGGGAAACAGGGAAAGCAGTAGATACTGGAAAAATAGTTGAGAACATGTCAGATAGTCATAAGCAAGCCATGGATGAGAGAGAGGATAGGATGGAGAAGAAGTTTGATGGGATGATTGATATGATGTCCCGTTTGCTTGCAAGAATGGATCAGCAAGCTGCTCAGAATCATACTCCTAGTCAAAACAATGCCACAGGTGAAAATAGTGGTGTCAATGGAAACAATGGCAATGGGAGAGACAGGACTATTGGCCAACATGAGGCCACCTCTAGAGGATCAGCCTCTAGGCCACTCTTTCCTACATTCACTCAAAGGGAGGAACCACAAGTTGAAGCTTCCGTTCCTTTTGCAAATGATGCCAGGAAAGCCTACATGGAGTATGCCACCTTTACCCCTGATCTTAGAGACCAATGGTCCTTTGATCAATTCTTGAACCATAGAAACAGAAGAAACGGAGGAAGGGCTGATAACCAAGCTCCTATGGCTCCTAGAACTGACTATCAGCAAACCCTTGGGAAGGTGTCATTGGCTCACTTCGATGGAAGTGATAAGTGTTCAGCAAGGTTGTGGGTTCAAAAGCTGGACAACTACCTATCGCTAAGGCCCATGCCGGAGGAAGATGCCATAAAGTTTGCAACGTTGCATTTGGAAGGAGCTGCCCATGAAGTGGTGGTACCATGGTTTGGTCACGCTTGGCCACAACCTCATTCAAACCTATGATGAATTCACCAATAAGTTGATTGATAGATTCGACACTAAGGATCCTAAAGTGAAGTTTCGCGAGCTTGCACAATTGAAGCAGCATGGCTCCTTGGATGCTTACATAGCTGATTTTCAAAGGCTTTCCGTGATGGTGCCCAACATCACTGAAAGAAGGTTGGTAGTATTGTTCTCTGAAGGATTGGTTGAAGCTTTGAAAGGGTGGGTTAAGGCTTTCAATCCACCAAGTCTCGAAGAAGCAATCAAAAAGGCTCGAAGTATGGAGTTATCAGCCCCTAGGCCAAAATTTCCGCCCAAGCCCTTTGGCCACAAGAGGGATAAGAAGCATTTTTCAAATCAGCATAAGAAGTTTCCACCCAAGTTGACTGATGAGCAGCGTGAGCAGCTTAGAAAAGAGGGCAAGTGTTATACATGTTTGGAGCCTTGGATTAAGGGTCATAGATGCTATGGAAGAGGGCGTTCAAACCAAATGGGGGCTTATTCTGATTTTGGATCAGAATCTGATATGTCTGATCAGCAATCTTATTTTGGGGACAGCGAGGAAGAGAGAGCCCCAGAAGAGTCCGATCATGAGCAAGGAGTTGGGAGCCCTATTGCCCAACTCTCTAGTTTCCAAAAGAACGAATCTTTCAAGGTCGTGGTAGGATTGGAGGTCACTGAATTGTTGCCTTGATTGATACTGGGGCAACACATAATTTCATTGACGAAGGATTGGTTGCAAAGAGAAATCTCAAAACGGAAGAATTTGAATGTTTCAAAGTCATGGTGGCTGATGGGTTTCATATTTCTTGCAACCGGAAGGTTTCTAACATGTCTATGCAGTTGGGCAACTATGAAGTCAAAGATGACTTCTATGTAGTTACTATTGGTGACACGGACGTCGTACTTGGTATTCAATGGCTACGCTCACTTGGGGAAATCTCTCTCAATCTACAAACAATGGAGCTCAAGTTTCAATTCGATGGGAAGAAGGTGGTGCTAAGGGGAATGTCCAATGGAGGTCCTCGGATTGTGTCATTCAAAAGAATGGAGAGGCCAATTCGGCATGAGCAAGTTGAGTGGGCTGCGGAATGTATGGTTCTTCCAGCTAGTCCAATTGAAACAAAGAGGGACTATCCTCCAGATATCCAGTCTATACTCACCAAGAAGAGTAAGGTGTTTGCTAATCTACCTCCTGGGCCGCCTCCTGAAAGGGGAGCTGAGCATGTTATTGAACTCAAGGAAGGGGCCACGCCAGTCATCACAACACCATATCGGTATCCTAAGAAGCAGAAGGACGAAATCGAGAAAAACATAAAAGAACTCTTGGAAATGGGCTTCATTTGTCCAAGCAAGAGTCCCTTCGCTTCAGCAGTAGTTCTTGTGAAGAAGGATGGCACCATCCGCATGTGTGTGGATTACCGTGCCTTGAATCAAAGCACAATCAAAAATCGGTACCCCATCCCCCGGATAGATGAGCTCATTGACGAGCTACATGGTGCCAAGTTCTTCTCAAAAATTGATTTGAGGTCGGGCTACTATCAAATTCGGATGAGGGGGTCAGATGTTGAGAAGACGGCATTCAGATGCCACTATGGTCATTTCGAGTTTTTAGTCATGCCATTTGGGTTGACTGATGCTCCTGCCACTTTCCAGTCTTGTATGAACAGAGTCTTTCAGAAGCAGTTGAGGAAGTTTGTGTTGATTTTCTTTGATGATCTCCTCATCTTCAGCAAGACGTGGGAAGAACATCTCAAGCACTTGGAGGAAGTGCTTAGCATCTTGGAATCAGAAAGCTTGTTTGCCAAAGAATCCAAATGTGAATTTGGAATGAAAGAGTTGCTCTACCTTGGTCACATAATTAGTGTTGATGGGGTGATGGTTGATCCTGAAAAGATCAAGGCAATAGTTGATTGGCCACCTCCAGAGAACTTGACTCATTTGAAGGGGTTCCTGGGTCTTTGTGGCTTTTACCGAAGGTTCGAGAAGGGCTACTCTCAAAATGTTGCTCCTCTTACTGACCTCACTAAAAAGGGAGCTTTCACTTGGTTAGAAAAGGAACAAAGTTTTTTTGATAAGTTCAAGAAGATCATGAGTTCTTGTCCAGTTTTGGCCATACAAGATTTTTCCAAGCCTTTCGAGCTGCAATGTGATGCATCAGGAGAGTGTTGGTGCTGTTTTGATGCAAGATAAGCACCCCATTGTGTTTGAAAGCAGAAAATTAAGAGGTGTTGAAAGGACTTACTCCATCTATGACAAAGAAATGCTTGCAATCATGCATGCATTAGCTAAGTTTGGACAATATTTGGTGGGGAGCAAGTTCGTTGTCAAGACTGATCACAATAGTCTCAAGCACTTCATGCATCAAAAGGACTTGAACGAAAGACAACAAAAATGGGTAAGCTCCAAGCTTACGATTTTGACATTGAGTATGTCAAGGGGAAAAACAACATTGTGGCAGATGCTCTATCTAGGAGGCCTCATTTGAGCTCATTGTGTGAGCTTACTGCTGATTGGAAGGAGTTGTTGCTTGCTAATTATGCCAAAAATCAATTTGCAACCAGCATCATTGAAGGTACTTTTCATGATGAAAGGTACAAAGTGGTTGATGGTTTGATACACTACAAAGGGAGGATCTTTTTGGTGGCTGATTCTAAGCTCAAAAAGAAGATTTTGATGACATTCCATGACATTCCACTTGCTGGTCATCAAGGTTATTTCAAGACATACAGGCAGATTCGGGAAAGGTTTTCTTGGAAAGGGCTGAAAGAGGAAGTCCAACGCTACATCAAGGAATGTCCCACTTGCCAAATGAACAAAAATGAGCATTCTCCTCCAGCTGGTCTGCTGCAACCTCTTCCCATTCCCAACCAAAAATGGGAAAGCATATCAATGGACTTCATCACTGGGTTGCCTAAGGTTCAAGGCAAAGATTGTATTTTTGTTGTAGTGGACAGATTAACAAAGTTTGCTCACTTTTTTGCCATCACTAGCTCATTTTCAGCAGCTCAAGTTGCAGATTTGTTTTTTCATGAAGTGTTTAGATTGCATGGGTTGTCGAAAAACATTGTGAGTGATAGGTATTGTCGTAACAACTAACACCTCTAGAGTATAAGTTGGTACGGACAGCTATGCACACTACGCAATGAGTGCTCTTCAAATTAGGAGGAGAAGCTCCCTCGTTGTGCCAGACAAAAGTACCTGAAAAGGGAAATAAACTAAACTATATCTTGTCTTTTTTGTCTCAGTTGTAAGAGGTACAAGGATTTCAAGAAAACTATATACGTTGCAGCTAAGTATTTTCTGGTTTCGCAGATTACTAACTACAACTAGGCTAACCACTTTAAAACTATCCAGTTTCCTCAAAAAAACAGAGCATGACGAAATGGAGCAGGAATGATTATTTGACGATAAACAAGTATAGATTCTCAACTTGAAGGCAAGGTGGCACATCTATCAGCTCAATCTAAACAAGTTTATTACTCACAAAACACCATATGATAAACAAGAACAAATTCTCAACTTGAAGGCAAGGTGGCACATCTATCAGCTCAATCTGAACAAGTTTATTGAACACAAAACAGAATCAATCTAAGTAAGGCAAGAATTCACCATCATAATTGCATGAAACCCAAGTGGCATAACAATTCATCATAACAGTAAATACACATGAACAGATACAAAACGAGCAATATTGAAGGCAAGGTAGGCACAGCATATATTTCTCTCTTGTGCAAAAGTTATGTACAAATGAGCAAAAGCTCTTATTTATAGACATCAAAAGGTGTAGGGAACCCTAAAATCACCTTGAGTCAACTACAGTCTTGCAATGCATGCAAGATTTTATTGCTAAACCTTAATAAAGCAAACTATACAGTTATCTAGAAAATTACCATCAGTTAACCGATACATCTAATCTGAATCGACAATGTGCAAGCATGCACGTCCTTATTGAAAGCAAAGTTAACTGGAACACTACCCTCAGTTAACTGAAAAACCCTAATCCTAACTCTTGTGAAGATAATCCCAAGGAAGAGATAAGCATGTATGAAATCAGCAAGTGAACTCAAGACTGAAAGTCAAGTTAACTGCTGCTCCTGACTCTATCCTCGAAACTAACTGCAAGTCCCAACTAGCAGATCACTCCAAGTCATCTCGGTTCAACACCTCGTCCAGGAACTCATCAATCACTCTGTCTTCTGGCACTTTGATGCTGTCCAAAACAATAATTTGTTTCTTCAATTCTCTATCACTCTCCTTGATTGTATGCATGCATTCTCTGACATCTTTAGCCGCTCTCTTGAAACTAGTTGAAATCATTGAAATGTTCTCCAACTTAGCCGCAACAGGATCTCCCTCAAGGCTATCACAAATCAGCTTTTCGAACTCAGCTTGCACTACGTTCAATTCAATATACGTGCCATCCAAGAAGATAATGACATGGGATCTGAACAACAAAACCACTGACAAGTGCAAGAGCTCCAACAACATTATCTTTTAGTGAAAACAACTTGGTAGAGATCTTTTCACATATCTCCATTTCGAAAAGGTGTTGCTCCTTCCAAGTGAAAACCTTCTCTATATCTTCATCAAGCTCCAAAGCATCATATGCAACAAACAACTAAGATACAAGAACTCGATCCTTGGCTAAACTCTCTACAACTGAAATCTCAAGCAGCTGGATGCCTTGACGAAGTTTATGTGCATCACTCCTCAACTGATACAAATCCATAAGAAGATGCTGCCCTGTAACAATTAAGCTTTCAATCCAATTGTCCAGAAGTCTGCCATGACTGACTAACTGATCCAACTTTCGTTGTTCTGTAGGTGTATTATGTGGAAGAACAGGCACTCTACTTGAATTTCCGTGGACAAGATCAGAGATATATTGTCGAAGTTGACTGTTCTCAACCTTAAGCAGTGCCTTATCTTCTCCATCCTTCGTGATGCGTTCTTCAAGATTATTGGTGACAATCTTAAGAAGGTTCACGTCTGTCTCTCGAGTGGTCCTGCCAAGATTTGCCTTGGTGAAAGTAAAGTCACTGACTTCAACTTCATCTAGGCTCTTACCCTCTAGAGGAGTAGCAACCTCTATAACAATCTCCGACTCTGGAGTCTTCTCGATATGCACCTGCTTCTTGATTTTCTTGTTCGACCTCTTCTATTAAGGTTCACCGAACCCAAATAAATCAAGGTTCTATGAAGGTTCTCACCTCTATCTCCCCAAAGTCTTCTCAAGCCAACAAGACTGAACAATATTATCAATTCAAGGAGAGAGTGTCCCTGATGTATCAACCTATGGTGGTTCGGTTGTCTCTGATCCCACTCGAACTGGTATCTCAGGCTCTAAATCTATATCAATAAGCTGCACATGTGGTGAACTAGGAGGTGAAACACAAGGCTCAACCTGAATGACTGTCTCCACTGGGATCTCAGGTGCATTCTCTACTTGCTTCTGCTTCCTTTTACCAGTAGTCCTCTTTCTTGTGTTTCCACTAAGTCTAACTCCTTCAGGTGGCGTCACAATAGCCTTGACCCGAGGCCTTGACCTCGATGTAGAAGGAAATGAAGAAAGATTCACTGGCGGCTCTGTAACAGGAACTGACTTTCGCCTCCGTTTACTCTCCAAGAACTGCTTGCTGGTCTTGATAACCGATCTAGACACATCCTCAATAGAAGTATTCTCCTTAGCATACCAATCTGGTGAGCGAAGTGGCTGCCGAGCAATTTGATCCTTGACATATGAATTGAGAAGAACCTCTCCATCATCATCTGATAAACCATCAACATCCTCTAATAGGTAATCAGAGAGCTGAGTAATAGTGAGTCTACAATAGTGACAACGACGAACCTCGAATTCATCTTCACAATTAGCCCAAAAATCTTCAAGTGCTGGCTTATGTGCAATCCCTCGCTCCAACCTGGCTGCATAATGACCCAAAGGATCATAGGAACACCTCTCAGTATGATACTTCAGTTTGAATCTCTCCATCTCAGTTGACATATACCTGGCATCTGCCACAGTTCTGCATGTGAAAATGCCCAATCCGAATGGAAAAGTAGCTGCAGACTTATGACGACTGCGAAGAAAGGACTGAACGTGCTGAACCTGTCTAAGAAATTCCATGAAGATGATCTTGTCTGAAGGATACCTTGCTAACATCAGAGGCTCTCCAACATATCCATAAACCCGGATGTATGTGAAAGTAGGGAATTGGATAAACCAATCCGCCCAAGTCTCCATTGCTGATTTTGCTTCTGCAGAAATCCGAATGTGCATTTTGTTGTCAAGATCTCTGACTGTCCTCATGGAAAAGTGATCATTCACTGCTGAGAAATCTTGTTCAGCCTTAGAAAACTCCAATTGAGAATAGTACTCGTGAACACACTGAACACCAAGAGTCCCGTTAGTTTTTAGGTGTCTATAGCTGCCTTCAGATGCAACTAAGTAGACCAAGTAAGACACCATATGAAACTCATGAAACCTGAGAAAATCAGTAATCTGCTGATGTAGGCAATCGCTGATCAACATAGCCTAGTCAAAATGTTTTGTGCCATCAAGAATCCTAGAAATGAGGTAAAACATCCATGGTCGGAAAGTGCTAGCATCTTCTTGACCTGTAACTCGATTGAGCAAAGTTATCAAAACAGCAACCTCGTCCTTGAATTCACCACAACCAACCTTTTTAGGCATGTTAGTCTTTTGAACTTTCAACCATCTCTGAGCCACTTTTCTCTGTAAACGTTCTTGATCTCCATCCCATATCTTCTCACAGGCCTCAATAACCACAGTGAAATTATTTGAACGAGAAGGAATAGCAAAGCACTTCTCTACATCCTTCAACTTAAGACTGCAGATAACTCTCCCATCAGTTGATCTGATTTGTCGTGAAGACGAGTCCTAATGCTGCTATAACTCAAGATCAAAAGTGGAGATGGGAATAGATGCTGCTGCCAACAATCCGGAACGTTCAAGATTTCTCAATGAATTGCTGCTAACACCCTCCAAACTGCTCAGGTTAACCACTGGATAGACATGACCTAAGTCCGTGTCTGAAGTTTTAACAAAATCATGTATAAGAACCGATTTGGTTCTATAATCAATGAGATTGAACTGCATTTTGAAAATGAAGACTTTTGACTATGAAGTCGAATATATTCGAACAACTTTCCAAAAAGGCTGAAAATCTCTGGACAAGGCTAAAAATAGCCTATGGTGGGAAAAATTTCAGAATTTTTTTGAAACATGGGTTTTGTGCAGAATCAAATTCTAAGACAACCCAGATAGCTCGATTCTCAAAAAGATGTGTTTCGGACCCACATGCAAAGAGATTCTCGGAAAAAAGCACAGAGCTTCAGAATGAAGGCTACGGGGCAATTTTCTCGAAAAAATCTAAGACATGGGTTTTGCTGCAAATGTTGAAGTACGCGAACCCAGATGATCAAACTCTGAAAATATGCTGAATTTCTTTGACATGCGTAGAAAGTACCTAAGATGAGAAATAGAAGAAATAAGACAGAAGAAAGAAGGTTTTATTTGCTTTGCTTCTGTAGAATTCGCCTATCTCTGTCTTGAATTTGATGAAACTTGCATGCAAATTGAAAATAACACCTGGAATATTCTTCTTCTGAACAAACTGAATCCGTTGCTACGAAGAACACGAAATCTGACACCTGTAGCACCTTCAAATCACTTTTTGCTCAAGAAAAATGTATTTCTCTAAGCTTGGGATGAAGAATAATGGACGCCTAAGTCTGAATAAATAGACTTTCATCACCAAAATTTGTGATAAATGCATGCACACCTAAAAATGGCACTTGACTTGTAATTGGACCTCAAAAATCCACGCCTAGCCAATGATTGGCTCTAAAAACAGTTAACTGAAGACAAAAATGCCCTAAATAAAGCGCCATCTTCAAGACTAAAATTCGCCATCTTTAAGACTTTAGTTGAAAAATCCATATTCAAGCACCATGCATATCAAACTCCAGTTGAAAAATCCATATTAAGTCGCCATATTTGAAACTCAAAATCCATGCTTTAGAAACTTTAGTTAGAAATCCTAACTAAGGCATCACCTTTGAAGACTGAAGTTAAAAAACCATATTAAAGCGCCATCTTCAACAACTTCACAAAAATCAAATATGCGCCATGCATTAAAGCTTAAGTTAACTTTTGACATGCACTTTAGTTAAGTGGACATGCAAAGTTAGTAACTCAACATGCAAAGTCAGTTAACTGAACATGCTGACAGTTAACTCAACATGCAAAACTAAAAAAGCACTCAACATGCGAAGATGTTAACTGGAGATGACAACCCAAAAATCGTTCTCTTCAACTGAAAGTCAAAATTCAAATATTTAAATTATATTCAAAATTCCTCTTTTAGGCGCACATGTATTTTTAAGTTTGAAAAATCAACTTTGACTTTTGGCGTTTTTCTCCAGACTTGGCCATTTTTCATGAAAACTGAAATTTGAACCTCTTTCGGGACCTCTGTTCAATCCCTGACACCCGCTGACTGACCTCACCAATTGACTAGCTGACAGGTGCATTGCAGAGCAGGACAAAAACTAATCAAAAGACTCCTTGAGACTGCAGACCATAAAACTAAGACTTGAAGGCTCAAAAATCCAAGCGCCCTTTTCAAAAGTTGCTCTTTTTCTCAGACTTAGTCAAATTTTCTCCATCTTCATCTCGTACGAAGGGGAAAAAAAATCTTCCATAACTTCTGACTGACAAAGCTTCAAGACTAGATAACTGGCTCACTGCGGAGCTGACTTCATTCCACACGATAACTGTAAAGGCACATTTCCTCAGAAAACATCATCTGAGGGGTGAAAATCAAGGGCGCCTTTTTGAAAAGGTGCTATTTTTCCTCCAGAGATCGCCATTTTCTGGAACTGACCAAAATAACACTAAAACTCTGATGCAGGCTGATAGGTAATCTTCTAATCTGACGGAAACAGGCAACGAAGAGCTGGACGTAACATGGACAAGCTGAATATCTGAGATCACCAAAAGAAGTCATTAAAGGCTTCAAAAGCTCAGGTGCCTTTTCGAAAATGTGCTCTTTTGCTTTTTCCTTAATATTTTGACCAAGATTTAACCCCATGTTTGACCTCTGGCTCAGGCAACCAACTCAGATTCACCTACTGACAGATGCATTGCGAAGCTTGAGCAAATGTGAGACAAACATCTCAGGTAGCATTTAGTCAAAAACCTTCATTTGACCCCTCAAAAAGATGGGCGCCTTTCTCAAAAGCTACTCTTTTCCCTCCAGTGCTAGCCATTTTGTCGTTTCTCTCATTTTCCGCTATATCTCTCGTAACTTGAGCAAAACAGGTTCGTTTCACAGGCTTGATAGCTCATTGCGAAGCTCACATGATGCCGGACAAATGTCTGTTGGAGGTGACACACCCTAAAAACAGGATCTGAGCCCCTAAAAGATAGGGCGCCTTTTTGAAAATGTGCTCCCCTCTCCAGAGATAGAAAAATTTGACGATCTTCCTTCAGATTTTCACTTTTCTCAAAATTCTTCCGTAACAGATTGACATGAAACTGACACAAGCTCCATATTTGAAAAGCCCAAAAATGACCTTCTGACATCACTTTAACAAGGTTAAGACTATATTTAGCAAAATGCCTTAGTGAAGCAAAAAAATTGGTTTGGGTACAACAATAGGGACAGCAAGTTCCTAAGCACTTTTTGGCAAGAAGTCTTCAGGATGAGTGGTACGGTGCTCACTCCAAGCACTAGTTATCACCCTCAAACTGATGGACAAACGGAAATAGTGAACAAGTGGTTGGAAGGCTATCTTAGGAACTATGTCTCGGAGCAGCAAAGGGCATGGGTGAAATGGCTTCACCTAGGGGAGTATTGCTACAATTCATCCTTCCACATGTCAATAAGGACATCTCCATTCATGGCTCTCTATGGTTATGAGGCTCCCAGCTTTGCTGATTTAGTGTTTGGTGACAGCAAAGCCCCTCAAGCCAAGGATTTGTTGCAGCAAAGTCAAGATATTTTGAAGTCCTTGAAGAACAACCTTCAAATAGCACAAAATCAGCAAAAGTTGTACGCTGATCAGCAACGTGTTGAGCGTTCATTTGAGGTTGGAGATATGGTTTATCTTCGACTTCAACCTTACAGACAGTCTACTCTCAAGAAGAGTGGAGCTGAGAAGCTCAAACCTCGATTCTATGGGCCATTCAAAGCCATCAGAAAGGTTGGAGCAGTGGCTTACGAGTTGGAGCTACCATCGAGTAGCAAGGTTCACAATGTCTTCCATGTGTCTCGCCTAAAGAAGGCACTTGGACACAATGTTGTTGCTTCATCACAGTTGCCTCCCTTGGACGAAGAAGGACAGTTGACTTTGATTCCAGAGGAGATGATTCATTCCAAAGAGCATTCTTTGAGAAGAAGAACAATCAAAGAATACTTGGTGAAGTGGAAGAACTTTCCTTTGGAGGATGCAACTTGGGAGAATGAGGGGATTCTGCAGCATCCAGACTTGCGATTGCTTGACTTGCGATTGCTTGAGGGCAAGCAATCTTGGGGAGGGCGGACTGTAATGTCCCCTTCTCAATTGTGATCAATTTAGGTGACCGTTGGCCTATTCCGGAGACCCGTAGGCTACTCAAAGGGTGAAAATTAGGGTTTCTTGTTTTTGAGGAGGTCGTTGCTTGAAGTTTGGTGATCGGATTGCGGATTCTTTCAGGGTTTTTAGAGAGCTTCGCAGTGGTATAGCTCGCATGGTGTTTTGAGCAACTTTTTGAATTTACTATTTTTAGTAAATTCTATTTCTGGCAGTGGTCATGTTGGCTTCAGTACAGTTGGCTCCTCTTCGCAGTCAGTTCAGTTGGTATAGTTTTTTTTGGCCTTTTGATGCATTTTCTGGAGAGAAGTTAAATAAAATGATGTTATATTTTAATGTTATAACCCCCTTAGCCTAGTTGATGACTTAAAGTTGTTCTGAAAAGGGGACTTCATGGGTGGACGCCTCATCTGGAGGTAATTTAATATTTCTAAAGGTCTTAAATCATGCTTGAAGTGGGACGCCAACTTTGATGAGGAGATTATTTTAAAATAAAGTCAAATGTTGCCTTCTATTTTGGACGCCACTTTGGAGGGATATGGGTCAACTCAAATTTGAATAATGCTTTGAATGGTTTGGGCACCCTTCTAAATGCTTCTAGAAGATGCTTTGCAAGTCTATATAAGGAGACCTCTTCTCTTCATTTTCTGATCTCTTGTCTACCATACTGTTATGCTGCTGGATTGATTTTAGGCAAGCTTCGAGGAAAGCATACCTCCTAACACTTGGCTCATTTTCTTGCTTGAAAGATAGCAACTAGTTGAGAGATAGATTGTAGTTGAGTTGTTTTAGCATTGTACTTGAGTTTCTAGCATCTTAGTTCAGTTTTCTTGCATTCTAGTCATATTTTGGAGTTGTTGATTATCATGGCTGATTGTAAGTTTTATTCAAAGACTCAAAAATAAAAATATTCTCGTTCTGGGTACTTTACCAATCTGATTTCTTGATAGAGGCAACCTTGAGTGCCAAATTTCAGATTTTATTATCAAGAGTTGGATTTTATGGAGCAAAATCGCCCTCCTTGAGGGTCGTACCTTTCTGGAGATGCTTGGAATTCTGTGCAAAATAAATGTGAGTCTTTTGGGTTGGTTTTATTGTTCCTTCTTGGGCGCCATCATCCTAGGAGCATTATGCATTTTGTGTCATGTGTTTTGGGTGAGTTTTGAGTAAGTTGTGAGCATATTAGTCAGTTGTTGAGTTGTTGGTCTGTGCATTTTCAGTCAATAATCAGTTATATCAGATTGTGGGAATTCATTAGTTGAGTGAGAAATTGATTCTAAGTGGTCTTGTGAGCATTGGAGAGTAGCTAAACATCATTGCAGAATTAATAAGCTTCTAATCTTGTGTTCTTGGCAGGCACTCTATTTCATTGTAAGCTGAACAGTAGTACTGTCAGCATTCTCACTTCCTTTCTTTTTACTTACTTGTACTTCCCGCTGAAGAAGTGGAAGAGGCTAGCTTGCCGCCTATTTACTTTCCAGTCAACTAATTTATAGGGACCCTCTGACCACATGCTCGCCACTCCTCGGCGCATTTCTTGGTTAGAGTTATTTTCAGTTCAGCATGCATAAGATCCTCTGACCATATGCTCATCTTTCCTAGACGCATTTCTTGGTTAGAGTTCCCTTTCAGTTCAGCATTGCATCAGATCCTCTAACCATATGCTCACACCTTGCCCAACATCGGGATCCTGGTGTACATCCTTGGTTAGAGTTGCTTTTCGCTTCATTTTGGTTTTAGAGCTAACCTTAACGGGTGCGTGTTGCATTGCCTATTGTAATCAAAAAAATAAAAAAATCGGTCCAGTTCATTACATGTTGCTTGCAGGGGGCTTAGAAGGGCTCACGATGAGATAGGAGGCTTTAGTCCACCTCAAAGAAGCTCACATCACCACAAAATGCCTTCAATAACTAATGATATTGTTCCCACGACTACAACAGAGAGGTAGGGGTCAGGAACTAAAGCCCATGATTCATCCAAGAGCCCACGTGATTATGTTTTGATCCCTGAATACCAGTCGATAGACCTCAAGAGTCTCAGACCTCCATACAACATACTCAGCACAGCCAGGAATATGAATAACAATCGCTGAAATGGCACATAGGACGAGCCTTCCACAATAGAATGTCTTATCTGCAATAGTAATTTTGTCTTATCCAAATAAGATCGATCCAACAACCAAAGATCACAATAAATAATATGTATTCATTCAACCTCAATAATCAGCAATAACTCATGTCCAGTATGTATTTGAAATCTCCTGACAAATATCAAACTTCCTAATAAATTCTTCTAACCCTAGCTTCGAAGCTTTCCTGTAACTCATTGAAGCACAAACACAATCCCTGAAGTGGAATTGTTTGCAAACTGGCTTGGGAGATCTCTCTCTTGTAATGAAATGTTCCACCCCAGGTGGACACTTGCAAACTAAGATTTCTGCCTGAGGGTTATGTTTGTTGTTTACCAAGTTTATGCTTGTTTTGATTGGTTTTGAAATTTTCAAGAACTTAGCCAGGTAATGCAAATAACATATACAATACCATATGAAAGGAATACTGAAAGTAAATGCTGAGAAGCTCCAAATCAGATTTAGGATGACTATGCAAATATATTATATTCAAATTTGACTTTCATCTCTTGCAAATACAACATACATATATAATTAAATCAGGGCTTAATATCTTTCACACAACAGTAATCATACCCGGATTACAATGACATCAAATGCCGGTTTGAAACTTTACATAATAGCAAATCTGGAAGTTATCATCGGCACCATGAAACCCTTCAAAGATGAACGCCTTGCATAGAACTGGAGTTTCTCCACAACAAGGATGATGCCAAATATAAACCAAGACCCAGCTGTCCTCAATGGTGGTAATTAGAGACTAAGACCCTAGGCGTTTAGACCATCAAGCCTCACACACCTCAGCCAAGAAGAGGCAACAAACTGATACTTTATGACAACTACAGGAATTCATTAGCCATGGACAATTGACAAAAAAATGTTGATTTACCCACCTTAGTATTGCAGCTAATCAATACTCTTACCCAACCGTCCACAACGAGAAAGTATCCTTGCCTTTTACCTAGGCGTTTCAACCTTGGTTAGTACGTCTAGCTAGTAAAGACAGTACGGCCTACAGCAACTATTCAGCCTTTGCTTGAGACTGATGTGGCTGTAGAGAAATGTGCTTAGCAACAAATAAATGAGCTCCAATATTGGTTCTTTGAATCTGCTCTTCAAACTCTTTAATAACTTCTGATTTGGAAATGATTAATCTTTCAAAACTCTTGTGAAATCTGATATAAATCTCCAATATTATGCACAAATGTGACTTCTGAGATAAAGCCACCAATTAGCAAACCTCAAACAATCTTTCACACCCTCGGGAAGCTCGATTCAAGAACAAGCTACGCTCTCCAAGATCATTGCAGCTAAAAACCCTAGTTTCCACCTCCAATTCAAAGCACAAAGCCATTTGAGAGAATAAACAAGAATGCATTCTATTTGCTTTTGATGCCCTTATAGACTCTCCCAAAAGAGGTCGATCTCCATGAGGCATTTAAAATATTCAAACATCATTAAATACATTTGCCTTTAATAACACTTTATAATAGTCTCCAAGTGGGCGCCCAATATGCACTTTAATATTTTCAATTTTGACTTAAATGCACTTTTTATAATTGACTTTATAACCATTAAATAACCCTTATAATAAAGTCAATTAAAATATTTAAATGATGTGCACTTTATATTTTGACTTTATGATATTAAATGCCTTTATAATAAAGTCAAATAGTCACTTAAAAATAATTAATTATTATTAAAGTATAGCTTTAATAATAATTAAATTCCTTAACTCCATTAATAAACCTCATTTATCAATTCCATCTATGCCAGGAGGTAGCCCACTGCATTCTCTGCTCACCAGGGTGCCTTACTAAAACTAGTAAGATTGGCCTCTATCCACACATTGACTTACTATAAATAGTAAGTATATGAAAACGGAGCAAAAACACCTTGAATAACATAGCCTTTGAATTCGTCAAGGATCAAGAGATGAAAACACTGCCAACTGCCAACTGGAGAACTAGCAAACTCCAACACTGGCCCTCTAATCACCTGATTAGCCTACGAGGACCCAATGATAGGCTAAACCACCAAACTCTAATGCTCGCTCAAAAAGGGGACATTACATGTATTGAGCTACTCTTCCTGAAGGGTCATCCTCAAAAAGCTTGAGAATTTTAGACTCAGCAAACCCTTGTTGAAGCTCTTCTTTAAATTTCTCCAAAACAAGAATAATAATCTGAATGAATAAAAACAAGTTTTTTGAATGCTTATATACTCTTCTCAAAAGCCACAATTTCTTTAGGGCTTTTAATCCATTAAATATTTAATGATATTTTCTTTTGTTGCTCAAATATTATAATCTTCATGTGAGCACCCCCTTTTATGACTTAAATAATTGACCTTATGTTATAAAAATAAATCATATATTATAAGGTCAATAAACACTATTAATGATATCCTCTTATAATTTAATTATTATTAAAGTTAACACTTTAATAATAATTAATAAATCATAACTCCATAAAAACTCTAACATTAATTGATTTTGCCAGCACCACAGGGTTACTCACTGCTTGTATTGCT
Source organism: Sequoia sempervirens (assembly GCA_007258455.2). Classification (NCBI taxonomy): domain Eukaryota; kingdom Viridiplantae; phylum Streptophyta; class Pinopsida; order Cupressales; family Cupressaceae; genus Sequoia; species Sequoia sempervirens. Next base: position 771,926,557 of record VDFB02000003.1, read on the forward strand.
CATCTAAATGTCTTACTATAAATAGTAAGGTTGGACCCAAATGTCCAAGTGACTTACTAAAAATCGTGATTGTAAACAGAGCCAAAAACACCTTAGGAAGGTTATCCCTAAATATCACCAAACTCTAGAGAAGAAAACTCCTAAATAAGGCCCTTTGAACACCAACGTTAGCCTACGAGGACCCGTTGATAGCCTAACCACTGCATCTGACCACTGCCTAGGAAAACGGGACATTACAGTATTCACACAAGTTTGGTGCCAAAACTCATCGCTCAAACCCCCATAGGTAAACATGGAGAAAACTCACCCAAACAAATTTCCTACAAGTACTCAATGAATTGCTGAGTACTCTACAAATTTGTAAACTATGGTTGTGAATGCATGATATTGAATGACATTTGATTTTTTCTTTTCTAAAATGTGGTGTTTCAGGTATTGCTGCTGCTCCAAAAGAAGGATGAGTTTGTGTTTGACATTGCTGGTATAAGGAGTAGACTATGGTCTTCTCAGTTGATGAAAATTCAATCCCTTCAACAAAAAGCAAGAAGTGGGGGAAGAGGCTCATATAGATTTGGTGGGAAGAAAATGGCTACTAAGAAAGAAAGAAATCATATAATGACCATGGATGACCTCAGTAGGTCAATGAGACTCAAGAGTACACCAGATGAAAGCATGAGTACTCTGCTGAAAGATAGTGAGAGGGCTACTAGTCTCTGTAATGAACCACACTCTGGTGATCCACTCTGCTACCACTGTAGTGATATGCTCTAACACCACTGTGATGAACCGACACTCTAGTGCAATGATTTCACGGTGCTTGTAGGTCTGATTTGTGGTCTTGTATTTTGCTTTTTCTTGTTTTTGTGTTTTGATGTTCGATGCCAATGATATACATGAATTTTACAAGCATATGCATATAAAGAACTCATATAAACTAAACTTCAAATATAAACTAAGAAGAGACTCAATAAGATTGCTAAAGGCTTTCTTCATTACATGATAGAGTGCTTACATTGCATAACTTCCATACATTTCGAAATAAGAGACGATTTACAACCCTAGATTAACTTGCAGCCAAAATAACACTGTGAACAGTGTTTGCTACAGTACCCGCGCCCAACAAAATGCACATAAAAACTTACAACTTTCTCCCACCGAATGTTTAAAGAAATAGCTTCTAATACTAAGGGCGCCCCCTTAGGGAAAGAAAGCAGCCACAAAGATGAGGCGTTTTCCTTGCTTGAAGAAGCTGGAACCCTCTCACAAGGACGGCTGGCTATAAGTGAACAAACAGCTTCAACAACTTGCATAAAACTCAAGCAAATCCTTCCCAAAGGCGAATGAAACCTCCAACAACAATTATCCTTCCAATAGATGGCTTCCAACAACTTGTTATCAGCAATTTCAAGCTCCAATGCAGCAACAAGAAAATAACCAGCACTTTAGGGTGGTGTTTCACACCTTCAAGATGCCAAAATTCTAACTACAAGCCCCAAACCAGGCTTACCCACTGCTGAAATTGAGAAACCCTAGTTTCTCTCTTCCACAAACTCCACACTTCAAACTTCATTCAACAAAATAACTCATAGCCTGAATGGGTCGAACTTTCTCTTGCTTTCTTATAAATTCTCATTGAAAACACTATTCATTTTAAAAAACACTATTCACTTAAGTTATGTCTTTTTTCACTTTATCAGTGAATAGTAACTGAAAAATATAAAGTGACCCCCTTTAACTAATAGACACATGGTCCCTAAGCCTGAGTAAGTGAAATAAATAGTGAAGATCAATATTTTAAGCTCCGATAACACGCCAAACGTGCAAATTCACCATGTCACCATACTCCGGATACCAATACTACCTTTTACCGACCAAGTGCCCATTCAAGTGACCCTCTATCTAGAACCATTAGCCTACAAGGATCGACATAATAGGCTAATCCACCAACTCTGATGCATCACGAAAGAATGGGGACATTACAGTCCGCCCTCCCTGAAATTGCTTGTCCCCAAGCAATCATTACTGCGAAGAAACTTCACTCCCCAGAAGGCCCGAAAGAAGAACTGTGAAACATCCCATGCATCGCTAACTAATTCTTGAAGCGCCAGCATAAACACCACTACACAAAATATCCCTGGGTCCCAAACCCAAAATGGAAATCTGCCATGTCTGATAACCTTTGACTTCCGCTACGCAACTCTAATCACAACTTCACCACGCTGAAAATGGTGAAGCAACCTGTCGGAACCCAACCAGACTGTAGTGCCAGATATGTCACCACCCGGATCCCAATACAACCTGAAGTCACATCCATCTGTCGTGAAAGATCCGTCCGCAACACAATATCTCTCTACAGCCTCTCCAAAACACCCACAGAAGTGATAGCTAATCAACCCATCATGTCCGCTAACACTGTAATCACCTTGTAACCATGTATCCGTGTGAAATCCCTGTGACATTAGAGTAACAAACCCTGTCGGATACCTATCAGCATGATGGATAACGGACTGTTGTCCCTGCCAGTAATCCCCTGCAAGCAACTGAATCGGGTACTGGCAGCCTTTCGTCCCATCTTCTGAAGATGGTAACTCTGGACACAAATAAGAGTTACTTCCCTTGACTGCACCAAGAGAATCACCCTGCGCCCAAGAACTGTGCATCGAGTATGCATCATGTACGGGTGATTCAAAGGCAAAACTATAAGCACTCCTCACCGAGTACACACTATTAAACTCCTCTGTGAGCCATGTTTAGAATCCCGATGCACTAGGACGATCCAAAACTCTACGACTATCACTCAACCTGGAACTAGTATCAGGAGTATGATCAGCTTCTAGCTCGAAGAGTGGATTTTCATAGATCAAACCACCATCAAACTCAAATAAGGGATTATTCACAAACTGCGCACTCACTCCCTGCTGGTCTGAACCATCCAACTCTGAGTCCCTGGAACAATACATTGACTTGCACTCCTGAATGGGCTCATCAAGCTGCCCACCATAACCTACTGTATGGGATGGAAAGACGGATTTGCTTCTAGGAGAGGGAAACAAATCGTCACAAGAACCGATCTCCCAACTAGATGCTGCTCTACGTATCTCCTGTGAAGTGGATGTAGTAGTGTCGTGAGTTGACACATAGTTCCCTGGTGAGTCAACTACCAAGTCACAAGAACTATCGATAACCTGTTCTGCATCACCTGTCATGGGACTAAACTCAGGTGGACTAGGTGCAACACATGGCTGTCCGCAACTCTCCACCAATGCTCTCATCCCATCTATATCAACTGCCCCTGAAATCGTGATGGATGTAGTAACCACATCATCAACCTGCTCACACCCACAATCCATGGACATATGTTCTTCACCAGCTACTACCATGGAAACCTGAACTATATTGGAAGAGGGTGATGACTGTGCCAATCCCGATACCACGATGAGCTCCTCGACCTGTGACTGTGACACTTGAAGGGCCAATTGAGTGCTCTTCAAAGAATCCATGGTCATCTCAGGCTCATAAGTGAGCTCATCAAACTCCTCTTCCTTCTCCTTCAATGCTTTGTGACAGATGCAACCCCACTCGAGAAGGAAATCTCTGTCCGCAAGAAGCTGTAGGTAATGTTGTTTCATAATTCCAACTACCTCCCGAAGTGCGTGAAACTCTGCAGAGGAGAGACTACTATCATTGTGCCCATCTATTAGAGGAGTTCCCCCACCCAAAGTAGCTAACATCTGACGAGCAACATCAAAATGCTCTATGGCTGTGGCAATCATACTGTCATTTGCCTTAAGTTGTCCTATCACATGATGAGGACCCTGGAACTCATTACTCTCGTACAAATTCTCTAATTTAGAAGCTGCACTATGATATGAAGTTGAGTCATCATCGCTCCCTGACTGATAAGCAGCATCATGTGTGCTATCAACTTCACACACAATATCAACAGGAGTACTACTGCTATGAACCTCGTAGGATGGCTCAACAGATATGGTTGAAGTTGTCGTTTTGTCAGTATCTTCGCACACTTCTTCTTCCAAGGTATCTGCGCCTCCACCCAACTCACGATCTTGGGATTCATTGCCCTCAAATAAATTTTCTGATTGGTTTCCTACGGTCTGATGTGAAAATTCATACTCACTGTGGCATGAATTGTCACCATAAGTTGCATAATTAGTACCCACCTGTGACAACTCTGTAGAAACATCAATCCCCGGTGTAATCACCTTCCTCTCATGCTCATGCCAAGTTTCATCACTGCTGTCATGAAAATCAAGGTTGTTATCAGTGCTGGTAACAACTTCTTGAATGTTGTGAATATCATTCAAGATTCTCTCAACACTGATCCTAACTCCACCATACCAGAAGTGGTGAAGCAATACACTGGGACCCATCCAAACGGCCGTGCTAACTCTGTCTCCACCTGGATCCCAATATAAACCAAACTCATGTCCATCCATCATGAGGAGGTAAGGATAACTGGAAGCATCAGCTACATAACATATCTCCATAACCTCCACTAAACTCTCATGGAAGTGATATCCACCTGTGCCATCAAGCCTGCTAACATTATAATCCCTTTGTAACCCTGTGTCCACCAGTAGTCTCTGAAACAAAGAAGCAACAAACCTGGTTGGGTACACATCAGCCTGATGGTAGACTAAATACTGATCCTGCAAGCACTCACCCGCCAACAACTGAGTCGAGTATTTGCAACCACTAGTTCCGTCTACTGAAGATGGTAACTCTCCATCCAAAAAGGGATGGTATATGTCCTGAACCAATCCACACTAACGTGTCAACAAATCCTCTATATCTGGACTAGAAGAGAAGTGTTGAGCACTCCTCACAATGCTCGCCTCAGTAAACTCCACTGCGGACTCTGTCTGAAATCTCGATCCACAATCAATGCTCATCTCAGGACTCGGGTCAAGGGGGTGATCAACATCTATCTCGAAGAGAGGATTATCATATGACCAAGAAGCATCTATCTCGAACAATGGATTGTCGATCATCTCGCACTCCATCTCCTGATCCGCCTCCTGCTCTCCACCCAAATCTGCACTATAGTACGAGGTTGAGTCAACCTCATTCCCATCATGATCAGCATCATCATGTATGCTATCATCAGCACACACATCATCATCTAAGGCACTGCTGCTATATGTCTCATAGGATGTCTCAAAAGACGATGTAGAGTCCACTCGTGTCAATGCTTGATCAATCTTATCGTCCTTCTTTGCCAAAGGATCTTGTAAATCTTCCAACCCCAAAAGCCTTTGTTCTGATTTTTCTGCATGTGTATGTCCCTCAACATGTCCATCCTGCAACCTTTTGGCATCTTGTTTAGGCTCATCACCCTTGTGTTCTAACTCTTCTTCATCTTTCAAAGGACTCAAGTACCTTTCCTCTCCAGCTGCCTTAGAAATTCCAATTCTATCATCAACAAGTAGATCTTCTAAGGCCTGATTTTTGCTCACCAAGGGATCTGCTGAATGCTGGTCAGCTCTTTTAGGCTCTGAATCCTCATACGGAGCCCACATTATTCTATGCGCCTTGCCCTTAGGTGTCAAAGGACAATCATGGTTTAAATCGTACGGCTCTCTGCAATAGGAACACAACTTCTTTCTGTTTTGTGATGTTAGACCTTTGCTAGAACTTGAAGTCATATACCGAGATAAATTGCTTCTAGTTGCGGGGTCTCTAAGCAATTTACTTATTTCTTCCAACTTCTTTAAGCTTTGTTCAAAAATTTTCATGTTCTTGTCCCACTGCTTCTGGGAAGTGGCCATGTTCAACTGAAACCTCCGAACTGCAGTTGAAACCTACCCAACAGGTTGGCAGGAAACCGCTCTGATACCACTGTGATGAACCACACTCCGGTGATCCACTCTGCTACCACTGTAGTGATATGCTCTGACACCACTGTGATGAACCGACACTCTAGTGCAATGATTTCACGGTGCTTGTAGGTCTGATTTGTGGTTTTGTATTTTGCTTTTTCTTGTTTTTGTGTTTTGATGTTCGATGCCAATGATATACATGAATTTTACAAGCATATGCATATAAAGAACTCATATAAACTAAACTTCAAATATAAACTAAGAAGAGACTCAATAAGATTGCTAAAGGCTTTCTTCATTACATGATAGAGTGCTTACATTGCATAACTTCCATACATTTCGAAATAAGAGACGATTTACAACCCTAGATTAACTTGCAGCCAAAATAACACTGTGAACAGTGTTTGCTACAGTACCCGCGCCCAACAAAATGCACATAAAAACTTACAACTTTCTCCCACCAAATGTTTAAAGAAATAGCTTCTAATACTAAGGGTGCCCCCTTAGGGAAAGAAAGCAGCCACAAAGATGAGGCGTTTTCCTTGCTTGAAGAAGCTGGAACCCTCTCACAAGGACGGCTGGCTATAAGTGAACAAACAGCTTCAACAACTTGCATAAAACTCAAGCAAATCCTTCCCAAAGGCGAATGAAACCTCCAACAACAATTATCCTTCCAATAGATGGCTTCCAACAACTTGTTATCAGCAATTTCAAGCTCCAATGCAGCAACAAGAAAATAACCAGCACTTTAGGGTGGTGTTTCACACCTTCAAGATGCCAAAATTCTAACTACAAGCCCCAAACCAGGCTTACCCACTGCTGAAATTGAGAAACCCTAGTTTCTCTCTTCCACAAACTCCACACTTCAAACTTCATTTAACAAAATAACTCATAGCCTGAATGGGTCGAACTTTCTCTTGCTTTCTTATAAATTCTCATTGAAAACACTATTCATTTTAAAAAACACTATTCACTTAAGTTATGTCTTTTTTCACTTTATCAGTGAATAGTAACTGAAAAATATAAAGTGACCCCCTTTAACTACTAGACACATGGTCCCTAAGCCTGAGTAAGTGAAATAAATGGTGAAGATCAATATTTTAAGCTCCAATAACACGCCAAACGCGCAAATTCACCACGTCACCATACTCCGGATACCAATACTGCCTTTTACTAACCAAGTTCCCATTCAAGTGACCCTCTATCCAGAACCATTAGCCTACGAGGATCAACATAATAGGCTAATCCACCAACTCTGATGCATCACGAAAGAATGGGGACATTACAGTGTCTTCACTCATTCAAGGGAAAATCATTTTATTTCAAGTTTTTCTAGCGTATTAGTTTCATTTTGAAAAGTCTACATAATGTCATTATTCTTCACCAATAAATGAGCTAGAATTTCAATGTGTACATTTGCAACTAGTCATCCTTATGGTTATAAATACCTATATTATGAAATTGAATCTCATTTTAAAGAAACATAAACACCCTAGGTTAAAAACATGAGTATATAGATAAAGCAAATTCATAAGCACAAAACAAATTCTGAAAAACATTTCATCCATAAAATCTTTCTCAAAAATTAATATTACCTTTTTAGTAGGAAGATCATAATTTATTAGAATTTTAGCAGAAAATGGTGCTTCCCCAAGTGCTTGCATTGGCAGGCACGAATCGGTCATGACAAGCATGTAAGAACTCTGCCTCTTAAGATCTTCTTCATATCCTTTTGCCTCAACACCATTCTTCAATAGCCATTCTAGAGTAATCTGTCGAAAGTTTTCTATATGTGAAGTGCGCTCAACCTCAGACAAATCACTGTGCTACAAAAGAAAATATCAGATTATATGTCAAAGGTTGAAAACATAATATAATGAAAAGCAAGGTTCATCTGCAGTCAATTTAATTCTTTATTTGACCTACATACATCACAATCAATACAACTAAAATAGAAACGTCCATTCATCCAGACATGTTGCATTTTTTAGGAAATATGCTATGCTTCAAGTAACTTATTCAATTAAATACTCAGATAGATTTATTTTATCACTTCAAAATGGTATAGAAATACAATTATTTATAAAAATGAATGAAAAGCTTATGAAAGACAAAAAACACACCATGATCTATTGAACTAGAACATTATATGCAAAGAACATGCTTTTGATTTACAATAATTATTCAAAGGCAAGCATATTATATCCGTAAATTTTGTCATACCCATACCCATACGAAATTTTCATATGGTGTGCAAGTCATGTTCAAGTCTTGCGCAATATGTGAACAAGAGGTTGCCATTGAATACGTTTGTATAAGTTTGAAGACCAATCATGCACCTAATATAGGAGTAAGGTATCATGTTTCAAAATCAAAGAAGAACATTCCTTATCAAGAATGCACCTGCATGAAGCAAAAGAGAAATGATTTGTGCTTTAGAGGGAGATATATAAAGATCAAAGAATTGGCTAAGTAATAAGTCAAAGTGAACAATGATATGAGAATAGTCTGAGCTATATTTTCTGGATTCAACTGTGTGATTTTATTTGCATCAACGTTTCGGATCACACTCTGTGATCTATCATCAGGATGAAAAAGAGAGCTGAGTGAGAGAAATGGGAGATTGTAGACCAAGTTAAATTAAAAGAGAGAGTGAAAGGGAGTAGGTGGCACAGGGTTCAAGAAGTGAAAGCTAAGATGAAAGACAGTTTAGGAAAAGAAATTATCAAATTAAAGAGAAACCACTAGAATTAGAAGAAATAAGGGAGAGAAAAGAAATTAAAAAAATAAATAACTAGAGAAAAGATAAAAGATAAGAAGAGGAAACCAAAAATCTCAAAGCTAAAAGATTAAACAGAAAGAGCCACCGGATAAAATAAATAAGAGATGAAACTAGACACTAAAAGACAAAAAAGTAACAAATAAAGCAAACAGCTAATAAAAACTAAATAGAGTAATAAGCTAGAGAAAAGAGTTAAAAAATAATGTAAGAAAATAATAAAAAAGCAATAATATAAATAGGAAGAAGATTAAAATTAAGGAGATATAAATATTAGAAAATACAATAACAAAGATAATATAATACATAAGATAAGGGAACCAAAAATCACAAAACAAATAGAACGAAGAGTAAATAAAAATGAATAAAAGGGATGGGGGGGAGCTTATAAATAAAAGCAACTAAAATAAGCAAATATGATCATATTTATATAAACAACAAATATTATGATAAGCATAAATATTGTGCTAATAAAGATTTTTGCATTTTATGCGTTTTTCTGAAGCATTTTTATATAAGCACAATATTTATGCTTATTAGCTTATATAAGCATAATATTTGTTGTTTATATAAATATGATCATATTTGTTTATTTTAGTTGCTTTTATTTATCAGCTCCCGCCTTTATTTTTGCATTTTATCCATTTTTCTAAAGCATTTTCATATAAGCACAATATTTATGCTTATTAGCTTATATAAACATAATATTTGTTGTTTATATAAATATGATCATATTTCCTTATTTTAGTTGCTTTTATTTATAAGCTCCCCCCGCTTTTATTCATTTTTATATCTCTTCATTCTATTTGTTTTGTGATTTTTGGTTCCCTTATCTTATGTATTATATTATCTTCGTTATTGTATTTTCTAATATTTATCTCCTTAATTTTAATCTTCTTCCTATTTATATTATTGCTTTTTTATTATTTTCTTCTTACATTATTTTTTAACTCTTTTCTTTAGCTTATTACTCTATTTAGTTTTCATTAGCTATTTGCTTTATTTGTTACTCTTATTTGTTTTGTGATTTTTGGTTCCCTTATCTTATGTATTATATTATCTTCGTTATTGTATTTTCTAATATTTATCTCCTTAATTTTAATCTTCTTCCTATTTATATTATTGCTTTTTTATTATTTTCTTCTTACATTATTTTTTAACTCTTTTCTTTAGCTTATTACTCTATTTAGTTTTCATTAGCTATTTGCTTTATTTGTTACTCTTTTGTCTTTTCGTCTCTAGTTTCATCTCTTATTTATTTTCTTGTTTAATCTTTTAGCTTTGAGATTTTTGGTTTCCTCTTCTTATCTTTTATCTTTTCTCTAGTTATTTATTTTTTTAATTTCTTTTCTCTCCCTTTTTTCTTCTAATTCTAGTGGTCTCTTTAATTTCTCTTCCTAAACTGTCTTTCATCTTAGCTTTCACTTCTTGAACCCTATGCCACCTACTCCTTTTTACTCTCTTTTTATTTAACTTGGTCTGCAATCTCCCATTTCTCTCACTCAACTCTCTTTTTTCATCCTAATGATGGATCACCGAGTGTGATCCAAAACGTTGATGCAAATAAAATCACACAGTTGAATCCAGAAAATATATCTCACATTAGCATGGCCTGTGGAAATCTAATGGCTTTAATGAGAATAGTCATTTTTTTAAAAAGGTTTCATATTGACAACTGACAAGGGCATGCCTAAGAGAGGAGAAAGAAATAAATTATATTAAAATCCATGGGACTAAAGATTACATCAAATTACAATAGCAATTTTGGGGAACAAAATCCTAGAGAGGCCTACAAAGAAGAACCAAAAAACAAAATACAATACTACTAAGGACCACGAACACGTGGTCAAGAAACCAACATAAATAGCCAAGTAGGGGTAACAAGAAGCCCAAAGAGCATGAGCTAAGGAGTACTAGAGAGATAAGAAAGCCTCATCAAGGAGCAGAGTCCAAGCCTTAAATGGATGAATCACTAATGCCATCATCAATCACTATGAAAGGATTGATACAAGATCTAATAGTGTTCATCAAGGGGTGATCCCAAAATACTAGTTTACAATTTTTGGCCAAATTGGACACTTAACTGATCTTTTCTAACTAAATCTTCACTTTCGGGCACCTATAGCGGCTAAACCGTGAGGAATTTAAAGATGATGCAAACTAGTGATTTGTGGCATGTTATCTGTAGATTCTAAATATACATTTTTAAAAAAATTGGAATCAGATTGCACTTATTTTTCCATCTCCTTCGAAAACTATTTTTTTCAGTAAACACCATTTTTAAGGAGTGACACTCACCGTATAACGCAACTTTTTTTCCATGAAGGATAAAATTCTAATTTTTTCGAATTTAGATTTGTAACTACGATATCTAGTGATTCCAATTGGTTTCATAGTGTTTTATTGAATATTCTTTCCTTAATCAAATTTTGAAGTCAAACCAATTACAATTCAAACATAGGCGGACCGTATAACACAACTTTTTTTGTATGTATTGAAATTCAATTTTTTTTTTTGTTGGATGAAGAACTTCAATATCTGGTGCACTCATATTTTTCAAAAAAAAATTGATAATCTTCTATTTTTCCACATGTGCAGAACAGAGAGCTTGGATTTTGGCAAAAAACCTACATTCACAAGAAATAAAAAATAAGCTTTTTGGGAAGCTTATAATAAGGACTACATACTTGCAAAAAATAAATTTTAAATGAATTCATTTGATCCCTCAAAAGGTAAATCAAAAGTGGTTTTTTATCAACATTTTGATAGGTGTAAAGGAGACTCCGTTATAGGTATGGTTTAAAACTAGAGGGGTTCTATCCAAGGGGGTTTGATCTAAGGTAATTTGATCAAACCCTTTTCAATTGGAATGCTTTAAATGGAACTTTTTAAGACTTAAATCATTATATTTTCTAAAAATATGTGATTTCAGCAAAAATCAGAATCTCCCAAAAATTGTAAACCAACTTTGTGGGATCCCCTCGAGGAGTACCTAAGACCAAGAGAGCCAAGCTACAGGATTTTGAGTAATGTCCCCATTTTTATGCAATATGGTTCCATGAGCTTTTGACCAATTTTAGAGTTTTCCTATAAGCCTTTTGGTGTGTTGGGAAAAACTCCAAGCTTCTTGGAGGATCCAGGTTCATTTTTATTTGGCATATGTTATTGGCGTTGATCTCAGTTGGTGGTTTGGATTGCAGAGATGCTTTATGAAGCGTTTTCGAGCTCTTGGTGTATTCTCCAATCTTCTTGGAGAGCATGTTTATTTTTAGAAAGTTCCTGAATTGGCACCAGTCTTCATCCCACAACCTCAATTTCTTCTCGACCTACTCAGATTTGGTCTCCAATGCCTTAGTAGTACTTTTTGCAACTCGAACAGGAGTATTTAAAATATGCACTAAAGTTCTAATGTTGATATTATATTATTTCACTTTAGTGTTATATTTTATAAAGTTACTTTATGTCCCCTCATCTAGATGCCTAGGGAAGGGGTTTGCACATAAAGTGACATTTGAGGGAAAATGAATTATTTTGAATTTAAAATTACTCTTTTTTTCCTCCAACTCTATAAAAGGAGGTTTGAGCTCTCATTTCCAATATGCAAAAGAGTACACATAAGAAGATGTTGTCGGATTGAACTGAAGAGTTCTTCCATCGATTGAGGACAAAAACCCTCATTTGATTACTAGTTTCGGCTCTAGAAGACAATCCCTAGATGGTTGGTGTGGTTCTACTCAGGAATCACCATTGTTATTCACAATGTTGCAAATTTAGGGTTTCAGAAAATGAAGATATTCAAATTATTTTGATTGCAGATTTTTGGAATTGTTTTGGGCAATTATTTCAAAGATTTTGATGTGTGTTTGATGCATTTTCAGATTGGTTTGTGTTGGCAATATAGTTGGAAGGTTTGGTGCTTACCTAGCTAGCCATACCACTCATTTCTAGCAAGGAAGGTTGTATTAGGGTTCTAAGATCATAAAAGGATGTGTTATTTGTGTTCTTCATTGTTGGGTGACCTTTTAAGGTTATTTTTAAGAATGTTCGTTAGATTCCTTGAGGCCGTACTACACAATAGGACGACCTAGATGCATGGCGTCTGAAGCTAGGAGTAAATCGCTGCCATTTTAGGGTGATTTCATTGTTGTTTGGTGGCAGTGGGCTGTTTGGAAGCTGATAGCAGAAGTTCGGAGTGGGTTTGTTGGTGTTTGAATGCATTAAGGAGGCCATAAAACCATTGTACCTACTGCAAACAGGGTGTCTCAAACCTGCACCTATCTGATATGCATTTCCAGTTGGGATTTTCATGTTTCTAGTAAGTTTGGTGTGCTTGGGAGTTGCATTACTTGGTGTTGATTCCACTTGTGACACTTCAGGGGTGTGTTGAAGCAAGTTTTGAAGATTGCTGAGCAAATATCCCTGCTGTTTTGACTGTAACAGCATGATTGCAGACCCTTATCAGACCTACAAGTGCCTTTGTATGAGTGTTTAGAAGTGCTAGGTGAAGGTGTTGAGCATGGGGTTGTTGGTGATGATCCAGATTGCTTGTTGGTGAGTTGTGTGTGAAGACAAATGAGATTTTCTGAGTGAATACCCTACTGTTCCAGACCTGTAGCAGTCAATTCTAGACAAATCAGACCTGCAACAATTAATATTACCTCCTATTCAAGGTATTTATCTTGTGGGCATTTCATATTCATGACTATCTCATGTATTGGATTATTCATCAAAACATTTGTAGCAGTAGTTGTATGAACACTGAAATTTCTATATCAGAACTTATGACCTAAGTCACAAGGTTCAAATTCGAATTCGAGTTCGGCAACATTGAAATTCGGATGAAGTTCGGCTAGGGAAAAATTAGAAAAGTAAAAAATTCGGATTAAATTCGCCTTATATATAGTAAGTTAAAATTATTTAAAATAAAAGAATAATATAGTAAATTTAATTTAAATATTTAAATTTGATAAATTTTATACATTAAATATTAATAATATAAAATATAAATTAAATACTTTAAAATATTAAATTTTGATTTATTAAATAAAAATAGAATTCAATAAAACAATTCAAAGAAAATAATATTAAATATAAATATAATCACTCTTAAATTTTTAACAAAAGTTCAATTTAAATAACATAATACTTAATTTTAAAAAAATATCTTTTATAAATGACTTGTTACACTTTATAATGACATTGAATTTAAAAAAAAAAACTAATCACAACAAAAGAACTACATTTGTGAGACAGCCAAGATTTGTCCATTGTATGCACGATTTCTCCAGTGGAGGACGTGGTTTTGGGTAAAGCCATGTGATTTGTTGTGTGTAGGATTTAAAGCCAACTATTTAAAGCCACAAAGGTCAAAGATGTGAAGAAGCAAACAACCACAAGTGACAAAAGGAGCGGATCACGACAAAAAACCTTGGTAATCAAAACGAAAGTCTAACTGCGACGGTCTCGTCATTTGCATCATATATCGGGGACCACAGCGCCGAGTGGAGTCTGTAAACCTAAAAACTTCATGGACTATTTACCATATGAAATTAAAGGCGAATATTAACGATTTTTAAGAGTTTTGTTGAAGTTTGCTGAATTTCGAAATTCAAGTATGAAATTCAATGAATCCTATGACTTAGCTTATGATAGTAGTTGTATCTTGTTTGGTATGTTCATGTTGAGTTTTTTGTATTGTAAAAAAATATAAAAAATCTAGGTTGGTTATTACATTCTAAGAAAAAGCAAAGCACTCCCTCTAAAATCACACATAACATCCAAGGCCAAAGTAACTCCCATAGAAATTAAGAAGCTCATAATATGCACCTATCCTTGTGCCTAGGAACTGGAGAGGAGTAGACCTATGTCATCAAGAACAAGCTAAATTGCACTATTAAGAAAAAGTAAAACCACATTGCTAAGGGGGAACATGTTAGGGAAAAAATTATGAGAAACATTGTCTAACATGTCTATTTCCATCTATGCATGAAGTAATGGTATCCAAAGGCCATTCAAAGCCACTAGTCTACTAGGTGGGCTAGAAGGAGGAGGTGATCAACCTAGGGGTACTAGGATCCTTAGAGGCCCCTTGCAAGGATCTATGTTGAAAGGTGACAATCTCCCATAGATATTGAGCCAGCCATTGCTTGTTCAAATATCTAAAGAAACTAAAAAGCGTATTGCCTAAGTCCCTACAGAGGCAATATTATCACCTAGTTCTAATAGTAAACAAGGCACCTTTTAGATGAAGTGCTCATTAGTCTCCACCTCTTGGGTGGCACATCCAACCTTACCAAAGGATATGATAATCCATCCCAACTACGAGCTAATGGGAACACACCCTCAGTAGGCCAATGCAAAACCTCAAGCCATATGACCAATAACTTTGGAGATAATGAGGACAACATAAGATGCCATCCTCCACCTGTAAGAAATGCTTGGCAAAGAAAGCAAGCTTCGAGCTAAGTGACACAATAGGGTCAGTCTCGATTACCTAGATGTATTGTTTGTAAGTATCCCCACTAGTAGCTAAAATGATGGTTGCCTTCAAAAGGAGTTGAGTAGAAGTGTTGAAGAAATATGTAAAAGGAAGTGGATTATCAATAGAGATGCCAATAGAAAGAAGCAAATTAGTCTCCAAGTACTAATAGTGCCAATACCAAGTGAGGACCAATGAAGCAATGAGGACAATTGAAGCAATCCTCTTTGAAGAGAAAACTACTAACTATGGATATCTCTCACAACCAAAAGTTGAGGTTCGCATGGATTTGAGTCTATGGATGTAGAAACTAAGCCTAAAGATAGTCTCAAGGCATAGAAGGTGAATGGAAAATTCAACTTGGACAATGCACTAAGGATTTGTCCACTTGCAAGAAATCATGTGTTGTAGCATGAGTCTTGATCCTCTCAATATGGGCCCAATCAACAACCCCAAAGCTAGGTCCCCAAACCTCTTAACCATATAAAACTACAAGATTGATGATTGTTCAAAAAGGTGTAACTTAGCGAGGATGTCCTAGAAATAGATTGTAATGTTCCACCCCAAATGGAACAATCCTTATTGCGATTTTGCTTGATATTTTAAGCAATCATAGCAATTTGACACATTGTCATTTTGTCAAATAGATGGCATGAAAACTGAACTGAATATTTCAATGGTATTATATTTGCATTTCTCAAATGATAAACTCGAAGAAAATTACATTACACTTCCATTTGCTTCATGCTAATAAATATGCATTACATTTAATGAGGCATTCTATGTATATGTATTGCAAACATATACAAATTGACACTTCTTCACAAAAAATTTTGAGCAATGAAAATGAGTAGATTCACACTTAAATATTATTCCTGAAATGTGTAACAGCAGTATATATCTCAGATATGCACTCAGAAAATAATATTAAAATACCCCTGTAATAGCTCACAGGTATAACAATTGACAAGGCTTCAACACTTGCAACACCTGGAAGATGATTTGCCAAAGGTAGACGCCTTGTATACCAGTTTGCTATTGCAGATTGGCGCCCCGAAATCTGATTACTGCCCTCATACTCCATGTTGGGGCTTTAATCAGACCCACCACTCCATACAGCCACGCCACCCTTCTTCTGACCCACGGCTAGCACATAGACAGCAGCAACGATATCAAACAAAGCTCACGTCTAGCAATACTTCTTCAAATATTCCCTATCGCCATCTCCTCAAATACTCCAGCAGTCTTTAAAACCCACGTCCAAATCAATATGGAAACTATGCATTCAATCCAACACAAATCCTTCATAAATTCCTATGAATACCTCTGTACTGGAATAATGATCAATGTATTTGCAATATTTTGATGAATCTTTCAAATCCTAAATAAGAAAACTTCCTAAATTCGTTGAAGAACAAGCACAACCTCTGAATGAAGTTGTCGGCAAGCTGGCTTAGGAGATCTCTCACTCCTGTACCAAGCTATTCTTCCTGAGGGATTTTGTCCTCAAAAAACTATAGTTTTCACAACCAGCAAACCCTTGTTGAAGCTCTTCATCAAATTTCTCCAAAACAAGAATAATAATCATGAATGAATAAAATGGGCTTCAAATGCCCTTTAATAATTCTCAACTTCAACTCAAATTCACCTTTAAATTTCATTTCATTCAAATTTACTTTTTAATTTTGGTGCACAACTCTATAATATAAAATATACTTTAAAAGTCACTTATATCTCCCCTTTTAAAAAGAAACTTTAACTTATATTATAAAGTATACTTTAAAATCACTTATATCTCCTTTATAATAAAGTCCCTTTTTAAAATATTTTAATAACGCATAAAGTTAAATTAAATAATTTAACTTTATTATTTGACATTATTAATATTAAATGCATAGGACCAATATAACCCCATGATATAATTGTGCCACCATGCCCAAATATAGAAACTCTACCTGTTGACCATACCAATGACTTACTATAAATAGTAAGTATGATCGATACATCTGAGTGACTTACTAAAAATAGTGTGGGTCAAAGTGTCTAGAATGGCCTCCGGAAGGCACACCACAATAAACTAGGACACTGAGCTGAAGAGTACTGAAATAAGCACCAAAAAGGCTTGTTGAAAAACCAAAGATCACCCTCGAAGGGTTCCCCTGAACACCCTCTATGGGGACCAATTAGTAGACTAACCAATACGTCTGACCACTGCCTAGGAAAAGGGGACATTACAGTCCCCCTCCAAGATTGCTTGTCCCCAAGCAATCTTCACCTGGATACCCTGGCAGGTCACCTGAATACCAGGATCCCAGATAAGCCTATAGAATTCCCAACAACATATCCTCTACATCCACTGGGTAGACATAAATCCATACTCAGCATCACTATAAACAACTACCCCAATGTAGAGCAATCTACTAAACATAAGAATCCCTGGATCCCATAACTAGATTGGAAGTCCGCCAAACTCAACACCTATCGACTTCCACTACGTGTAATGTCCCTTACCTGGTTTTGTCTTGGAACTTGCTTGCTTAGGGTTAGAGCTGGTCAATTGGATAACTCTAGGGTGGAATATTCTTGGCTGATCACCTGCATCCACAAAGTGAGCAATATTCCCACAGACATATGTTCATTAGCATTGATATCTAGGTATCCAAATACAAGTATAATCATAAATGCAATCATAAAGACACATGAGGAGTGGCATGGGTAAATCTGCCCAAAGCCCTTTTGCCTAGTCCAAAGGTTGTAAACAACAACCCTCCCTTCTTAGCGACTTGTACCTGCTTTCTCTACCCGTATGGGTAGATCCGCTCGAAGTCCTTTGCTAAGTTCAAGGGGTTGTAATCTACAACCTTCCCCTCTATGTGACTTGTACCTGCTTTCTCCACCCGTGACAGCACCTCAGAAAACACATGACCTACTGGGGGAAGCTAGCAGAGCTTATAAGTGGCCTAGGCCTACCACCCCTCCATGGCTGCAGCGGATCTTGGGTGGGACCCCCACCCCTCCATGGCCCAACCCATGCCTTGAGACTGGGCAGAACCTTAAGTGGACTTGCCACTCCTCCATGGCCGATCCCTGCCTTGGATCCTAGGGGCAAACTTGAGTGGGGTTTTTAGGCACCACTTTTCTCGGGCCCTTCCTCCCTAGTAGGCTTACAAGCACTTAGAAGACAATCTTTGATCACACACAATGTATACACCTATTGATTCATGACAATTTATCTCATAGATCATTATAAATGCAATAATCATAATGAAGGAACTATAATCTACTTACTAGATTAATTATAGCAATGATATTAAAGAATCTATAGTACTAGTAATCAACATAAGCACATTTGTCAAGAAACCTAATCAAGGTTAATGAATAAACATATATTTACAACATAAAGAGTTAACATATGGAGGTAAACAACAGCATTAAGGCAAGGCAAGGCTCGGTGCAGATTAGAATGGAGTTCATGGCGATCTTATGGAAGTGAGCAATAGTATGAGGCAGATAAGGTATTCAGGTCAGTCATGGATGGAGTTCACCACTATACTGAGGCTCAATTTCTTTGGTTTGGGTTGCTAAGTTGGATTAGATTTGCACTGTATGTGATGGGTCATGTGGATAATGGTGTTGCAAAGATCTAGTCGGGTTTAGAGACATAGATTACACAGGCAGAAATCATAGTATCATCTCTTCAATATATAGGCAATTATTGTCATAAATCATTCATTAAACATATTTTTGGTCGCTAGATATCAAATGGCTAAGTGGGGAGATCCCTCACCTAAGTGGTGTACCTCCCCGTGACCTGCTCCCTACGTGTCTTCCTCTTCTCACAATGGTCGTCCCAAAATTGCTTTGGCATCTTCAATTTCTATGGTGTGGGAAATCGAGTCTCTTTGACAAGATGTGTCCTTTCTGAATGAAGACACCCCTTGGCTACGAGGGGTGTTTTGTTTAGATTCCTTAATGAAATCGATTAATGTATGTTTAGTCGATGGAGGCTTAACACGATCATGAAAAATATATATCTCTTGTAATAAAGTATATAATGTGCACTGTATTTATATTTCCTCTTTTAACGGCCTTATCTCCTAAATCTGGCAGCACTAGTTAAATTAGACAGGCTTATGAACCATGCTTACTTCATATAAATGTGTATTTAACCCGACAAAAAGAGATTGGGAAGTTAATCTATTTCAACAGTGGGTTTGTAACCCATATAACAGTGGTGGAGTTAAAGGAGATTCTATAATTTTCTCTTGGCCGGTGGAATAGTGTGAAGAATTCTCAAGTGTTTCTTACCCAAAAAGCGTAGGGATTACTAAATTCACCATGATGAGAGTAATATTTTGTTTGACTGGGAAGAATTCTCATATGAGAGGTTTGTTATCGAATGGTGCAATCAAAACAATATCAAATGTATTGAGGTTTATACTACCAACGATTCCTTTGGTAAATGTATATCCAAAGATGGAGATCTCTAAGGAGTTAAGTTTATTTAGGAAGCTCTTTCCATTTACGTGTGACCTGGCAGCGTTTCTTGATAGCTCGTCATTGGCAAAGAAGTATTTATTTATTATTCAATGTTTCTTTTTAACACATCTATTCTTATTTTCATATAAGTTTCTCTATTATTTTTATTATTATAATATTATTTGTTCTATATATATAATTATAATTATAATATAACAGTAAAAATGGAAGTTACTTATATTTATAGTGGCATTCAAATTGTCAATATTATGATAATGCTACATCATTAATTTGTATTGTCAATATATATTATTTATTTATTATAATGATTATAATGTCTAGTATTTGTATCTCGGTAATTGCAATATTATATTTAATATTTATATCTTATAATTATAATATTATCGGTGATAATTATAATTATAATGATATTTAAATTGTATTCCTTTATATTTATATTTTGATATTGATTTTGTGTTCCCATACTTCGAATTTTAGCGCTATGGTTTTGGGGACATGAAACTGCGCTACTCTGTTATGATCTTCACCATGCCGAGAATGGTGAAGCAACACATCGGAATCCCAACAAACTGTCATGCCACACCTATCACCACCTGGATCCCAACACACCAAAACCTCACATCCATCGAACATGAGATGGAAGTAACTCAAAGTGTCAGCATCACAACACCTCTTCCCAACCTCTGCAAATCTCCCAAGGATGTGATGAGGACCCCACATAGGTGCCAAAAAATGTGTAACTCCTCCTAGGTTGCTGATATAAAACAGATTAGAAGCCTCGAGACTAGAAATCCAACCTATGGTAATGCACACAAAACTATCAGGGTCATAGGGTGCCCGAGTACCAACCCTATGCCACTCTCCAATGCTGAGGAGATGATGCAAATCTCCTCCAAACTCCCGAACAACTATTGTCCTCCAAGGATTACAAAAGAAAACCTTGTCCCAATAAATAGAACAGTCGTCCCCTACCAACTTATGGTATAGAACTCCATCACTGCGGGTCGGACTAATAATGCCATCATGCTCACTAAAACCACAACTTCCCTATAGCCATGCCTCCAATGGAAATTCTTGAAACAAGGAAGTTGCAAACTCTGCCAAGGAAACATCTGCATGATGAAAATCTGATCCCTGACCCTATAAACAACCAGCTGAAAGTAGCAGAGTCGGATACCCGCAGTCTCTGGTTCCATCTTCTGGAGATGGAAACACTCCATCCGACAATGGATGATATGAATCTTGATCCAACCCACACCTACGCACCATCAAATCATCTATGTGTGGACTAAAAGAGAAGTGATGAGCACTCCTTACTATGCAGTCAAGATGGAATGCACCTACTTGCGCCAATAGTTAACCAGCATAGTCATTGGGAACACATGCCTCGTCACTCTCATCACCTGAATCAAGAGGTGGCTCACGTCTCCAATTCTGAAGGGCTGATTGGGTAGTTGCTCTACAAGTCCTCTCTGCGAACCCAATAGCAAAATCCCTATTTGATAGCAACTAGAGGTATTCTGACTTAATTCCCTCAAGGGCACGCATGATAGTTTGCGGACTAGTTATGGAAGTCCCAACTACTACCCCTATCTGCCTTTTCCTCCAATTATGCTAACCACAAGAGGTACTCCACAAACTTGTGTGCTGTCGAAACGAGTTAAGGTTTGGACAACCCTATCCTCAGTAACTATCAGTTGTCCCTTGAATCCTGGTGACTCATTAGGCTCATTCCTACCATCCACCTCAACCAATGCATTACTCAATCTGCTAGCAGATGTAGGAGACGCCCTCCCACTAGTAGACACCCTGCAATCCTCATGCAAATAAGATGGGATAGTGTGATGATTCAACACGCTAGTTACACACAACTCTGCCTCCTCAGCACAAGACTCACCAATAGAAATCTCTACTCCGCCAATGTAAAGACTAGTAACCCTGTCATGTGGATGCATGCACCTCACTGCTAGCTGGTCCACAAGGTGTATGCATCTATGCCTTTGTCGTGTCTGTATCCCGAGCCCTCAATTGGATCTCCCACAAAGATGTATCATGATCCTTGTGATGCAAGCTGTGTATAATGTAGGAAATCTCAAAATCATGTCGGTATGCAATCTCATGCAAGTCTGAAACCTCCTTGTGCTTGACCATCATAGGGGGTTCTCCCCTCCAACCATGAGTACCACTCTCATTTGCAAGTGTCATGGCAGCACTGGAAGGCTGAATTTCTACTGTGGATGATGTTGATTGATCCAAGCTCAATTCCTCACAGAGCTCATCTATCTGAATCTTTGATTCTTGAAGGGCCTTTTGAGTGCTCTTCAGAGAATCTTTGGTAACCTCAAGCTCGTAGGAAAGCTTGTCAACCTCCAAGTAGATCTCACCAAGCATGAGTAGGTGATCTCTATATGAGAGTAACAATAGGTAGTTGGTCTTCATTACCATCAATGCCTCTCCGAGTGCATGGAAACCTACAAGGGAAAGTCCTCCTTCAGGATTGTTCTGTATCCCTGGAATCCTCCAACAATACTTTGCCATCAGCTGAAGAGTGTCATCAAAGTGTCTAATGGTTGCATCAATCTAGTCTTCATTCACCTTCAGTTGTCCTGCCAACTGATTGGACTCCTAAGACCCATCAATCTCATATAAATTTTCTGATTTAGGATCAGCGTCATGCAACATAAAATCTGATTTGTTTTCAAGGCTGATAACAACTCCATGAGCGCTGAAAATGCCATCCTAGGGTTTTGTCAAACAATTATCATGATGTAAGGCATTCTCGTCATCAAACCACTTCAGATTTGAACCCCTTTCCTTCCACCTGCAACTCATCAAACAAGTAGGACCTCAGCTTATTCTCACATTGTTTGAAAACATTGTGAACCAAGTTATAAGAAGCTGTAGACATCACCTGTACTTGCTTTAGAACGGCCAACAATAGGGATAAGATAGGCTGGAAAATTTCATCACTTTCATTAATAATTGAAGCCATAAAAATCCTCATGTAGTCCTGAATAGATTTATCATGTTCCTCACTGATAGAATCCACGAAAAGACGAAACATCTATAAAATATGGTCATTACAATCATAGTCAATCATAAAAACGCACGATCTCACCTATGCCATCAACTCTAGGACCTTGACCCTCTTCCCAAAAGAACTTCTGACAACACCTATCCCATCAAAGCTTCCAATAATCAGCTGCAATACCTCCCTCATTTTTCCAACATTATAAGGAACTTGAGGAGTTGTAATACTTATAATTTCACTGAGGCAAAGAGAAACAATGAGCCTTATCTCCTTGTTTTCATGTCTCAATAACTCGTGCTTACCCAAAGAAGGCATTGCTGGAGTCATAGCTATCTGCAACAAATTAGAAGGCGACTTCTCAACAAGACTCAAACATTCTTCTATTCTTTTCAGTGTGACCAAAGCATCATCCCTAGGTTGAGGTTGATTGTCGACTTTACTACCTGTTTCGTAGAGTAATCTTGCTAATGTCATGTCCCCGAAATGACATTGAAAAATAAATAAATAAAATAATACAAGCGAGAAGCAGAAGAAAGCACGGTTTAGAATTCATATATTGAGGGTGACGCAAGACATATATCATAGTTTGTAAAAACCGTGGTGAAAAGGATACAAATGAGAGGCAGAAGATTCGAAGGGATGGAGCAGCAAGGATGCTACACAAATGGAGGAAGGACGATGGCAGATATGAGAGAAGGACGACTTCACCAAGGATATCGGCCAAGTCATGAAGCGACCATCTCCAAGGCAAACAA
This sequence comes from Sequoia sempervirens, assembly GCA_007258455.2. NCBI lineage: Eukaryota > Viridiplantae > Streptophyta > Pinopsida > Cupressales > Cupressaceae > Sequoia > Sequoia sempervirens. The sequence goes on from VDFB02000003.1 coordinate 771,949,940, forward strand.
CGATTTCAACTAAGAGATAATAATAAATAAATTAATTACTCTTAATTGCAGCAATTAGTAATTAAGGATCACGTCTCTTGGTAAATGAATGTAATGAAGAGTTATACCCCTTGCCTATTCGATGGTATTAAAGGAGAACCTTTCCAAAGCAAAATGATCATTTTGGGGTAAGGAGATTAGTTCGGTCTACATCAGCAAAAAGGACACAAACAAAGGGATAAAGAGATCAGAAAAGAGGACTTAGAATCTGCGGTGCTCCATATCAGGTGTATCCCATCCTTAACACTTAGCAATCAGATGTGAATGTATAATTTCATCATTTGTTTATCATTTCTTGGACATATTTATGCGATCTAGTTTAATATCTCTACTCCTAATAGTATGGCTTGATTACATAACATGGTTTTATATATTCATCTGCTCCTAATAATGTAATTGCTCAATTATGTTGACATTTAAATTCGCACCTCTGGAATGCGTATTTGCAACGGACAGCTATGCACAGATAAACTGCTCTTCAAATTAGGAGGGGAAGCTCCCTCTTGCTGATGGTGTTGAAAGAAAGTAAACTAAGAACTAAGTTGCCTATCTTTTTGATCAGCTTAGAGCACAAGGTTTATTAAACACAAACGCCGCAGCTGAGATTTTTTGTTTTAAGAACTTCAACTACGACTAACTTAAACTAAAGATGTTTCTAACTTCTCGAGTAATACGCAGAGCAAGAGAAACTAGAAATGAACAAGGTTGTTATATTTTTCCTTATGCATCTCCCATATCCTCTCACATTTGCCCTTTGAGATAGTGACACTTTCAGGGCAAGGGGGAATGGAAAAACACTTCTCAATCATATCAGGCTTCAAACTGCAAATTAATCTACCATCAACTGATTGAATCTCCCTTGTAGCCGGGTTGTAATACTTGATGCAAGCGATTACGAACTCAAGACTCTGAACCGATATAGGAATAGACGATGCTGCGAGGAGTCCAGAGTGTCTCAGGTTTCTTATATAAGTGTTGCCTACGCTCTCCAAAGCGTGTAGATCAAACACCGGTTTAATGTGATGCAAATCTGTCTCAGCTGTTTTGACGTAATCATGATAAAGAGTTGATCCAGTCTTGAAAACATTGGGAGTGTACTCCATTTCGGAAAACTTGAAGAATGACTATAAACTCGCCTATGTTCAGACAAGTTTTGAGCAACTTACTATTTTTAGAATGCTGATTTTCTTGCTCCAACGGACAAATTTTTTGAAAAAAAATTTCTAAGAATTTCGTTGCAAGACAACCCAGATCGTCTGTTTTCGAAAATTTTGATTTTATACTGAAAAAGTAGCAAACCCTAATTTCTTCATTTTTTCCCGAAAAAAGCTGGCACCTGGGTTTTGTTCAGAATATGATTAGAAATGAACCCAGTTGATTAGATTTGCAAAACACTGATGGCTGATCGAAAAAGCAGCCAACCCTAGGATTTGAAATTTTCTTGAAATAAAGCTGTGATATGGGTTTTCTTCAGAAGATTGATTTGAGAAGACCCAGATGATTGAAAACTGAATGCACTGAGGATTTCACTAACATGCAAATAAAAAGCATCTACTGCAACTTGATGAAGTTCTTGAAAATTTTCTTCAGAAGAATGACGTGATAAGACCCAGAAGGCTGAAAATTTGAAAACCTTGTCCTTCTTGAAAAATTTGATCTTCTGGATGAAAAAGCATGAAAAAGCAAGGGTTTATGTTGCTAGTCTGAAAAATTTGATGAATAACCAGCAAACTGAGCTCTTGAATCTTGAGAAATTTCTTCAAACTTGCTGCTCCAATTTTCTCTTTTGAATGCTACCTGCAAAAATAATGAAAATTACATTGAAGAGAGGTGTTAAATAGACTTAGGGCTTGAATTAGGTTTGCTTTCTTTTGCTTTTATTTTCAAAACCCTAAAAATCTCTAATCACTGAACTTGGACGCCTTCTTTCTCTTTGCAATTTTGAAATTTTGAAAATCTTGGAAATTTCACTAAGGCATGAGAAGTTGGGCCCCCTTCTTGGCTAGGGGCGCCCACTTCAAGCAGTGTTGGTCATTGTTTTTTATATTTTCAACTTTTCACCATTTTGACCCCCTACTTCGCCTTTGATTTCCGGCTTGCGGACTGATCTAATGAGCGAGTTGAATGATTCATCACAAAGCCAGACCCGTTCTAAGAAGATTGTTCTAAAGGCCTCTCTGGCTAAAAACTTCATTTCGACCTTTGAATTCATGGGAGCCTTTCTTCTCCAGGGGCGCCCATTTTGTCCAGAGTTAGCCATTTTTATGATCTTCAATTTCTTCATTAACTCTTCTTCCACAGATGATCTTGTTGAATCTAGTGATCCAGGCATCGGATTGATTGATGGTTATGCTCGTTGCGAAGTTGAGAAGATCTTGAGAGGGGTCTTCTGGGAGAGACTTCATCAAACAGTTGGGTTTGGGCCTTCAAAAGCTTGGGTGCCCTTCTTGGCTGGGGGCGCCAAAACTCACCAGAGTTAGAATATTTTTCATTTTTTTTCCTGTTTGGCTTTGAATCTCATTCTTAGCTCTCATCAGACCCTCTGTTTAGCTTCTCGTATCTAGCGACTGTGACCTCCGATTGACGTGCTGAATACCTCATTGGAGAGCTGGATCAACTGTGAAGAGATCATGTTAGAGCCACATATGCAAATTCATCTGTTTAGGCCCTTGAAAACTTGGGCGCCTCTTCTCTCCTGTGGCACCCAAACCTTCCAAACTTGGCCATTTTTAAATAATCTTCATTCTTTTTCATCCTGACTTCAGTTTAGATCCTCCTTGTTCAGCTCTAAATTCCGGGCGACTGGATGATCTGTTGACTACACGTCGGACTCGCTACGGAGCTGGAAAAGAACTGAACAACTTTGGTTGGAGGCTCAAATCCTAATTTCATCATTTAATGCCCTAAAAAGATGGGCGCTTATTCTCACCTGTGGCGCCCAAGTCAACCAATGTTAGAAAACTTTCATAGTCTTCATCCTCTTTCTCCATTCTTCGTGCTTCTTCACCATCTCGCCTTCTGTTCTCATAATGCTTATGTTACTTAGCCTCAGGTTATACCATATATGCATAAGTTCATTATTCTCTAGCATATTGCTCTAAATGCCCTAAATTGGTAGTTGATAAAGCATCTTCACATACAATTCATATCTAGTACTAAATATTAATATCTAAGTGTCTGAATCTACTTGTAAACCCCCTTAGGGGAAGGGACCTGAGAAGAGCGATGCATTTCCCTTACAGTCCACCCAGTTCGAAGGAAGTGATGAGCCATGGAGGGGTGGAAATCCCACTTATAGTCCACTCAAAACTTAAGAAAAGGATGGGTCATGGAGGGGTGGAAATCCCACTTATAGTCCACCCAATCCGAAAGAAAGGATGGGCCATGGAGGGGTGGAAATCCCACTTATAGTCCGCCCAATCTGAAGGAAAGGATGGGCCATGGAGGGGTGGAAGTGCCAAGACCACTTGGGAGCTCCACCCATTCCCACAAGAGGGTTGTAATGTCCTAGTTTTTAATGTTTCAGCATAAAATTGAATAATTAATTTAAGTTGTCGAAAAGATGTCAAATTAAAAAAAATAAGACAACTTAAATTAATGGTTCGAAAGTAACTTAAATATTAGACAAGTTAAATTGGATTAATTAAGTTACTTTTTGATGAGTTCTCAGAAGATAAAATTAAAAGTGAAAATGGGAATAAAGGAGAATTCAAGAAGTTAGGAGTGATTACGTGAGGGAAAAGAATAAAAGTTTGGGAGAGCTCATTTGTAGGTAGGCTTGGTTTGATCTGGTTTTGGAAAGCTTGGCTTTCTCGTAACATGAGGACGAAAACCCTCATATTCTCATAATTGGATGAAAACCCAATTCTCTTATGGGCAAAGTCATTCAGATTTCGCAATTGTGCTTAAATTTGTAAATTCGAAATTTGGAGTCTCTTGTAAAAATAATTTGCAAAGACAAATTTTCAGTTATTATTCTATGTTTTATAGATGGTGGAGGAATTGGACAATGGTCTAGTATAGTGAAACAAGAGATTAGATGCTCATTTGAATTATCAATATCCAGCAAAATTGGTCTTGGGAGTTGCACAGTTGAATAAGGTGTAAGAAGGAAACGGTCACCGAATTGAGTAATGTTAATGAACTCGAATAGACTTCTTGGATTTTAGCTACTTTTGTTGATGAAACCTATGCAGGAAGCATTATTGGGTCAATTGGAGAATAAGCAATTGAACCCTCAAAGAAAGAAGGGAGTTTTAATCGTGCCACTTAATCTTTCATCCATATTGAATTTTGCAGGTCACAAATTAATAATAGCAAGGTTCTGTAAACTGTCGTTTTGCTCTAAAACTTGAAAGGAGTTTTGAAAATTCATACGGGAAATATAAAGATAAAATGATTTGATAAAGGTAATAATCCCATCTGTTAAGCCATATTCTTATGGAGAGCTGGGTCACTGGAATTGCGAGTTGATATGCCACTAGCATTAAAAGAATGTTCATATTGCCGTCCCCTGTAGTCATGATTGAAGGAGTCAGGCAGATTTTAATATTTCTGAAGCATTCGACATAAGCCAGAAGTCATTCGGGATTCTAAGGAGTTGTGTTAATCTTTCAATAATCAACTCCTGGATAAAGAGGTGAACTGGTAGCAAGATGACAAAGAGAGTTTGTGTCATAAAAGGAGTTGGAAAATGAACATGAACAGTCGCGAGTGAGGGAAATTGCCGTGGGGTCTTCATCAATTCTAATGCCTTCCCTTTTGGAAATTGTCGTGGGGTCTTTAAACCGCCATACTCTATAGGAAACACATTCAAGTGTTGATGGAGGCATGACGTCGTTAAATGTTTTCAGATAAGTATCAAAAATTCAAATTTGCACTGAATAACCATTCGTATTTCAAGGGGAGCCACGAGAGAGTTAACGATTCTAACTCAAGACAACCATTTCAAGTGGATATCGGGCTCAACTGCCGCTTGAACAAAGAATCAATGCCTAGGGGAAAATATTAAGACATGTCGCCTTTCTTCATGAACTCGTGGCACTAAGGCAGAACCACCGTATATTAGAAGACAAGTAAATGGTTGATGTGGCAAGAAAAGGAGGTGTCATATGGTCTCAACCAAGTAATCCCTTTCACGGTTGCTGCTATCAAAAATGTCAATGTTATCAAATCACCAGGAGTCGTATCTAGCATGAGATGTCATCGATTGATCTAAAGGAGAAGAATCGAGCTGCTTGAAGGAAGTTTGAAGTCTTCGAAGGAATTCTTGTCTTTATTAACAGGTCAGTCTGATATAACATTAAATGCTGAGTGATATAATTTCTAAGGAGATAGCAAAATTGTGTATTAAACTCTCGTGTTGAATAGATTTTTATAATTTTCGTGCAATGTATAAGTATATTCTAAAAATATAGCTTGATCATTGTTGAGACCTATGGATGTTTATCACATTGTATAGACAATTTTTTGTATAGTTCAATTCATAAGGCTATGCCAAGCCTTTAGAAAAAGTGGTTTATTTCTTGCAATATATATATTTATAACTCGTGAGCAATGTTGGTAAATATTTCAAACTGTAAACAAGTCAGAACAACAAAGAGACAACTGTTTGATAAAATGATTGAACAAATGAATTGGTAAAAATCAAAAAAAGTTTTATGCAAAAAGGGGTAGGTTCTTACAAGGTAAAAGTGTTTTCCGAGGTTGGGACATGGTTGGGGAAAGCAAGTACAAGTCACCAAGGGGGAGAGTTGTGGTATACAACCTCTTAGGCTTGGCTATGGCTTCGAGCAGACCCACCATGTTACTCCTAGTTCACAATAGGTTGCATTATTTATAATCTATTAATGTGTTGTCGTTGGTTAATGCTAACAAATGTATATATGCATGTTTGGGGAATGTTGTTCATGGGTTGAATGCAGGTTTTCAATTCCAGATTACATCATCAAGGAGCTATTCATTTGACAAGGTGAAAACCCTAACCCTAGTTTGTGAAAATTGTGACCCATAGGAGAATTCTAGGGCAAATTAGGACAAGGGACATTACAGCCAACCACTTTCCATCATCTGATACCAACTCTTTGTCACTGACTTAATCCATAATTTAAATCTGAAACTGAAATCTATGAGTGTTGGTCATTCAACAAAGTAAAGATGTGAACCACCTGAATTTTATGATTTATCCAACATGATGGCAAGAATACTTGTGCTCTGATATCACTGTAATGTCTCACCCTAGATGGAACAATCTCTATCGCGATTTTACTCAATATTTTGAGATGTCCCTGGCTAGATTTGACCGTAAACTTGCTGATTTGAACCTATGGGAATTTTGCCAAGCACTTGTCAAGCGAAATCTGTACTTGTTGATTGTTGTTTCTTTTTGATAATTTCAAATGCATATGCTGTTTTGATAAACTAAATGACTCAAATGAAAGTGTGCAAGGACTGAAACTAAATGGTAATGCAATGCAATGGATTTTAATGACTTTTCAATGCAACTATATGACTGAAATAGGCACTTACAACCAAGGGACATTAATGCAAACACTTGGCAAGCAACTCAATAACTGAAATCTTTATGTAATAATGCAACTACAGCCATAAGCATTAGCTCAAACACTTATCATGCAATCCTAAAATGTAAATGATAATCTACAGCACTTTGTCATTATGTCAAACAATTTGCAACCAAACTCCTTATAACTCCAAAATGATATTGCAACAATATGATAATGTTTACAAACTGAAAAATAAGATGCAATCAGACCTAGAATAGCTGAGTTTACATGCAACTTCTTACATGAACATGACTGAAAATAAAGTACCAAACTGCTGTGTGTATAACAGCATTACATATGCAATGTTATTGCTATAATGTGACTGTAAATACAAAGGCAAAATGCTGATTGAGTCAGCAAGTGTTGCGAATAAAATTGAGGAACCTGGAATGATGTTGCTGCCAACATGAAACCATTTGATTCTTCTTGAAATAGCTGACTTCAACTTTCTAGATGCTGCGCCATAGCTTCAAGATCCCCCACAAACATCATTAATTTCAAATTTTGTATATGCTTCTTTCTCAAAATTGCAGCTCCTTCTAGTGCGCCCAGCTTGGAATATGATTTCAGAATTTTTCAACCAGCAATGATTAAATTCGTTCCATCCACAAGTCGCCTCTTCTAAGCCAAAAATCGTCCCTCTTTCAAGATTGAAAATCTGCAACTAATCTTCTTGAAATCAATTTTCCTTCAATAGCAAAATTTGCCCAATGGCCACTAAATTTTGGCAAAAATAGGAAGTCTGAAGTAACTCCCTCAATATCCAACTAGGGTTGATATTTCACAACCGAAATTGGTACTTAACTAGCTAGGTTTGGTCTTTCACAAACGAAGACTGGAAATCAATGAAATGTGCTAGTAAAATCTTTTCTTGAATTAAACAACACAACCAGCACGACGCCAACTGGATTAGCATTAGCTTCAAAGAGGAATAAACTGAAAATTGCACTCAACGACAAGAATGTGCACACAAGATCCTTTGAAAGGTGAGGTGCTAACATATGGCAGAGGAAGTAGAATTACAACTGAAAGTAAATACAATTGAAAGCTGAAAGAGGCGGTGAACCAGCCATAAAGATTTCCGCTCAACCACTTAAACAGTGGGGGGAATACTACAAACAATTGAACTAATTCATTCACTGCTGCGGGTATCGACTCATGAATGTTAGGCACCATTACTGATAATCTCTGAAAATTAGCCACATAAGTTTCCAGAGATCTTTGTTGCTTCAGTTGCGCCAATTCTTGGAATCTCAACTCAGGATCCTTGGTATCAAGTCTTTCAATTAGCTTGTTCATAAATTCTTCATAGGTGCGGATGAGGTTATGGCCAAGAGTGACCAAACCGTGAGTCCACCATTCGTGGGCCACTCCGTCCAAGTGCAATGTGGAAAATTTAATTGCATCTTTCTCCGGCATTGCTCTGAGTGAAAGATAGTTATCCAATTTCTGCATCCATGCCCTGGTTGTATACTTATTACTACCATCAAAATGGTCCAAAGTTATCTTTCCCAAAGCTTGTTGAAAATCATTTCTAGGCATCATAGGAGGACGATGCTCATTTCTTCCACCATTTCTCCTACTCCTTTGATTGATGAATTGATCAAAGGTCCAAGCATCTCTCATATCAGGGGGTAGAGAAGCATACTCCATATATGCTTGTCGAGCAACATCTGTAAACCGAATAACAGCCTCCCCTTGTGGTTGTTCCTCCCTTGGAGTGAAGGTAGGAAAGAGAGGTCTAGCAGAAGATCCACTAGTGGATGCAATGTGTTGTCCGACAATCCTATCACTTTTATTCTATGTTCCACCAAGTTTCCGGGACGGGGGGACGGGGGGACGGTTGTATAGTATATATATATATATATATAGGGAGAGAGAGAGAGAGAGAGAGAGATAAATTTTAAAAATATAGGGAAATTTCAAATTTAAGATATTCATATGAGTAATGATAATCATAACAATCACCAATCATATTGACATATGCATCATAGAATCGAATTATCAAACAAATTAATACTACAGCTACCTAATTGCATCCATGGACCATAATTCAAATTCATGTCAAATAGTCAATGTGCATATGATATAAAATAATAAAATGCCCAAAAGGCTACAAGTTTGTACTACAAATGTCAAAATGACAAAGTCACAAGTGTCCAAAGGCAAAACATAGAAATAGAAAGTATGATGATTGCCACTACTCGGCATCTGCCAACACTGCATCAAAATCAGACTCATAGTCTGAGTCACTGTCACTGTGAGGGGCTGGCTCATCTAATGGAACTCCAACCAATCCCTCCTGTCTCTCCTCCTCATCAATTTGTGTGACGTCCTCTGGATCAACATCCCATCGTAATGCTGGAGTCTGTCTATACTCAGGAGTCTGACGATCCTGGAGTCGCAAAGCACTATGCACAGCCACTAATTTTTCTGCCCGTCTAGAGGTCAGCCTATTCCTCTTGATAGAGTGAATAAAGCCGTATGTTGACCAATTCCTCTCTGCAGCAGAGGAACTAGCAACCTGTGAGAGGAGACAAAATTTAAAAACTAAATTAGTAATTTAAATTTACTAATTAGGACATTCAATTTAAATTATGATTATATAAATGTTCAAACTTCAACACTATCACTCATCTAAATCAAATTATGTTAATCTAAAGTATTACCTGTGAAAGGAGGCGAACAGCAAGCGTCCTCAATTGTGGTGCATCCTTCCCATGCCATGACCACCATCCAATAGGATCCCTTTGAGCTACTGTAGTTCTATCTACCCTGGCCTCTGGTTTGCCGAATGTTGGACCACGGAGATTAACAAAGTCAGTGAACTGTGTACGAACTAGACTAGCCTCCTCAATTGAATATATTTTTGCAAGGGCCCTCATAAACCCTTCTTTCACCTCATCATCATCACAAGGAGGCATCCTACCAGGTCTAGGTACATACCATTTGGGATTAAGAGCAAAGGTTGCCATATGAAGCGGGGTGTTCATAGTGTTCCACCGCCTTGTCACAATGGGCCTAATTTTTTGCTCATATAATCCCGAATTAGGATCCCTATCAGAAATTGCTTTCTTCATTTTTCCAAGCATGGAGTCAAAAGTTTCATAAATCTCTCCAAGACTTGGAGAGTCTGTATCAGCATATCTAATGACATCCACAACAGGTGAAATGATGGAACAAACAAATCTGCAAACAAAAATTTGAAAAAAGACAACTTAGAACTCAGAAAATAAAAAAATATTAATAATAAAATCATATATATATATTTTTATAAAATCAGCAATCAATAACAAATTGAAATTATTAATTAACAATTTTTTTACCTCACATTGGACCACCAATTATCATCAAGAATTTTTTGTTTGATGCTTCTCCCTTCTGCAGTGCTTGCCATAGCCCATCTATTCCACTCTGAATTAACCATCATCAACTGTAGAGCCTCCTGTACCTCAAGCATCCTCTCTAACAAAATAAAGTAGCTGGCATACCTTGTTGCTACAGGCTTGAGAAATTCCTTCCTTGAAAATGTCCTAAAGAGGGCAAGTGAGGTGTGATGGTTGCAAATAAACATTTGAATGTCTCTAGCATCTACAACCACCTGGTGCACCCAATCCATCTTCCCTATGTCTTTCAATGCGTTGTTCAACGCATGAACACAACAAGGGGTCCAAAAGATGTGCTTGTAAGCACTCTCAACCATCAAACCTGCTAATCTGCACACACGTGCTGAATCAGTAACCACCTGCACAACATTGGTTGCCCCAACCTCCTCTATAGCCTCTTTCAAAATATTAAATTGGAATTCTGCATCCTTGCGCTTCCCAAAACAATCAATGGCTCTAAGGAAATATGAACCAGCTGAACATGTGACTATGATGTTTATAAGTGGCCGTTGTCTAATATCGGTCCACCCATCCATGATAATAGAGCAACCTGTTCTAATCCAACACTGTCTCATGTCCTCCATCACCACACTCACCTTAGAATATTCTTTTTCAAGGAGTGTAGTGCGTAATTTATGTTCTCCAGGGGGAATGTATGAGGTACCAACATTTGCCACATCTCTAAACATTTGTTTGAAGTAGGGAGAACGTGCTACATGGAATGGGATAGCATGGGCATAGAAAAATTTGGCAATGGAAGAATCTGCCACATCTCGTGCTTGCACATTGAACATATTTGCAACTGTATTTTGCTGCTCACTAGAAGTAGCAGCCTTCCTCTTCCCTCTTGTGGAAATATGAACACCACCCGCACCACTACTACCACTACCAACACTAGGACTACCAAGCATAGAGGGCATAGGTGAGGTTGAATGTGCGGATTGAGTTTGCATAAGCTGATCCATAGGCCTTCCTCCGGCCTCCATGTGCAATCTATAACACTCCATCCTCTCAAAATCTTTTATATCTTTACAACCCTTGACCCCATGGCCTCCAAAACCCAATAGATGAGAATAGACTCTTGTATAGCTCCCATTATATTTTTCTTTGCAAATGTGACATAGCCACAATCTACTACCCCCAGTGTTTTTCCCTTTGCCTTTGTCTATACGTGATGCTAGTTGAAGAAGAGGTTTTTTAGAATTAAAAGGGCCTTTTGCATATTTTTTCAAGTCTTCAGAAGGGATATCAAATGGGTTTGTTTGAGGCTGCCCCATATGAATTGATTGGTTTTCTTCCCCCCTCTCAACATCCCCACTATCTTCACTATTGCTGCTCATTTTGTTTTCTTTTGGTTTTTGCAAACTGAAAATTAAAAAAAAAAAAACAAAAAATCATACATTTTATCATTTTAACTTAGAAAAAAATGAAAAAAAATGAAAGATAATGGAAGAATAACTTACCTCTTTCACTTCTTTTGTTGGTTGCTTCCTTAATGCTCTCCTTTCTTCCTCCTAAATGCTGGTTTTTCTTCTCCAACAACTCCTTCAAACCCTCCTCTTTCTCTTCTCACTTTTGCTCTTGGCTGCAATTTTATCTTGGCAAGTTAAAATGAGATCAAATGAAGGTAAAAAAATGTTTTAAGTGGCCATATTAGGGTTGGGAAGGCATGGGGCCCACAAAGGAATGTTTTAACAAAGAAAAAAAATTTAAAAAACTTTTATTTTTATGTTATAAATGCTGTTGGGCGATAGGGGAAGGTCGGCCGTCCCCGGGACAGTCGAGGGACGGCTAGGCGTCCCCTATCCGTCCCCTGGACAGCTGGCAGTCCCCTTTCCATTCGGGGACGTTTCTTCTAATCGGGGACGTCCCCGAATTTCGAGGACTTTTGGGGGACGGCTGACAGCCATCCCCTAGGCGTTTCCTGTCCCCGAAACGTTTCCGGGACGGATACGGGGGGCAAAAACCTAGGGGACGCGTCCCCGTGTACCCTTGCTTTTATTTACCTCAAGACTGTTGTTGTTGTTATTTCCATTAACTCCACTGTTTTCACCAGTTTGATTATTTTGGGGCTGAATGATATTATGTGATGCTTGCTGATCCAACTTGGCCAATAATCGGGACATCATGTCAATCATCCCATCAAACTTTTTTCCATTCTTGCCTCCTTTTCTTCATAAGCTTGCCTAAGACTTTCTGACATGTTTTCAATTGTTTTACCAGCTCCTTCAAGATCTCTTACAGCTTCTGAAAATGTTTCTGCCTATGGAACGGGTGGAAATTGATGTTGAGTTCTGGCCTGACTTCTGGTCAATGGTCTGGTTTCTCTTTCACTCATCAGACAACTAACAGCTGAAAGTCACAGGAAGGCAGGGTCTTCTGCTCTGATGCCACTGAAATGTGCTAGTAAATTTTTTTCTTGAATTAAACAACACAACCAGCACTACGCCAAATGGATTATTGTTAGCTTCAAAGAGGAATAAACTAAAAATTGCACTCAACGCCAAGAATGTGCACACAAGATCCTTTGAAAGGTGAGGTGCTAACATATGGCGGAGGAAATAGAATTACAACTGAAAGTAAATACAACTGAAAGTTGAAAGAGGCGGTGAACCAGCCATAAAGATTTCCGCTCAACCACTTAAACAGTGAGGGGAATACTACAAACAATTCAACTAATTCATCCGCTGTGGCGGGCATCCACTCATGAGTGGGAATTCACCACTTTTTCAGTGGGTACAATGAGAGAATTAGCAAGTTCTTTTTCCCACACTGGCGGTAAAGCATCCAGGGGTTACAATGTGATAATTAAACACAAATAAAGCAGCAATTAAATGGACTGAAACAGTACTACTGTTATCAGCCTTACAATGAAGAGAACTACTACAAATTATAAGTGTTTTTCAATAGAATCAAAGTACAACTGATAGAAGATGATCTCTCTCTATAATACCCTTCAAAATTATTGAAAACCAAACCAAAAATCTGAACCTTAAGCAATCTTATTTTTAAACCAGCAAACTGTGAATCAATGAAATATTCATAACTCTTTCATTTTACCTCTGAATTGAATGAAGTCAAATGCAGATGCTCTCTAGGAGGTTGGCGCCCAAAATGCAACAAAGAAGCAGCCTCAAAACACCTTCAATTTTTTGGGACAAACTTCAATGCACTCTTAAAAAGTACGACCTGGCTAGGAAGGGCGATTTTGCATTATAAAATTACATACTCTGAAATAAAATCCGACCTTCCATGGAAAGGTTTGCCCTTAGCAAAACTACCCAGAACAATTTGCAATCTTATCTAAGAGCTGTGAACAAAAATCGATTTCAGTTGTAGGTGAACCAGCAACTCAAAATTGACAAAAACTCCAAAATTCTTCAACAATTGAGCTCCATCTGCTAGTCTGAATGAGAAGCAGTAAAAAGACCAACTAGGTGTTATCTTTCAAACACGAAATTGGATTGAAACTATGAGGTAAGCATCCCTTGAAGTAAAAACCAAGTTGTCATTTCGACAACATAACATTAACATAAGTTCATGGATGCCAAATGCTGGAGCAAAGCTTCATTTTTAAAGAAAAGGAGATAACTCTTCAATTTCCCATCAAGGTACGCCAAAAGCCACATTTGAAACTTTTCAAATTTCAAAATGTTATTAATTCCTCCTCAAGTGGCGTCCATTTCAAGACATAATAAAAACTTAATAAAAATTATAATTTCCTTTAATGAAGGTGTCCCCCTTCATGTCCCCCTTTTTAACACAACATGAAGTTAGAGCACTAGGCCATGGGGTCAACATGAAATTATAACAATACTGCCTTGAAATGAATTATTTCACCAACATAATACTTTTAAAAGCCAAAACTCAATCCCAAGCAACTGCTCCAATTGAAAATGAAGAACTGAAGAGCTGACAACTGCTCACTGCCATAAATAGTATTTACTAAAATAGTAAACACCCAGAAATGCCTCAAAACCTCCAAGCAAGGAAACCCTAAATTTACCTCAATGAGCCTACAGGCCTCCGGAATAGGTTGATGAGCAACTGAGCTGATCACTAATGAGAAGGGGCCATTACAATGAACAAGCTAAGCATTCAACTTTAGCAATGTAGTAGAAAAGGTGTATTCAACTCAAGGTGCCCAAATGTCATGTCCCCGGAATCTCAACATTAAGATAATAATTAAATAAGATAAAAACATAATAAAAGTATAAACATTAGTAATTATAATTATCACTAAAATAATATTATAATTAAATTATCAAAGATAATATCGTAAATATTAAAATATGAATTCTAATAATTTAAATATTTTTATAATATAAAATATAATAATATATATTGAAAGAAATAAATGGAGCAAGCAAAGAGATAAGGAATTAAAACAAGATAATTATGGAATATAAAATTGTAAATAATGGCAATTTAAATAATAAAATAAATACTAAAAATGTATCAAATTAATATAACACAATAAAATCAATCAATATAAATATTATCATAATTATCAAATAATTATTAAGAGATAATATTATAAATATTAAAATATACATATTTAAATAATAAATATAAATAATATTAAAATATAATACACATCAAAACAAAATAATAAATATAATTGGAGATATCATTAAGGAATGTTTAACTAAAAGTCATGACCATTTGTGGGGTTATCTCTATTCAAAGAGATGCCTCTCTTCATGGAGGTATAAGAATATAAAATAAAAAAGGGAGGAAAAAAAAAAGAGATATAAAAATACACATCAAATTTTAAGAAGATAGAAGAGTAAAGGAATGAAGATATAAAAAGGAGATCTATCAATAATGTGTAGAGAACAATAAAAATAGAAATTAGAAAGGTTTGGAATTAGTTTTCAAAGGCAGCAATCATTTCAAAGGGTTGTGTCTCTTCTAATGAATGTCTCTTTTCAAAAAGATACATCTTCTCATTTGAATGTGAAAATATAAAAAGAGAAAGAATGAGATAAGTATAGGGAGGAAGAATGAGTAGTGAAAGGAATAAAATGGAATGTGAATAAAGGAAGGAACATAATATGATTTGAAGGCAGATTGAGGATAAGAAAATAAGGACCAACAACTATAAAAGGTATTTAAGTGGTAAGTTACAGCCCCAACTACATTAAGCTTGTGATTCTAGGACAAGATTCAAGATTATCCCAAAGGGGGACATTACACCAAATGCATAGCCCAAGCTTCTTTTTATACTTTTCATACCTCATCACCAAGAAGCTTTTAGAATAAAATATTATTTTATTTCATTGACTTTTTGATATTATTTTATTTTTAGTCACTTTACTATTAAATTAATTAAATATAAAGTCACCTTATGATATTGTATTTTTAGGATAACTTTATAAATAATTAATTTAATATTTAATTTAATTAAAATAATTAATTAGTCATCCTCATGAAATAACAATATTTGGATAACTTAATTAATCAAATTAATTAAATCACCATACCTCCAATTCGGGGACATGACATATGTTAAGCGATCATAGCAATTTGACACATTGTCATTTTGTCAAATAGATGGCATGAAAACTGAACAGAATATTTCAAAGGTTTGATATTTGCATTCTCAAATGATAAACTCAAAGAAAATTACATTGCACTTCCATTTGCTTCATACTAATAAATATGCATTACATTCAATGAGGCATTCTATGTATATGTATTGCAAACATATACAGATTGACACTTCTTGACAAAAAAATTTGAGCAATGACAATGAGTAGATTCACACTTAAATATTATTCCTGAAATGTATAACAGCAGTATATATCTCAGATATGCACTAAGGAAATAATACTAAAATACTCGTGTATTAATTCCCAGGCATAACGATTGACAAGGCTTCAACACTTGCAGCGCATGGAAGATGGTTTTCCAAAGGTAGATGCCTTGTATACCAGTCTGCTATTGCAGATTGGCGCCCAGAAATCTGATTACTGCCCTCATACTCCACGCTGAGTCTTTAATCAGACCCATCACTCCTTCATACAGCCATGCCACCCTTCTTCTGACCCATGGCTAGCATATACACAACAGCAATGATATCAAAGAAAGCTCATGTCCAGCAATACTTCTTTAGATATTTCCAATCACCATCTCCTCAAATACTCCAACAATCTCTAAAACCCACATCCAAATCAGTATGGACACTACGCATTCAATGCAACACAAACCCTTCATAAATTCCTATGAATACTTCTGTACTGGAATAATAATCAATGTATTTGCAATATTCTGATGAATCTTTCAAACCCTAAATAAGAAAACTTCCTAAATTCATTGAAGCACAAGCACAACCTCTAAATGAAGTTGTCGATAAGCAAGCTTGGGAGATCTCTCACTCCTGTACCAAGCTGTTCTTCCTGAGGAATTTTGTCCTCAAAAAACTATGGTTTTCACAACTAGCAAACCCTTGTTGAAGCTCTTCATCAAATTTCTCCAAAACAAGAATGATAATCATGAATGAATAAAATGAGCTTCAAATGCCCTTTTATAATTCTCAACTTCACCTCAAGTTCACTTTTAAATTTCACTTCATTCAATTTACGTTTTAATTTTGGTGCACAACTTTATAATATAAAGTATACTTTAACAGTCACTTATATCTCCCCTTTTAAAATGACACTTTAACTTATATTATAAAGTATACTTTAAAATCACTTATATCTCTTTTATAATAAAGTCCCTTTTTAAATATTTTAATAACGCATAAAGTTAAATTATTTAATTTAACTTTATTATTTGGCATTATTATTATTAAATGCATAGGACCAATATTAACCAATATAACTCACAGATATAATTATGCCACCATGCCCAAATATAGAAACTCTGTCAGCTGACCATACCAGTTACTTATTATAAATAGTAAGTATGAGCAACACATCTAAGTGGCTTACTAAAAATAGTAAGTGTGGGTCAAAGTGTCCAGAATGGCCTCTGAAAGGCACAACACAAATAAACTAGGACACTGAGCTAAAGAGTACTGAAATAAGCACCAAAAAGGCATGTTGAAGAACCAAAAATCACCCTCGAAGGGGTCCCCTGAATGCCCTATTAGCCTACTGGGACCAATTGATAGACTAACCACTCCATCTAACCATTGCCTACGGAAAGGGGACATTACATAGATCTAAAAACACTAGCATTCCAAGGCAAAAAGAGAGGCATACCCCTTGCAAAGGTGCAAATGAGGGGCAGACTTCATGCTAAAGTATAGACCAAAAAAATGCACTCCCAAGTATGATGTCGTCTCTAGAAGTTCCCCTTTGTAGAAAAATTGGAATCTAGAGAGAAAGAACTTGGAGATAATGAAAATCATGACCTTAGTTTTTCTATGGTTGACCATAAGCTATCGAAGTTCACAAAAAAGAGCTAGGGAATCAAGTTTTCATTGTATGCCATCAACAAACTGAGAGGAAGACAACATTGTCAACAAAAAATAAGGCTAACTATAACCACCTTGTTGGCGTTTAAATTAGCACCTCTGGAGTGCTATTTGTAAATGGTCAGCTATTTCAAATGTTTTGCAACACTTCTTCGTTATTTAGAGAGGAGAAGTCCCTCTTTTGTTGATTTATGCGTAAATGAAAGGTATGAAGTGAGTAAACTACTATCCTATCTTTTTTACTCAGCGATAGGACACAAGGGTGCATAAACACAAGTGCGCCGCAGCTAAGCTTTTTCTTTGGTTTCGGCAAATCTTAACTACGACTAAAAACTGGATTTTAATCTATCCTATATCCTCAAGATTAACAGAGCATGAGGGCATAGGAGCGGGAATGGATGGTTCGATCACTTGGTCGAATAGGTCTCTCAGGATGCATCTAAAGGCTCTGAACTCCCAAATCCGTACTGAAATAGAACTCACACAAGTAATCCTTACGGTAACTTATATCTTAGGATTCCCAAGGAGGTACCAAGACCTTTTCGAGGTGTAGGCTTAAAAGTAAGATACGAGAAACAAACAAAAGGACGATAATCTTATCTCCTAAATTTCCAAGGAGGCACCAAGGCCTTTCCGAGGTGTAGATTGAAAACAGACTATTGGATACAACAAACAATGATAAAACTTTGAGACATTAGATCAAAGGCATAGTAACTCTCCTGATTTATTTTCTCAATATTCCACCAAAGAATACACGTTGGCACAACAGCTTATCTCAAAGAGATAATCACACATGCTGCAATCAAACCAATGAAACATGAACAAATATTGGACACACCTATCCGAGTAGAGAGATCATAAGCTGTACTTAGTGCTTAACTACAACAAATATGATCCAAGAACATATACTAAGCGAACAATATGAAGGAAAAATTGCTCAGCGTTTTGCTACCGTGAAGTAAAGTTAAACAAATAATGAGCCTAACGCTTTTATTTATAGAACTCAAAGGAGTAGGCAACCCTATAATCTCCTTGAGTTAACAATGAGTTCTTGCCAATCAATTAGTAAGATTTAATCCTATGAAAGGGGAACAAATAGTTAACAGGAAATTTACTTTAGTTAACTGAAACTAAATGAAGAGTCAACTGGAAACTACTTCAGTTGATTGAAACAAGACTAAAAGTGAACTTTAATATACATTAGGTGTCTCTAAGATGGACATCCATGATTTATGGGATAAGTCATCCATGATTAGTGGAGTCAAAACAAACATCCACGATCAATGGAAGTCAAAACAAACCACCCCATAAATAGAGATAGACATGCATGATTCAAGGGACAATTGGTTAACTTGGAATGAGTCATCAAGTTAACTAACTGTTAATCATAAATGCCTTCCTAGAGACTAGGACGTCCCAGCCTAGGTGTCCTTTCACACCTCACCACCTCCGGTCAACAGCTCCTCGATCCATGTATTGACTTCTTCCGCCTCCGGATAGTCAATTCTTTGATGACGTGGCATCTCCTCTCCTTGCGCAAGCTGCTGCTCTTGGTAACTTTGGCGGCTCCATGCTTGGAACGACCTCTTCGCAGCTGGTAAGCCAGGGTGCGTACTGCCACGCGGGTGAAGGTAATACTAGTCTTTTAGCTGCAAGATCAACCTTTCTTTCTTCTTCTTCCAGAGTAATTGTTGCAGCTTTCCATTGAGCGGGTGATGTATTCTTTTTTCAAAGATAAAAATCCGCAGACTGTTGATGATGTTTGTTTGCTCTCCAACAATATGTGTAAGATCTGGTTGGAGAGTTGTTGGTGCGAGGTTTGGTTGTTCAATTGGAGCCCAAGGACGCCAAATTGCCATTTCGTGAAGAAAAACTCGCCTATTAACTATAAACATGGGTATGTTTAGACAACTCTGAAAACCCTTAAAAATAGCGTTGCCTACTAAGAAGTATTTTTTTGGAAAAAATTTTGACACATGGGTTTTGTTCGTGCTTCAAAGCTGAACAAACCCAGTTCGTTGAAATTTTGATTTGATGACTTTTCCAAAAAAAATCCCTAAAAATAGGGGCGACAATTTTGCTGATTTTGAAAAATTTGAAGAGATGGGTTTCTCTGGAAAATTATGTTGATCACACCCAGTTGATCAGATCTGTGATACCCTGCTATTTACTATGACATGCAAGAATTTTAGACATAATAGAAGAAGATGAGAGGAAGAATATAAGTTATTGCTGCCCTCTCTGAGAAAATTCTCTGCTAGATGCAACCTCTGAAAAGACAAACTTTCCCTGTCACTAATCTTCGAAAAATCACAAAGAACGATTGAAAAACCTTCTTCAGATCTTGAAAAACGTCCTTGGAGAGCTTATTGTTGTTCAAACCCTCAACCTACAAAAAGAAATGAACATAATGGACGCCTAGGCTTGATCATATAGAGATCTGTGCTTGAATCCATGAAGTTTGGGAGCCTAACTCATGATCTAAACCTGATTTGGCTTGATCTGGAGTTCAAAAGGTTGATTTCCACTGATTGTGGGTGAGTTGGCCAAGTTTGCCTCCAAAATATCTTAACAAAAGTCAACAAACTTGCCTTTGACCTTTTTAGGCATCCCTTTTGAGTTTGAGTGCTTTTTCATCATTTTTCGCTGATGAATGACCTTTGTTTGATCATCGCTCCAGATTGATCAGTTGATCCTAAGCAGCTACTGATAGATTCATTGTTGAGTTGGATCTAAACTGAAGAGATATGCCTGGGAGGCGTTAAGCTAGAAAACTGAGTTTGAGGCTCCGGAAGATTGGGCGCCTTTCTTTAGCAAGGACGCTTTTGCACTTGCCTAAGTCAATTTTTAGTATTTGTGTTTCAACTTCTTCATTTGGACCTCCCGTGCTTTGATTTGATCTCCTTGTTGATCAGTGAGTCGAACAATCATGTTTGATGATTCATCAGGTGTCCAGCTCAGTCCTGCAAAGGATGGTTGGTATTGTAGTTTATGGAAGTCAATTTAAGGTCCTTGAAAACAAGGGCGCCCCTAGCCAGCAGGGGCGGTTTTGCTCTTTCTGCCATTGATTTTCATCTTGGAAACTGCTCCAGTTTGATCTTCACTCCAGGTTGATTGCCTCGTCGAATTCCTGTGCTAACAGCTTCATTGTTGAGATTAACCCAAACGGTGAAGGTCATCTTGGAGAACCTTCTGCCATCTGACAGCATTTAAGGGCCTAAAATAAACGGCGCCTTTCTCTAGAAAGGGCTCTTTTTCCCATGCCTTAGCATGTTTTATCATGCTTTACATTTAGTCTCTTTCTGGGACATTTTCCACTTGATTGTTTCCACCGGTTGCCTGGCAAGTCTGATGAAAGTGCTTTTGATTTGATCGAGAAGCCGGTTGATAGCTGAACAAGTTCATTATACATAGCAACTACTGACAGGGTCATCAGGTACTTCAAAACGATGGGTGCCCCTGGCCAGCAGGGGCGCTTTTAGCTTGTATCTTACTGATTTATCCTTCAATTGGCATGTTCAGTTGATTCATCACTACAATCGTTTGACTCATCTCTCAGGCTTACTGACAGACTCGTTGTCGAGCTAAAACGGGATCGGAGAGATCTCTCGAAGGTGACATTTCTCAACAGGTTACATCTTGACCACCTCATTCAAGGGCGCCTTTGCCTGTCAAGGGCGCTTTTTCCCATGTTGAACAATCATTTTTGATGATTTTCATAACTGCCTCTTTGTGTTGTGTTGACATTCATCGGTGATCACTTCGTCAAATGATCTTGCTGATTGTTTCGTTGTCGAGCCAACAAAAGAACGTCCACGATGACTGCCTTGGATGATTCAACAGGCTGTGTTTGCCCCCTAAGATTGAAGGGAACCTTTCTCTGGAAAGGGCTCTTTTTGCATCATGGACTGATTTCTCCTCCATAACATTTCCAGAGTTGGTCAAATTTCAACCTTTCTAGTTTCGAGAATCTCCTTCGTCAAACCGCATCTTTTTAGACCTTTTTCGCCATGGTTGCATCGTTGAAGCTTTTGAAGCTTAGCTTTCAACACCTGGTACTGGCCAATCTGCCATTAATGGCTGCGAAGCTCCCAACTTTGTTCCTGAAAAACAGAAATAGACCCACCAAAGTAAAACGCGTATTTTGATGATTCTAACTTGACCAATGTGATCGTGAAGTCATTTAATACTATGAAAATTATTTTCAATCATTTTCGAGAAGGTCCTATTTTCAGGGGTTTGCCCGAAAATAGGGGTATAAAACCCTAATTTTCAATTTATCGAAAATTTGCACATACGTTCCTTAACAGAAACCCACAAAGACCTTATGTTTGGTTTGACCTAAAACATACTTTTGATGGCATTTTCACATGATTTAGCTCAATTTATACAGAATGCCAAAAATTTATTTTGGGTACAACACACCTCATGTAAATTACAATCATCATATAAATGGGTATGTTGTTGAAATAAACTCCTCTAACATTGAATCATTAAGAGGCAATGAATAATTTATCATGAAGTGGCAATCAATAAATACAAGAGAATAATCAGTTTTAGAGAAAACCAATTAACCACCTAGCAACTACTATATGTTAATAATAACATAATTATTACAATGATGTCATATAATAATATGATTTTGTTGTAACGGAACAATCCAATGCTTATTACATCATTAGATCAAGAGAACAAATCAAAAAAGTTTGAAAAGCTTCAAAATTCACTACTACAAGAGATTTGGTAAAGATGTCATTGTGTTGCTCTTAACTAGAACAGTATTGGAGCTAGATATTCTACTTCTAGACATGTTTCCAAATTTAGTGGCATCGTACCTCTTAACTTGAACAATATTGGAGCTGGATATTCTACTACTAGACATGTTTGCAAATATAGTACCTCACCATCTACATGTCCAACATTGTGGCATAAATTTTAGCAAATGTATGCCCAATCATAATGGACTTGTACATGCTAGGGCTATAAGGATCCTTGAACTTATGAATAGGGTGAATGATGTGTTGGGTGCATGATTGAGGAGCATGTAAACACACCACCTCAATGAAGAGAATGACATGCTATAAAGCAAGGGAATCCCCAACATATTTGATGAATTAAGCTTGGAGACCTTCACAATGAGTTGCTTTGCTGGTGCATAGCTTCAAAATAGCTCTCTTGATGGAAAAAGTCAAGAAGACAAAGGTGGATGCTAGAGGAGTGAGGGAAGTGATAGTAGGATGGTTTAGAACATCATAGAGAGAACTAGAATAGGAGATCCATGTATCAAGGGTGATGTCAAAAACTGTGCTTTTTCTCAAGAGAAGAGTACACCAAAGGGTCTTAGGTGAACGGTGGAGATCAACAAGGACTGCAAGTTGCCTAGATGTGTAAGCATTTTAATTCACACCTTCTGATGGACACAAAATGAAATAGCATTTATAGTAAGTCGTTCAATGAGTTACAACAGGAAGCTCCTTTTGACCTAAAACCTAAAGATTTCTGAGTATGAAACACAAACAAATTGAAATTAAGACCTATCTTTCTGTTTCTCATTATATAGCACAAGGCAATTCAGCTCTTCTACACTAGAAATATGTTTTCTTTATAAATCTATCTATTGCACAAAATAATCTAAGATAACTAAAAGATGCTTACAATTCTCAATTAAACACAAAGATCAAAACTCATAAGCGAGACAAGACTAGAATGGAAACAAACATTAAGCACAAGAGAATTATACACAAAGTTGCATGACTTCTTTTGACAATAATTATAATACAAAGCTTACAATAATTATCAAATTGTACTCAACACAAATACAATTGAACGTCAAAATCCAAAACTTAGTGAACATAAAGTTCAGCAATATACAAGCATGAAAATCACTATCAGCCCATCTAAGAGCAAAATAGCACGTATTAATAATATTTACAAAGCTTGGCATGAAAATAAGTTAAAGAAATCAACTATTACTTTTCTAGGAATATCTTGATTGTGTGAATACAATTTTACAACAAAATATCCTAGCTAGTGATTCTAAAACTAAATTCATGCAACTATCAATTAAATTGATGGTTGGAATTATTACAAAACTAATCATAAATTATTCAAAGTCCATATCACTTGTATGTAAGGAGATTCAAGAATAGATCTTTTCTAAAATTCAGCTCTCTCTAAATAGTACACTAGGCCAAAAATAGAGATATCTCAAAATAGCTACTTTGTAGCTTCACAAAAAATTCCTTCAATGTAGCTTTTACTTGTTAAAATCTTTAAAAAACAAGAAAGGAAGTCTATTTTCTGCTCATGAACAGTATTGTTGAACTTATTTTAAGAATTTTGAATGAAAGATGGCCTCCTTCATACATAGATGTTCTAAACTTCTAATTTGGTTCACCTAAATTAAAATAGTGCCACCATTATTTTTTCTATCACCATTATTTTTTCTATCAATAAATGTGACGAGAGGGGCTAACTCCCTTTATATTAATATTGAAAACAAATTTGCACATGGGTCAAGAAGACTAAATGTCCCTATGATAAACCCTAAAATCAAAACTCATTACAGAGATATCCTCATGCTAATGCAGATTGGTATTTGTTGGTGTACATTTTATCATCCA
>VDFB02000003.1:771974076-772151420 GCA_007258455.2 Sequoia sempervirens
GGCTAGAAGTCCCCCAATCGTATCAGGGACGCCCAGGAGTCCCCCTTTTGTCAAAGTAAAAAAATCTTTTAATTTTTGACAAATTAAATAAAAATTGCTTAATAATATTAAATATTTCATCATATTTGATAAAAAAATTAATTTTTAATTGCTTGTAAGTTAATTATATTATGAAATAAAATAAAATTGCGTGATAATTAATAAATAATAAATATTAAATATTATTATATTTCATTAAATAAAAATTTGATAAAACATTTAATTTTTAAGCATAACTATTTAATATTATAATTTATTGTCAAATTAAAAAAAAATTAATGAATTTTTAAACAAACTATTATTTAGTTTAAATTTACAATAATAAAATAATAAAATAAAATTAAAATAAGCATAACTATTTAAAATTTTAATATTATTGTAAAATTAAATAAAATTACGAATAAAATAATAAAAATTAAAATTTAAAAATTACGAGTAATAAAATTAATTTTTAAACAAACTATTATTTAGTTTAAATTTAAAATAATAAAATAATAAAATTAAATTAAAATAAGCATAACTATTTAAAATTTTAATATTATTGTAAAATTAAATAAAAAATTACGAATAATAAAATTGATTTTTAAACAAACTATTATTTTTAAAATAATAAAATAATAAATTATTTAAAAATTACGAGTAATAAAATTATACCCTTTAAACAAACTATTATTTAGTTTAAATTTAAAATAATAAAATAATAAAATTAAATTAAAATAAGCATAACTAATAAACTATTTAATATTATTGTAAAATTAAATAAAAAATTACGACTAATAAAATTGATTTTTAAACAAACTATTATTTTTAAAATAATAAAATTAAATTAAACTCAAATATAATGAAATATAAAATATTTAACTAAAACAATGTTCAATAAAATTTAAATTTAAAATACTAAATAAATTATAACATTGCGTCTTTATTTTCGCCGCTCAACTGAAGGCTAAAAATTAAAATAATAAAATCGAAATCTTTTAAGTTTTAATTTTAAACTTTTATACAAAGTTTTTTAACTTTGCATGACACGGCACAGCTAGGGTAAAGGATATAAAAATTAAAATAATAAAATCGAAATCTTTTAAGTATTAATTTTAAACTTTTATACAAAGTTTTTTAACTTTGCATGACACGGCACGGCTAGGGTAAAGAAAATAAAAATAAAAATAATAAATTCGAAATCTCTTAAGTTTTAATTTTAAACTTTTATACAAAGTTTTTTAACTTTGCATGACACGGAACGGCTAGGGTAAAGGAAATATGCCAACAGAGGAGCGCCCAGGAAATACTGCCGACAAAGGAGCCCAGGAGAAAATACGCAACATAAAATGGAGCTGACGCGGTGAAGGAAAATACGCAGCACAAGAGCCGACGTGTTAGACTCACAAGTGCGCGCAGGTTGCATAAATTTTGGGCCTGTTAAGACATTTTTTTCCATTTTGTTGCTCCTGCAACTATGTGCACAGGTATTTTACTATTTCATTGTTTTGTTTGTAGTTTTATTTTTAGCCTTTTAAAAAAATTATTTTATTTTGAATTTTGAAGACTCAACTCTTAAGTCTTAAGTTTTTGTTTTAATTTTTTTTTTAAATGTATTATATTTTTTTACAACTTTTAGATTTTAAAACCCCTACAAAATGGACAACAATAGTGATGAAAGTATGAATGAGGACAGTGAAAATGAAGTTGAAGAAATTCAAACAAACCCTTCTCAATCTGAAAATACAAACTCAACTTCTATTGGAAGTACTCAAGACCGTTTTAAATGCCCCGAACCTGATCTTCAAAAATTTGCAAAAGGCCCTTTCAACCCGAAAAAACCATTGCTTCAATTTGCCACCAATTTAACTACGGGTAAAACATCGGGGGGTAGCAGGCATTGGCTTTGTCATATTTGTAAAACTGATTATAAAGGGAGCTATACTAGAGTTAGAACCCATCTATTGGGTGAGAGTGGACATGGGGTTCGAGTTTGTGAAGAGATAACATTGGACCAGCAGGTTTTGATGGCAAAATTGGTTGGAGTGGGTGAGGACAAAATCATGGGTACTACTCACAGTAAGAAACGAGCATCTAGTGATTTGCATGACTATTCCAATGTATCAGTTGGAGAGAGTTGTGATAAAGGGAAGAGGAAGGCAGGTGAAAAAAATACAGTGATGGGGTTAATGAATGTGCAAAAACGTGAGCAAGCTGATGATTCAGTGGCCAAATTTTTTTATGCCCATGCTGTTCCATTTCATTTGGCAAGGTCACCTTATTTCAAAGCTATGTTGAGAGATGCACAAGCAATTGGACCCTCTTATGCCCCCCCTGGAGAACACAGATTGTGTACCTCCCTCCTTGACAAATAATATTCAAAGTTGAACATGTTGATGGAGGAGATGAGACAAACATGGATTAGGACTAGCTGTTCCATTGTCATGGATGGGTGGACTAATATTCGGCATCGGCCTCTCATTAATATTATTGTTACATGCCCTGCTGGTTCATACTTTCTTAGAGCTATTGATTGTTCTGGAAAACGTAAGGATGCTGATTTCCAGTTTGCCATTTTGAAGGAGGCTATAGAGGAGGTTGGATCTTCTAATGTTGTGCAAGTTGTGATAGATGCAGCCCGTGTTTGCAAGCTAGCTGGTTTGATGATTGAGAGTGCTTATAAACATATTTTTTGGACTCCATGTTGCGTACATGCCTTGAATAATGCTTTGAAAGACATTGGAAAAATAGATTGGGTGAAAGTAGCAGTGGCCGAAGCTAGAAACATACAAATGTTTGTATGTAATCATCAAACTTCACTTGCACTATTTCGGTCTTATTCAAAGAAAGAATTCCTCAAACCAGTTGAGACGAGATATGCTAGCTATTTTATATTGTTGGAGAGGATGTTGGAGGTGCAAGATGCTCTACAATCCATGATGGTTTGTGGAGAGTGGAAAAAGTGGGGGCAATCAAAGACAGAAGAAGGGAAGGTGGTGAGAGAAAGGGTGCTTAATGACAGTTGG
This sequence comes from Sequoia sempervirens, assembly GCA_007258455.2. Taxonomy (NCBI): domain Eukaryota; kingdom Viridiplantae; phylum Streptophyta; class Pinopsida; order Cupressales; family Cupressaceae; genus Sequoia; species Sequoia sempervirens. The sequence continues at coordinate 771,977,121 of VDFB02000003.1, forward strand.
TCAAATATCAGGTAAGAAAAATTGTTTGAGTATGTACTTACTACTTTGATTTACTTTTTATTTTTTAGTTTTTAATATTTTATTTTAGAAATTTTATTTTCATTATTAGTGCTAATAGTGTTCATGTCATAACGTTGCTTGCAGATATATTTGCAATATCATATCACCTGTTGTGAGGGTAATCAGGTATGCGGATACAAACTCTCCTAGCCTTGGAGAGATTTATGAGACTTTTGATAGCATGCTTGATGAAATGAAGAAAGCAATTCGTGACAAGGATCCTGGATTGCAATTCTATGAAGAGCATATTAGGCCTATTGTCACAAAGAGGTGGAATACAATGAACACCCCTCTTCATATGGCTGCCTATGCTCTTAATCCAAAATGGTATGCACCTAGACCTGGTCGAATACTTCCTTCTGAGGATGATGAGGTAATGGAGAGGCTTATGGCAGCCCTTCGTAAAATGTATAGCACTGAGGAGGCAACCATACTTCGAGAGTAGTGGCTTCAATTTTCCGATCTTCAGGGACCTACATTCAGCAAAGCAGAGGCCAGGACAGATAGAGCCACTATTGCACAAAAAAACCCCATTGGATGGTGGAAGTTTCATGGGAAGGACACACCAGAGTTGAAGCTACTTGCTATTCGTTTACTTTCACAGATTGCTAGTTCCTTTGCTGCAGAGAGGAATTGGTCCACCTATGGCTTCATCCACTAAATTAAGAGGAATAGGCTTACATCAAAACGAGCAGAAAAACTAGTTGCAGTTCATAGTGCCTTGAGACTTCAAGATCGACAGACTACTGAGTATCGACAGACTCCAGCAGCACGTTGGGATGTTGATCCTGAAGACATTAGGCAGATTGATGAGGAGGAGGTGCAACTGGGAATGGTTGGCCTTCCTTTGGATGTTCCACTTCAAGCAGAGAGTGACAGTGACACAAATAGTGCTTTTGATATTGATAGCCCTAATGAGGCACAGTGTCATAAATTGACATATTGTTGTATTAAACTTTAAAGTTTGAGACAGTGATCTTTGAGTTATTTAACTTTAGTGTTAAAACTTGAACAAAATGCTTTTATATTTAATTGTTAAGTTATTGGCATTGCTGTTAGTGTTTACCTTTATGTTTATATTGTTGTTATACTGTTGCTATATTGCTGTTATACTATTGTTATACTCTTTATCTATGCACGTATTGTCATATTGAAATTGTTGCACATATTTGATATTTCAAATTGCTCTCTTTCTCTCTCTCTATATAATATATTTTTAAAAATTCATATATATATGTAATTGTGTATATATATATATATATATTTTGAAAAATTTCTATATCACCGTCCCCCCTCCGTCCCCAAAAATCTGCCCTCGGATTGCCGTCCCCGAAACTCGTCCCCTGTCGTCCCCCCGTCCCCGTCCCCGAAACGCCGTGGAACACAGTATAATACCTTTTTAGTTTTCCTGCCAAAACACCTTTTTATGAAGTGACATTAAATACTTTATAATATCTCCCCAACACCACTTTATAATAATACTTTAATTTAATTATTTAATATTATCCCTTTTAATAAACTTTTGCTAGGCAATATCAAATAATTAGATTAATTAATTAATTTAGCTCCTGTGACGGTGGGATGGAAAACAGGGACATTACATTTTAGTTAAATTAATTACTGGCATCACTATTATTATGTTTGAAAAACATTTTGTATGAATTTTAGTTTCTTTTTTTTTGTATTCAAATTGTTTTTTTTGTTATTTAAACATGTAGGTTAGCATATAACACTCAACTCTGTATCAAGTTCTACATCAGCCAGTGGAATTCATGTTGTTAGAAGTTGTGACCTTGCTTGGAAATGTCACAATGAGATTGGTAAAGGGAATGTGAAAATCCATGGAAAAGAAAAAAAGAAAGATGTAGGGAATTCTTGCACTATTAGATGAGAAAAAACTATAGAGGATGAGGACAAGCCGCCGTAGCAACTGTAGACACCTCAAATGCATTCCCACATTTCCACCATCATCAATCACACAAGGTCTATCTTGTAGATCTGCTTCCAAAATTAATTAAATAAATATTGATTATTTAATTAACCAATTTAACTATTCATCCAACATTAATTAAATAAATTACCTTTTTTTAATTAATTAATTTAATCAATGCAACTTTTCTTCCAAATTTCCCACTTAATTGAATAAATTACATTTATTTAATTAAATCAATCATTCTCTCATAAATTAAATAAACAATATTTATTTAATTCCTCTAAAACCCCCCTCATCATTAGTTGAACAAACAAATCAGGTTTAATCAACTAATTGATCGTTTTAACAAACAAAGTCAATTTTGGTCAACACTCCAAGTGCACAAGGCTCCAAAAAGATCCCTTTTCAATCCCCACCCTTCATCAAAATTGAGAAAATCTCCATCCTCCATCTCTTCCCAATCTTTTCCTTCATCATGTGCACCAATCACATGATGCCACTTGTAATCTTCTCATTCTCCTTTACAAATAGATCATTACCATCCCTCCATTGCTCAAGATCAAATCTCATCCGTCCGTTACTTTCATCCAAAATCTGTAACTTTACCATTTCCCAAGGCATTTTCAAGGACAATTATTGGATGCAAGGAAATTTTATGTTGCTGGATTGAGTAACCACATTACCTCTCAACCAAAATCAGCCATCTTGAGTGCGTTACTTTGTCAACAAGGTTTGTTTTGGTAAACTTGTTCCCTTTTTCATCATTTGTTTACTTATCTTTGCTCAATTAGAGGTGTAACTAGGTATAGAATAGGAATCTTTTTTAATGCATCATTTCCTATTGTTTAGTTCTACATAGTGTACACAACAACCATTATTCTTGACATGCCATTGGAAATAGAGGTAGCTGTGGCAAGGCATTGTGGGCTTTAGTCATTGTCCACACATATGAGGCACATCTACCTCATTCAATTTGGGTACAACTCAATCATAGAGCTATTTTATACCTAAAAATGTTTTTGGAGCACAACCTTTGTTGCAAGGTATATAAAGTGGAAAAGGTGGTGCACAAAGTGGTAGATAAGGTGTTTGCAAATTTTTGGGATTACAACCTTTTGTTCAACGTGGCAAAGAGCCCTATTGAAGAAATTTGGTGACAACATTGATAATTGCAAGCAAAAGGTACATGCATGTTCTCCAAGAGATTTAAGTTGGAATTTGGTCTCCAAACTTCTTGGAAAGCACATCTATTTTTAGTAAGTCACCGAGTTGGTCCCAATCATTTTCGTATTATAGTTTTTCATGGCATGATCAAAATTGGATTCCAAAGTTGTTGCAGTGCTTTCCGCAACTTGGTTGAGTTATTGAGTTATTATTTAATTATTTCACTAACGTTTTCTAATGTTGAAAAATAATTAAAAGACAACTTAGTGTAATAGTTCATTGTAAAGGTAATTAAGTGTTTTAAAAGTTGAATGCCTAGACAAGGGGGTCTTTTGCACGTAATGAAATATCTAATTTAAAAAAAACACTTTTTCACAAAAAACAATGAAAAAAAAAAACACTTTTTGGGAAAAAAACAAAAAAAAACAAAAAAAATGCTTTTTTGAAAAAACAACAAAAAAGCTATAAAAGGAGGTGTTGGAGGCTCATTTGTTATGCTGAAGATTTCTTACATTGTTATGTTGCTAGATTGAAGCTGTGTGTTTTTCCTAAATCGTTTGAGGACGAAAACCCTCAATTAATTCCTAGTATCCAATTTGAGAGATAATCCCTAACTAGTTGGAGTGGTTATATTCAAGAATCACACTGTGCTTCAACAGAGTTCCAGTTTTTTAGGGTTTTAGCATGAAGGTTTTTGATGTGTTTTGATGTTGCAATTTTGGAGTGTGGAATCAGCACTTTGGAATGTTTGCTGGGTGATTTTCTTCTTGTTTTAGACATTGCAGTGAATCACTATTTATATCAAACCTGTACAAGTCTGATTCTAGTTACCAAACTGATATATTCATCTTCCAGCATGTTGTGGTGGAGTTGGGTGTGCTTTGAAGTGGTGTTAGCTTATGATTGATTTAAGATGTGTTGAGCATGAGCTGGTGAGATTTTTCGATTGTATCTTTTTGTTCAGACCTGTTGTAGTGTGTTTCTAAAGCAATATCATACTTGCACCAGCAAACACTCCAAAGTTGGGTGATTTGTTCACGATATTTGCCATTATTTGGGGGTTTTACAGTAGTTGTTTTTATGCCAACACTTTATATAAGCAGCTCTTTCCTTTATCAGCAGTTGCACTCCTCTTTGGAATTGATGCATGTGAGCTAACATTGTAAACATTGGATGGTAGTACCACCAATGTATTTGGCATTAGCTATTTGATTACCGTACTCACCCCATTGAATAAGTGGTAGCTTTGTATGGATTCCCACTGAATAAGTGGATGGCTTGGTTTACTCACCCCATTGAACAAGTGGTTTCATTGTAATTTGCCTCCCGATTGAATAAGTGGAAGTGCTATAATTTTCATTCTACTAATCACATTGTTGAATAAGCGTGAAGTGTATTTCCTTTCAGTATTGCATATGCACTCCACTAAATAAGTGGTATTGGCTGACTTGCCATCTAGTACTTTACTTCAGCTACTGCAATTTAATTTGTTATGTAGACCCTTTCACTGTATGCTCTCACCTTGCCCATCATGGGAACTGGTTGACCACAAAGTGGAATGGATATTGCATTGTAGTCTCACTTCCAATTGCAATATTTAAAAAAAAAATCTAGGGTGGTTATTACAAATTTCTAGCAAGTACTTATGCCATCAAAATATTGATAAATCAAGGAGGAATAGGTATTATTTGTTGAATACAAAGAGCCTAAGGTAGAATGTCATGTCCCCTTTTTGGTCCTAGGCATTTGTCATGGTCCTTAGCCTATTTTCTAATTTCTCGTAGGTTAGTAGGTTAAGTTGGGGAAATATTTTAATAAATAATAATTAAGTTGGGCTTTATATTAATTTTGTATGCATTGTAAAAGATAACCTTATCATTATCTTCTAGGTTGCTTAAATGGAGCATAATAAATCTTTATCTAACTAAAATAGATTTTTGGGAGGGAAAACATGAATATTTTTGTATAATTTTCTTGTGACTATAAAAAGGGAGTAAGGGCTCATTTGTATCCTCTATCACTTTATCTAAAAATGTGTTTTTTCTAAAATAGAGCTTTTGTATTTACTTCTTTTCCCGATGACAAAAGCCATGTTAGAAAATGAAGTTGAGGACAAAAACCCTCCATTCGAAAGGAGTAATTCCGTCTAGGGATTACCAATGACTTGGAATTACATTGTAGTTTTAGATTTTAGTTGGTGTAAAGATTTCAGTTTGCTTGTGTGGTGGAATATTCAAAAAATAAAAAATATATTGTGTGTTTCCAATTAAATTATTATATGAAGACATTGAAGATTTTTTTTATTTTTGAAGTTTTCTATAGTAATTTGTACTGTTGCTATAGTAATTCGTATGGTTACCATAGTAATCCGTACGACTGCTATAGTAGTTCATATTGCTACAATGTTTTTTTTTGGTGCGTAAAATAAGTTTCTATTGATTTCAAAATGCTTTTGACTAGATCTATGAACTAGTGAGGCCACATTCAGGGGATCTCATCCCCAACATACAACCCAATTAAATAGAAAGCCCCATTTCAGGGGTATTTCCACCCTTTGTGGCTGATCTGAGCAACATATGATGTTTGCTCGAGGAAGATTTCCTCCTCTTATCCTTTGTCCATTCCATCTCGCCGTGAGGAGAGGCCAACATGTTTTGGTCTACTTTTGCAAGGGGATCCTTCCCCGCCACCATCTCAGAATTTGTTCGAACAGGCTGATTTGAACCCATTGTATTAAGACAACCAAGTTTTGGTGAGCCTGTAGATGATGATGAGTGATCTGAGATTGTAGATGTAATGCTTCCCATGGATCTAGCATTAGCTGCATCCACAAAGTTCTCTAAGTGTGAAATATGCTAACCAATTTTTTTGATAAATTAACACAACATAACCAGCACTTAGCCAACTTGATTAGCGTTAGCTCCAAATAGAAAACCAAACTTGAAAGAACTCACACCAAGAATGCACACTCAATCCCAATGAAGGATAGGTGTTGTCATATGGCGAAGGAGCTAAAGGAAAGTACTTGAAAGAAACTACTCAACGTCAAGAATGTGCACTCAAGATCCCACTGAGGGCGAGGTGCTAACATATGACGGAGTGTTTAATTGAAAGCTAGAAATTAATAGGCGGATAACCAGCCATGAAGCTATTACAAACTAATTCATCCGCTGCGGCGGGCATCCACAGAATTGTGGGGATTCACCACTATGAAAGTGGGTACAAGAGTGTTACAATCAAATTATCCACACTGGCGGTAAACCATCCAGGGGTACTTATGTGAGAAGAAGAAGAATTAATTGCAGCAATTAGAACTGGAACAGTACTACTGTTTACAGTCTTTACAAATAAGAAATAAGCTGCAAATTACATATGAATTACAATAGTCTTCAAACACATGAGTAATAGATGATCTCATACAATTATTTATCTCACTAACTACTGATAATGAGTCAAAAATCAGAACTTCAAAGGTCTGATACAGAAAACAGTAAACTGGAAATGTCAATCAGCAACTGTGAAAATCAATGAAAAGTTCATAACTCACTTAATTCACCTCCAAATCGAATGCCGTCTTTTGCTGTGTCTTCTTAAAAGGTAGGCGAACATATTCTGATCATCAAACAGCAACCAAACTGCACCTATATCTCTGGCACAATTTCCAAAGCCTCCATGAATGGTACGACCCTCTTCAAGGGCGATTTTGGCATTAAAAATCAGAATCTTCGAAATTAAATCTCAAAATTTGCAAGAGGGGGCACCTTGGCTTAGCAAACACTCAACAAAAATACCCATAATCATAATAAATTTATTCTAGGAGATGCATTCAAATTTTCACTTTCAGCTGTGTGTGAATCAACAACTCAAAAACTGGAATTATCATCAAAACTTCTTCTGTTGAGCACAATCTGCTAGTCTGGATGAGAAACAGCAAATTCCAACTAGGTGTTGTATTTCAAACACGAAATTGGTTAAAGGCTAGGAGGTAGCATCCTCGAAGCAATGTTCATTTGTCATTTCGACAGCATAACAGTATGATAACATGAATAGATACAATGCTGGAACAAAGCATTCAATTTATAGAAGAGTAGAAGACTCTTCAATCCCTCAAGAAAGGATGCCAACAGTCACAAAGACTCTTCAAATTTCTAGAAACCTTTCAGCTTCACAAAAAGGCGTCCACTTTACAAGGCAACATAAATCTTTATTTTAAAATAATAACTTCTTCAAAAAGGCGTCCACTTTATTTCACAAGGCATTTATCTTCAATAATAATTAAATCACCTTTATGATGGCATACCCCTTCCAAGTCCCTCTTTTAAACACAACTTAAGTTGTTTTTCCTAGGCCAAGGGGTCAACTGCAAATTATAACCTTAATGCTTTTAATCACCATAAAAATGCCTTAAGAATTCAGACATGAATTGCAAATAATTGCTCCAATTGGAAATGATGTTCTGAAAGTTGACAAACTCCATACTGCTAAAAATAGAATTTACTATAAATAGTAAACTCACAGAAATGCCAAAGAACCTCAGAACTGGAAACCCTAATTTTTCCTCACACACGCCTACAGGCTTCCGGAATAGGCTGATGAGTATCAGAATAGATTACTGATGAGAAGGGGACATTACAAAGTGGATACCAAGTGGGGTTGGTGACCGAGCCCAAGGAGGAGAGGGAGTCGGAATGTCCTTCAGGGAGGCTTGAGATTGTTTTGATTCTTTGAGAGAAGTGGGAGGGACAATATAGTGTTGAGATTCAACACCAACCCACCAAGATGGTTTACTTGGAGCCAAGTTCCTAGTATCACGCTGCTTATTACATTGGGAAGTAGAATGTTCTATTGAGAAGCATCTTCGATATCTGAAAGCAATTTTTTCATAATCAATAGGTTGTCTCTTGCATCTGTTACCCACCTTCAATAGGATCTCAATAGAAGGCCTTTAGCTAAGTCCATTTCAATGCAAATTCAGGCACAGGTGGAGTTCTAATAGCTGATAGTCTCCTTAGCAGAGCAGCGATACCTACCTAAGGCATTGCCTATGGCCCTTAGACAATCAAGCTCGTAGAAAAGGATGGGGCGCTATGGCGGCCTTACCCACAGAACAACAATAGTGAAAATCTCTGTTCATGGATCAAACTCTGGGAACCAAGGCTTCGTGCACAGACAATCACCTTGGAAGAACCAAGAACCACTACCATCTCCTTATCATTTTGTGAGTCAAATTCTAAAATGAAAAAACCCCTTGCACAGGGGTAGATGCTTATTTCCCCGCCCATATACTCTTGCCAATTCTCCATGACCCAGGCATGTAGATCACACAACTTCGGCCAGATCTTTGAAAATCAACAAATTAGAGTGTGATCTAAGAGAAAATCCTCTCGATCAGAAGCCAAATTATCTAGGCATACTTCAGGGGTGGAGGAATTCGGTCTGATTTGAAAGTGGGAGCTGTTCTTTGCAGCGTCGCCAAATCTAGGGTTTTCAGAGACGAAATGATTGGGAGGGGGCGAACCAAAGATTGCGTCGCTCTGCCATTCTCTGTAATGTCCCCTTCTCAGTAGCCACTCAGGGTGATCACTTAGCCTTTTTAATTTCTGAAGGCTAAAGGTGAATTTAGGGAATCCTTTACTTAATTATTTAATATTGCCTAAGTGTCAAGTTAATTTAAAATTAAGTAATTAATAAAGCAAGGTTATAAGGTGACTTAAGTGAAATATTTAAAAATGAACTTTATAAAGTCACTTTATATTTGTGAGCGGGAAATTAAGTGGAGAAATATAAAAGGCAAAAAGGAGCTCATTTATCTCATTTTTGGACGTTATTTTCTCACTTCATTTCAGAGAGCTTTTCAAAGGCTATCAGGTCTGTGGATTTGAACACCCTAGGGCACCAATTTCGGTAGTGAAACTATCTGCCCTAGATGGAGATTGTTGAGGAATCCACTCAGGGTTTCTACAGGTACTTCTCTGCAAATTTAATGGTCACTTTCAGTGACCAAATTTGAGGAGATTGACTACTTTTAGTGTGAGTTTGTCAAGGGTTTGAGTGGAGATTACATTCCTGACTTTGAAACATTCCAGTTGAAGCCATTGTGCAACGTTTGCCATTTTCTGGGCTGATATCTATTTGTAAGGAGGTTGTGGTCATTGCAAAACCTTAGACGTTGCTTCTACAAGTAGAATAAGAGGGATTTGATATGGAGTTGAAGAAAAATGGAACCAAAGAGGGTACGAGTTTATTAGATGTTGAGGCATTGACATTATCAGGCTCAAAAGAAGTTGTTTTTACCTCTTAATGCTAGATGAGTCATCTAGAGGAGAAAATGTGGCTCTAATGAGGGTCGCCTAGTCTTTCCAAAGCAAATCGTTGCGACAAGGAGTGAAAACGTTGAACTTTGGAACTGCTGGAAGTCTTCCAAGATAGGGCGAATCATATCTAGGTCTGGACGGCTCATTCACACTTCATAATATGCATTTCTTGGGCGCTGGATACTCCTATAAGTTTCTGCATTAAATTTGAGTTGTTTCTAGTGATGAGATTGATGTGTAGAGTCCATGAAATGTCTAGTAATAATCACCTGCAATGTATCTGAGTGCTATGCACTTATCTTAGTCCTTAGTGTCTCAAGAAAATCTTGTCAAACTACTGGAAATCACATTTAATTATTGTTGTGCAATTTTATTATTGTCAAGAGGTTTTCTAGTGAATGGACTCTCATTGTAATGCTGTTCAGTCATTGTTTTGTCACCATGTTATCAGGGTGTATTGCTATTAAGGAAATGCAAGTGAAATAGTAGTGTTCTATCTATTGGCATTTCAATTCGCACCTCTAGTGTGTGTATTTGAAACGGACAGTGTAATGAGCCTAACCCAATCTGACTCAAAAACTCTTCACTTGCTGCCTTTGGAATTTTGTCAAACAGTTGGTGTGCAAGCTGATAAGAACTTCTGATTGCTTTGTCTTGACTTTTCTTGTTGCCAATGATGTTTCTTTGAATGTTTTCAATGGTATCAATGATTGCAAATGACAACTATGAATGTTTCTGAGATAAAATGCAATTGCTTTCGTATTTTCAAATGCAATAGATGGCTTTCATAATGCAAAACTAACTCCTACAGCCAATTGACATTTCGTCAAACACTTGGCATGCAAACTAATGTGCATCTACAACAATAAGGAATTATGTCAAACATTTATCATGCATCATAATGATTGAAGTGTTCATCTACAACATATGGCATTTAATCAAAGACTTGTTATGCAATTCCTATAATGTAAATGTTGACTTTCAGCTAGTGACATTAAGACAAACAGTTGTCTTGCAAACCAAGTACATAAAGACAATGATATCATATGCAACTCCTTCCTTTTCATATTATGAAACATAGGCCGAGTACAAGCTGATTATGATGTTCGCCAAGACTCTTGGTTTTACAATGCAATCTCTAAGTCTATGTAGCCAAGGTGAATGAGTCAATACTAAAATAGACAGCAAGAATAATGATTAGAAATGCAAGGCAATTGTCTCCTACAAGTTAACTTACTTGGCACAGCTATGTGCTTGACTATTTCTATATATTTCAAAATGCTTCACATTTTGAAAATTCATATTGAGAAATAGACTTCTAATCGATTCATCTCATTCTCAGTTGGTGCCACATTATGCCATTCATGCCATTTATGATGGGTTGATGTTTGCTGTTTGACTTGGTCGACACTTTCCTATGCATGAGCATTTACTATTGTTTTGTTGTTGACAAAGTCTTGGCAGATTATTACTTCTCCCTACTCCTATGCGCAACCCATACTTCACACACATGTTCTTTACTTATTCATTGCTATAGTTAATGTGCAGCCTTGGCATTATGCACTATCACCTTAATTGCTGAGCCATTTTATTGTATTTTGTAGCACACTAGATAGAAGTGCCATGCTTTTCTTTATATATAACAATTACTTCCAACGTATTTCATATTTCAAGCAGAGTTTATTGCCATCACGTGGCTCACCCAAATCGGCCCATAATGGCCTTTCAAACATAGTATAATAATCGATATTACTTCATCGATTCATATTAATCAATTTCTATCAATCGATTCTCATTATAATAATCGGTTCACAATATAGACCGACATATATATAATATGATATATTTGTATATTATAACTCCTCGAATGTGTATATATATATAGATATAAAATTTACGATAATGTAATTATATACACATATATATATATATTATATTATATAGTTATCACTTATCGTTATTTCAATAATCATCTTAAATTACACATAATCACGTACTTATCAATTGATGTATATACATGAAGTGTATATATCTCATCGACTAAATGTAAACACATAAGAAAGAACTCAAACATATCAAAGAGACTCAAACACATAACCCAAATCAAAACATTCATAGACAAGATCATAACCCCTTCTAAATCTTACTCAAGCAAGGCTACAGATAACTTACCAGATTCCCAAACTACTGACTTGACTAGACCTACTAAGTCGTGAGTGCATGAAAGCTCAGTTTAGGTCTTATCAAAGGTTACTAGACCAATCGCCTCTCGTAAGTGATACTTCCCCTCTCTTCCGGAGGCTTGATTTGTTCCTGCATTCAGCTTAGTGCAACACCAAGGTAATTAGACGTTCACAATACAATCATTTGCATCTTCAGAACATATGCATTGACAAAGCATTAGAATATTCAGATTGCAATACATACCTTTTCATCGCATTTCATAAACATAAACATATCCAGTCCTTTAAAAAATATATCATCTTAATTCATATCTACATATTTCATTCATCTAGTAAATATATTAAAGTCACGATTTGCATTTATCAACACTTTCACTCTTGAAGGTAAAAGTAACTTGGTGACTATGAAACGGGGTGTAACACATTACATTAACCTAGGTTTGCAAACAAAGAAGACAACTTCAACTGCTATTAGTGAGGTGCTTAGGATTACAAACCTTATGGGACCCCTCACTATTATTGCCGAGGACAATTGCAGTTCACAAGGGACATTTCTCCATGCCTCCCAAGCACATCTCCGCACATGTAAGAATTATCCTAGGTATGATTCAAGGGGAAACAAGGCATGATAGGTACAAGTAGTCCTTGCTGCATACCAATCTTGAGATGGAGGCCATTGTTGTAGATTTTGAAGCACTTTCTAGGTGTATTAAGGATTGAAAAGTCTTGATGGAGGGATTGTTATTATGAAATATATGAAAGACTACACAAACTCTAACCAAAATTGTTGTTATCACTTCTTGTTCAAGCATCCAGATTTGAGTACGAAAACCTGTAGATCTCACGTTGGAGGATGAAACCCCTTAGGTTGAAGCAGCAGTCTCATATAGAGGTTTTGAGCTTTATCGGTGGCAGATCTTCAATGATATCAAGCTTGTTTGATTTGAGGGTTGCCTTGGGAGTAAGCATTGTATTTCCAGTTTTCTATTGCGACTATGTTGCTGTTATTTCTTTTACTAAGGCATACTGTTGTATCTCCTGCTGTGGTTGCTATTACAGTAGCATATGGTAGTGGGTTTTAGTCTCGTTTAATGTGAAAGAATGGTTTTGCAATTTTATCTTTATTTGCGATCTTGATTTATAATTTTGGTCACCTCTATTAATGTATAAACCATGAAGTTTCAATTGTGGTTTTTGATGTTATGACAGCCTCACTTAATGTAACTTAAACTATATTAAATATAAGAAGAAGCTCTGAATTTATCTTCCATTTGTGGCTTCTTTTGTAGATTTGTGTTTATGTAAAATATCAGGTTAAAACATGTAAAGCGTTAATGTGTAATCATGAGGGAAATTTTTGGGTTTGTTAAATTAGGGAAAAACATTTAAATCTAGTCTATCTTCTTTTTGTGAACTCGACTTGTAATACTGGGTTTAATGTTAGTGTAAATGTAATGTGAAGAAATTTTTGAGTTTGCAAGGGTAGGGTAAAAATATAAAAGCCCGAGAGCATGTCATTTAAGGGAATATTGACATGAATAATAGCTTGAGACATACTAGTAGAGGAATTTTAATAATATTTGCATAAATATTTTCTAAGAACATTACATAAAATGGGATCATGACTAAGTCCTTTAGCTTCATAATTACAAGTTACTATTAGAAACAACCTTTTACCAAGACAACATTAATAACATGGATGACATAAAACAGTAATGACTACAACATCCAGAACTACAATGACATGAACATATTGACCAAAAATGAGTAATCATAATGAGTAGGAAATTGACATAAATCCAAATGACAAAATCACAAATGATGGATCACACAATGAGTACATGTGGCAAGGGGAAGTGACAATCTATCACCACTTGACACTAGGTCATGACAACGTTGATATTTAGCCTCATCTTACTATTACCACCCACAACCTCACCTAGTCTTTAACAACTTTGACCTATTCCTATAACCACAAATTGCATCAACATCTTTCATCCAACAAATCAACGTTGTAAAAAAGTAAATCAGAATTATGATGAACTAATCATCATCACATAATAATCTAATCTCAAAATAATTATTACAGCAATAAGAAAAATCAGGTTCAGTTGTAAAAAAATAACAAAACATTTAGTAAAAAAGGATAGAAAATATTTATAAAATAAGGATTGGTGGAGCTTGAGCGGATGGCCTCCTCTCCTTTTAACCTATGAGAAAATGAATGAAGAAACTTGTAAAACAAATGGGGGTTAGAAAACCAAATAGAAAACATAAAGGGAAACACTATGGTCCTTTAAAGGCCACTAGCCTTAGTGTCAATCTTCCTCCATTCAAGGGAGGTACTTGGCATGACATCATTGCAATGGAAAGATAAAAGGTATAGAACATTAACTACTCTAACCCTTGCTAGACCAATATTAGTGGGAGGAGGAGGTGGCCATGGGAAAAGGCTACCTCTTGTTCCATGTTCCTTTTGGAAGGGAAGGATTGAAGGAATTCATTAATGCCTTCCTCACTCTTAGCTCCTCCCTCTATCCTTTACCTTTCTCCAACTTAGGGCATAAAAAAAAAATCCTTTTCTCTTTAGGCTTAGGTAAGGGAAGTTAGTGTTAATCTATGGTTATGCGAATAGAGGGTTGTGATTAAATCAAATCTATGGTGGAGATGGTTTAGGGTTTCATCTACTTGAGTAGGTTTCTTTAATTTCAAACTTTAAATGTACATATTAGGAAAAGGAGGGTTGGGATTGATTTAGTGTAAGATAAATAATGAGTCCTCATGGGAAGGAATACTCCCATGTGAGACACTAGGCTAATGGGTGACATCATATTGAAATATTTTATCTTTAATCAACATAAAAGTGATTAATTATTCCTATGGTCCAAGGTCACTTTAGTATTGCACACTTCTTTTGGGTGTTCATTATTAATCCTTGAGGACACCTTAGTGATTAGGCCTAGGGGCCAAAATTAATTCTCTTGTAATGAATTCAAGTATTGGTTAGCTTCTATATTTAAACTAATGGGAATTTGCTAGAATATAACCTTAATAGTAATTAAATGACCTAGCATCATGAGAGGTTTCCAAGAGCCTTGGATTAGACCATGGTCTAGGAGGACACTACAAGATACTAGTTAGTGTTGTAGACTATTATTTAAGCCTTTAATTATTTAACTAAAATATTGCACCTCATTTTAGAACTCTTGGGAATTTAGGAAAGGCATTACACACTTTAGATGGTAGAATCTCAAATTTCAACTTAGTTAAGATGATGTTGCAACAGGAATGTTTGTAATAGAAGTGAAGTATCAAGAAGTTCACTAGTGATTCTAGATTATGGTGTTTAAAAATATCCAATTACTATTTAACACATTATGCCCAAAACATCATTACTTATGTTTGCATAAGAAAACATCACACAATATTCAAACATAGAAGTGGATAATAGGACATTGACAAACTCCCTATGTATATTATATATACCTAATTTTTTGAGAGTACAAATGTGTTCGCAAGCATTCAAGGAAAATTAGTAGAGAAAGAAAGGATGAAATAAACTGCAAAATGATTGGGAATTATAATTGCTAATTTGCATTTAATTCTACTAATCTTGACCTACTATATGTTGAATTTCTACACAAAATATAAAGTAAATCATGCTAGACTCTCCAAGAAAGCCTACTTCAAATGAGGGGAGTAAGTTAATTCTTGATCTTTCAATGGAAAAGTAAGGGGGGGTTTTTATATATCCAATAAAAAGGATTGACATGATTAAATGTACCACACAGGAAGCCTACATGAGGCGTTTAGCAGCATGCATGGCGAGTACCCATTTTCCAAGTACCAATAAAGTAATTGGAGTGACAATCCCAACAGTGACTACATCAAGCACTTCCACCATAAATCCATGTCATGGTAATTCTAATCTTGGTCAAGCTGAAGCCCATCAAATGCAGTTTTTATCTTTCTCAGTTGATCTTTTTCCCATCATTTTTATCGTTTTAGCAGGTTTTATGTCCAACTTAGATATTTTTTCTAAAATCTGATTTACATTGGATCTTCTTGGAACATATGAATAATTAATCTAGTAAATGTTAGTGTTTTGATTTGTCTTTTGTAAGACAACTCAACCTAGAATAATATGTGACATAAACCTCCCTTTAAAATATATGGTTAACCTCCTTGAGAAAGTAAACTAACCCTGGACATTAAGCTATAGACAAAATATACAATTACTAACACTATGCATAATATTTCTTGGTGGATTTTATGATAATGAAATAACATAATAATTCAGCCCTGTCATTTTGTCTTGGGTACAAGCACAAGTCTGGTAAAGTTCCTGTCTCACAAATGAGATCTTATATATTTTATGACTTAACTCCAACAATTGAAGTGGACAACATGACACCTACTCACCAACTAAAAGCATAAACCAATAAGTAGGTGTTCTTAAGATTTTGAAAGGGAATAATAACTTTGACAAACAATAAAACATGATCCCAAGAATGTGAAAGTTACGTCGCATGTAAAGATACAACCTAGGTGGACAAATAACATCAATTCAAAGCTTGATGCTATAATCCACTTCAATAAATGAAATTACACCCACAATAATTTCAAACCAAAGAACAACAGATTGAACAATATTTTAGCGGCACAAGTGTATTTTCATCTATTATTGTACAATAATGTGCTCAAAGCACTTTTTCATAAATTTACGAAAACCCAACTTTTGAGATTTATGATAATAATTAATTTATCCCAAAAATCACTAATATAAAACTGTCTTAAACAAAGATAAAATAAAAGTTGACTAAAACACCTTAAAAATAGGTACTCAACCATTCTATTCAAAATAGAACCTTCAAAAAAAGCAGCTGCTAAAAAAATAGTTACTAAAAATAGCAATTATGATGCATGATTACTCTATGATTCTTTGAAAAAGAAACTGCTAAAAATAGAAGTTTCATTTTGAAGGATGATGGATCTTTAGGTTAATCTCAAAGCCCACAGAGGGTGGGAAAGTAAGATTGGCTAGAAAAAATCATTTACAGAAACAACCCTTCCTTTTAAGCTGAGTGCAACTGTGTTGGCATGTATCCTTAAAACCCCTGAAAAATATGTTCCAATCCAAGGTTTAAGATGACATTGAAGATTGTTGTACCCCTGCAAAAGTTTTCATGCTGGTGTTAACCCATCAAAATCCTTTTTGATTTATGCATTGTAGTTGTTTGTCTATAGGTTTGTTTATGCAAATTCATTAGGAGTTAAGATGATCTTTTTCCAAGACAAAGGAATGAAGATGAATGACAGAAGATGGACCAAAAGCATTTGAAGATTTGTTTGAAGCATGAAGATGAACAATTGCAAGGTTGTACTATAAAGGATAGCACGCACCATTGCATTATATGGATTAATTTAAATATATAAAAAAGGTCATAGACCATGGATATGTGCTGGTATGAAGTGTTTTGTGTTTCAAAAATTTGTGATGCATATAATAGTAGTCACATTATACTTAACAATGTCATGAAAAACAAAAAGGGTAAATGGAATTTGATTACATGGGTTTGAAATAGGAAAAACATGGGAAAAAATGGAAAATAAAGCATGCTAAAATACTCATCAAAACATGAACATTTTTCACTTGAGACATTTTTTTGAATAAATATTATTATATAATATATAAAGCTAAAATATTATAATTTATAATATAAAATTATAAATATCTATACATAAAGTAAAACATGTGTGATAGTATATAAAGGTAAAATATTAAAAAATTGAAAAATCTTATAATGGTGTGTGCCAAGATAATAAGGATCAAGCATTTTTGTTTAACTAAAAAGCTTGTGGCAAGTGTAGGAAATGTGCAACATATTGTAAGAAGACAAAATCTTAGTCAAAATCGCATCTCGAGTTGATTGGTGTGTTCCCAATAATGGAGGTGCCAATTTTAAAAGGAAAATCCATAAACAATGTATAAGAGAACACCCTTGAATGCTAGGTATACCATTCAAAAACAAAATTTGTTAGGCAATTTACTAGCATGCAAATTAGAATGAGTAAATATGTTTTCTAAGTTAAACTTGTAGGTAGGTGTCAAAGCAAACACATTTGATAGGTGTACACAAAATCATCAAAAAGGAAATTGTGGACCACACATTAGAGTGTGTGCCTTTGATAGGTGTAAATGAAATTTTAAGAAAGGAATTTGGGGATTGCACATTAGAGCATGTGCTATTTTAAAGGTGGTAGAGTCTTGATTTTTTTTAAGATTGCTCTCATATACTTAGTTGGGCACCCATGAATGTACAGATAATGTTTGAGAGTTTTTTCAAAATTTTGCAAAAACTTTACATTGGCACTTGGCCAAAAATAGACATGCTTTTGCCTAGTAAAAATGAATCCTTGTTGAGAAGAGTGTGCCTTTCAATAATTGCTGATTGAATTATGTCTAAAAGGTTGTGAGTAATATGAATAGGCATGCCCTTTGTTGTACCCAAACCAAATTTTTTGCTTCATTAAGGTATTTTGCTTAAAAGAGTCTAAACCTTGCTAAATGATGTCAAAATACAAGTTTTTGGGCTAGTCAAATATGGACTTTGGTCAGTGTCATGTCAGTTGTCAGCAGCAGTTGGTGAGTACCTAGAGCTTAGAACCTGAACCTGAACCTAAGACTCAGAGTGAGACATATCATGATGGAGAAGCACTTCACGAGGAAATTATACTACTGCATGGTCATTTCAGTGGCCGGAACGGGGATTATAGTGATCAAACAAATGAAGATTTTTAGCAAAAAAGCAGATTTGAGCGCTTGTAGCCCAGGGGCGACCTTTTTGAGGGCTCAGATTTGGTTATTTTTTCTTGCAGATACATTCGTTCTCTTCTAAATTAGCCCAGCTTTCCAACGAGCTATCAAACGCAGTCATCCGAGTTCCACAACTCCGGCAGTCGAAGTCAGAAGCTGAGGTTACGAAGTGGATGCATATTACGAAGGATGGTCCGTTCACAGCTTTTTGAGCCTCTGTAGCCCAGGGGCGACCTTGAATATGGCCCATCAGATGATGGTATTTGCAGATGACGTCTTCCTGAGATCTTTTCCGGTCTAGTCTAGCTTCGCAAGACACCAGTCGGCCAGTCAATCTGACATTCTGAGTGATTGTGGCAGAGATCCTACCAGGCACGTAAATCAGAGGGTGGAGAAAATAGTATTATACACTTGAGCCCTTGTAGGCTAGGGGCGCCCAGCCTTTAGGCCTGTCAGATGGAGTTTTTAGCTTTCGCAGTCTTCACGAGACTTGTGCACAATTACTCTAGCTATCCAACGAGCCCAACCGTCAGCCTCCAAGATTTGGAAAATGCTCGTACGTGCGAGGTCTTTATAGAATGCTGAAAAGTGAAGACATCTAGAAAATGGCCAAGTATGGAGCCTATATTTTATTTTGAAAAGGCTATCTTCTTTTTGGGGTCTTAGAAGTAGTTTTCTTGCTTCGACACCTCCAAAGACATCTCTTGTAAGTTGTTCTAGCTACGTGATGAGACTAACGGTACGCGAATCGGAGCACTCCAGCTCTCAGTGTCAAGGGTCAAAGTAGGCTATCTAGTTGAATGTTGCACTTTTGATAAAATGGTGTTTGAGCCTTCATAGGCTAGGGGCGCCCTTGCTTTTGGGGTCCCTGATGCAGTCTTCTGGTGCCTTATATACAATCATTGGATGCAGAATACTTCCAGTCACGCAGTGAGCCTACCATTCAGTCAGCAGGGTTCATCGTTCATCGTCAGCGGCAGTTTGAAGCGTCAGATGGCAGAATGGAGAAATGGTTGTTTGGTGCCTGGAAATCAATTTAATCAAAGGTGCCTAATTTTTTGAGGTGTCAAACGTTGATTTTTGCAGTTGCAGCTCCCAGTAGACATTTCATCCTTGCTCTGCAGGCTTCACATGGATTCCTCAGCTCGGTCACAGCCTCACTCAATCGTCTGGAAATCAGTGCTGAATATGGTCAACTATAACTTTGCAGTCAGCTACAAATTAGGAAGTTAGTAAAAAACGTCATATCTTGAGCAAATGGACACCTATGAGGTCAAATGAGGACTTTTTGAAATCAGTGAAGGTTGCCGAATCCATCCAAGTGCTTTACGCTGTTTTTCAACTGAATAAAATAATATTAAATATTTATTTTGCATGCCAGCATGAAAGGTGGCGATTTTCACCAATTTATTGATTTTTGGCGCCTCTTTATGCTGAAGGATTAAATACGCATGAAAAAGCAAAGTGAATATTATATTATTATTTTGTAATCCGGACTTCGAGTCAGTCTTAGTTCAACTGGAGGGGGTCCAATCAAAAACATTCTATTTCAGTCGAGGTTTTAAAATCTTGCAGTCATCATTATGGTGCGAATTTACTCTATTTTAACATGGCGACATCATTTAAATCACTTACACAGCGTTAGAAATTAGTATTTCTTCAAGGCAGAGGCGATTTTCTCCAAAGTTGGGCGATTTCATGAACAATTGAATTCAGAGACATTAATAGTTTCTTTTTGTAGGCATCAGTTCAAATTTATCAGCGAATTTGAAGATTATAGTGACAATTTTTGATAGAGGAGAGCAATAAAAAACATCTTTCTTCTCTCATATTCTTCCAAACTCTCTCAAAATTTCATTTGCAGGCTTGAAGAACAGGCAAATTTTGACAAAACAATTCATCTCGATCGATTTTACAGAGTTTCCTCAGTTAAATCCATGTGCTTCTAATTACACTCTTGAATCGTGTCTCAGGGCATGTAGATGCCAACATATTTCAACCTTGGATGTATTACATCATTGGTCGGATCATCTCCGGGCAAGAGCATTATGACTGGGCATCCTTCATCAGCGATATTCTCCACAAGCAGATCACCGGTTTCCTAGTTGCCCACAAGTTTCACATGTGTTCATACCTCGTGTACTTGATCGCTTATCAGGGTCAGTTTAGAGGGTTGAATACGGTGGGCATACTTACTGTTTAGAAAGTCTATCACTACTATGACCAGTTTGAGTTCACTAAGGCTGAACGTCACTTCAAGCGTGTTCACAAGGCTTTCCTGACTTACACAGTGAAAAATTTGGATCGGGAGTTGCGCATTCGTATCTCGGCGGTTGCTAGAGCAATGATGTTTGATTGGGCGGATTGGTTCATTCAGTTCCCTACATACACCTACATCTGCGTATATGGATTTACAGGAAATCCAGCCATGCTTCCACGCTATCCTTCGGATAGGACAGTTTTCATGGAGTTCCTGAGGCAGTTACATGATGTTCATCGTCTTTTGCGCCGCAAGCATAAACAGGCTGCCACCTTTCCCATGCAGTTCGGAATCTATTGGTGCAGAACGACACTTGATGCCAAAGCTACAGGACAGGAGTTGGAGAATTGCAAACTCAAGTATCTTATTGATACTCGCACCTATGATCCTTGGGGTCGTTATTCAGAGCGTCTTGGCATTCGCTCATACCATAATTCTACAATGGAGGATTATTGGGCGAACTGTGACGATGACTTTGAGGTGCGTAGACGTAGCTATGGCCGCTTTTCTCTCTCATAGATTTCTATCTTCTTGGCAGAGGATGTGAGAGGTTTATCAGATGATGAGGGAGAGATACTTCCTCAGTTTTTCAGAGAGTAGGTTGATACACAACCATTGCCGGTAGTTGATTGGTATGCCAAGGAGTATTCATCAGTAAAGGAGAGGTCAAGTAGAGTTATCCAAAACAGTATACTTTACCTCGATAGCAAGAAGACCAGGAGGGTATATGTACCTAGAGCAGAGCCGCCGGTGGTGGATCCTTCGCTACCTTCCTCGCCTAAACCCAAGCAAAAGAAGAGGAGTAATCCTCCAAAGAAGAGTCAAGCGCCTAACAACTCAAAAGGGAAGGCGCTTGCCATTGATACACACATGGAGCCTATCAGAGAGCCAGTTCAGAGGCCAGTTCAGAGTTTGCCAAAGCCTGAGATACAGCCTCGTGTTCCATCACCTACACCTGAGCAGTCTCCAGTCCCGATTCGCATTGAATTGGACTTAGACTCACCACCTTGCAGCAATTCCTCTACATATTCACTCACGTCGAAGCCTCTCATTGCTAGTATAGATACTTCCAGTGGCATTAGTCGAGACTAGTCTTGGATTGAAGCTTAACTGCGAAGGAAGAGGAGGCAGCCATCCTATGTCCTTGATCATTCAGATTTTGATCAGCCTTATCAGGATGCGCCCGACAAGAGGATCAAGAAACGGGTCCATGTACAGAGGACTGCTGATATGGAGATCGTCGTTGAGACTGCCATACCTCCAGGAGGGAAGAGTTTGAGCGAGATTGAAGCTCAAGACTTTGAGGTGATCATAGTCAACCTTGGTCGAAGCATCCGCCAGACACAGGTTGATCTCCTACAGGTTGCTACAGACAGCGCAAGGGATAGGATGATCAAATACGGAGAAGACAAAGCAGCCCGCAAGCCTGAAATTAAGCAGCTTCGTCAGTACATTTATAGCCTTGTACACAGGTCAGATGTCATCGCTACACTCCCGCCAATGCTAGAGCCACCAGTAGAATAGGGTTATCTTAATCACCTTGTTGCATACGACAAGCGTTTGGAGGAATGGGAGGAGGAGTTTGTTGCTAGAGGCCACTCTGTGCTTGCAGAGTTATACTAGTTGCGGTACAATGCACATGAACTTCGTCTACGTCTCCAAGATGAGGAGTGAGACATGGCGATTGACAGACCACGAGATGAGATTATGATTGCTCACCTGAGTGTGGCATATGAATCAGTCACAGATGCAGAAGATAAAGAAGCTATCTACGCTTGGAAGACATAGTTGGTATTCAAGGCGAAGATAGGAGAAACGATGGCATCATAGTTGGCTGAGAGTAGAGAGCACGTCACTAGTGCACTCCGGTATGTGAGAACTCTTGTGTCCCGCATATCGTGTTGGTATAAGATTGAGGGTGGTACGTATGTTGAGCTTGCTGACGTACAGTCAAAGCTCCAAGCACAGAGCGACCTCTAGCAACAAACTCCTCCCGTTGAGAGACCGTTGGTTGTAGGATTAATCAACTTACAGTCATGTCGGCGTTGTTCGATGAAGCAACCAGGAGTAGAGGTGAACTTTAGTGTCAGATCTTAGCTGGTGAGGACATGCTGTACAGACATAGCATACTTCGACAGAGTATTAGTGCTCCAGACAGTGATGCAGTTAACAATCTCGTTGAGGGATTGGTTGCTCGAGATCACGGTCAATAGACATTAAACACAGGAGTTAAATTTGGTGTTACCTTTTCAAGTTAACTCGCTGTCACATCTCATGCATGTCTATTATGGGATTATCTATGTTCACTTGGAGTTGTATTTAGGGTTTATGTTAACTGATGGTAGTATTCCAGTTAACTTTGCTTTCAATAAGGACGTGCATGCTTGCACATTGTCCATTTAGATTAATTGTACCGGTTAACTAATGGTAGCTTTCCAGTTAACTGTATAGTTTGCTTTATTAGGGTTTAGCAATAATCTTGCATACATTGCAAGACTATAGTTGACTCAAGGTGATTTTAGGGTTCCCTACACCTTTGATGTCTATAAATAAGAGCTTTTGCTCATTTGTATATAACTTTTTCACGCGATAGTAATATATGTTGAGCCAGTTTTGCCTGTAATATTTCTATTCTATATCTGTTCGCTTTGGTTGGATGATCATTGTATTGTGTTATTGTGATTATAAGCTTATTTCATATCTACACTTTGGAAAGGTGTCGTCACCTCCTTGGGAATTTAGAATTAAGACTTATCGTTTGATGTTATTGTGTTAATGCACTTTGTTTCATGTCTACACCTCGGAAAGGTGCCGTCACCTCCTTGGGAATTCAGAAGTAGAGTTCATTGTACTGGTGTTGTTGCCAATAACATTTCTTTCAGCCTACGCCTCGGAAAGGTGTCATCACCTCCTTGGAATTCCTGTCTTTGAAGTTATCGTATAATCATTCCTGCTCTGTTTCCTCATGCTCTGATATCTTGAGGGGATTGGATAGTTAAGTTACTTAGTTTTGAGTTGTAGTTAGGTCCTGTGAAACCAAAACAACTTTGGCTGGAACATTCGAAGTTTATTGCAAACCTTGTGCCTCTTACAACTGAGACAAAAAGACAAGAAATAGATTAGTTTACTTTCCAAGCATTTTGTCCATACAACGAGGGAGCTTCCCCTCCTAATTTGAAGAGCACTCATCACGTAGTGTGCATAGCTGTCCGTACCAACTTGCACGCCAGAGGTGTTAGTTGTTATGCCAACACCCTTCGATGAATAGGTTGAAATTTTAATATAAAAAGCACAAGAACCATATATAGAGGCACTCATACAAAGGAAATTCATTTCTTAAAGGAAATTGAAGGTAGAAAAGAAGATATAGGTGATCAAGGAATGGAAATAGTAGTCATATAACCTCCATATTCATTCCTTCCTTTTGTTTCACAATAATCTTCAATGGGGTTCTTTACAAGCAGCAGATCAGCAATTTCAGTTTGTTTTCATTGACTATCAGCAATGATTTTCTTCATTTCCAACCAGCTATCTGATTTCATCGAGGGTCTGTAATATCCCTTGCCTAATCTGATCTCAAAATGCTGATTATAGGCTCAAGGAATATTGTCAAAGACTTCACCTACGAACTCTATACTTGCTGTTTCAGAATTTCAGTTTGTTCATTCTTACTTGGAATGATGTCAAGAGTGTGTTAAATACTTACAAATATCTCCTAAGATGTCTAAGCATGCAAATACAACTTTAATTTGGCTTTTTCAAATGCATATGTATGAACTCTACAAGATAAATGTGTACCTACAGCCAATAAGGAATTATGACAAATATTTATCATGCATTCTAGTATGCTGATTCGAAGTAACAAGTTTGACATTTAATCAAACATATGGCAGCCAACCTCTAATGTCTTTATTTTGAAATTAGATGAATGAAAATGCAAGACATAAATAGCTACAGCAAGTAGGTATTTCGACAAACATTTGTCATACCATCTCCAATTCTCTTTGTGTCTGAAAGTGCAACTGTTTACAATGAAGATGTGACTGAAACTTTATGCAACAATGCATCTACAGCACTCTAACATTTTGTCAAACATTTTAATGACAAACTCCAAACTCCATTCTATCTGATTACAACTTGGTACCACTTTATTTGATTGACCTGTAATGCTGATTTGGTATTGTTCTATCATGAATTAAGCAACTATAATGCTGTTATAGAAACAACGCTACAACCTGATGCCGAATGAAGTATACAATGCAAAACTAGAAGAACCTTAAAGTGATGCCTTGACTGTAGATGATGCAGCCACATTTGACAAATCGAATGCCCTTTGAAATCGACCTCCTTGACTCTTTTTGGGCAGCGAATGATGCTTGTAGAGGTGCGACCTTGCTCCAACAAAAATCAAATATTTTTTATGCTTCTATTCTCCTAATCGCCCCTATATTTGCTGCTTGTAGGGACACCCAGAATTTCCAATACAAACTGCCCAAAATGATCTCAAATGGCTGCGCCAAGGAAAAGCTTGAGATGCCTCGATTTCTCTATAAATTTATTGATAAAATCAGATTGCCTCTTCCTTACCAAAATCGTCCCACAGTGACTGAAAATGTTATTCCATATTGCTCAACAAAATGATGCTAACAACTGAAAATAATCTTCAATGATTGCACCAATCGAATTCTCCAAATTTGCTTCAGCAAGCTGGTATATAAACTTGATCTCCAAATTTGGCCAAAGGCCACAAAATTTGCAATGAAGCACAATAGAAAGATTGAAGTATCTTTCTCTCATTTGCAACCCTTCGGAGGATCTTTCACCACCTTAGTTATGCCAATCAAAGAGAGCTTTTGGTCTCAATGATCAAATGTAGAAATTCTGCAGAAACCCTTGGCTCCACAAAGATTTATCAAATTCAAATAACAATTCCTGGATATCCAAAAATGAGCCCTTTAAGATCCTTTTATACTTTTCTGGAGGAGCTCACACACTTTTCTTGCCAATGGGGGATAAAAGATATATTTTATATTTTATATTTGCACTTTATTAGAATATTAAAATATAACTTCATAAAGTGCAAACAATTGGTTTCCCATCATCCAGATAACACATTATGTTTTCCAACATTTAGCATAACATAGGAAACCTCCGAATAACCCCTGAATCCATGAAAGAAGCCAACCACCATATGGGTAACTGCCACCAAGATCCTCTAATCATGCCCTATTAGCCTACGAAGGTCAAGAATAGGCTAAACCCTCTGCAAACTGATGCTCATGAAAATGGGGACATTACAATCCGCACACCTTGAAATTGCTTGTCCCCAAGCAATCTTAGCAGCAAAGAAAACTCTCCCCCTCCTGGATCCCAAGGGAAGATCTGTCTAATGTCCCTACGATCACCAAATAGCTCCTATAACAACAACACTAGCCTAACTTGCTGAATCAACTCAATCCCAAAACTGTGATGGTGAATTTGATGCAACCACACTATTGGTAAGCCAATACATATCGCTTTCCATTGTTCCATTTTGATACCCCCTACCTCCAAAATGCAGAAAGTCTCCAAGTCCTGAATCAAATGATAATCATCATGAGAGAACAAGGTAGAAGACCTGCCAAACTCAGAATCATCATCTGAGGTCGTTAACAAGTCATACCAGAACTAACTAGAACACTCCTTATTCCACCCACCTCTCTATGCCATCAAAGTC
The DNA here is from genome assembly GCA_007258455.2 of Sequoia sempervirens. NCBI lineage: Eukaryota > Viridiplantae > Streptophyta > Pinopsida > Cupressales > Cupressaceae > Sequoia > Sequoia sempervirens. Next base: position 772,003,568 of record VDFB02000003.1, read on the forward strand.
ATCATCAAATCCTATGTATGTGGGCTGAAAGTGAACTGATGAGCATACCTCATGCTACAATCAAGGTGAAACTCTCCTAACTTTGCTAATTGAGTGCTCACCAAAGAATCCCTAATGCCCTCAAGCTCTAGAGAGAGCTTATCAACTTCCTCTTCTTTACTCATCAAGGAATCTGAATAGATCCCAACAAGTCTAAGAAGGGTGTCTCTATCTAAAAGAAGGTTCAAATAATTCGACTTCATTGTTTCCATACCTTCTTTGACAACCTGCGAATCATCATGAGAAAACCCTGCTCCAATCCCCTTTTGTCTTCTCTCTAACTGAACTGTCCAAAGATGATCCTCAATCTGTTTATGCATCCTGTCATGATGAGATAATGCTGCAATAATCTCATCCTCCTTCACCGTCAACTTAGTCTCCAAGCTACAAACAATCTTCGCCTCACATGAAGAAACCTCAAACTGTTCTTGTTTCCTCATGTCTGAAATCTTTATCAAGTCCTTTGATTGACCAAGCTTATCAACCTCATCACCAACATTGGAACAAAGTGCATTTTCAGATTCATCCTTTCTTTGAATATGTAGCCTTCTAATGTTATCTATTCTTTTTTGTCTTGCCATGTTGATGAGATTGATCTTGTTTTTCACTTCTTGAAGACGTTGTCTTGCATTTGCAGCCACTAATCTAGCCTCTTTGGCTTTCCTCAACCACTCTTCATTCATCATTTTGGACCTTTTTACCTCTTTGATGCCAAAATACACAAAATCAGTCCTCTTATGCTTGATATCTTCATGTCTACCAATGGGTGTAAGGCTGCCATCAACGAATGATATCATATCATTGGCTTGTTCATGATCACAAGCTCCTATCTCATGAGAATGATGAGACATAATGCTGCTGTCCTCAAACAAATCAGGAATGACAACATGCCATTGTATAATGTCACCTTCATCATGTGTAGTCAAATTGCTAGTGGCTGCTCCACTAAGTAAAGGGTCAACTTTCACATCTACCTTTATATCTTGGGCCTCCACTAGACTTTCATATGTACGAATAACATTCATGGACCCACAATCCGATTCTTTATCATGATAGGGTGAAGCAATGCTAGACTCACCTATTGAAGCATCACAAGAAACCTTATCTTCATGTGGCTGCTCTAATGCAACTGATTTGTCTTCAAATATCACTTGCTCTTTTCCAAGCTTGAAGTCATCTTGAAGTGTCTTGTGCCCAAAATCTTCTTCTATGTTGGTCTGATTTTTGCTCTCTATAGGATCAGCTGTATGCTGGGCACCAACTGCCAAAAACTCATTGTAAAGATTTTTGGATACTTCACCTGTAGAGACCTCATGTTTCTCATTTTTGTTTTGTGATGTAGACCTGAAGATTGTTGCCAAAAACCTTGCTGCTTTGTCTAAGGTTGCAGGGTCTGACATCAATTTATTTATTTCTTCCAACTTTTTCAAACTTTGTTTCAGCTTCTCCATATTCTTGCCCCATTGCTTCTGAGTTATAACCATGTTGTTCAATTGAAACCTTTGAATTGCAGCTGAAACTCACTCAACAGGTCGGCAGGAAACCGCCCTGATACCACTGTAATATCCCTTGCCTAATCTGATTTCAAAATGCTGATTATAGGCTCAAGGAATATTGTCAAACACTTCACTTACGAACTCTATACTTGCTGTTTCAGAATTTCAGTTTGTTCATTCTTATTTGGAATGATGTCAAGAGTGTTTTAAATACTTGCAAATATCTCCTAAGATTTCTAAGCATGCAAATACAACTTTAATTTGGCTTTTTCAAATGCATATGTATGAACTCTACAAGATAAATGTGCACCTACAGCCAATAAGGAATTATGACAAACATTTATCATGCATTCTAGTATGCTGATTCGAAGTAAACAAGTTTGACATTTAATCAAACATATGGCAGCCAACCTCTAATGTCTTTATTTTGAAAATAGATGAATGAAAATGCAAGACATAAACAGCTACAGCAAGTAGGTATTTCGACAAACATTTGTCATACCATCCCCAATTCTCTTTGTGTCTGAAAGTGCAACTGTTTACAATGAAGATGTGACTGAAACTTTATGCAACAATGCATCTACAGAACTCTTAACATTTTGTCAAACATTTTAATGACAAACTCCAAACTCCATTCTATCTGATTACAACTTGGTACCACTTTATTTGATTGACATGTAATGCCGGTTTGGTATTGTTCTATCATGAATTAAGCAACTATAATGCTGTTATAGCAACAGCGCTACAACCTGATGCCAAATGAAGTCTACAATGCAAAACTAGAAGAACCTTAAAGTGACACCTTGACTGTAGATGATGCAGCCACATTTGACAAATTGAATGCCCTTTGAAATTGACCTCCTTGACCCTTTTTGGGCAGCGAATGATGTTCTTGTAGAGGTGCGACCTTGCTCCAACAAAAATCGAATATTTTTTATGCTTCTATTCTCCAAATCACCCCTATATTTGCTGCTTGTAGGGATTCCCAGAATTTCCAATACAAACTGCCCAAAATGATCTCAAATGGCTGCGCTAAGGAAAACCTTGAGATACCTCGATTTCTCTATAAATTTATTGATAAAATCAGATTGCCTCTTCCTTACCAAAATCGTCCCACAATGACTGAAAATGTTATTCCATATTGCTCAAAATACTGATGCTAACAACTTAAAATAATCTTCAATGATTGCACCAATTGAATTCTCCAAATTTGCTTCGGGAAGCTGGTATATAAACTTGATCTCCAAATTTGGCCAAAGGCCACAAAATTTGCAATGAAGCACAATAGAAAGACTGGAATATCTTTCTCTCAGCTGCAACCTTTCGGAGGATCTTTCACCACCTCAGTTATGCCAATCAAAGAGAGCTTTTGGCATCAATGATTGAATGTAGAAATTCTGCAAAAACCCTTGGCTCCACAAAGATTTATCAAATTCAAATAACAATTCCTAGATATCCAAAAATGAGCCCTTAAGATCCTTTTATACTTTTCTGGAGGAGTTCACACACTTTTCTTGCCAATGTGGGATAACAGATATATTTTATTTTATATTTTATATTTTATATTTGCACTTTATTATAATATTAAAATATAAGTGCAAACAATTGGTTTCCCATCATCCAGATAACACATTATGTTTTCCAACACGTCATGTTTTCCAACATTCAACATAACATAGGAAACCTCCGAATAACCCCTGAATCCATGAAAAGCATAACATAGGAAATCTCCGAATAACCCCTGAATCCATGAAAGAAGCCAACGACCATCTGGGTAACTACCACCAAGACCCTCTAATCATGCCCTATAAGCCTACGAAGGTAAGGAATAGGTTAAACCCTCTACAAATTGATGCTCATGAAAATGGGGACATTACAAGGTCTATATATTTTTTTCCTTTGTATTGAGCAAGTTTAGACATTACCAAAATTCAAAATTTCAAGTGTTGTTGCAGTGCCTAGGGTTTTGAGAACAATTTTCATAAATCTTCACCAAACATACAGTTGTTGGTATTCTTTTGGAGTACTAGGATTTCAAAAATGATAAGTTCATCATTTTGGTGATTATTTTGAAATTGTCATCAGGGTTTGTTGCAATTTCAACATGTTATTAACTATTTTTCTAGAGATTTGATAGCAGTTATAGTCTTACTAGTCTTGCAACATTATTGTGAGGGCTTTAGCCAATAACTTCATCAATTCAAGGACACAAGACAACTTGCTATGTGCAATGTCCCCATTTGTTAGCTCACCAAAATAACATTAATATATTTAATTATTTTAATTATTTAATGTTGCCTAACAAAAAGTGCAATTATAAAGGTTAAATTAAATAATTATATTAATGAGGTTATAAAGTGATGTTGGGGAATATTTAAAGGATAAATTAATAAAGTCATTTTTATAATAAAGTGTTATTTGATTTTGGTGGGAAAACCCTAAAAAGGTATTATATATGGACTTGAGAGCTCATTTTCTGATTATGCTGGATTATTATTTTATTGGCTTGGTATTTTGGTGGAGTTGTTCGAAGTCCGAAACCCTAGGTGGGAATTCTACGGGTTCTAGTTTTGGTCGTTGTTGGCGTAACAACTAACACCTCTAGAGTGCAAGTTGGTACAGACAGCTATGCACACTACGCAATGAGTGCTTCAAATTAGGAGGGGAAGTTCCCTCGTTATGCAGACAAAAATGCTTGAAAAGTAAACTAATCTATTTCCTGTCTTTTTGCCTCAGCTGAAAGAGGCACAAGGTTTGCAATAAACTTCGAATGTTGCAGCCAAGTATTTTCTGGTTTCGTAGGACTTAACTACAACCAAAAACTAAGTAACTTAAACTATCCAATCCCCTCAAGAAATCAAAGCACGAGGAAATGGAGCGGGAATGAGCTTACACGATAAACTAGGTACAAATTCACAATGTGAAGGCAAGGTGGGCACAACTATTTGCTTGTCTGAATAGGTTTATTATCACACACATCATACGATAAGCTTTAAGTACAAATTCTCAACTTGAAGGCAAGGTGGGCACAACTATTTGCTCAATCTGAATAGGCTTATTAGAAACACAACACAAAGGATAGCCAACTAGGACAATAAATTGCAAAGACGAAACACATACAATTTACAATTGAACTAGCCACTATATCTAACTAAGATAAGCATTCACCATAATAATTGCATGAAACCCGAGTGGCATAACAATTCATCATTATAATAAATACTCGCGAATAGATACAGAATAAGCAATATTACAGGCAAGGCGGGCACAGCATATATTACTCTCTCGTGCAAAAGTTATATACAAATGAGCAAAAGCTCTTATATATAGACATCAAAAGGTGTAGGGAACCCTAAAATCACCTTGAGTCAACTACAGTCTTGCAATGCATGCAAGATTTATTGCTAAACCCTAATAAAGTAAACTATACAGTTAACTGGAAAGCTACCATCAGTTAACCGATACATTTAATCTAAAAATGGACAATGTGCAAGCATGCACGTCCTTATTGAAAGCAAGTTAATTGGAATACTACCATCAGTTAACGAAAACCCTAAATATAACTCCAAGTGAACATAGATAATCCCAAAATAGACATGCATGAGATGTGACAGCGAGTTAACTTGAAAAGGTAACGCCAAATTTAACTCCTGTGTTTAATGTCTATTCTGAGAGGTGGGAATTGAAGTCTACTGGCTGTGATCTCGAGCAACCAACCCCTCCACGAGGTTGTTGACTGCGTCACTGTCTGGAGCACTGATACTCTGCCGAAGTATACTGTGTCTATGCAGCATGTCTTCACCAGCTGTGATCTGACATTGAAGTTCACCTTTGCTCCTGGTCACTTCATCGAACAATGCTGACATGATTGTAAGTTGATTAATCTTACAGCCAATGGTCTCCCCACTGAAAATACTATGAACGAGTGCCTGGAGCTCTGACTGGACGTTAGCAAGCTCAACATACGCACCACCCTCAATCTGATACCGACACAGTATGCGAGACATGAGAGTTCTCACATACCGGAGCGCACTAGTGACGTGCTCTCTACTCTCAGCCAACTCTGATGCCATCGTCTCCTCTATCTTCACCTTGAAAACCAACTATGTCTTCCAAGTGTAGATAGGCTCTTTATCTTCTGCATCTGTGATTGATTCATATGCCACACTCAGGTGAGCAATCATAATCTCATCTCGAGGTCTGTCCATCACCATGTCTCGCTCCTCATCTTGGAGACGTAGATGGAGTTTGCGTGTATTATACCGCAACTGGTATAACTCTGCAAGCACAGAGCGACCTCTAGTAACGAACTCTTCTTCCCAATCTTCCAAACGCTTGCTGTATGCAACAAGGTGATTAAGCTGACCCTGTTCTGCTGGTGGCTCTAGCATTGGCGGGAGTGTGACGGTGACATCTAACCTGTGTACAAGGCTAGAAATGTACTGACGAAGCTGCTTGATTTCAGCCTTCAGGGCTGCCTTGTCTTCTCCATCTTTCAGCATCCTATCCCTTGCGTTGTCTGTAGCAACCTGTAGGAGATCAACCTGTGTCTGGCAGGTGCTACGAGCAAGGTTGACTATGATCACCTCGAAGTCTTGAGCTTCAATCTCGTCCAGACTCTTCCCTCTGTAGGTATAGCAGTCTCAACGACAATCTCCATATCAGCATTCCTCTCCACATGGACCTGTTTCTTGATCCTCTTGTCGGGCGCATCCTGGTAAGCATGATCGAAATCTGAATGATCAAGGACATCAGATGGCTGCCTCCTCTTCCTTCCTAGTTGAGCCTCAATCCAAGACTGGTCTCGACTAATCCCACTGGAAGGATTTGTACTAGCAATGAGAGGCTCCGATGAGAGTGAATATGTAGAGGAGCCTCTATGGGGTGGCGAATCTAAGTCCAATTCAATGTGAATCGGGACTGGAGACTGATCAGGTGTAGATGATGGAACACGAGGTTGTATCTCAGGCTCTGGCAAATTCTGAACTGGCCTCTGAACTGGCTCTCTGATAGGCTTCGTGTGTGTATCAATGGCAAGCGCCTTCCCTCTTGAGTTGTTAGGCGCTTGACTCTTCTTTGGAGGATTACTCCTCTTCTTCTGTTTGGGTTTAGACGAGGAAGGTAGTGAAGCATCCACCGGTGGCGGCTCTGTTATAGGCGCGACTACCCTCCTGGTCTTCTTGCTCTCGAGGTAAAGTATACTGTTTTGGATAACTCTACTTGACCTCTCCTTTACTGTTGAATACTCCTTGGCATACCAATCAATTGTCGACAGTGGTTGTGTATCAACTTGCTCTCTAAAAAACTGAGAAAGTACATCTCCCTCACATCTGATAAGCCTCCCACATCTTCTGCCAAGAAGATAGAAATCTGTGGGAGAGAAAACGGCCATAGCTACGTCTGCGCACCTGAAAGTCATCGTCACAGTTCGCCCAATAATCATCCATTGTAGGTTTATGGTATGAGCGATTGCCAAGACGCTCTGAATAACAAGCCCAAGGATGATAGGTGCGAGTAACAATAAGATACTTGAGTTTGCAATTCTCCAACTCCTATCTTGCAACTTTGGCATCAACTGCCGTTTTGCACCAATAGATTCCGAACTGTATGGGAAAGTTGGCAGCCTATTTATGCTTGCAGCGAAAATGACGATGAACATCATGTAATTGCCTCAGGAACTCCATGAAAACTGTCCTATCCGAGGGATAGCGTGGAAGCATGGCTGGATTTCCTGTAAATCCGTATATGCAGATGTAGGTGTATATAGGGAACTAAATGAACCAGTCCGCCCAATCAACCATCGTTGCTCTAGCAACTGTCGAGATACGAATGTGCAACTCCCGGTCCAAGTTTCTCACTGTGTATGTCAAGAAAGCCTCGTGAACACGCTTGAAGTGACGTTCAGCCTTAGTGAACTCAAGCTGATCATAGTAGTGGTAGACTTTCTGAACACTGAGTATGCCCACCGTGTTCAACCCTCTAAACTGACCCTAATAAGCGATCAAGTACATGAGGTAGGAACACATGTGAAACTCGTGGGCAACTAGAAAACCGGTGATTTGCTTGTGGAGAATATCACTGATGAAGGATGCCTAGTCATAATGCTCTTGCCTAGAGATGATTCGACCAATGGTATAATACATCCAGGGTTGAAATATGTTTGCATCTGCATGACCTGAGACACAATTCAAGAGTGTAATTAGAATTGCATACTCATACTTGTACTCACCATGACCCACATTGTTTGGAAATTTGTTCTTCTTTTGCTTCAACCATCGCTCTGCCATCTTATTCTGACACTTGTCCACATTAGTGTTGAATGCTCGCTCACATTGCTCCATGGAAATGACCAAACTGCTTGGGTGCTGAGGGATACCAAAACATCTCTCGACATCCAGGGGCTTGAGACTGCATATAACTCGTCCATCTACTGACACTATCTCACGAGTAGCAGAGTTGTAATGTTTAACACAAGAAAATACAAACTCTACGTAGTGAACTGAGATAGGTATGGAAGTGGCCTCAAGTAACTTGGACTGCTGAATGTTCTGAAGAATCAAATCTCTAATCTTGAGTGGATCTAAGACTGGTTTTAGAAGCACCTTATGTAGATTCGTATCAACTATCTCGATGAAGTCGTGAGTCAAGACTGACTTGGTCTTGAATTTGAGCTAAGTGTATTGCATATTGAAAAACTCGCTTGTTGACTCTGAACACGGCGATATTCTGACAAGTTTTCTGGAAAGCGAAAAATAGCCTGCTGAGGCTAAAAATAGCCTATTGAAGGGCAATTTTCACGAAAAAATCTGAGATATGGGTTTTGTCCAGAAAAAGATTCTAAGACAACCTAGAATGTCAAATTTGCGAAAATTTGACTTCTACTCGACCATGCAAGGAATTTTCAGTTGAGAAAATCAAAGCCTCAAGAACTGATGCTCTGGAGTAAATTTTCTTGAAAAATTCTAGCACATGGGTTTTCTCAAGGAAGCTATTTTGAATAAACCTAGAAGATTTGTTTTGCCAAAATTTGCTTGTTCTTCAAGCCTGCGAGAGAATTTAAGACGAGAAATAGAGGAATTTGAGAAGAAGAAAGATGTCTTTTGATGTTCTCTTCTGTCAAAATCTCCACTCCGGTCTTGAATTTGCTGATAAATTTGGACTTGCACCTGCAAAAAGGAATATTTTGATGTCTTCAAACTTGATTGCTGATGAAATCACCCAACACTGAAGGAAATTCGCTTTTGCTTTGAAGAATTACGAATTTTCTCAAGCTATATGAATAAAATATGGACGCCATGAATAAATAGAGCAAAATCGCGCCATAAAGGATGATTGCAAGATTTTAAAACTCTAACTGAAAAGGAATGTATCTGATTGGACCCCCTCCAGTTGAACTAATTATTGAGAAAAATTGCCATTTTTAATGTTTTGCATGCAAAACATGAATTTAATATTATTTTTGACCAGTTAGAAAAAGCTCAACATCTGGATTCTGAAAAGTCAAAAATTAACTCTCCAGGCATCCGTTTGCACAAGTTATGAGATTTTTCGCTAACTTCCTATTTTATAGCTGATTGCAAAGTTATAGTCGCCCCTGTTCGGCACTGATTTCCGGATGACTGAGTGACGCTATGACCAAGCTGAGATATCCATCGCGAAGCCTGCAGAGCAAGGATGAAATGTCTACTGGGAGCTGCAACTACTAAAATCAACGTTTGACACCTCAAAAAAATTAGGCGCCTTTGATTAAATTGATGCAAGATCTCAGACTTAGCCATTTCTCTATTCTGCCATCTGACGCTTCAAACTGCCGCTGACGGCGAACAATGAACCTCACGGAGTGGATGATAGGTTCATTGTGTGACTGGAAGTATTCCGCATCCAATGACTGTATGTAAGGCACCTGAAAGCTACATTAAGGACCCCAAAAACAAGGGGGCCCCTAGCCTGTGAAGGCTCAAACACCATTTTGACAAAAGTGTAACTTTCATCTGGATACCCTACTTTGCCCCTTGACATCGGGAGCTGGAGTGCTCCGATTCACGCACCGTCGGTCTCATTGCATAGCTAGAACAACTTACGAGAGATGTCTTTGGAGGCAACAAAGCAAGAAAACTGCTTCTAAGACCTCAAAGAGAAGGGCGCCTTTTCCAAGATGAAATGTACGCTCTATATTAGCCATTTTCCTGCTGTCTTCACTTTTCAGCGTTCTACATAGACCTCGCATGTACGGGCGTTTGCCAAATCCTGGGGGCCGATGGCTAGGCTTGTTGGATAGCTGGAATAATTGCGCACAAGTCTTGTGAAGACTGCGAATGCTAAAAACACCATCTGACAGGCCTAAAGACTGGGCGCCCTTGGCCTACAGAGGTATAGGTGTGTAATACTACATTTCTCCACCCTCTGATTTACGTGTCTGGTAGAATCTCTGCCATGATCACTCAGAATGTCGGATTGACTCGCGAACTCGTGCGTTGTGAAGCTAGACTAGTTTAGAAAAGATCTCAGGAAGACCACATCTGCAAATTTAATGATTTGAGAAGCCAAATTCAAGGGCGCCCCTGGGCTACAGGGGCGCAGAAAGCTATGAATTGACAATCCTTTGTGACATGCAACCTCTCATACCTTCAGCTTCTGATGCCAGTTGCTAGAGTTCTGCACTTTGGATGACTTCGCCGGATAGCTTGTTGGAGAGCTGGGCTAATTCTAAAGAGATTGACTGTATTTACAAGCAAAAGCTACAAGATCTGGGCCCTCAAAAAGAAGGGTGCCCCTTTGCTACAGGGGCGCAAATATGCTTTCTGCTAAAAATCTTCATCTATTTGATCTTTGTAATCACCGTTCTGGCCACTGAAATGACCTTGTAGGAGTGTAATCTTGTCGTGAAATGCTTCTCCGTCATCGCATGTCTCGTTCTAAGTCTCAGGTTCTGATTTCAAGCTCCAGGTATTGACCAACTGCTGCTGACGACTGACATGACACTGACCAAAGTCCACATTTGACTAGCCCAAAAACTGTATTTTGACATCATTTTATCAAGTTTTAAACTCTTTTAAGCAAAATGCCTTAATGAAGCAAAAAATTTGGTTTGGGTACAACGGTGGTGAAAGATTCTTGCCTAGCTGGCGATTGGTGGATTCTTTCGAGATTCGCATATGTTCTTCAACGACTGGATTGATCGATTAGATAATTTGTGAGTCTTGCCAGGAAAGACAAATTATCAAAGATAAATTGGGTTAAAGCGTATCTATGCTACAATCTAGAGTTGATATTGATAATCAGATTTGAAGGGTTTGTACTCTAAACTGGTCAGCATACTTGCATTTTCTGAGTTTGTGATTCATTTATCTTCTGTCAGGCGAGTTTGTAAGGAGGACGTGGGAAGAGGAAACCCTAGGCATCACACTTTGAAAGGGAAACTTCCTTTGGTCACGTGGGAGTTAGTTTGTTGCTAGCATGAACTTCCTACACCTAGGCACACCTTTAGTCTTGCATTCTTGGCTCTGATACATCTTCACGTGGCCAGTTTTGAGCCTATAACTTGCTTGTGTGGGAGTTGTTGGAGGTTATCTATGTTAGACATGGGCTTCTTTGGTGGTTTTTGATATCTTACATGTTGCTGTGATCATTTCAGTCAAACATACAGTTCCAGGTCTGAGTTTTACATGTCTTTATTCTTCATAAATGTTTACTACTGAACAAACTATCAGAAAAGCATAAATCTGTTTTGCTAAAGTGAATTTCTGAGTCCATACATTTGTAATATGTCCCTTATTACTACCTTATTTGAGCGTGCATGAGTCTATTGATTATGTTTGAAAATATCACTTGTATATCAGTCCTATCTAGCACTCAGTTTGGGTTTGTGTGAGACTGTATTTGTTATCAACAAATAAATACCTCTGTATATCAGTCAAATGTGAAAGAATTGATCTGCAAGCTGATTATCAAATTTATATATGCATCTTATGTTTAGCTTTATCATAATATATGCATTCTTATGAGATAAGTTTGATAAAATGACACATCTATCAAATTGAAACAATTGCAAAAAAATCCATTCATCCGGGAAGGTTATTTTACAATGCTATCAGAGTTGGTCTTCCTACCAGCCTGTATGTTGTGGGTGCTAAGTTGGTTTCAGATTGTATGAATATTTATGAATTCAGAAGATCGGGCCTACATAACCTATAGGAGTATAAGGGAAAGAGAAAGAGCAGCGAATATATTTGATTCAGATTCATCAAAGGAAGAAGAAAATATGGGTGATAGGCGTGAACCACCTAAAGGTAGTACAAATTCTAAATGACCTTGCTCGGGGTCAACAATAGGTAGTCCAGCTCCTTACTCAGTTGATGGTTGATTGTAACAATGCTAGTAACAATGGTACTGAAGGTACTAATGGTCATATGGGGGCAATGGAAATGATGGGAATAATGGTGAAGCGAGTAATACACACATACCTACTCAGAGTCACACTAGGACGAGTAGAGTGATTCCTAGGCCTCTTATGCTAAAGTTTTTGGGAGGACAGCTAATTGGTAATCAAGGATAGCAAGCATAGGGTGAGGGATTCTGTAATGTCCCCCACTCGATAGCACCTCTGGAGACCACGTAGCCTTTTAATTCCCGGGGCTAATGTTGATATTGAGGGAATCCTTTAATTAATTACTAATATTGGCCAAAGGTTCAAATTAATCTTAAGTGGTACTTGGGTAATTAATTAAATCACTTTATTAAGTGACTTTGGGGAAGCATTCTTAAGTGACTTATGATTTATTTATAACATCACTTTATAAAGAGTCACTTGTTTTGGCATTGTGAAGATACATTAGTGACTTATAAATTATCAAATATTTCCTTATCAAAAGTCACAGGTGTTTTGAAGGGAAATACAAAAAAAAAGAATCTCACTTTGAATCGCACCTTTTGAAAATATGTTCATCTCTCACGGGAAAGCTCGAGTTTCTTCTCCTAGGGTTTGGAGACATTGCTGGTCTAGTTTCAGGTGTGAAATAACATATCCTAGCTGGGACGACTTCAGACTTTTTGAAAGGAAGTGATCTTCAAGGTGTAAAGTCGATTTGGAGACTTTTGGAAATGGTTATCAAAGTTTATTCCCCATTTTCGTGATACTGTTCACCGAATGTGTTGTGTGCTTATCTGGGCGATTTTGAATAGAATATATTGCAAGCAAAGGCGTCATTCTGTATGTAACCCTAGGCGCCTGGAGCTCCATCAAAAGAGATCAGGTAGAGGTCGTTTTTATTGAAGAAACGGAGCAGCATAAGAAAACACGCGATTTGCTGTCTTGGACGCACTTGGTTTCTTGTTGCTAGCTGGGACGTGGATATTGAAGGGTTTAGTGAAGGCGTTTTGGAGGCTTATACCTGATGCATTTGCTGGTTAGAAGAAATGGCTGATAAAAGAGGGATTCTAGCTGCTGCAAACGAGTTCTATATATTTTGAAGGCGTCCTCATCATTCTCAGGCCAGGATCGAACTTCTCTGCCAGGTCTGGGCACAAATACTACATATATTTTGTTGTAGTTTGGTCTGAATCCTTATTTTTGCTAGGAGCTTGAATGAACATACCGCTGTATGCAAATTTGGGTCTGATTTTTGGTAGGAAATTGAATGTATAAACTGCTGTATGCAAATCTGGGTCTGCTATACAAAATAAACATTTTTATTAAACTTAGAAACTGCCGTACCAATTGCTGTCAAACATTTCTGCAAAGTCTGGAACATATTATGCAATGTTGATAATGGAACTATGTATTAGAATGAGTTAGTTTACATATGCTGACACAATCATATTTGTAAATGAGACTGAGCATTTTACTTGAACTTGCAAATGCTGCTAATTATTTCCTGAGTTGCACTGTATCTAGAAATAGTTGTAAGTGGGTCATAAACGTTTAGTTCATTCAATACTATTGTTTATGTGTTTCTTAGTAGCAAATTGTTGGTCACTAACTTGACTGAGAGGCAACGAGCTCCCTTCAAATCAAACAAATTGAACACCAAAAACACTGTGTCTCTAAGGGAAGTACAGATAGAAAATTATATCAGTCAAAGCAATATTTAGGACCAATATGTGATGTAATTCCAAGGCATGAAATCAGAAAAAAATTAGTCAGAGTAACAAGGCACATCTCAGATTTATAGATTACTTGAGTGAGTATTAGTCTCTTGGTGACGAGTTTCATGCAGCCATGACCTTGCAGGACTTTTGTGCCATAAAATATAATCAGTGATCACAATAGGGGCCCTCAGAATCAGTATAATGTCCCCTTCTCAGTAGCCACGAGGATCATTTAGCCTTTATTATTCCCGAAGGCTAAAGGAGAAATAAGGGAATAATGATTAAATTAATTATTTGTAAAGTTATCTCAATAATTCAAAATCATAAGATAGCTTTATATTTAATTAATTTAATAAAAGTGACTGAAATAAAATAATATATCATAAAGTCACTTTGGGAATAAAATAATAATATTTTTCTAGAAGCTTCTTGGAGGTGGTTGAGAAATCTTTATAAGGAGCTGTAGACTTGGCATTTGGGCATGTCTTGAGTTATACTTTTCATATTAGATTGGTGAGAGCTTGAATGCTTGCTTGTCCAAGGGTTTGAATACTCTAGGATACCGGTTTCAGTTGTGAAAGATCAACCCTAGTTGGAGGTTTGTGGAGGGAGACAATTCAGTTTTCCTACTTGGGCGATAGATGCAAATTTAATGGTTTTTGACCAAATTTTGGAGGACCATAAGGAGTCGATTTCTTGGTGATAGTTTGAGCATATGTCATTTCGATTTTTCTTGGAGGAAGCATTGAGCATTTTGGAGTTTTCTCATACAGCTGCAGTGACTTCTTTGGCAACTGATTTTCCTTTGAGAAAACCATGATTTCCTGATTTTTTTGGGCGCACCATTATTATCAGTTACAGCAGTAAGATTAAGGAATTCTTGAAGAGGTTGAAGTTGTGGAAGGTGTGATTGGAGCAAAGAGGAGGTCGCCATTGTCAATGTCAAATTGCTGATACAAATTCGAGCTCAAAAGGAGGTTAGTCACAGCTGCTTGGGAGGCATTGACAGGTTGGGTCAATTCACTATAGTTTGCATTGTTGAGTTTAGCATTTGGCATCAATGTGCATTGGAGTCTTGTAGAGACGTCATCTTTTTTGTAGGTGTGCATTTAAAATATGTATTGCTGTCACTAAATTGTCTTGACAGCTGAGACAAGTATTCGATTATCTATCTTGCATAGTATTGTATTTTCATATTCAAATCTGCATTGTCAATCATCCCTTGGTGAATGAGAATAACATTTGATATCATTTGCATAACATTGTAATTGTTGAGATCAATGTATAAGGGAGTTGGAGCTTGCATGACAAGTGTTTGCAAAAATGTCTTTGAGTATAACAGCAAATTATAAGTGCCTAGTTAGCTGCATTTTCATTTCAGTCATCATAAAATCTTGAAAATCAAAAGTACTCTTGCATTTCATATTCATTTCAGTCAATAGCATACTTAGTCTTCATGCATATTTATCATTATATGAGAAAAGCCAAAAGAAAGACCATTTACTAGCTGAAAGGAGATTGCACAACAACTATTTGATGAAATTCCTAAACATCCAAAACTGAAAATTAAGGACAAAATTTGCAAGGGTCTTTACAGTTGTATCAGAGCTAGCTTCCTGCCAACCTGTGAGGTTAGTGGGATGTTATGAATCTTGACAATCAAGAGTATATAACATAGAGACGAGAAAGGAGAAGAGGCTTTGATTGCTACCGATTCTTCATCTGAAGAAGAAATCATGGGAGATAGGGCTGACATACTTGAGGGTAGCACTTGTCAAATGCTTAATGAATTGGCTAGAGGCCAGCAACAGGTGGTACAGATTCTAAACCAGCTTGTGGGTGAAAGAAACAACAATGGTAACAATGGTACAAATGGGCACAACAAGGGTAATGAGAATAACAATAACAATGCAGAGGAGAGTAGCACTCACATATCAGCCCATAGTCATGCTAGGACAGCTAGTAGTGTGACTCCGAGGCCTCTCATGCCTCAATTCTTGGGTGGACAAACTACTGGAAATTAGGAGCAGCAAGCACAAGGTGAAGGTTTTACAAATTACTTGAGAATCAATCATTGGGTGATGAATTTCATGCTGCCATGTCATTGCAGGACTTTTGTACTATCAAGTATAGAAATAAACCTAGGAACAACAACAAAGGACAACAAAATCAGGACTTGCAACGCAAGGTTGGAAAAATCTCCATACCTTCCTTTGATGGGTCCAGTAAATGCACAACCAGAGCTTGGGTGCAGAAGTTGGACACTTCCAGCTTAACCCCATGCTAGAGACAGAGGCAATCAAGTATGCTACACTACACTTAGAGAGTGAAGCACATGAGTGGTGGTATCATGCACTTGTCACATTGGGAGATGCTAACATCACTTCCTACCTAGAGTTCACACAGAAGTTGATGGATAGATTTGATCAGAAGGATCCAGAGCTACACTTCTGAGAGCTAGCACAACTTAGACAGACTGGATCAATGGATGCCTACATTTCTAAGTTCCAGTGTTTGGCAGTTTGTAATATCCCCATTTTAGCCATATGCTCTTTTATGATTGATAGCCTATTTCTAGATGCTCGTAGGCTAGTCATAAGTGCAAATTAGGGTTTCCTATTTTGTAGGAGGTTTCAAATGAGCTTTGGAAGGTTTGCATGTGAGAGTTTTTTATGCATGTCTGATGGAGCTTTTTGGGTTTTTGTGTCATATCCCTGAATTAGAACACTAAAATTACTAAGCAATGAAATACAAATACGTAAAAACAATGCATGTTAGAATATAAATGCAAATAAATAAATAACAAAGTACAAATATATATATTAAATTTATAATTACAATTAGCAAGATAGTACTATAATTACAAAATATTGGCACAAGAAAATAATGTAAAATAAATATAAAAATAAAAATATAAGTAATTTCAATCTAATATTATAATTATCCTGAGATAATATTATTATTGTTATTACAATCATCTTATGATTAATATATATATATATAAATAATAATATAAGTCTGATATAAAAATAATAATAATAATATATTTTTTATAAGAAACATATAATATGATAATGTATGTCTTATTGGATAAAAGGCATTACATGCTATTTTAAAGGGGATCGATCATTATTTGTGAGGAGGTGCAATTTATATTAAAGGCAGCGATTAACATTTAATCAATAGACATGATCCTTGACAAATAGATGCCTTGAAAGATCACATCTATTTGCCATACGTGGGTATTAAAGGAGATATATCTTCAAATCAAAAGGCATCGATGGATGGGAAAAAGAAAGAGTGGTGATCAGCAAGCTCTTTTAAGCAATATAATTAATTCATGATTTCAGAATCGTAATCTATTGTTTCAGAATTATGAATAATTTCAGCTAGTATAATAAGTGATCATTTGGATCAGTAACTCCAAACAAGAGGAAATAAAGGGATAGATCGTGGCAGATGAAGAGGAGAAGCACTTACAAACCAGACAACAATAAGGTAAGTAAGTATTTTATAAATTTAAATAATAGATATTTATAAAATTCAAATAATAGGTTTGATAAATACTTATGTATTTAGAGAATGGTGTTTAATAAATACATTATGAAGTTAGATTTTGATGTTTAATATATATATGTATTTAATATTTATTTAATGTATATGATAAATATAATTATATCAAATGCAATATGTTTTCTATATATCTATGATTCATATGTTGATAGATATATTTTGGCAATTGATAAGTATATATATAAGATATCATTTACGACTCTCCAATAATGATGCTTGTAGCAATTATTGAGCCTTATAAGTAATAATGAAGCTATTATGATAAATAGTATAATAGTATATCATCTCTGGGATCTTGAAAGATGTTTAATATCTAATGTACTTATGAAATATATTAAAGAAGAATCATTCATAGTGAGTGATGAGGAGGAAATGAATAATCCTTTGACAAGAATGAAATATTTATATCATCTTTGAACTTATTAGATGTTATTACTAAAATTTATTGATCTCTAATGTTCCTAATGTCTCTTTGAGAAACACTTTGATAGTAAGATTCAGGTTTAAGTGCTTCCACTAGAAAGGGGACATTACAAGTGGTATCTGAGCATCTTTCCTGCCATCCTATGCTTGCTTGAGCTGGTTGCTTGCGTGCTTGAGCTACTTGCGATCGTGGCAGATGAAGAGGAGAAGCACTTACAGACCAAACAACAATAAGGTAAGTAAATATTTTATAAAATTCAAATAATAGGTTTGATAAATACTATGTATTTAGAGAATGGTGTTTAATAAATACATTATGAAGTTAGATTTTGATGTTTAATATACATATGTATTTAATATATATTTAATGTATATGATAAATATAATTATATCAAATGCAATATGTTTTTTGTATATCTATGATTCATATGTTGATAGATATATTTTGGTAATTGATAAGTATATATAAAAGATATCATTTTCGACTCTCCAATAATGATGCTTGTAGCAATTATTGAGCCTTATAAATTTAATAATGAAGCTATTATGATAAATAGTATAATACTATATCATCTCTGGGATCTTGAAAAATGTTTAATATCTAATGTACTTATGAAATATATTAAAGAAGAATCATTCATAGTGAGTGACTAGGAGGAAATGAATAATCCTTTGACAAAAATGAAATATTTATATCATCTTTGAACTTATTAGATGTTAATACTGAAATTTATTGATCTCTAATGTCCCTAATGTCTCTTTGAGAAACACTTTGACAGTAAGATTTAGGTTTAAGTGCTTCCACTAGAAAGGGGACATTACATTTTGGAGAGCTTCAGATGCATGACAAGAAAATGACATGCATTTCTGGCAGATACTTTGCATGCGAGAAAGGTTTCTGGGTTTTTCTAGGTTTTCATAGAGCTTCAAAATGGTGTAACAAGCATCTCCATCTAACAACCTTTTTTGGCACTTCCTATTTTTAATAAGTCACGACGGCTGCTCAGTTTGTGCCCAAAATGAGTTTGAAGACACTATTTATAGCAGTTTGCTATTTTCAGTAAGTTCTATTTATGGTAGTGTCATCCTAGCAGCAACTCAATAATCTTCGGTCATCTTTCTATTTCATGTAGTGCTATGTTTGGCAGCAGTTCAGTTTTTGTAGTGCAGTTCTATTTCGGGCAAAGCAGTTTTGATAATATGAGCCTTAGGCACTTTTGAGCTTGTTGAGGAAATTGGATAACTTAAGTTATTTTAATATTTTAATATCATTTTAGGACCTTGGCCTAACAGAATGACTTAAGGTTGTTTTAAAAGGTGGGCTTTGAGGGTGGACGCCTCATGTGAGGTAATTAAATATTTTATAATGTTTATTAAGTGCTCATGTGCCTTGGATGCCTAGAAGAGGGAGAATAAAGTATATTTTGAAAGTTAAACATTTCAAAAATGTTTTGGGCGTCCCCTCTTGGAAGAGGGGAAAAGCTGGAAGTTGAAAGGTCATCACAGAATGTTATTTATATGAGGATTTGCTCATTCATTTGGCATCCATTGTTGATTGTATTGAAATGCTGCTGAAATGAATTCAAAGCTCTCACTTCGAGGAATGCATACCTCCTAGCTCCATCCATTCAGTTTCGTACTTGCAAGATAGTACCTAGCTGGATTCTGATGACTGTGCTTCATTCAGGAGTGCAGATTGAGTTTATTTTTGATTTCCGAATTCAGATTGATGTTGTATAATTTGATTTTAATGTTGCTGGTTCGAGTATGGCTGTAGCATGTTTTCATTCGTAACTCAATGGGCAAATATTCTTTCATTCTGGGTATTGGCTCTATGTTCTTCCCTTGCTTGGGCGCCCCTTTGCACAAGGTTTTAGAATTTTTGGTGGTGTCTTTGAATTTCTAGAACTGGTCACCCCTTCTTGGAGATTGGGGTTTCACGGTGGTTTCTTTGGAAAGCGTGCATGAATAATCTAGAGATATTTGGCGTGGTTTCTCCATTGGTACTTAATCGCCCAGCTCCTAGCTTCCATTTGCATTCAATTTTGTCTTCATCGGAGGTGTTTGGAGAGAGATATGAGCATTTTGGTAAATTTTGGACTTGCTGGTCTGATTTCTGTTTTATACTATTTCTAATCAGACTTGAATTAATTCTAGTTTTCTGATTATATGAGGCCAAAATCTGATTTTATACATTATGTAAGTTAAGGATAGTATCCTTAATTCATTGGTTATGTTTAGCCTTCATTCTAATATGTTTGCAGATGAAAAAACTCATTTATTGTAAGGCTGGTTAGTCATTTTATTTCCTGCAATTTATTTTTGCATTTGCTCCCACTGAATAAGTGGTTGAAGCATTTTAATTTCAGCACATTTAAGTTTAATATTTCCCCCCATTGAATAAGTGGCAGAGCGGATTAATGGTCAACTTGCCGCCTATTAATAATTGTAATTGGTTTGCTCCTGCTGAATAAGTGGTCGAGCTCATGGTCGGTTATCCACCACAACATTGTAATTTCTTTTCCAGTTGCTAACGATCCTCGGAACCATATGCTATCACCTCGCCCACATTGTGTAATGTCCCCATTTTTGTTGATATTGCTTGTGGTTGATGGTTTCCTGGACTCAGTTGGTTTGGTGGAAATAAGGGAGATAAATAATTAAATTAATTATTTGTAAGGTTATAAAATAATTTAAAATCAAAAAAGTAATCTTATATTTAATTAATTTAATATAGTGACTCAAATAAAATATTATATCATAGTCACTAAAATAAAATAATATTATTTTCTAGAAGCTTCTTGAAGTTGGATTGAAAAAGTATAAGAGAAGAACAAGTCAAGCTTCTAGCCATCTAGTTATTGTCATTTGCATTTGATAAATCTTTGTGGAGCCAAGCGTTTCTGCAGATTATCTACTTGGTCTTTGGGAATGAAACCTCCCATAGATTAGCATAACTGAGGTGGTGAGATATCCTCCGAAGGGTTGCAGATTGGGAAGCATATTTCAATCCTTTCATTGGTGCCAAAATTTGTGGCCAAGAGCCAATTTTGCCTAGTTCAATTGGAAGTTTGATTTGAGGACATTTTGAGCATTGGAGTCTTCATCAATTTTGCTAGCCAAGGTCGATTTGCATCTTGCATAATCTGATATCAATCATCGGTCATTATCTGTTATCATTCTCAGCCTATGGGATCCACGATTTTGCTCATGGCGTCTTCTACTTGCATCGATTTTGCTTGAGGGATGAGGTGCACCATCCTAGAGGGATAGACGACTATGCTAGTTGCTGTTGAAGGTTGTATAGGGGCAAAGATTATTTTATTTCACCAACCTTTAGTCTAAATAGGGGTGGCACCTTCATGGCTGCGACTTGATCTTGAGAGGAGCTCTTTTTATTGGATATTGGCTGCTTCTTCATCTTCAACATAGGGCGCTTCTATAATCAGTTCCTCTTGCAATTTTAAGTAGTTTCATTGTCATCTTAGGAATTTAGTGTTGCTGTTGTAGGTGAATACTCAAAATCAGATTTGGCATTGTTGTATATCTCATTGTAAGCTAAGAGTCTTGGTAAATATATAGCACCATTGTACTTTGGATTCCACTCAATAAAGGAGATATATGTTGCATACCATATGTTTGATGAAATGTCTATCTTATAGCATACATAATCAGCATATTAGTTTGCATGCCAATTGTTTCACAAAATGTCAATTGGCTGTAGGTGTTGATTTACACTTGCATTAGTCATCTATTGCATTCGAAAAATACAAAAACAATTGCATTTCATGCTTACTTCGTAGTTTAATCATTTAGCATTCATTTCAAGGCAAGTTGCATCATTTTATGTTCAAATTATACACAAACCAGCAAACTAAAACATCATAACAGCAAACTACTACTTTGCACAACAAGTGTTTGACAAAATTTCTTGAGGCACAAATCGGTAATTTGAAGTTAGTTTGAGCAAGGGATACTACAATGGTATTAAAGCTTTGATCCTACCATCCTGGAGGGTTAAAGCTTTTCATGCAGCCACAAGAAGTTGGACCATACAGGTATTACACTCATCAAAGGGAAGTTCAACAAAAGAATCAAATTGCAGATATACAACAGGTCACAGTTGAAGGTATTGGTGAAACAGTTGAAAACATGTCAGACAATACTAAGCAGAACATGGATGAAAGGGAAGCTAGAATAGAGAAGTTTGATTGAATGATTGATATGATGTCATGCTTGCTAGCAAGAATGGATCAGCAAGCAGCTCAGAATCGGAATCAGCCCCAAAATCAAAACAATCATACAAGAGAGAACAGTGGTGTTAATGGGAGTAATGGCAACAATATGGAGGTCAATGGAAGAGATAGAACAACAAACACTAGAGGATCGGCCTCTAGACCTCTCTTTCCTTCTTTCACTCCAAGGGTAGAACAACAAGTGGAGGCTGTAGGACCTTTTGCAGATGATGCAAGGAATGCTTACATGGAGTATTCCACCTTACCTCCTGATCTTAAAGACCAGTGGACCTTTGATCATTACATGAATCAAAGGAATAGAAGAAATGGCAGAAGGAATGATCACTGTCCTCCTCTAATTCCAAGGACTGACTATTGGCAAGCTCTTCGAAACGTGACTTTGGCCCATTTTGATGGGAATGGTTAGTGTACAGCTAGGTCATGGGTGCAAAAGCTAGACAACCACCCCTCTTTGAGACCAATGCCCGAAGAGGATGCCATCAAATTTGCGACACTACATTTGGAGGGAGCTGCTCACGAATGGCTGTACCACGGTTTGGTGACTCTCGGCCATAACCTTATCCAGTGGACCTTTGATCATTACATCAATCAAAGGAATAGAAGAAATGGCGGAAGGAATGATCACTGTCCTCCTCTAATTCCAAGGACTGACTATTGGCAAGCTCTTCGAAACGTGACTTTGGCCCATTTTGATGGGAATGGTTAGTGTACAGCTAGGTCATGGGTGCAAAAGCTAGACAACCACCCCTCTTTGAGACCAATGCCCGAAGAGGATGCCATCAAATTTGCTACACTACATTTGGAGGGAGCTACTTATGAATGGCTGTACCACGGTTTGGTGACTCTCGGCCATAACCTTATCCACACTTATGAAGAATTCACCAATAGGTTGACAAAAAGATTTGATTCTAAGGACCTAGAGGTGAGATTTCGAGAATTGGCACAATTGAGGCAACATGGAACTCTTGAAGCATATGTTGTTGATTTTCAAAGATTGTCAGTAATGGTGCCTAACATTACTAAAAGGAGATTGGTAGTTTTGTTTATGGAGGAATTGATGGAGCCATTGAAGGGTTGGATAAAAGCCTTTGACCCACCAACATTGCAGGAGGCTATGAAGAAGGCTAGGAGTATGGAGTCCGCAACCCCCAAAAGCAAGAATTCGCATAAAGATGTTCCCTCAACCAGCATTGAGACTCTTCAACAATTTGATAAGAAAAAGAAATCAGCAGTCACGGTGGACAAAGAGTCAAGGGAGGAATTAAGAAAAAAGAAATTGTGCTATTGGTGCCAGGGACCATATAACAAGGATCATGATTACCCTTTGAGACCTAAGGGCAAGGCAAATCGTATAATGTGGGCATATTATGAGGACTTTAATTCTGAAGATACGGATCAGCAAGCAAATACAGGGGTTGATCAGGGAGAGAAGACATCAGCTGATGGGAATTTGGCTCCTTTGGCATTTCTTGCTAATGTATAGGGTGAGACTGCATTCAAATTCAAAGGAACAGTCGAGGGACAATGTTGCATTGCCATGCTTGACACAGGAGCAACACATAACTTTATTGATGAGGGTTTTGTGGCTAGATGTAGACTATAGGCCGAGGATTTTGTGGCTAGATGTAGACTACAGGCTGAGGATTTTGATGGATTCAGAGTCCGAGTTACTGATGGGTATACCCTCACATGCACTAGACGAATTAATAATCTCACCTTGTAATTGAATGGTTATGAGTTACAAATTGATTTCTACGTGGTCAACATGGGTTTGATGAACATAGTGTTGGGTATGATGTGGCTCTAGGACTTGGGAGAATTTACCCTCAACGTATCTAAGATGGAAATAAAATTTGAGGTTGATAGTAGGAAATATGTGTTGAGGGGAATTACAGATGGGAGCTTGCATTCTATCTCTTTGTGTGGGAGCATGGACAAGAAGAGAAAGAAGGAGGTGATTCAGGAAGAGCGTGAGATGATCTGCAATCCATTGTTCGAGATTGATGCTACATGGTCATATGATAATCCACTCTTTGAATTAGATGTTGATCACTCATTTGATTCCAGTCCTGAGATAAGCATTGTTTGTAGCATTTGTGATCCTTCCAATGCATCGGGATTGCAAACAGGGCTCGTAGAGGAGATTTCATAGGTGTGCATGGTGAGGAGTGCATATAGCTTCGCATTTGATCCTCATGTACATGATTTATTTCAGATGCATAATTCAGTGGCGCATGGGATGGACAGTTTGTTTGATAGCTTACCTTGCGCATAGATTGGAAGCAAATATGGTTAGTCTTTTGAGTTGCTTCCTATTGAGATTCATACTCCTGTGACACTTGATGGCGAGATTGAGTTGATTCAGCAGGTTCAATTAGTTGTGTTGGTGGTGTTACAGGAGCGGTTTGGTGATAGCATGGACATTATACAGATCTTCCCTTGGGATCTAGGTGGGGAAAGTTTTCCTTGCAGCTATGAATTGCTTGGGGACAAGCAATTTCAGGGAGGGTGGACTGTAATGTCCCCATTTTTGCCTGATATTGCTTGTGGTTGATGGTTTCCTAGACTCAGCTAGTTTGGTAGAAATAAGGGAGATATATAATTAAATTAATTATTTGTAAGGTTATAAAATAATTTAAAATAAAAAAGTAACCTTATATTTAATTAATTTAATATAGTGACTCAAATAAAATATTATATCATAAATCACTAAAATAAAATAAAATAATCTTATTTTCTAGAAGCTTCTTGAAGTTGGATTGAAAAAGTATAAGAGAAGAATAGCCATCCAGTTATTGTCATTTGCATTTGATGAATCTTTGTGGAGCCAAGGGTTTCTGCAAATTATCTACTTGGTCTTTGGGAACGAAACCCCTCATAGATTAGCATAACTGAGGTGGTGAGATATCCTCCGAAGAGTTGCAGATTGGGAAGGATATTTCAGTCCTTTGATTGGTGCCAAAATTTGTGGCCAAGGGCCAATTTTGCCTAGTTCGATTGGAAGTTCAATTTGAGGACATTTTGAGCATTGGAGTCTTCATCAATTTTGCTAGCCAAGGTCGATTTGCATCTTGCATAATCTGATATCAATCTGTAATGTTCCCATTTTGGCCATACACTCTTTTGTGACTGATAGCCCATTTTCGGAAATCCGTAGGTTGATCAGAAGTGAAATTAGGGTTTCCTTCGCTTGGTGGTTTTTGGCATTTCTCGAGATTTACTATTTTTAGTAAGTTCTAATTTTGGCAGTGGTCCAGTTGGCAACTCTTCAGTAAGTTTCCTTTTCAGTTGGAGCAATTTTTTGGTTTTGATTCTGGCTTTTTGGAGCAATTTTTGGAGAAATCATTTAATTAAAGGCAATTAATGTTATGTTTTAATATTGACCCCTTGGCCTAATGAGATGACTTGAAGTTGTGTTAAAAAGGTGGTCATAAAGGGTGGATGCCTCATAAAGGAAATATTTGATATTTCATAAAGTCTGTAATGCCTTGGAGTTTGGACGCCTAAAGGTGATGAAATAAAATGATTTCAAATTAAAAAAATATATATGTTTCAAAAAGGGAACTTTTGGCATCCCTTTCTTGGAGGAGTTTTGGGAATTTGAGAAGTCCCCTCTTTTTCTATAAAAGAGAAGTTTTGCTCCAGCTTTCTTTATCCATGAACTTATGCTAATGTTATGTTGTCGAAATGACAACTTGATTTCTACTTTGAGGGATGCATACCTCCTAGTTCCAATCCAATTTCGTGTTTGAAAGACAACACCTAGTTGGTCTTTTCGCTGCTTCTCAATTAGACTAGCAGATTGTGCTTCAAAGTGGGTGAATTTTGGTGAGAATTTCAGTTTTAATGTTGCTGGTGTATACACAGCTGAAGGTGTTTTTCATTTACAGCTTTTGGTGTGAATTTAATTTCGTTATGGGTATTTGATCATTGCAATTCTATGACTATGGCGACCATATTTGGAGGTTTTCAGATTTTAATTCAAAGTTTCTGATTTTTCCAAGTGAAATCGCCCCTCTCCAGGGCTGTACCTTTTCATGAGAGCTTTGGAATTCGTGCAAGAAATATATCTTGAGTTTTGATGCAGATTTATGGTCTAATTTTGGGCGCCAACCTCCTAGAAAGCATCTGCAATTGATTTCATTCAATTTGGAGGTAAATTGATAAAGTTATGAGCATTTCATTGAGTCATAGGTTGCTGGTTTACAGTTTCAGTTTGTTGGTTTTATTTATCAGACTTCAATAAGATCAGGTTTTGGCTTCATTTTTAGTGTTTGAGAGCTTTGTAATTTAAGAGAATCATTATTCACATATTGGCTTTGTTCTATCATTGTAATACTAGTAATTTGCAGATTATTTTGATTGTAAGGTTGTGCATTAGTAGTACTAATCCAACCATTTGTTATTGCTGCATTTACTTGTAATTTCTAAAGAAAACATTAATTACCCCTGGATGGTTTACTGCCAGTGTGGAGAATAAATTTTGTATCTCTCATCGTACCCACTTAAAGGTGGAGAATTCCCACTCAAGAGTGGATGCCCGCGACAGTGGATGAATTAGTTAGTTGAAATTTCCATGGCTGGTTATCTGCCTAAGTCTATTTTTCAGTTTGTAATAAGTACTTCGCCATATGTTAGCACATTGCCTTTCAAAGGATCTTGTGTGCACATTCTTGGCGTTGAGTTTATTTTGTTCTTCCAGTTGTAATCATTTTACAGTTGTTGAGTTATTAGATCCTAGGGAACCTCTGACCATATGCCCGCCCCTCTTACTTAAGTGGTTTCAGGGCGCATTCTTGGTTAGAGTTCCTTTCCGCATCATTTTGATTTGGAGTTAACCTTAACAGGTGCATGTGCATTGTACTTGATATTGAAAATGAAGGGAAAAAATTGGTTGGCATAGTTCACAATCATCAGTCATTATCCGTTTTCATTCTCAGCCTATGGGAGCCACAATTTTGCTCATGGCGGCTCCTACTTGCATCAATTTTGCTTGAGGGATGAGGCACACCATCCTAGAGGTATAGACGACTATGCTAGTTGTTGTAGAAGGTTGTATAGGGGCAGAGATTATTTTACTTCACTAGCCTTCAGTCTAAACAGGGGCGACACCTTCATGGCTGCGACTTGATCTTGAGAGGAGCTCTTTTTATTGGATATTGGCTGCTTCTTCATCTTCAACATAGGGCGGTTCTATAATCAGTTTCTCTTGCAATTTTAAGTAGTTTCATTGTCATCTTAGGCATTTAGTGTTGCTGCTGTAGCTGAATACTCAGAATCAGATTTGGCATTGTTGCATATCTCATTGTAAGCCAAGAGTCTTGGCAAATACATAGCATCATTGTACTTTGGATTGCACTTAAAAAAGGAGATATATGTTGCATACCATATGTTTGATGAAATGTCTATCTTATAGCATACATAATCAGCATATTAGTTTGCATGCCAGTTGTTTGACAAAATGTCAATTGGCTGTAGGTGTTGATTTACACTTGCATTAGTCATCTATTGCATTCGAAAAATACAAAAACAATTGCATTTCATGCTTACCTCGTAGTTTAATCATTTAGCATTCATTTCAAGGCAAGTTGCATCATTTTATGCTCAAATTACACACAAGCCAGCAAACTAAAACATCATAACAGCAAACTACTACTTTGCACAACAAGTGTTTGACAATATTTCTTGAGGCACAAATCGGTAATTTGAAGTCAGTTTGAGCAAGGGATACTACAGTGGTATCAAAGCTTTGATCCTGCCATCCTGGAGGGTTAAAGCTTTTCATGCAGCCACAAGAAGTTGGACCATGCAGGTATTACACT
Source organism: Sequoia sempervirens (assembly GCA_007258455.2). Taxonomy (NCBI): domain Eukaryota; kingdom Viridiplantae; phylum Streptophyta; class Pinopsida; order Cupressales; family Cupressaceae; genus Sequoia; species Sequoia sempervirens. Next base: position 772,031,264 of record VDFB02000003.1, read on the forward strand.
CGTCAAAGGGCAGTTCAACAAAAGAATCAAATTGCAGATATACAACAGGTCACAGTTGAAGGTATTGGTGAAACAGTTGAAAACATGTCAGACAATACTAAGCAAAACATGGATGAAAGGGAAGCTAGAATAGAGAAGTTTGATGGAATGATTGATATGATGTCAGGCTTGCTAGCAAGAATGGATCAACAAGCAGCTCATAGTCAAAATCAGCCCCAAAATCAAAACAATCATACAAGAGAGAACAGTGGTGTTAATGGGAGTAATGGCAACAATACGGAGGTCAATGGAAGAGATAGAACAACAAACACTAGAGGATCGGCCTCTAGACCTCTCTTTCCTTCTTTCACTCCAAGGGTAGAACAACAAGTGGAGGCTATAGTACCTTTTGCAGATGATGCAAGACAAGCTTACATGGAGTATTCCACCTTACCTCTTGATCTTAGAAACCAATGGACCTTTGATCAGTACATGAATCAAAGGAATAGAAGAAATGGCGGAAGGAATGATCACTGTTCTCCTATAATTCCAAGGACTAACTATTAGCAAGCTCTTGGAAAGGTGACTTTGGCCCATTTTGATGGGAGTGGCGAGTGTACAGCTACGTCATGGGTGCAAAAGCTAGACAACTACCCCTCTTTGAGAGCGATGCCCTAAGAGGACGCCATCAAATTTGCTACACTACATTTGGAGGGAGCTGCTCACGAATGGTGGTACCACGATTTGGTGACTCTCAGCCATAACCTTATCCAGACTTATGAAGAATTCACCAATAGGTTGACAAAAAGATTTGATTCTAAGGACCTAGAGGTGAGATTTCGAGAATTGGCACAATTGAGGCAACATGGAACTCTTGAAGCATATGTTGTTGATTTTCAAAGATTGTCAGTAATGGTGCCTAACATTACGAAAAGGAGATTGGTAGTTTTGTTTATTGAGGAATTGATGGAGCCATTGAAGGGTTGGATAAAAGCCTTTGACCCACCAACATTGCAGGAGGCTATGAAGAAGGCTAGGAGTATGGAGTCCGCAACCCCCAAAAGCAAGAATTCGCATAAAGATGTTCCCTCAACCAGCATTGAGACTCCTCAACAATTTGATAAGAAAAAGAAATCAGCAGTCATGGTGTACAAAGAGTTAAGGGAGGAATTAAGAAAAAAGAAATTGTGCTATTGGTGCAAGGGACCATATAACAAGGATCATGATTGCCCTTTGAGACCTAAGGGCAAGGAAAATCGTATAATGTGGGCATATTATGAGGACTCTAATTCTGAAGATACGGATCAGCAAGCAAATACAGGGGTTGATCAGGGAGAGAAGACATCAGCTGATGGGAATTTGGCTCCTTTGGCATTTCTTGCTAATGTATAGGGTGAGACTGCATTCAAATTCAAAGGAACAGTCGAGGGACAATGTTGCATTGCCATGCTTGACACAGGAGCAACACATAACTTTATTGATGAGGGTTTTGTGGCTAGATGTAGACTACAGGCCGAGGATTTTGTGGCTAGATGTAGACTACAAGCCAAGGATTTTGATGGATTCAGAGTCCGAGTTGCTGATGGGTATACCCTCACATGCACTAGACGAATTAATAATCTCACCTTGTAATTGAATGGTTATGAGTTACAAATTGATTTCTACGTGGTCAACATGGGTTTGATGAACATAGTGTTGGGTATGATGTGGCTCCAGGACTTGGGAGAATTTACCCTCAACATATCTAAGATGGAAATGAAATTTGAGGTTGATAGTAGGAAATATGTGTTGAGGGGAATTACAGATGGAAGCTTGCATTCTATCTCTTTGTGTGGGAGCATGGACAAGAAGAGAAAGAAGGAGGTGATTTAGGAAGAGTGTGAGATGATCTGCAATCCATTGTTCGAGATTGATGCTACATGGTCATATGATAATCCACTCTTTGAATTAGATGTTGATCACTCACTTGATTCCAGTCCTGAGATAGGCATTGTTTGTAGCATTTGTGATCCTTCCAATGCATTGGGATTCCAAATAGGGCTCGCAAAGGAGATTTCATAGGTGTGCATGGTGAAGAGTGCGTACAGCTTCGCATTTGATCCGCATGTACATGATTTATTTCGGATGCATAATTTAGTGGCACATGGGATGGACAGTTTGTTTGATAGCTTACCTTGCACAGAGATTGGAAGCAAATATGGTCAGTCTTTTGAGTTGCTTCCTTTTGAGATTCATACTCCTGTGACACTTGATGGTGAGATTGAGTTGATTCAGCAGGTTTAGTTAGGGTTGTTGGTGGTGTTATACGAGTGGTTTGGTGATAGCACGGACATTATATAGATCTTCCTTTTGGATCCAGGTGGGGAGAGTTTTCCTTGCAGCTGTGAGTTGCTTGGGGACAAGCAATTTCAGGGAGGGCGGACTGTAATGTTCCCATTTTTTCCTGATATTGGTTGTGGTTGATGGTTTCCTAGACTCAGCTGGTTTGGTAGAAATAAGGGAGATAAATAATTAAATTAATTATTTGTAAGGTTATAAAATAATTTAAAATAAAAAGTAACCTTATATTTAATTAATTTAATATGGTGACTCAAATAAAATATTATATTAGAAAGTCACTAAAATAAAATAAAATAAAATAATCTTATTTTCTAGAAGCTTCTTGAAGTTGGATTGAGAAAGTATAAGAGAAGAATAGCCATCCAGTTATTGTCATTTGCATTTGATGAATCTTTGTGGAGCCAAGGGTTTTTGCAAATTATCTACTTGGTGTTTGGGAACAAAACCTCCCATAGATTAGCATAACTGAGGTGGTGAGATATCCTCCGAAGGCTTGGTGATTTGGAAGGATATTGCAGTCCTTTCATTGGTGCCAAAATTTGTGGCCAAGGGCCAATTTTGCCTAGTTCAATTGGAAATTCAATTTGACGAGATTTTGAGCATTGGAGTCTTGATTGATTTTGCTAGCCAAGGTCAATTTGCATCTTGCATAATCTGATATCAATCATCAGTCATTATCCGTTATCATTCTCAGCCTATGGGAGCCACGATTTTTCTCATGGCGGCTCATACTTGCATCGATTTTGCTTGAGGGATGAGGCACACCATCCTAGAGTGATAGACGACTATGTTGGTTGCTGTTGAAGGTTGTATAGGGGCAGATATTATTTTACTTCACTAGCCTTTAGTCTAAACAGGGGCGGCACCTTCATGGCTGCGACTTGATCTTGAGAGGAGCTCTTTTTATTGGATATTGGCTGCTTCTTCATCTTCAACATAGGGCGCTTCTATAATCAGTTTCTCTTGCAATTTTAAGTAGTTTCATTGTCATCTTAGGAATTTAGTGTTGTTGTTGTAGGTGAATACTCAGAATCAGATTTGACATTGTTGTATATCTCATTGTAAGCCAAGAGTCTTGGAAAATACATAGCATCATTGTACTTTGGATTGCACGCAATAAAGGAGATATATGTTGCATACCATATGTTTGATGAAATGTCTATTTTATAGCATACATAATCAGCATATTAATTTGCATGTCAATTGTTTGACAAAATGTCAATTGGCTGTAGGTGTTGATTTACACTTGCATTAGTCATCTATTGCATTCAAAAAATACAAAAACAATTGCATTTCATGCTTAACTTGTAGTTTAATCATTTAGCCTTCATTTCAAGGCAAGTTGCATCATTTTATGTTCAAATTACACAAGCCAGAAAACTGAAACATCATAACAACAAACTACTACTTTGCAGAACAAGTGTTTGACAATATTCCTTGAGGCTCAGATCGGTTATTTGAATTTAATTTGAGCAAGGGATACTACACATTGGGATCTTGGTGAACATTCTTGGTGAAGGGTTACTTTCCAAGCTTGTTATCTTTGGAGCTAACGCTAATCAATGGTGTTTGTGCTGATATTGTTTTAATAAATTTCAAAAAAATTAAAGGGTAATATTACAGTGGTATCAAAGCCTATTTTCCTGCAATCCTGTGAGTTGAGTGCTTCAGGTGTTAGAGGTGTGACAGGGAAAATTGATACTACATCAAAGGTTAGAACAAAACTCAGTTTCAGTTTTCAGAAGTTCCTGAAGATGATACATATTTTGAAGTTTAGAAGTCGTGAGCTATCTAAACTTTTCAAGGCTTTTGAAGAAGAAAGAGTTTTTCAAGGTTACTTCACTCCATAGGAACAAGGCTCAATAAAGAATGTCAGACAAGGGAAGAAGAAATGAGAACACTTCTTATGTTGGAACAATGTTTGAGCCATGTGAAGCAGTCACCTTCATTGTAAATTAAAACAACATTTACACCTACAGTGACTTCTCTGAAACATCTTTATTAGTTGAGGCATCCAGACGAAGAAATCAATCTACTGGTTACTTCATGCCTCAGTGAAGTGATGAGGATATTGGCACCCTTGGTGCCCTATGATGATAAAATTATGAAGAGAGTTCTTCATATGATCGTCGAAAGCTTTCAAGATCTTGATGAAACTAATAGCAATCAGTACTCCAGAAGAGTTGCTATACTAAAGATCTTTTCAGAACTCAAAACAAGTATGTTGCTGGTAGATTTGGATATGGAAGATATATATTATTTGATCCATTACCTCTTCATTTCAACTTGGAGTGAACAAGAGGAGGATGTAGTTGCAGCAATGAAAAATATTTTAGTTTTAACTGTCAATGAGATGGATGACATTCCAAAATCCGTCTTATATTTTTTGCTAAACATTCATCAACAAGAAGGAAAGAATTCTTCTACTACTGGTATGTTGATAAAAGATTTGTTCAAACAGTGTGAGGGAAAATTGAAGCCACACTTGAAGAAGACAAAGCAGAAAAATGAGGTGGTCATTAATGCAAAAAACGAGAATAAAATGTTGTTTCTCAACGATTCTATGGTGGATTCTTAGGATGAACCTATTGATATGCATTTGTTTGCACATGCTAAGGATGAGTGCAATGAGGCAACATCAGTTTTGAATACACATGAAGAGTCTATGACAAGTAATCAGGAAGACCTCCTTGGTATGCTTGTGACAAATAATGAAGAAATCAGTAATACCTTCACATGATGGGTTTATTGAAGGTAAGAAGGATATAATCTTCAAACCAGCTAACAATGATGATTCCTTACTTCATTATAATAATGGATATTTAGGTGGTTTTGAGTTTGATTATCAAACTAAGCTCTTGGATAAAGATATTTGTGAAGATATCAGTTTTGGTGAGTTGGGAGATGTCTCATTCAAAGAGTCACCACTCCAAGAGAAGTACGAAGGGCATTTTCCTTTTGATTAAAATAATTAGCCTTCAACATTTGGGATCTGGGTGTGAAGGCGTCTAATGTTGACAAGGAACTTGTATGGGATAAATTTCCCTTTGATCCCAATAAAGTACAAAAGTTGATTTCACTGCAAGCTATGAGATGGCCTTTGGAGGAGAAGATGTCTTTGACAAAGTAGCTTGCATGGGAAAGCTCCATAATGAACCCTTTAAGATGGTTGCAGCCACTAACGAAGAGTTTGTTGTTGCTAAATTTTTTCAGGACTGCAATCAATAATGACTCATTGATCAAGTTGGGGTCTTCTTTAGCATATAATCAAGGAGACAGTGAAGGGGAAATAAAGCTTGAATACCACAGGGCCCTTGATGATGAAAAGTTTAAAGAGGTTATCAAATTCAAATCAGATTTACCACATCATGAAGCTGATTGTAAACAAGGCCCGAAGAATTGGGAGAATCTGATCCTCTTCATGGCCTTGAGTATTTTCAGCTGGTGGATGGTGAAAGACAAGAGTCTTGGAGCAGCTATGAGGGCAGCAAAGACAAGAAACAAAGTTTTGATTTTGATATGCAGCCGATCAGCAGTTCACCATCCTCGCACATTTATGAGTGAGAAAGTCAATTCTTGATATTCATTGAAGATGAGGTGCAAGCCCTATTCAGATTTGACTGCTCACATAGTTTGATTGAAGAGAGACAGGAAGGAGTTAGGGCTGGAATCACTTTCTTTAATCTGCAATTCATTAAAGACTCCTTAAAGATTATGAAATCAAAGTATCTATGTTGGATTAAAGATCGGGATTACGCCTATGAACTCGCAAAGAAGACCATTGGTGCAATCCATGGAAGTGAGAGAAAGGTTGATAAGCTTACTCTTGAGCTTGAATCAACAAATGGCATGTTAGAGAATGCCCAGTTGGGTTTAATGGAGGTAGAAGACCAGCTAGCTGATTTCAAACATCTCAGAGAATGTGAGGACAGGTTACACTCGATGATTGATAATCCTCCAAGCTTTCTTGTAAGTGAATGCATAAGAGGTATAGAGGATTCAATCTCCATTTGGGAAGTGTTGATTCATGATTGAAGAGCACAAAAGATTTACTGAGAGGGGGGGGGTGAATCAGTAAATCAAATACAAACTTTTATTTTTTAATCTTTTCAAACTTTTTACAATCAATTTTTGATATGAACCAACTTCCCCAAATTGACACAACTTTATTGAAAAAATATTTTTAAGGTAGGCACCAACCTACAGATTTACACCAAGATGATTTAGTAGAATGTAGCCTACAAGGAACACCTAGACCTTTACAAATTTAGTAGACACCTACCTACAAGGAGCACCAACCCCTAATGCAAGGCACCAATCCTTGACTTGATGGAAGTGAGACTGCCTTCAATCTGATCTGCACAAACCCAACTCTCCAATCTGCTCTATGTGATAAATAATATCACCTTCAACCCACACAAGGAGATGGGAATCTGACTGAACTGCTAATCTTCAAAAACAACCACACAGCACTTTAGATTTGGATGACCAATATGTATGTCTCTTCAAGAGTTGCACCTATCTTATGAAAGAACACATCTATTTTGTGCACACTTTTAAATCTGCCTTTTCAAATCTGAACCAAATTAGTTTATATCCCTTAAGAGATTAACACATATTCCTTCAAAAGACAAATCGAATGTATAACATCTTTCCAGTTACGCCTCTTGAGGTTCTCTTTAGAGTTGTTTAGTTATCATACGTTACTTTACAATTGTTCATTCACACGCCTTTTGTAAACAAATCATGCCTTTTTTACTTTATTCGCAATTGTTCATTACTTTACTTTATTCGCAACTGTTCATTCACACGTCTTTTGTTAACATCTTTCTTTACTTTATTCGCAACTGTTCATTCACACGTCCAAATCGCGCCTTTTTGGAACAGACGTATACTTAAAGAAAATCGCATTCTTTGACTTGAAAAAGTCATATCCTCCAAACTGTTATGAAAACGTTTCTTTGAGAAATACGTACGTGTTCTTTAAACATGCCTCTTAAAAAAAAACGTACATGTTATCTTAATCATGCACTTAATAGATTTATTATTTTTATTCCTTTTTTTTGTTTTTGGGCTGTAGCTACTCTTCTTTGTTTTCGGGCTGTAGCTATCTCTTTACTCAGACTTCAATCTGTAGTTGCTATAAACATATGCCAGGAACATAGTTTTGTTTGATCTGTATTTATATTAATACCAGTTCCATATCAGATCATAGTTTTCTAATAGGATCGAATGAATACATTTCACAGAATTGAATTTGTATTCAATATTCTGATCAAACTCCAATATTGAGGTCTACTCCAATGACTGTTCCAATGACTGTAATAATATCTTTTTAGAATCATCTCATAGACTTCACTGTGATCTACTTGAGATCTGCATTCAAATATGTTATCTTCAGTTACTACTATCATACTATTCTTGATATAACTTTAACATCAATGACAACATTTCCAACAATCTCCCCCTTTGTCATTGATGGCAACTCTTCCAAAGGCAACTTGATCCTCTGTTTGCTGTTTGCTGTTTGCTCCCCTTGTGTCCAATTTCTCCCCCTTTGACATCAATGGCAAGGGGTCTTCTAATAATATTTCAGCTCCATGAAGCTACAAGATTTTATGCGTAGCTCCCCCTGAATATATGCTTCCATCAATTAATTTGATGGCTGTGGAACAACTCTCAATTTGCCCCTTGGATATTCAAATGTATCTCTTGGAAGTGGTTTAGTAAATATGTCAGCAGTTTGCTCTTTTGTAGTTATGTATTCTAAACACACTTGTCCTTCTCCTACTTGTTCTCTCAAAAAGTGATACTTAATAGGAATGTGCTTGGTTCTTGAATGCATCACCGGATTCTTGGAGATATTGATTGCACTAGTATTATCACAATAGATAGTGCAAGGATGATCATACTCCACCTTAATGTCTCTTAAAGTTTGCCTCATCCACAAAAGTTGAGTGCAACATGCTGCTGCTGCAATATATTCAGCTTCTGCTGTAGATAGAGAGACTGATTCTTGTTTTTTGCTCATCCAAGACACTAGATTTCCTCCAAGAAAAAAAGCTCCTCCACTTGTACTTTTTCTATCATCCACATTGCTAGCCCAATCAGCATCTGTGAATGCTTCAAAAGTGAAATCATTGCTACTAGGGTACCATAGACCATATTCTATTGTGCCTTTCAAATACTTGAATATACGCTTTACTGCATGAACATGTGTTTCTTTTGGTGCTGCTTGAAATCTTGCCACAACTCCAACAGCTTGCATTATGTCTGGTCTTGTAGAAGTTAGATATAACAAACTTCCAATCATTGATCTATAAAGTGTTTGATTCACTTCTTGGTATTCATCATCTTTGCTTAGCTTACAACCTGTAACCATAGGAGTGCTAACAGGATTGCAATCTTCCATCCTAAACCTTTTTAACATTTCTTTCACATATTTGGCTTGGGAGATGAAAATACCTTTGCTTGATTGTGAAATTTGCAGCCCAAGGAAGAAGGATAATTCTCCCAACATTGACATCTCAAACTCTTTTTGCATACATGATGAAAATTCTTTGCACATTTTGTCCTTGTCTCCACCAAAAATGATGTCATCTACATACACCACCACAATCAATAAATGTCCATCCTCTTCTTTGATGTATAGATTGCTATCTACATCTCCTCTTTTGAAACCTTGCTCTTTGAGATACTTGTCAAGTCTAGAATACCAAGCTCTAGGAGCTTGTTTAAGCCCATAGAGAGCTTTCTTTAACTTGCACACATAATCCTTGTCTTCTGATAATAGGAAGCCTTCGGGTTGTTCAATATAAACTTCCTCCTCTAGATCTCCATTAAGAAAAGCAGATTTGACGTCCATTTGATACACCTTAAACTTCTTGTGACTTGCATAGGATAAAAACATTCTAATTGCTTCAATCCTTGCAACTGGTGCGAATGTTTCCTCAAAATCTACTCCTTCAACTTGTGCATAGCCCTTGCACACTAACCTTGCTTTGTTCCTTGTGACTTGACCATCTTCATTTAATTTGTTTCTAAAAACCCATTTTGTGCCAATTACATTCTTATCTTTTGGTCTTGGGACAAGTTCCCAAGTTTCATTTTTCTCTATTTGATCCAATTCTTCATTCATTGCACCAATCCAACATTTGTCTTTGCTTGCTTCTTCAAAAGTTTTGGGCTCAACTTGAGATAGGAATGCTGCATGACAATCTTCATTGTAATTCACCATTTTCCTTGTAGATCTACATCTATCTTGAAGAATCAAATCTTCAGGATGGTTCTTTTGAACAAACTTGGAAGGTGTCTTTGGTGTCTTCATGGGAGTCTTTTGTGAAGATTCTTCTTCCTTTGCCTCTTCCTCCTTTTCTTCCTCTTGGGAGTCCTCATCCTCTTTGTCTTCATCATTCATAGTTTGAACATGGTGATCACTTTGTCCAACTTCTTTGAATTGCTTTCCTTCATCAATTCTTACATTAGCACTTTCAACAATTTTGTGAGTTCTTTTGTTGTAGCATTTATATGCCTTACTTTTTGATGAGTAGCCAAGAAAGATTCCCTCATCTGCTCTTGTGTCAAATTTGCTCAAATCTTCTTCATCTCTTCTAATGTAGCAAGTGCTTCCAAAAATTTTGAAGTACTTGACAGTTGCTGGTCTACCTTTCCAAAGTTCATATGGTGTCTTCTCATTGTTCACTCTTATTTGTGCACGATTCAAGATGTAAACTGCTGTATGAATTGCTTCCTTCCAAAAGGAATCTGCTATCTTGGTTTCATTTAGCATTGCCCTTGCCATTTCTTGAACCATCCTATTTTTCCTTTCTACAACCCCATTTTGTTGAGGGGTTCTTGCTGCAGAAAATTGCCTTTTAATTCCATGCTCTATGCAGAAATTTTCAAATTCCTTTGATGTGAATTCTCCTCCTCGATCTGATCTAAGACATTTTATCTTGTTGTTTGCTTCATTTTCAACCAGCTCTTTGAAAGCTTTGAATTTATCAAAAGCTTCAGATTTTTCTTTCAAAAATGCAACCCAAGTCATTCTTGAGAAGTCATCAATCAGCAACATAAAATATCTTTCTCCATTCATGCTCTTGGATTTTGTTGGCCCACAAAGATCTGTATGTATGAGTTCTAATGGCTTTGATGAAGAATGCTCCTTAGACTTAAAGCTTGACCTTGTTTGCTTTCCAAGTTGACACTCTCTACAAATGATATTAGAAGGTTTTGTTATCCTTGGCATATCTCTCACAGCATTTGATTTGCTAACTTTGACAATATTATCAAAGTTTAGATGGCCTAGCCTCTTGTGCCATAACCAACTTTCATCCTCTTGTACTAAGTTGCAACTTTCACAACTTATCTCCTTTAAGACATACAAATTATGTTTCCTTTCAGCTTGAGCAACCAGCTTTCCATCTTTCTTGATATCACATGTATTAGAAAGGAATGTGATACTATGTCCTTGATCACAAAGTTGACTAACACTTAGAAGATTTTCTTTTAGGCCCTTAACATACAAAACATTTTCTGTTTTTGTTCTTCCATTATCTAGACTAAGTGTTCCTTTTCCTTTTATTTGTTTTCTTGTATTATCACCAAATCTTACTGTTCCTTCATCAGTAGGTTCAAGAGAGATGAATTTGCTCTTGTCACCTGTCATGTGCTTTGAGCACCCACTATCAATGTACCATCTATCCTTCTTACTTTCAGCATGTAAGGCTGTTTGGATGAACATTGATTTCTCCTTTTTCCTCCACACTTTGATAGGTATTTCTTTCCTTTCAATGGACTTATCTACTTTCTTGTTTTGTTTTGGAGAGTCATTAAAAACTGTCCTACAAGCTTGTGCTTTGTGCCCAAGGTTATTACAATTGTAGCATAGACTATTATAGTCCATTAATGGTGTGAAAGGATTATAATCTCTCCTAAGGTAGCTAGAAATATTTTTCACTTTATTTTTACAATTTAAGGCCTTGTGCCCAAATTTGTTACATAGAAAACAATAGCCATTAAATGCATAGAAGTGCCTACTATTCAGTCTTCTTTTAGAATCAGCACTTATCCAATCTTCTTCAACTTGCTTTGAGAAAGTCTTGAAATCTTCTTTGGAGTTAGTGACCTTCTTGGATTGTTCTTCAAAACTACCTCCCATTTTGCTTTGAAGAAAATCTTGAGTCTTCATTAGCTCAATCAACTTGCTGGATTCTTCATCAATCTTTGTGTGTTGAACCTTTGTTTTCTCCAATTCCAACTTTAGCATTGCTATCTCTTGCTCCAGCTTGTTACATTTCATCTCCTTTGTATTGAGTTTGTTTTTCAATTCTTCTTCATTTCTTTCAGCTTCCATGATTTGAGTTCTCAAATCTTCAATGGTTTTGCTTGAACTCTCCAAGTCTTTTGTTATCTCTTTGATCTTCAACTTGTACTTGGCATCCTTCTTCTTCAAGTCTTCATTTTTCTTGTAAGCATAGTGCAATTCTTCTTCAAGATCTACTTCCTCTTCTTCATTGCAAACTTGATCTATCTCTTCTTCTTCACATTCTTGATCAACATTTTGTTCTTCACATTCAGCCATAAACAATATTTCATCTTCCCCATTGCTTGAGCTATCTTCACTTTGTTCTTCGGAGGTGCTGCTGTCTTTTTTTGAATAGAAACTCTTCTTATGTTTTTGAAATTTCTTCTTTGAGTTGAAATTCTTCTTTCCCTTTTTCTTGTTGCTGATTTCATTTTCTTCTTCACTAGAGCTGCTTTCATTTTGAGGACATTTTGAAGCATAATGTCCAACTTTTCCACAATTAAAGCATTTAAAAGGAAATTTTCCTTTGTATTTTCCTTTTCCTTTCTTAAGTTTACCCATGAAGTAAGCTTCTGCTTCATCATTTGATTTTTCATCCTTTTCTTCATGCTTGTTCTTGTCCTTTTTGGATGCTTTGAATGAGACTTCCTTTTGTGGTGATCTACCTTCAATCCTCATCTCATAGGCAGCAAGGATCCAATGTAATTCATCCTTTTTTAGCTGGTCTAGATTTGTTAGTTCTTCCAATGCTGCAACCTTGGCCTCAAATTTTGTAGATAGTGATCTTAGAATCTTATCAACAATAAAAGTATCCTCAATTTCTTCACCAAGTCCTTTCATGATATTTACTGTTTCATCAACACGGAGAAAGTATGAGGCAATATCTTCATCTTCATTCATCTTGAGAGTTTCTAATTTCCTTCTATGAGTTTGTAACTTTGCCTTTGTTGTACCTCAAATAAATTTTTTGGCATTCTGTGTAAATTGTGCTAAATCTTGTTAAAATGCCATGTAAAGTCTGTTTTAGGTCAAACCAATCATAAAATCTTGGTGGGTTTTTGTCAAGGAACACACGTGCAAAATTTTGAAAATTTGAAAATTAGGGTTTTTCGCCCCTATTTTCAGGGGAACCCCCAAAAATAGGACCTTCCCAGAAATGATTGAAAATGATTTTGATAGGATTAAAAGGCTTCACGATCACATCGGTCAAGTCAGAATCATCAAAAGATAAGTTTTACTCTGGTGGGTCTATTTCTATTTTTCAGGAACAAAGTTAGGAGCTCCGCAGCCATTAATGGCAGATTGGCCAGTACCAGGTGCTGAAAGCTAAGCTTCAAAAGCTTCAACGACACAACCATGGCGGAAAAGGTCAAAAATGATGTTGTTTGATGAAGGGGATTTTCAAAATGAAAAATGCTGAAAATTGACTAAGTCTGGGATTTTCAAAAAATGAAAAATGCTGAAAATTGACTAAGTCTGGAGAATGCACGCCTTGCTGCCAAGAGGAGGCTATGCAGTCAAATGCCTTAGTCATTTTCCCAAACATCCATACACGATGAACGTGAGACATGAAGAAATGGTGATCTTCGACGGAGGAGTTTTCCTGAAATTAAAAAGCTCGAAATTTGACTAACTCTGGAAACGTTACGAAGGAGAAACAAGTTCACATGCTGAAAAGAGCCTTTTTCAAGCAGGGGCGCCCAAGATCTTTGAGGGTCAAATGCAGTCAGTAAGATCATCCAAAGCAGTCATTCTCGACGTTTGATTGCTGGCTCAACAGTGAAACAAACATCCAGATCATCCGATGAATAGATCACAAGCAGCTGCTGACGAAGCAAAAAGAGGCAGTTGAGGAAATATCAAGAAACCACAGTTGACGACAAAGTTCTAAGGAAAAAGAGCCTTTCCAAAAGAAAGGCGCCCTTCTTTCTTGACCTCCAGATGCTGATAAATGACAAAAGGCTTCCCAGGATATCTTTCTCAGCCCAAGTAGATCTCGGAAACGCAACTGCAAGCATCAACACCTGACAGAGCAGTCAACGGATAATCTAGATCAAAGTAGGCAACTTGTCAGATGGAAATAATCAGGCTAAAAGGCAAAAGCGCCCTTTTCAAGGAGGGGCGCCCTTGGATAAAGGAACCCTAAGCTGAAATCCAGGTTTTCTGAAGACAGTCATTCTTGGCGAAGCAGAGCTGGGTACCTGATGAGACATCAAGCGAAATCATTTGACTCTCCGATCAACGAGAAATCCAGATCAAAGCACGAGAGGTCATTTCAAAAGGCTGAAGAACGAAGTTTGAAAATTCACCAAGGCATTAGCAAAAGAGCCTTTTCTTGGAAAAGGCGCCCATTCTTTTGAAGCCCTAAACTCAGCTTTTTACCATCATGCCTCCCAGGCACTCCTCTTCAGGTCAAATCTAGCTCAGCAGTGAATGTGTCAGCATCATCTCAGGATCAACAGATCAAGCCAGATTCAGGATCAAACTGAGGTTGTTCAAGAGAGAAAATAATAAAAAACTTGCAAAAATCAAAAGGGACGCCTTGAAGAAGTCAAAAGTCAAGTTGTTGACTAAAGTCAAGATATTTTGAGCAAAACTTGGCTAAAACACTCCACGATCAGTGGAAATCACCTTTTTGAACTTTAGATCAAGCCAAAATCACTTTTGATCGTGAGTTAGGTCCCCAAACTTGTGGATCTAAGGCTTGAGTCTATGTAATCAAGGTATAGACATCCCACTTCATTATTTCATTGCAGGTTGATGATCAAGAACAGCCATAAGCTCTCAAGGACGCCATTTACAGATCTGGCCAAGGTTTTCATCCGTTCTTCGATATTTCTTGCAGATCTGAAGCAGAAGAAGATTGCTAATCTGAGGTTGGATTCAGAGACGGATTTTCTCAGAGAGTCAGATAAAAACTTCCAATCCATCTTCTGTCTACTTCCTCTCTTCTTGTCTTAGGTTTTCTTGCACATTTCAAAAAGGTGGCAGGCTATATCAGATCGATCAACTGGGTAGATTCAGCGTAATTTTCCAGTGAAACCCATCTCGTCAGATTTTCCAGAATCACCAAACTTGCTGCCCCTATTTTTGGGGGTTTTTCCGAAAAAGTTTTGAATCAAAATTCGAGGAACTGGGTTTGTTCAGCATTGAAGCACGAACAAAACCCATGTGCCAGATTTTTTCCGGAAAAATACTTCTCGGCAGGGAGCTATTTTCAGGGGTTTTTCAGAAGTTGTCTGAACACATCCGTGTTTACAGTCAACAGGCGAGTTCTTCTTCACAGAATGACAATTTGGCGTCCTTGGGCTCCAATTGAGCAACCAGACCTTGCACCAGCAACTCTCCAACCAAATCTTACACACATTGCTGGAGAGCAAACGGACATCATCAACAGTCTGCGGATCTTTATCTTTGAAAAGAATACATCTCCCGCTCAGTGGAGAGCCGCAGCAATTACTCTGGACGAAGAAGAAAGAAAGGCTGATCTTGCAGAAAAAGGACCAATATTACCACCTCCCGCGTGGTAGTAAGCACCTTGGCTTACCAGCTGCGAAGAGGTCATTCCAAGCACAGAGCCGCCAAAGTTACCAAGAGCAATAGCTTGCGCAAGAAGAGATGGCGTGTCATCAAAGCATTGACTATCCGAAAACGGAAGAAGTCAACACAGATCAAGGAGCTGTTGACCCGAAGTGATGATGAGGTGTCAGACACCTAGGAAGGACGTCCTACCCTCCAAGTGGCATTTATGATACTTGAGTTTGACTTGATGCCTCTTTCCAAGTCAACTCAAGAAGGCATTAAATGTAGTTGGAGTTAACTTGATGCTTCTTTCCAAGTTTAACTCCACTTTCCTTAAATCATGCATTGTCAGATCCCACTGATTAAGGATGTCTATTTGACTTCCATGATTTGTGGATCTTAGATCTCCACTAAATGTGGATGTCTATTTTGGAGGGATACTTTCATTAAAGTTTACCTTTAGTTTACTTTCAGTCAACTGAAGTAGTTTCCAGTTGACTCTTTGTTGACTTTTAGTTAACTGAAGTAGTTTTCCAGTTAACTGCTTGTTCCCCCTTTTTAGGAATAAATCTTGCTAATTGATTGGCAAGAACTCATTGTTAACTCAAGGAGATTTTGGGGTTACCCACTCCTTTGAGTTCTATAAATAAGAGCCTTGGGCTCATTATTTGTTTAACCTTTACTTGCTATGCAAAATTGCTGCGCCATTGTTGCCAACAAGCTTTGAAAGCGAATATTTGTTCACTCTTGGATGAGAGTTCGTTGGATGATTGTAATTGTGCATGATTTCGTGCCTTTGCTTTCCCAACTTTTGTAGTTCGTTGATGAAGCATTGAAGAAGAATATCAGAAGGCGCTTGCATTTTGATCATCTTATTTGAGTTATGTCTACGTCTTGTGTCTAATAACTTGTTGTCTCATTTCCCTCCTCGGATAGGAGTCCCTCCTCCTTGGATATTTGTTATTGACAGTTATCGTTTGATGTTGTTTAATGTGTTGACTTCCAAGCTATACTTCGGATAGGAGTCCCTCCTCCTTAGCAAGCTCGTTGGCCAAGGCATCGTGATTTTGTTGTTTCTAGTAAACTATTTCTTAAGCTCATACCTCGGATAGGAGTCCCTCCTCCTTGGCAGATCTCAGATCTAGTTTACCGTGTAGAGTGTTTGCTTGTACCAACCTTATCCCGGTGTATACCCGAGAGTTCAGAGCCTCGGTCATATCCTCTGGAGACGGTGAATTCAAGTGATCCAACCATCCCATTCCCGCTCCTTTACCCTCATGCTCTGTTCATCTTGAAGGTATTGGATAGATAGAAGCTAGTTAGTCGTAGTTGAGATCTGCAGAAACCAGAGAAAAGCTTAGCTACGGCGCATTGTGTTTGTGCACCCTTGTGTCCTGCCGCTGAAGCATAAAAAGATAGGAACTTTAGTTAACATTTCCCTTCCCTACGCATTGCTCCCAGCAGAGAGGGACTTCTCCTCTTTAAATAACGAAGAAGTGTTGCAAAACATTTGAAATAGCTGAACGTTTACAATTAGCACTCCAGAGGTGCTAATTTAAACGCCAACAGCCTTCTTAACTTTTGCATCTCCTTCATAGATGTTTTGAAGTTTGTCCCATATCTCTTTTGCTGACTTGCACCTCATGACTTTTGTAAATTCAGAATCTGTTAGGTTGCAAAGAAAAGCATGCTTCGCTTTTGCATTGTTTTCACTTCTCTTTTTAGCTGCTTGATCCGTTGGAGGGGTAGCTGGAGGTGAATACCCATCAACAACAGATTGCCACACATCAAACCCAAGTGCATTCAAGTATGCTTCCATCTTGATATTCCAAGAGGCATAATTAGTCCCATCAAAGATGGGTGCTTTCATAGTGTTGCTTAGATTTGCCATATGTGCTCTTAAGGATCTCCTTCAAGCGATTAAGCTTTCAAGAAGGACCTTGCTCTGATACCAATTGAAGAGCACAAAATATTTACTGAGAGGGGGGGGGGTGAATCAGTAAATCAAATACAAACTTTTATTTTTTAATCTTTTCAAACTTTATACAATCAATTTTTGATATGAACCAATTTCCCCAAATTGACACAACTTTATTGAAATAATATTTTTAAGGTAGGCACCAACCTACAGATTTACACCAAGATGATTTAGTAGAATGTAGCTTACAAGGAACATCTAGATCTTTACAAATTTAGTAGACACCTACCTACAAGGAGCACCAACCCCTAATGCAAGGCACCAATCCTTGACTTGATGGAAGTGAGACTGCTTTCAATCTGATCTGCACAAACCCAACTCTCCAATCTGCTCTATGTGATAAATAATATCACCTTCAGCCCACAAGGAGATGGGAATCTGACTGAACTGCTAATCTTCAAAAACAACCACACAGCACTTTAGATTTGGATGACCAATATGTATGTCTCTTCAAGAGTTGCACCTATCTTATGAAAGAACACATCTGTTTTGTGCACACTTTTAAATCTTCCTTTTCAAATCTGAACCAAATTAGTTTATATCCCTTAAGAGATTAACACATATTCCTTCAAAAGACAAATCGAATGTTTAACATCTTTCCAGTTATGCCTCTTGAGGTTATCTTTAGAGCTGTTTAGTTATCATACGTTACTTTACAATTGTTCATTTACACGCCTTTTGTAAACAAATCATGCCTTTTTTACTTTATTCGCAATTGTTCATTACTTTACTTTATTCGCAACTGTTCATTCACACGTCTTTTGTTAACATCTTTCTTTACTTTATTCGCAACTGTTCATTCACACGTCCAAATCGCGCCTTTTTGGAACAGACGTATACTTAAAGAAAATCGCATTCTTTGACTTGAAAAAGTCGTATCCTCCAAACTGTTATGAAAACGTTTCTTTGAGAAATACGTACGTGTTCTTTAAACATGCCTCTTAAAAAAAAACGTACATGTTATCTTAATCATGCACTTAATAGATTTATTATTTTTATTCCTTTTTTTTTGTTTTCGGGCTGTGGCTACTCTTCTTTGTTTTCGGGCTATAGCTATCTCTTTACTCAGACTTCAATCTGTAGTTGCCATAAACATATGCCAGGAACATAGTTTTGTTTGATCTGTATTTATATTAAGACTAGTTCCATATCAGATCATAGTTTTCTAATAGGATCGAATGAATACATTTCACAGAATTGAATTTGTATTCAATATTCTGATCAAACTCCAATATTGAGGTCTACTCCAATGACTGTAATAATATCTTTTTAGAATCATCTCATAGACTTCACTGTGATCTACTTGAGATCTGCATTCAAATATGTTATCTTTAGTTACTCCTATCATACTGTTCTTGATATAACTTTAACATCAATGACAACATTTCCAACAATGATGACTTTCCCATCTTTGACACCAGATTTTGGAGATCGTTTTTAGCTCTACCTAACATTTGGAATCATGAAGAGAATCTGTTTTGGTGTATTGGAAAATTTCTATGGCTGATTATCCAAGTATGGGATTTTCAACATGTTTTGATGAAGATCATTATGTGTGGAAAGAAGGTATGCTGGAGTGATAAGTGTCAAATTTTCAGTTCTATGGGTGTTGTTACCTTCTTTATCAGCCATTTGATGATTATTTCTGATCATCAATTGGAGGTTCGAAGAGGAAATTAGAGCAAAGAATGGTTCTTTGTTGTGATGGATCTTTTAGAGTGGGTGTTTCTAGCTTTGTTTTTGAGCAAATTGGTCAAAATGAATGTGGATTTTCAATATTGCAGCAGTTTTTCATTTCCTTGCATGTTGATTTTTCTTAAATATGATGTTGAGTCATTCATTTTTTACTTGGTGGGCAGTTGGTACACTCATATTTTCACTTCACAATCTCTTTCCAGAGATGATTTTGGCTTCAAATTGGAAAAAGGGTGGCTCGAACTGATCAGAATCAGATTTTTGTTGGAGTTCGAGTTCCTTCCAGTAGTTACCCATGCACATTCCTTGGTACTCATGCTCGAGGCAGCGAATCATGGACTGTTTGGGTTCATCATTTTGAGATTTTTGGAGAGGGAGTTGTGGAAGTTTTCAAGTGTCTTCTTGAATATGTCTATATTCATCTAAGAAGGCATTATACATCCTTGAAGAGTTTTGAGGATGAGGCTGCTATGACTTTGCAAAGAGCTGTTTTTTCCTTTGCAAATAGCCTTGATGGAGTCACTTTTGTTGTCCTGACTCTATTTGATGCTTTGAGGAGATGTGCTGATGAGATTATTAGACTATTTTTCTTTGTGCTCAATTTGGTGTTAGTCATTGGCGTGGTAGTTGATTACTCCTCAGAGTCTGTTGGATGTGTGATGCTGCAGGGATTTATCTTCAATCCTTCCATGATTTCCAGATTGAATTCCATGCATGTTAACTTTTTGTGGTTGTTGGGAAGGTTAGTGCAATTCTA
This sequence comes from Sequoia sempervirens, assembly GCA_007258455.2. NCBI lineage: Eukaryota > Viridiplantae > Streptophyta > Pinopsida > Cupressales > Cupressaceae > Sequoia > Sequoia sempervirens. Next base: position 772,050,842 of record VDFB02000003.1, read on the forward strand.
GTACATTGGCTTTATTTTTGTGATCAGAGTGGTGCAACATTAGCATGGTGGGTCTTTTCAGAGATGAACATGGGACCTTAGGATCCTATATGTTTTGGTGGGATCAGTTTGGAGTGTAATGGCATTGCTTGAGGACAAGCAATTTTGGGAAGGGCGGACTATAATGTCCCCATTTTAGCCATATGCTCTTTTGTGATTGATAGCCTATTTCCGAAGGCCCGTAGGCTAGTTAGAAGTGCAAATTAGAGTTTCCTATTTTGTAGGAGGTTTTAGATGAGCTTTTGAAGGTTTGCATGTGAGAGTTTTTGATGCATGTCTGGTGGAGCTTTCTGGGTTTTTGGAGAGCTTCAGATGCATGACAAGAAAATGACATGCATTTCTGGCAGATACTTTGCATGCGAGAAAGGTTTCTGGGTTTTTCTGGGTTTTCAAAGAGCTTCAAAATGGTGTAACATGCATCTCCATTTGACAACCTTTTCTGACACTTACTATTTTTAGTAAGTCACGATGGCTGCCCGATTTGTGCCCAAAATGAGTTTGGAGACACTATTTATAACAATTTGTTATTTTTAGTAAGTTCTATTTATGGCAGTGTCATCCTAGTAGCAGCTCAGTAATATTCGGTCATCTTTCTATTTCAGGCAGTGCTATGTTTGGCAGTAGTTTAGTTTTTGCAATGCAGTTCTATTTTGAGCAAAGCGGTTTTGATAATATGAGCCTTAGGCACTTTTGAGCTTGTTGAGCAAATTGGACAACTTAAGTCTTTTTAATATTTTAATATCATTTTAGGACCTTGGCCTAACAGAATGACTAAAGGTTGTTTTAAAAGGTGGGCTTTGAGGGTGGACGCCTCATGTGAGGTAATTAAATATTTTATAATGTTTATTAAGTGTTCATGTGCCTTGGACGCCTAGAAGAGGGAGAATAAAGTATATTTTAAAAGTTAAACATTTGAAAAATGTCTTGGGCATCCCCTCTTGGAGGGAAAAGGTGGAAGTTGAAAGGTCATCACAGAATGCTATTTTATATGAGGCTTTGCTCATTCATTTGGCATCCATTGTTGATTGTATTGAAATGTTGTTGAAATGAATTCAGAGCTCTCGCTTCGAGGAACGCATACCTCCTAGCTCCATCCATTTAGTTTCGTACTTGCAAGACAATACCTATTTGGATTTTGAAGACCGCTTCATCTAGGAGTGCAAATTGAGTTTATTTCTGATTTCCGAATTCAAATTGCTATTGTATAATCTGATTTTAATGTTGATGGTTCGAGTATGGTTGTAGCATGTTTTCATTCATAACTCAATGGGTGAATTTTCTTTCATTTTGGGTATTGGCTCTATGTTCTTCCCTTGCTTGGGCGCCCCTTTGCACAAGGTTTCAGAATTTTTGGTGGTGTCTTTGAATTTCTAGAGCTGGTCACCCCTTCTTGGAGATTGGGGTTTCACTGTGGTTGCTTTGGAAAGCATGAATAAATAATCCAAAGATAGTTGGCGTAGTTTCTCCATTGGTACTTGATCGCCCAACTCCTAGCTTCCATTTGCATTCAATTTTATCTTCATCGGAGGTGTTTGGAGAGAGATATGAGCATTTTGGTAAATTCTGGACTTGCTAGTCTAATTTTTGTTTTATACTATTTCTAATCAGACTTGAATTAATTCTGGTTTTCTGATTATATGAGGCTAAAATTTGATTGTATACATCGTATAAGTTAAGGATAGTATCCTTAATTCATTGGTTATGTTTAGCCTTCATTCTAATATGTTTGCAGCTGAAAAAACTCATTTATTGTAAGGCTAGTTAGTAGTACTAACAGTGTAATATTCCTTGCCAATTCTAACTTCAAAATGCTGAAGATATGCTCAAGAAATATTGCCAAACACTTGGTATGCGAAGTTGTAGCTTGCTGATATAAATTTTAGTTTGTTGTGTATGCTCTTAGAATTAAGTGGAAATGATGCAAATGCTTTGAAATGAATGTCAAAAGATCTAACAATAAGTTGAGAATAAAATGCACTTGTTTATTGTTTTCATATGCAAATACATGAGTTCCTAAGGCAAAATGCATACCTACAGCCAAGAAGCATTTTCACAAACACTTGGCATGCAAACTATTATGTCAATCATAAACATGTACATTACATCAAAATTTGATATGCAACTTATAACTCCTAATTGATGAACTACCTCAATTACAATGTTGATTAAGATTAGCCAAGACTCTTGGCTTTACAACAATGCATTTCAAAGTCTGAGTACAATGGCAACAATTAAACTTATTCTAAATGTTGATATGAGTATGCAAATAACATAAAACCTGGTTGGGAGAAGCACCTATGTTGATGAAGATGTGGCGGGCAATAAACAATCCAAAATGAGCTTCCTTCAAGCCAAATCGAACTCTTACACTAGCCGCCCCTGTTCTTTCCTGGCAATATTTTATATAAATAAATGCAGCAACAATGACCCTCCAAATTGCTATAGAAATGATTGCCAACACGAAAGGAATTGATTTCTCCAATGCCCACAAAAATATGAAGTCTCAATGATGAGCAATGAGCAAATATGTACTTTTCACCATGGCTGGTTGACTCTTGCTGAGATAAAAAATCAGAATGTTCTTCATACAATAATCACCTCCAAATATGCCAATCAATGTTGCCTCCTATCTGCAAATGATCTCCAATATGTCTCCAATCAATTCTTCACAAATTTGCAACTGTAGGTTATTCTCCAAAATGCTTCAACAAGCTGATATGAAATCTTAATCTCCAAATTTGGCCAAAGGCCACAAAATTTGCAATGAAGCACAAATTGAACTTCTGAAGTGAAGCCCACAATGTAGCAATAATTCAGTTGATATTTCACAACCTCAAAATTGCATAACCAATGAGAGTTTTCGTTCCCAATGGCTGGAAATGGTAGAAACCCTAGCTAGCTCCTTCACCAAACAATAATATCAAGCAAATAACAATTCCTGGATGATTATAAGTTTGGCTAACCCTCTCTTTATACTTTTCTCCAAGTACATCTTGAAGCTTCTCAAATAATAATATAATATTTGCACTTTACAAATATTAAAATACGACTATAAAATAAAGTGCAAATATAACATTATAACATAATATTAAAATAATAATAATTATTAAAGTTACCTTTAATAATAATTAAACATTATATCTTAATAAAAGTCCTTATTTCTCCAATTCAACTGAATCCAAGAAAAAGGAAACCATCAACTGATTAGATATCTGCCGCAAAAGACCCCCTAACCATGCTCATTAGCCTACAAGGGTCAGGAATAGGCTAAGCCTTCTGAAAACTAAAACTCACGAAAATGGGGACATTACAGTCATTTTATTTGCTGCAATTTATTTTTGTATTTGCTCCCATTGCATAAGTGGTTGAAGCGTTTTAATTTCAACACATTTAAGTTTAATATTTCCCCCCCCACTGAATAAGTGGCAAAGCGGGTTCATGGTCGGCTTGCCGCCTATTAATAATTGTAATTAGTTTGCTCCCACTGAATAAGTGGTCGAGCTCATGGTCGGTTATCCGCCTACAGCATTGTAATTTCTTTTTCAGTTGCTAATGATCCCTGGAACCATATGCTATCACCTCGCCCACATTGGGATTTTGGTGATGGGTTACTTTCCAAGTTGGTTATCTTTGGAGCTAACGTAATCAATGGTGTTTGTGCTGATATTGTTTTGATAAATTTCAAAAAAATTAAGGGGGAATATTACATAGTTATGGTGACTAAAATCTCAAAGCATAAATTGGTCATGCTCTTCATCGAGGGTCTATTCAAGCCACTTCGTGGTTGGATTAAGGCTTTCAAATTAGACTCACTGCAAGACATGATTATCCGAGCTAGAGACATGGAGCATTCCACGCCTAGCAGTAAAGCCCCTTATAAACCCTTCGTTCCACAAAAGAAGAAGGGCAAGAACCCTATCCAAAAGGAGGGGACTAAGAGAAGTAAACAAGAAGAAGAGGACTGCAAAGAGTGCAAAGGAAACTGTAATGTCCCCATTTTTAGCCCTACACTTTCCAGTGATTGATAGCCTATCCCCGGTGTGATGTTGGCTAGTCAGAGGCAGAATTAGGGTTTTCGGCTACTTGATGGTCCCTTTTGAAGATTCAGGGGTTTGCATGTTGGAGTTTGGCTGTTTGGATTCTTGATTCCTTCTGGGTTTTCAGAGAGCTTCGCAGTGGTATGACATGCAACTGCGTCGGGCAACCTTTCTGGACTTACTATTTTTAGTAAGTTACGACGGCTACATCTTGGAGTTTGGGATTTTGGATTTTGGATTCTTGTTGGGTTTTTAGAAAGCTTCGCAATGGTATCGCATGCACTTTGATCCAAACAACTTTCTGAATTTACTATTTTTAGTAAATTCTATTTTTGGCAGCAGTCCAGTTGGCATCAGTTCAGCAGGCTTTCCTCTTCAGGCAGTTAAGTTGGTATTGTTGATTTTTGGAGAGATAAGTTATTTTGATTTAAATAATGTTATATTTTCATATTAACCCCTTGGCCTAGTAGTATGACTTTAAGTTGTTTTAAAAAGGGGGTCTTGAAGGGTGGATGTCTCATCAGGAGGCTATTTTAAATATTTCTAAGGTCAAATATTGCTTGAGGAAATGGACGCCTATTTTGAGGAAGAGTTTATTTTATTAAAAGAGTTAATCTCCTCATGTTTGGACGCCCAAGGAAGGAGATAAATGAAAATTAGATAAAATGAAAATGCAAGTGGAAAAAGTGGATTTGAAATTCAATTAATTTGGGCGCACTTCTAGAAGGAGCTGGAAATGTCACCTCAAGTCTATTTAAGGAGGGTCTTGCTCTCTCATTATCATCTATTGTTGCTTATCATACTGTTATGCTGCTGAAATGCTTTCAGAGTTTGCATTCGAGGAATGCGTACCTCCTAGCCCTTCCTCTTGGTTTCGTGCTTCAAAGATAGCACCTAGCTAAGACTTCGGAGACTGCTTCTCATCCAGACTAGCAGACAGAGCATCAAGGTTGAAGATTTTAGAGATTTGTAAGTTTGCATTTGCTAATTAGGGTTTTGCTGAAATAGATTTTTATTCATATCTCATTGTAGGATTTTTGTTTTGTTCTGGGTATTGGATTGTTGAGTTTCCTTACTAGGGGCGACCCTTCTCACCAAGTTGCAGATTTTTATGTTGAGAAATGGATTTTTCCTAGAGATTTGCCCTTCCTTGAGGGCCATACCATCTTGGGCTGCATTGGAGTTTGTGCAACATTTGAGTTTCAGTCTATAGCTGCTATTTCATGCTAGGATTTTGGGCGCCATCATTGGAGGGTTACATTGCATCTGATTTCATGTAGTTTGGTGTTGTTTTGAGGTCTCTATGAGCATTTTAGTGGTTCTTGTAATTGCTGGTTTGCATATCAATCAGCTGGTTTTTATATCAGACTTGTCTAAGTTCAGTTTTGGAGTTAGTTTTGTGAGGTTGGAGTCATTAGAAGTTGGGAATAACATTCTTCTGAGTTGCATAGTTGCTACTTTCTCTAATACAGTGTTCTTGCTGACATTCACTCTCATTGTAAGGCTGCTTCAGTAGTACTGTTCAGCCATCGTTCTTAGCTTGCAAAGTTTCATTGTAATTTCCCACTCTTGGTGGAAGAGACTGGCCACTGTTCAGTCTTCATTGTATTGCACTAGATCCTTAGCACCATATGCTAGCACCTCATCCATTCCGGGTTTGAGTGCACATTCTTGGTGTTTGAGTTACTTTTAGCTTTGCATCATTTACAATAGAATCTCTGCCAAATGGTAGCGCCTTACCCACCTTGGGTTTGGAGTGCACATGCTTGGTGTTGAGTTTTCCTTTCAGCATTGCATCATCTTTTCAGTTCCTCCGCCATATGGTGGCTCCTTGCCCACCTTGGGTTTGGAAGCACATTCTTGGTGTTGAGTTCTTCAGCATTGTATTACTTCAGCTCAGCATGCATAAGATCCTCTGACCATATGCTCGTCTCTCCTCGGCGCATTCTTGGTTAGAGTTCCATTTCAGTTCATCATTACATCAGATCCTCTAACCACATGATCGCCCTCCTAGGCACATTCTTGGTTAGAGTTACCTTCCGCATCATTTGGTTTTGGAGCTAACCTTAACGGGTGCGTGTTGCATTGTAATTGCTATTGAAAAAATTGAAAAAAATTGGTCTGGTTCATTACAGAAACATATATGTTATCATTGCAGGGAGCACTGGGAGCCTGGACATTGTTGCTTGGGAAAAGGCAAGGTTCACTTCATTGAGGTTATATCTGAAAGCGAGGATGATGATGAGAAAGAACAGGCACAGGATAGTGAAGATAGCAGTTCAGATGAGGAACAACCTTAGGAGGGAGGCAAGAGTGGCACCATTGCTACTCTATCAGGTACCTCGAGGTTTAACTCCTTCAAGGTTAGGGGAGTTTTGCAAGGCCGGCATATCACAGTGCTAATTGATAGTGGAGCCACCCACAATTTCATTGATGCAGCCTTAGTGGCAAAGCAGGGGATACCAATGTAAAGGACTTTGAGGGTTTTAATGTTATGGTGGCAAATGGATACAATATGTCATGCACATAGAGGGTCCCTCAGTTGCCTATCATATTGGGCAATTACACAGTTACAAATGATTTCTATGTGGTGGATTTAGGAGACACAAATGCCATCCTTGGTATTCAGTGGTTACATTCATTGGGAAAGTATTCTTAGAACTTTTAGACCATGGGGCTTACGTTCAGGGCAGCAGATGGAAAAAGAGTGGTGCTTAGAGGAATGGCTAATGGGGCACCAATGATAGTGTCAACTAAATGGATGGAGAGCATCTTCTTTCATGGCGATGTGGCTTGGGCAGCAGAATGTTTGATCACTACTAAGGAGACTCTAGATTCGGATCAGCCATATCACATTGACATATAGGATCTATTGGGGAAGCATGACAAGGTGTTTGGGGAGATTCCTCCAGGAAGGCCACTAGATAGAGGATTCGAGCATACCATTAAGTTGGAAGAGGGGGCCAAGCCTGTCATCACCACCCCTTATCGTCATCCTAAGAAATTCAAGGATGAAATAGAGAAGGAAATTAAGGAGTTACTTGACTTGGGGCACATACGACTGAGTTCTAGTCCATTTACTTCTTTCGTGGTTCTGGTGAAGAAGAAAGATGGGACAATGAGGATGTGCATAGACTATCAGGCTCTCAACAAAAAGACTATCAAGAATAGGTACTCAATACTTAGGATCGATGAGCTATTGGATGAGCTACAGGGTGCAATATATTTTTCCAAGATAGATCTTCACTCAGGGTACCATCAAATCCGAGTTAGAAAGCGAGATGTATATAAGACAATCTTCCTATGTCACTATGGGCATTATAAGTTCTTGGTCATGCCTTTTGGTTTGACTAACACACCTGCTACATTTCAGTCCTACATGAACCACATTTTAAACAAGTAGTTGGGTAAGTATCTTTTGGTGTTCTTTGATGACTTGCTCATTTATAGAAAGACTTGGGAGGATCACTTGAAGCAATTAGATGAGATCTTGACTATCATGGAGGAGCAGTCGTTGTATGCTAAGGCCTCAAATTGTGAGTTTGGCCTCAAGGAGATTTTATACTTGGGGCATGTGATCAGTGCACAAGGGGTTCAAGTTCACTAGGAAAAGATTTAGGCAATACTTGATTGGCCAGCAACCAGGACACTTATAGAGCTGTGTGGGTTCTTTGGGTTGTACAGCTATTATAGGCGCTTTGTTAGAGGGTTTTCTCAATTGGAAGCACCTTTGAGAGACCTTACCAAGAAGGGTGCATTCAGTTGGTCAAATGAGGCACAACTTTTGACAAGCTCAAGGAGGTGATGAGTAGTTGCCCAGTTTTGGCACTTCCAGACTTCACCCAACCATTTGTTATTGAGTGTGATGCTTCGAGTGAAGGTATAGGAGTGGTTTTGATGTAGAACAGGCACCCCATTTCTTTTGAGAGCTGCAAGTTGAGAGGACCTAAGAAACTTTACTCCATCTATGATAAGGAGATGCTTGCCATCATGCATGCATTGGCGAAGTTCAGGTAGTATTTGGTTGGAGGAAAGTTTGTGGTGAGGACCGACCACAATAGTCTTAGGTATTTCTTGGAGCAAAAAGATTTGAACGAGAGGCAACAGAAATGGGTCAGTAAGATACAGGCTTATGATTTCGATATTGAGAATGTGAAAGGGAAAAAGAATGTTGTTGTCGATGCCCTTTTCAGGAAACCTGTAGCTTGTTCACTTTAAGAGATTGCAGCTGATTCAAAGTCTCTCTTGTTAGTTGAGTACTCCAAGAATAAGTTTGCTTGTGAGGTGATGGATGGCGGAGTACAGGATGACAGGTACAAGGTTGTGGATGATGTTATCTTCTACAAAGACAGGATCTATTTGGTGCCGGAGTCTAAATTGAAGGAGAAGATACTGTAGGCTTCACATGAAACTCCTCTAGTAGGCCATCAAGGCTACTTTAAAACATATAGACAAGAGAGAGGTTCTCTTGGAAGGGCCTCAAGGAGGATGTTTTGTGATATGTCAGGGAGTGTGTGACTTGCCAATAGAACAAGTCATTTACATCTAGCAGGTCTATTGTAGCCATTGCCCATTCCAAAGCAGAAGTGGGAGAGCATTTCCATGGATTTCATCACGTGTCTACCCAAGGTTCATGGGAGAGATTGCATCTATGTGGTGGTGGATCGGTTGATGAAATATGCTCACTTCTTTGCTATACCTACAAAGTATAATTCACCTCAGGTGGCAGAGTTGTTTTTCCGAGAGATTTTTAGGTCGCATGGGCTGCCGAAATTCATAGTTAGTGACAGGGACAGTAGACTCTTGAGTGCTTTTTGGCAGGTACTGAGCTAACCCCGAGTGTGAGCTATCACCCTCAAACAGATGGTCAAATTGAGATGGATTAAGGGTTACCTGCACAGTTACATCTCAGGACAACAGAGAGCATGGATTAAGTAGTTGCACTTGGGAGAGTAAAGCTATAACACCACTTATCATATGTCAATTGGGATGTCTCCTTTTTTAGCACTGTATGGGTATGATGCACCATCATATATGGACTTGGCTTTTGGGGAGAGTAGAGCTCCTAAAGCTAAGGATTGGATTCAAGAAAGCCAGAACATCTTGTGGGAACTCAAGGATAATCTGTAGGTGGCACAAAGTCAGCATAAGACATGCTGATAGGCATAGGGTTGAGCGCAGTTTTGAGATTGGAGACTTGGTCTACCTTCGTTTGCATCCCTACAGGGAATCTTTTTTGAAGAAGAGCGGTGTCGAGAAGCTCAAACCTAGGTTTTATAGACCCTACAAGATCATCAGGCGTGTTGGGGAGGTAGCCTATGAGTTGGAGCTGCCAGAGAGCAGCAAGATTCATAATGTATTTCATGTTTCCTGCCTTAAGAAGGCACTTGGATAGCGGGTTACTTCTTCATCGGAGTTGCCGCCGTTGGATGAGGACATTTGGTCCTAATTCTTGAGAAGATAATTGATACCCGATAGAAGAGATTGAGTAACAGGGTGGTTAAGGAGTATTTGGTGAGATGGAGAGATTTGCCAACAGAGGATGCCACATGGCAAGGAGAGCAGATTCTTCAGCGTCCCGGTTTGCATTTGCTTGAGCGCAAGCAATTCTGGGAGGAGAGGATTGTAATGTCCCCTTTTCAGTAGCCACCTCGAGGATCATTTAGCCTTTATTATTCCCAAAGGCTAAAGGAGAAATAAGGGAATAATGATTATATTAATTATTTGTAAAGTTATCCCAATAATTCAAAATCATAAGATAGCTTTATATTTAATTAATTTAATAAAAGTGACTGAAATAAAATAATATATCATAAAGTCACTTTGGGAATAAAATAATAATAATTTTCTAGAAGCTTCTTGGAGGTGATTGATAAATCTTTATAAGGAGTTGTGGGCTTGGCATTTGGGCATGTCTTGAGTTATGCTTTTCATACCAGATTGGTGAGAGCTTGAATGCTTGCTTGTTTGAGGGTTTGAATACTCTAGGATACTGGTTTCGGTTGTGAAAGATCAGCCCTAGTCGGAGGTTTGTGGAGGGAGACAATTCAGTTTTCCTATTTGGGCGATAGATGCAAATTTAATGGTCTTTGACCAAATTTTGGAGGACCATAAGGAGTCGATTTCTTGGTGATAGTTTGAACATATGTCATTTCGATTTTTCTTGGAGGAGGCATTGAGCATTTTGGATTTTTCTCATACAGCTACAACGACTTCTTTGGCAGCTGATTTTCCTTTGAGAAAATCATGGTTTCTTGATATTTTCTGGGCGCACCATTATTATCTGTCACAGTAGTAAGATTAAGGAATTCTTGAAGAGGTCGAAATTGTGGAAGGTGCGATTGGAGCAAAGAGGAGGTCGCTATTATCAAAATGAAATTGCTGATACAAATTCGAGCTCAAAAGGAGGTTAGTCACAGCTGCTTGGGAGGCATTGATAGGTTGGGTCAATTCGCTATAGTTTGCATTGTTGAGTTTAGCATTTGGCATCGATGTGCATTGGAGTCTTGTAGAGACGTGATCTTTTTTGTAGGTGTGCATTTAAAATATGTAGTGCTGTCACTAAATTGTCTTGACAGCTGAGACAAGTATTCGATTATCTATCTTGCATAGTATTGTATTTAGCATCATATTCAAATCTGCATTGTCAATCATCCCTTGTTGAATGAGAATAACATTTGATATCATTGGCATAACATTGTAATTGTTGAGATCAATATATAAGGGAGTTGCAGCTTGCATGACAAGTGTTTGCAAAAATGTCTTTGACTGTAACAGCAAATTATAAGTGCCTAGTTAGCTGCATTTTCATTTCAGTCATCATAAAATCTTGAAAATCAAAAGTACTTTTGCATTTCATATTCATTTCAGTCAATAGCATACTTAGTCTTCATGCATATTTATCATTATATGAGAAAAGCCAAAAGAAAGACCATTTACTAGCTGAAAGGAGATTGCACAGCAACTGTTTGACGAAATTCCTAAACATCCAAAATTGAAAATTAAGGACAGAATTTGCAAGGGTGTTTACAATCAGGATTTGCAGCGTAAGGTGGGAAAATTATCTATCCCTTCATTCAATGGCTCAAGTAAATGCACAGCTAGATCTTGGGTTCAAAAGTTGGACACCTATTCCCAATGCAACCCTATCTTGGAGTCAAAGGCTATTAAGTACGCTACATTACATTTAGAGAGTGAGGCCCACAAGTGGTGTAAGAACCCCTTCCTGGATGTTGCAACTTTTCGTGATTGTTTTTCAAACTCAAAGCATAACAACAGATGGATATATACACTGATTATCAAAGTACAATGCATACAGTTCTAGAAACAATGCTATTGTAATCTTCCTTCAGATAAGACTGATTTTACAATGTTCTAATCAGAATTTGACCACAGTCTAATACCGGATTGTTTGTACTCAAAAAGAACATCAATAACAGAGTAATGACTTCAGATTTGAACAACAGTTTGACATATACTTGCAATACTCAGATTGGTAGCTAGTAAATGTTACAATGATAATTTCTGAGCATGCTACAAACTCAAAGTTACAAATATAAACTATGTTCAAACCTGGTAGAATATTCGCCAAGGTCTATGAAATATGCCAACCAATTTTTTTCTTGAATTACCACAGCACAAGCCAACACTACGCCAAGGGATTAGCGTTAGCCTCAAAATAGAACTAAATGAAATACTCTCAACACCAAGAATGTGCACACAAGATCCTTTTGCAGACGAGGTGCTAGCATATGGCGGAGTAACTGAATTATAGCTGAAAGCAAATACAACTGGAAACAGAAAGAGGCGGTGATCCAGCCATGAAAGAAATCCGCTCAACCACTTAAACAGTGGGGGGAAGAAAACAACATAATCTAGACTAATTCCTCCGCTGCGGCGGGCATCCACTAAACAGTGGGTGATAGAAAGTAAATACAAATCAGATTCTTCCACACTAGCAGTAAACCATCCAGGGGTTATAATATTTGCATTAGAAAATCACTAGTAATGCAATAAATAAATGGTTGGATTAGTACTACTAATTCTCAACCTTACAATTACGAAAAACTGCAACTTACAAGTGTTACAATAGAATGAATGAACGCAAATATGTGAAGGATGAATTTAGCTAGTTTATATAACTCTCAAAGACTGAAATTGAAGCCAAATTCTGAACTTATTGAAGTTTGATAATAAAAACCAGCAAACTGAAACTGTAAACCAGCAACCTGTAAAACAATGAAATGCTCATAACTCTTTCAATATACCTCCGAATTGAATGAAACGAAATGCAAAGGCTCTTTGGAGGATAGGCGCCCAAAATCAAACCACAAAACTGCATCAAAACTCAAGATATTATTTTGCACGAATCCCAATGCACTCTCAAGATGGTACGACCCTCAAGAGGGGCGATTTCTCTTGCTAAAATCAAATACTTGGAATTAAATTCTGAAATTCTCCAAATATGGTCGCCATTAGCATAGAATTGCAAGGATCAAATACCCATAACCAAAATAAATTCACATCAAAAGCTGTAAATGAAAAACACCTTCAGCTATGTATACACCAGCAACATTAAAACTGAAATTCTCACCAAAATTCACCAAGTTTGAAGCACAATCTGCTAGTCTGATTGAGAAGCAGCAAATAGACCAACTAGGTGTTGTCTTTCAAACACGAAATTGGATTGGAACTAGGAGGTAAACATCCCTCGAAGTATTAAACAAGTTGTCATTTCGACAGCATAACATTAGCATAAAAACATTGGATGATGAAAGCTGGAGCAAAACTTCTCTTTTATAGAAAAAGAGGTGACTTCTCAAATTCCCAAAACTCCTCCAAAAAAGGGATGCCAAAAGTTCCCTTTTTGAAATATATATTTTTTTAATTTGAAATCACTTTATTTCATCACCTTTTGGCATCCAAACTTCAAGGCATTAAAGACTTTATGAAATATCAAATATTTCCTTTATGAGGTGTCCACCCTTTATGACCACCTTTTTAACACAACTTCAAGTCATCTCATTAGGCCAAGGGGTCAATATTAAAACATAACATTAATTGCCTTTAATTAAATGATTTCTCCAAAAATTGCTCTAGAAAGCCAGAATCAAAACCAAATAACTGCTCCAACTGAAAATGAAACTTACTGAAGAGTTGCCAACTGGACCACTGCCAAAATTAGAACTTACTAAAAATAGTAAATCCCGATAAATGCCAAAAACCACCAAGCAAAGGAAACCCTAATTTTACTTTTGATCAACCTACGGATTTCCAGAAATGTGCTATTAGTCACAAAAGAGCGTATGGCCAAAATGGGGACATTACAGTCCGCCCTTCCCAAAATTGCTTGTCCTCAAGCAATGCCACAACACTCCAAACTGATCCCACCAAACATATAGGATCTCGGGGTCCCATGTCCATCTCGGAAAGGTCCCACCATGCTGATGCTGCTCTACTCTGATCACACGAATGAAATCACTGCACCAAAACTGCATAAACCATCCCTGCAACCTCAAGGAGATAACATGCCTAAAATTAAAAAAAAACACGAAAGGAATGGAATCAAAATCTACCAGCATCGTATGCCCAAAAAACTCTGAGGAATTAACATCTGCAATGTCAATGTCAATCACCATTCTGTGAACCAAAAAGAATAATCTAATCAACTCAAAAATATTCTCATCAACATAACTCCTCAAAGCAACAAACCAAATCACAACAGAAAATGTGACTCCATCATAGCTATTTGCAAAGGAATAATCAGCTCTTTGCATGGTCATAGAAGCCGCATCCTCAAAACCCCACAAGGATGTATAATGCCTCCCTTGAGTAATTTTGACATATTCAAGAAAATTTCTGAAAACTTCCACCAATCTCTCCTCAAGAGTCCCAAAAGTTTGAGCCAATTCAAACAAAGGTTCACTGCCCCAAGCACTAGTGCAAGAGATTGCACAAAAATGACCACCAGAAAAAAACTTGAACATCATCCAATACTGATCTGAATCACTAAGAATCATTATTTCCCACTGTTGAGGCCAAAAACCATTACTGATAAGAGATTGTGAAGCGAAAGGATGAGTATACCAGCTGACCACCCGATTAAGAATGAAAGATTCAACATTAGAGTTCAAAGAAATCTGCAAACAAGAGTAGGAACAGCTGCTGCAATATTGAAAATCCACATTCATCTTGACCAAATTGCTCAAACACAAGGCTGGAAACACCCACTCTAAGAGCTCCATTACAACAAAGAACCATTCTTTGCTCAAAATTTCTCTCCAATCCATTTGTTGATAAACAAATGGAATCATCAAGTGATTGGTAAAGATGGGGGCAGCAACAAAGACTATGAAAATTGAATCTTTATCTCTCCAAAGATTCCTCTTTCTACTTGTAACAATCTCCATCCAGCCATGTTGAGGATTCCAAACATAAATTCCGAACCAAGAACAAACTCCAACACATTTGGAAGAATTCCCAGCATAACTCCAAGAGCTATAGTGAAAGTCTCGTGCACACAAATCCATGTAATCAGCTGCAACCATCAATGCAAAGTTTGAACATTTCATGACCAACATTTTAGAATAATCACTAATCACCAATGCACAATCTAGAAACCAAAGGGCCAAGTCTGAAAATTCTCCCACAATTTGATGCATATCTCCAAGACCTGACCTCATCAACCATCTCAAGATAGGTGGTACTCTTCTATTGGTTAATGCTGAGTGAAAACTAGCCAGTTCAAGTTTGGACACCATTAAATGCTCATTTACTATCCATTCCAAGAGAGTGTTGCTTGACATATAGAATGGATCCACCAACATTATCTTAAGCTTGACTATAAAATTATGCATGTCAAAAACATAAAACTTCTTACCAATGCCATCCACATAGAAATTGTCAATCACCTCATAATTTAACAAATCATGTGAAGATGGTGGATTGTTGTACACAATCATAGAAACAATATTTCCTTCATCCCTTTCGTTGGTGTCTTCATAGAATTCATGCACATCTTCTTCAACTTGAAGATGCCCGTCATTATTTGTTGATCTATAGGATGCAACGTGATGAATACCCCACACATTACTAGTCATCACATCTAGCTCATGGCTGCAAGCTATCCCTTCTTGAGGCAAATTCTCCTCCCAACTCAAGAGTTCACACTCTTGATTTACCTTCCAATCACTATCAACATATTGAATCTCTTTTGCATTATGCATTGTTTCAACATTATGGAGTTCATTTATTCCTTCAACTATTTGCTTGATCTCCATAATCCTTGTATTAGCTTCTTGTTCCTTAAGTGTGGCTGCAATCGGTGATTGATTTTCTGCTTTGCAAAAAGAGTGATGAGCTAAGGTAAGATCAAGGCAAAGACTATCAACCTCTTTCTCCTTCTCTTGGTAGGCATCATAGGTCTCTTCTGCAAACTTAATGGCATTATCCCTATCTGAGAGCAAATGCAAATAATCTGATTTTATGGATTCCAATGCCTCTTGATGGCTTGCATCTTGGAAAGAGTTTCTCCATCTTTAACTCCATTTGGTTTCTCTTCAAATTGAGAATTCCAATAGAGTTCTTCAATTAAATTATGTGTGCTATCAAATCTTGATAACACTTTAACAATCTTTTCTTCTTAAACCAATAAATTATCCTTCAAAACTTGCAGCTCTTTAGGCCCTGGATCCCAATCAGCAAAGAGGCTTTGCTTATCAACCATTGACCTTTTTGTTTTGTTTTCATTGTCATGATTTTCAAAATCAGTTTCCATTCCAATTTTTTCACTGCATAACTCCTGAATAGAAGGCTTGTCAGCAATATCTTCAAGCAATGAATCATCAAAAGATTCCCTTGCTTGCTCCCCTAAGCATTCCGATGTCAAAAGACCTGGATCCCATGGTCTCATGAATATCTGAATTTGTTCTGAACAACAATGCCCAACAAACTCTTCATGGATGGTTGGTCTCTTGAATACATCACCTTTAGAGACATCTATGTCAAACACACTGGAGTTATAACAATAATGGGCTCTTTCATTAGGAACACCAAACTCAACAAAATCTGCCCCAAGGTCATTCTGAAGTAATTTTGGCATGGGAAAGTCCCACTCATATTCTAAATTATCATCAAAATGATGAATATGCTCCAACTTATTTGCTGTTTTGAGATTTTCAGCAACCTCAAACTCTTCATCAGCTGCATTTCCTTCAAATAAATCATTCCGAAGGTCTACCATACATTCCTCTTGATTAATGAAATCTCTTTTTTCAAATAGCAACTTTGTAAGTTCATCTCTCTTCGTTTCAACACCTTCTTTATCTGTAAACTCAAATGAGCCAATTTGATAACATAGTTGGCATACTCGCAGAGAACTCGCCGAGTCTTAAAAAACTCGCGAGTTTTTTCTAAGTTAACTCGCCAAACCCCCAAAAATGAGTTTTTTCGAGTTTTTGAAAAAACTAACGAGTTTTTATTGGCCAGTACTCACCAAAAACTTGTGAGTCCGATGAAAAAACTCGCCTGCGTAGGAATAAAGTCAGAAAACGTCTTTTATGTTGTTCATTTCATTTCAAAATCACTTGATACTTTGTGTGAGGAGCTAAACCCCCCCCCCCAAAGCAAGGAGATATCATTTCCAACGATTTTCCATCGAGGAGAGCGGATTCAAACGCCATTTTGTGTGGATTTTGAAGGGAAATTCGATTCACAGGTAGTTTTTGTTTTTGTTTTTTGTTTTTGATTAATTATTTTCTTTCATTCTTCTTGCAAAATACTCATTCCAAATTGAAAAAAAGACATGATAGAGCACAAAGAAACAATTTTTTTGCATTTAGAATCCAAAAAACAAGATTCATCACAATCTTTTGTTGATTTTTGCTGATTTTTTTCATTTTTTTCACTGTTTTTTGAAATTTTCAGACCTAGGTTCATTTTTTGTGTAGAATGATAAGATTAGTTAATAATGTTAATTGATAATTCATTTAAACACATTTGTATCAATTTAAATCAAATTTAGCTCTAGATTTTTGAAGTTTTAATGATTTTAGGTTGTTTTTTAAATTTTTTTGTATTAAAAAACTAATATGTTGTACATATTTTTGAATGTGTAGATTGATCATTGATCAGTGAATACACCTTACACACTATAATGGCTTCTAGCTCTGGTTCAGGCTCAGCATCAGGTTCCGCCCCCGCCCCATCAAGTTCCACCCCTTGCACACCATCATCATGGGTTCCAGGCACTCGTCCTGCAGGGGCTAGAGACCCTACATGGAAATATGGTGTCAGAGGGCCAGTGCCTGGAACAGTTGTTTGCGGTGAATGCAAAAATACATATCATGGAGGCATAAATCGCCTCAAATACCATCTAGCAGGCATTCCTCAACTTGATTCCAAGGTTTGTGGGCAGCCCAAAGAAGAGATTAGAAGAGAGATGCTTGCCCTACTTTCACTTGCTGAGGAAAAAAAAATACAAAGGGAGAGGGCTAAAAATGCCATAGCAGCATCCATAGCCAGTGGACATGCACATGCCCATGGGACTCAGGAGCACGGGGTTGAGCACATGGAGATAGAGTCAGATGAGGATGCAGATAATGATATTATTGGCATTGTGGGCTCTCTTCATGGTCCACGGATTCACACTCATGGCACAGCCGCCACAGCCACAGCATCCTCTAGGCCCCCCTTTTCCTCTAGTTCAACTAGAGTGCCAATGCCACCACCACCTTCATCTTCACGCAACCCACAGAGTTTTTTTGTGCCAAGAAACACACCAGGAGCACAGATATCATTGGAGGCTACAGCGTGGAACAAGGAGGTGCATGAACATGCCAACATGGCATGTGCTGATTTTTGGTATTTCAATAACATACCATTCAATGTGGCGAGTAGTCCCTATTGGCACAATATGGTCATTTCATTGGAGGCTACAGTGTGGAACAAGGAGGTGCATGAACATGCCAACATGGCATGTTGGCTATTGGGAAAAGGCTACAAGCCACCTTCTCGCAAAGATTTGAGTGGGAGGTAAGTGACAAGTCAACTTAAATTTTATGTTCTTTAATTTAAAATTTAAATTAATTTATTATTAATGTTGAATTCAAGCTATTTTTTGTTTAAAACTTACAATTTTGTACTTATTTAATTATTTTACTTTGTACTTGCAGGTTGCTCACAAATGCAACCGAAAGGGAAATGATGTGGTGGAAGAGCAAAAAATTAAATGGAAGAAATTTGGCTGCTCAATTCTTTCTGATGGGTGGACAGATGGGAGAAACCGCACCATCCTTAATTTTTTGGTTGCTTCCAAAGGTGAAGTGTTTTGGAAGTCGGTGGATGCTTCCAACAAGATAAAAACTGCAAATACATTGTGTACGTTGTTGGATGAAGTTGTGATGGAGGTGGGGATTGCTAATGTGGTGCAAGTCATCACAGATAATGCAACAGCGTATGTGGCAGCTGGAAGGATGCTTGAGAGTAGACATCCATCACTCTTTTGGTCACCTTGTGTGGCTCATTGCCTTGACCTTCTTTGGAGGACATAGGCAAACTTGTTTGGGTGGCACCGATTGTAGATGATGCAAGGAGCATCACAAAATATATCTACAATCACCCTTGGGTTCGTAATTTGATGAGAGCATACGCAAGGGAAGGAGTTGGTGAGATCGGGTGCCACAAGGTTTGCAACAATTTTCCTAACGTTGCAAAGCATTTTGGATTCTTTGGGCTCTCTAAAACAAATGTTCGTGAGTCAAGCATGGAATGACTCCTCATATTCAAAGAAGGCCAAAGGAGAGAGAATTTATGCAATAGTCTTCGACCCCTTGTTTGCACAAAAAGCTACAGAGATCGTGAGGGTAACTTCAGAAGTTTGATTTTAATTTTAATCTCAAGTTGAATATAAATATATATTTTTTAATTTAACTTTAAGCCTTTCATTATAAATTTCTAACTTTGATCTTTTTGTATTTTTAATCTAGGTGTTGGAGCCCTTGGTTAGAGTCCTCCGCTTGGTAGATGGGGATGAAAACCCAATGGGATACATTTTGGGATACATTTATAAGGCCATGGATAGGGCCAAGGAGGCCATCAAAAGTTATTACATGGGGGACAGCCTCAAATTTGATTCCATATGGGAGATTGTTGATAGGAGGTGGAACAATCAACTCCACCAACCCATCCATGCAGCAGGGTACTTCCTCAACCCTTCTTATCTCTTCTCAGAGAGCTTCTCTGATCCTAATGGAGAGGTTATGGAGGGGCTCACAACATGCATTCAGAGGATGGAATCCGAGGTTGCAGTGAGAGACCTCATCGTCAAGGAGATGGATATATACAGGGAGGCAACTGGTAATCTCTTTTCTTCGGAGCTGGCTGTTAGAGGAAGAACCACTTTGCCACCAGGTATAAAATTCAAAGTCTTTAAATTTTAAGTTTATTTCACATGCATCTTAGAATTTGATAAAATGTGTTTTGACTTTTGACTTTTGAGTCTTTGACTTTGTTTTCTAACTCTTCAATTTTCTTTTTTTTTTTGCAGATGTTTGGTGGAAAAATTGGGGTGGAAAAACCCCAAATCTACAAAAAATTGCCCTCCGCATTCTATGTCAGCCTTGTAGTGCATCCAATTGTGAGCGCAATTGGAGCTTGTTCGAGTCCATTCACACGAAAAAGAGGAACAAGTTAACACAAAAGCGCCTCAATGACTTGGTCTTTGTGCAATACAACCTTCGGTTGCGCATAAAGAGAGTTGAAGAAAAATCACAGGATCCTATTGACTTAGATGAGATAGATCCTTATAGTGATTGGACAGGGCGAGAGGAGCAGCCTCCATTGTTTAGCGCAGATGAAATCCTTGACTTCGAGAGAGAGGCAATGGAGGATGTGGGTGCATCAGGAGTCGGAGATGTAGGGTTGGATGAGATTCAGCCAGAGCCAGCAGCAGTAGCACCGCAGCCACCACCACAGCACCACGCACACGTGGCAGGACTAGAGGACCCACCCCTTCTTCCCTAGCTGTTGCTAGACTAGGGAAGAGGAAAGCCTAGCATGTTGTATTTAGTTGTTGTTTAGTATTTGCTTCTAGTTCTAGTTTTACTGTTTTCATGTATCAGACTTTCAGGCTTTTAGCCATCGGGATTCCGCATGAGAATGCGATTTTGTAATCAATTTACATTAAAGTCAATCAAAATTAATAGAAAACACTTTTGTACTCATTTATGGATTCATTGGATTCATCTTGTCATTGAATTTTGCAAAAAAAATGTGTTTTTAATGAAATTTAAGCAATTTTTTCATTTCCCAAGTTTTTTGCCGAGTTTTTTCCAAGTTTTTGCCGAGTTTTAAAAAACTCTCCAATTTTTCCCTTGGCGAGTTTTTTGTTGGGGCGAGTTTTCCAACTATGGTCTTCTTTAGTGAACTCAACCCACACATTGGTACAACTGGAATCTTCTGTGAAGTCATTTGTCTCAAGCTCTTCATCAGATGAATCCTCATTAGGACTCAAAACTGCTGTTATGTCCTTACCCAAACAATCTGCATAATTTCCCATCTCATGCAAGTCTAGGGGTGTATTTTGGGACTCTAACTTAATCCCCTCATTTGCCAAGGTATCTTCTTCAAACGCCCTATGATTTTGAGGCAAAAAGTGCACCTTGCTTGTGCCATCTTCAACACTAGTTGACTGATTTTTCTTTTGAATTTGCTTACATGTAGGCTGCAAGCCACAAACAAATACTTTTGCTTCTTCTTTCCTTGATTCTTCAAACATGGCAAGTTCTGCTTCTCTTTTAATTTTTTTCTTGATGTAGTTGACCACACCCAATTTTCCAAGTTTCACAGCGACCACACAATTCAAATATGTGTCAAAAGACACATCATTCTTAAACTCATCTGTCAAGCTCTGATATTCTGCACGGAATACAAAATTATCATGTTCACATTCCCTCATGAATTGTTCGGCAAATTTGCTGATGTCCATTGTGGCAACACTAATTTTTCTGTTCTCCCCAACAGGATGGCAGGAACTTCTGCTCTGATACCACTGAAATATGCCAACCAATTTTTTTCTTGATTTACCACAGCACAAGCCAACACTACGCCAAGGGATTAGCGTTAGCCTCAAAATAGAACCAAATGAAATACTCTCAACGCCAAGAATGTGCACACAAGATCCTTTTGCAGGCGAGGTGCTAGCATATGGCAGAGTAACTGAATTATAGCTGAAAGCAAATACAACTGGAAACAGAAAGAGGCGGTGATGCAGCCATGAGAGAAATCCGCTCAACCACTTAAACAGTGGGGGGAAGAAAACAACATAATCCAGACTAATTCCTCCGCTGCGGCGGGCATCCACTAAACAGTGGGAATTCTCCACTTAACAGTGGGTGATAGAAAGTAAATACAAATCAGATTCCTCCACACTGGCGGTAAACCATCCAGGGGTTATAATATTTGCATTAGAAAATCACAAGTAATGCAATAAATAAATGGTTGGATTAGTACTACTAATTCTCAACTTTACAATTAAGAAAAACTGCAAAATACAAGTGTTACAATAGAAGAATGAATGCAAATATGTGAAGGATGAATTTAGCTAGTTTATATAACTCTCAAAGACTGAAATTGAAGCCAAATTCTGAACTTATTGAAGTCTGATAATAAAAATCAGCAAACTGACACTGTAAACCAGCAACCTGTAAAACAATGAAATGCTCATAACTCTTTCAATATACCTCCGAATTGAATGAAACGAAATGCAAAGGCTCTTTGGAG
Source organism: Sequoia sempervirens (assembly GCA_007258455.2). Taxonomy (NCBI): domain Eukaryota; kingdom Viridiplantae; phylum Streptophyta; class Pinopsida; order Cupressales; family Cupressaceae; genus Sequoia; species Sequoia sempervirens. Next base: position 772,072,696 of record VDFB02000003.1, read on the forward strand.
GATAGGCGCCCAAAATCAAACCACAAAATTGCATCAAAACTCAAGATATTATTTTGCATGAATCCCAATGCACTCTCAAGATGGTACGGCCCTCAAGAGGAGCGATTTCTCTTGCTAAAATCAAATACTTGGAATTAAATTCTGAAATTCTCCAAATATGGTCACCATTAGCATAGAATTGCAAGGATCAAATACCCATAACCAAAATAAATTCACATCAAAAGCTGTAAATGAAAAACACCTTCAGCTGTGTATACACCAGCAACATTAAAACTGAAATTCTCACCAAAATTCACCAAGTTTGAAGCACAATCTGCTAGTCTGATTGAGAAGCAGCAAATAGATCAACTAGGTGTTGTCTTTCAAACACGAAATTGGATTGGAACTAGGAGGTAAGCATCCCTCAAAGTATTAAACAAGTTGTCATTTTGACAGCATAACATTAGTATAAAAACATTGGATGATGAAAGCTGGAGCAAAACTTCTCTTTTATAGAAAAAGAGGTGACTTCTCAAATTCCCAAAACTCTTCCAAGAAAGGGATGCCAAAAGTTCCCTTTTTGAAATATATATATTTTTTAATTTGAAATCACTTTATTTCATCACCTTTTGGCGTCCAAACTCCAAGGCATTAAAGACTTTATGAAATATCAAATATTTCCTTTATGAGGCGTCCACCCTTTATGACCACCTTTTTAACACAACTTCAAGTCATCTCATTAGGCCAAGGGGTCAATATTAAAACATAACATTAATTGCCTTTAATTAAATGATTTCTCCAAAAATTGCTCTAGAAAGCCATAATCAAAACCAAACAATTGCTCCAACTGAAAAGGAAACTTACTGAAGAGTTGCCAACTGGACCACTACCAAAATTAGAACTTACTAAAAATAGTAAATCCCGAGAAATGAGAAAAACCACTAAGTGAAGGAAACCCTAATTTCACTCCTGATCAACCTACGGATTTCCAGAAATGTGCTATTAGTCACAGAAGAGCGTATGGCCAAAATGGGGACATTACAGTCTATTATGCATGAATAGCTCCAGAAATGCTCAACACGATAGGGAACAACAACCTCAAGTTTGAAGTTCATGCCTCTCCTGGAATATGATGTGAATGGAGTTAATAATCAATGGAAACTCACGTCCCAGTCTGCTATAATCTGCAGCATTGTTAACTGTCTTTTTTGTGCACTTGCCAAGTCACGCCAAGACATAAAATGGTTCCCACATCCACCAAAAATCCTTCAAACTCCTAACAGAAAAACGCATCTTCAAACCCCCACGCAATGGTCTAGCAAATGTGTCTAAGGTGCTAAAGAGGTATTTCAATCAATGAATAACACGTCTGGCAAAAGGTACATGACTTTTGGTTCCTTAGGAAAATAAACTCAACCTAGACAAAACGTCCTCAACACTGTATAACCTTCAACCTAGTCAGAATAATCAATTATTCGCCCTTCTCACAAAGTGCAGAAATAAACCCCAAACTGGAGTGCAATCCCATCAAAATCCTGAAGGCAAATATAAACTCCAATCTGTAGGAAGTGTGGCGCCCAGATTGCAATGGCAAAACCCTACAAATTGGATGCCAAACTCAAACCTCAAATTAATCTCAGATAATTTGTCTTGCTTGGCAAGACTCACAAATTAGCTAATCGATCACCAACCGTTGAAGCACAAATGCAAATCGTGAATGAATCCACCAATCGCCAGATTTGTTTGTTGGTGTACCCATTCAACCTAAAGACGGAACGAAGATGGTCCAATTTTTGGTCCAAATTCTTTGGATCTTTTCTCTTTATATGTTTAGTCATTTGTATTTGTGTTTATTTTATTGGCCTTTTTTTGGTGTCCTTGCTTTCTTTCATTATTGGTTCTTTTTCTTTAGTTTGGTTAATTTTATTGTCTTATTTTTGTTTTTGTCTTTTTTGCTTTGCATTTTGTTTTAGGCTTGTACCCCCCCTTGGCTTTGCTTTTGCATTTAATGATTTTCTTATGATGAGCAATTGTTTATTTTTCTCCTTATATTGTTGCTTATTTATTTTTCATCTTATTCATGCTTCCTCTTTTTAAATTTTTCTTAAATTTGTTGTGACATTCTTAGTTTGAGCAATATTTTGTTGCATTGGTTTGTCTTATTTTCTGCTTTTTCTTTTAACTTATCATTGTTATTATTTTTTTGTCTTTGCTTCTTCCTTTCTTTTTCCTCGCGCTTTCGTGCTTTGTTCTTTATTTATATGGTTCTATCTCCTCGTAATTTATTTATTTATTTTACTTTCTTTTATTTCTCCTCTTATTTAAATGTTTGTAATTGTTTTAGCTTTATTGTTTATTTATATAGTCTTTTATTTCTATTCTTATTTTCTTTCTTCGTGCAATGTTCTTCTTTTTCTTTATTTTCTTAGCTCTATTTCTTTATTTTTTCGCATTTCTCTATTCTCTTAAATATATGTATTTATTTTTAGTATTATTGTTCTTATATATATATACTTCGTGCATTTTTCTTTATTTTCTTGGTTCTCTTTCTTTGTATTTTATTGTTTTCATTTATTTCTATTCTTTTATAATTATATGTGATTGTTATGACTTTTTTGTTCATATATATTTATATATATATATTGTTCTACATTTGATTACTTTTCCTTGAATTCTTTATTCTCTTCCTTTAGCATATGCTTGCTTTCTTGTATTGAAGTTGGCATTTTTTGACCTTTATCTTTTGTTCCTTCCTCTTTATTTTAGAATTTTCATTGGGGTTGGGTTGCCTTGGTTGCTTACTGTTTTTAGATGTTTTTATTTCTCTCTTCTATTCAATTCTTGTATTTAATTTGTTATTTTTTATTCTTTCCCTCGTGGGTTGTGCCCTCCCCTCTCCCCCTTTTTTCTTTATCTGCTTCTCCAGCTAGTCTGCAACTAATATCTTCTCATCCTCTTCAACTCTCTATCCTGATGATGGATCACGGAGTGTGATCCGAAACGTTGATGAAAAAATTGGAACACAATCGAATCCAGAAGCAGCAAAACTAATTTCATATGGATTGTGGAAGTCTAATTGCATTGATAATATATGTTATTAGCATGCCTACTTGGGGTGCCATTTGATACTCTGTTATGTCCACTACACACCTCTCGATTCCCTATTCCTCTGATAATACATGATCTGTTCCTTCTCTATTTTTTGATAGGTTTGTTGTTGGAATGATTTTCTGTGAGGCGTTGATGTCCCTCATGTTTCCTTGGGTTTAATTTGTATGATTACCAATGTTTAAATAGCATTTTCCATTTGAAAATGGTAAAAAAACACATGCATTCAGCATTGTAACTATGAAAAACGATGATTAAAACCTTCAGATAGAAAGAGGAATTAGTTATACGTACAGGTAAATTCACCTTTTGTCTGCTTGAAACCCTACACCGAACCCACCATCCTTTCTCAGATATCAGCCTTTCACTATTCAATCTGCAGCGTTCTGATGCTAGCAAACAAAACCCATGTCTTTTTGAAACCTTTACTATTCAGGGATCTCCTAAGACTTGCTGTATGTTGATGGTGTTCCTTTATTTTTGGCTTTTGATAGGGAAAATGGTGTCACGAGGTGGAATGTCAAAGGTGAACTGATAGGAACAAGGAAGACCTAATATAAGACCATGTAGGGATCTCCTAAGACTTTGCTGTATGTTGGTGGTCCTCTATTTTTGGATTTAGATCTGTCTTTTGTCCTTGAATATTGTAAAGTTTCCGTGGTGAAGACTTGTAAATATGAGCAAAATGCTAGAGATTGATGAGCTTGTTTCAGAATGATGATCTAGGAACCCTATAAATATGCATGTCATTTCCTATGCCAATATTGCAAGAAAGCTGATGGGAACAAGCTTTAGTACATGAGCTTACTTGAGGGAAAATCCTGTAATCTTGGCATTATTGACTAGAGTCAAATTACTTCAATCCTGATGGAAAATGGACGAACGACATCTAAAGAGACAGAATAGGTAAAAGGGAACCAACACTGTGCAAAGATAGCTGTTGGAACAATGTGTTTATGAAGGCATGAATTAAGACAGATTGTAAGAACTTACGCACTTGCAACAAGATTACTTTAGCTGAGTTCACCCCAATTCCTTAATAGGAGGTAAATTCACCGACAGGCCCTCAACAACAAAAATCCTAAGTAATCGAGGGTTGAATGTGTACAATGTTCACCTCTATAACCCTTTAATGTATAGGTTTACGGTTACATGCTTTTCTTGTTGATGTAGCAATTGTGTTTAGGTGAGAGGTATGATAGGCCTTAAAAGTGAAGGTTATTTGTAGGCTATCCTGAGACCTACTTTCGAGCAAGGTCGGAGGTTGGTTCTGCTTGTTTGTCTGATGCAGATCTTTCTCGGAAGCAGAGCTGCTTCCATGCTCTCTTAAATGTTTCAATTGTATTGTTCTATCAATATGCTCTATATATAAACACTCAACCAAGTCACTATCATGGGTGCATTAAAATAAAACAAGCTAAAATTTTTGTGCTAGCCAAGATTGTGTAGCAATGATCATTCGCTCTTCACAGATCTAGATTGAGAAGACCCATGGTAATCTCTAGTTATCCTTATTCTGTTTCCTCTTAAAACCTTTGTTTTAACAATTGCATCGTCGTTCTGTTAAATGTCTAAGTATGTTTGTTAGGTAGATAGGTTGGACATGCTTGGATTTTGCGACAATTTCATGTGGATAGCATCTTTAAACTCAGAGTTACATTGTGTAATAGTTTTGCATTCTGTTTACAGGGCAAGAGGTATTATACTAAGAATTTAGCATCTTTAGCAAAGTAGCTGACTGTCTAGAAATAGAATATAACTTATAAGTTAAAGTATGTTGCAAACTCAAAGCATTCAAATATAGAATAGTGATAAATCATAGATGGAAATAGAAATAACTCAAACTATTACACAAGATATGTGTGGAGAAACCCCTACGAAAAAAGTTCTACACCCAAAGATATCCTAAGCTTGTATTAATATTTCAATGAGTTACATCAATACACTTCTCTCTCTAAATTTTTGTAGCTCTTTGTTACTTTTGCAACCTGCAAAACAACTTATTTTCCTCCTACTCCAAACTCTAATATATAGCCAAAAGTAATACAAGAAACCATAAATGGTTTACAATACCACGAGCCAAGTGGTCACATGCAAAAGATACATCATGACAAGTGTCTAGGAGTTACATGTGTCTTTCTAGAAGCTCCAAAACTTTTTTGGATTTGGGTGTCCAACTTTAGTAAGGATCAAAAACAACCCACTAAAATAACAACTCCTTATGTCTGAAAAAGCTATCCACTTCTTACACATACTCCAAGATGATTTTTTACACCTCTTACATTGTCATAGATGCTTCTTACACCACTATAAATAGTGAGATTCTTTTCCACTTCATGCCAAGCATTTGAAGGTGTTGTCATTGGTCAAATTATGCTTTCCCACTCAATGCTACCTAGCAAAGAAGAATCCAAGTGCCTAGAAAAAATATTTAATTACAAAAAATGTTTCTCCTCATGTGAGACATTGAAGTTCCCCTTCCATGAATCTTGGAGTCACATAAAATAATAATTGACTAATAAGATATTAAAGTTAAAATACAGTCATTAAATTGCAAGGTCAGTATCACCAATCCTAACAGACTGGAAGGATGAATCATAGATAATTTGAGTCTTGTTTAACTGCCAGTATCAGAGAACCTTTATATATTTGATGGTTGAAAGGAGTGTAAAGAGAGAAAACAACTTCAAATGTTTAGGGGGAGACACCAATTATTGAATGGGTGCCAATGCTATGGAATCATGGATGCGTCAAAAAGGAAACCCTGAAATACTGAGAAAATTGGAACACTGTTTTTCATTTGGTATACTGGATTGATGATTTATTGCATTTAATTGTTTAGAGCTACTTCTTGACTCCGAATAACTTGGTAACTTATTTGATATGTTATTGATTGAGATGGTAAACTGATCTACTTCAGGGGCCATTGTTATAAATATGGTTGTTGGAGGAGAAGTAGTAAGTCTAAAAAATATTGAAGAAGGATGTGGCCTTGTAATAGAAGAAATGCCAATTCATGTAAGTTAAATTCCCCCTTGCATTATTAGCTGCAGTTTGAAAGTACTTGGATTAAAAAAACATGGTATATCATGTAGTTTTTTGTGCATTTTATAATGTTTAGTGGCCTCTTAACCCTTGTTCTTATACAATAGAGGACAACTCTTATTGATGAGATGAAAAACATAAATAAATCTTGGATGCGTGTTGCAGATCTCTGAACTACTCTGAATAGAAATGGGCAATATGCGCTCAATTATCAAGCATAACGGCGTCCTATAACTACATCCATGGTATTCATTGCAATAGCACGCTGCAGACACTAAGATTAAGTTGATATATTGATATCATTGTCATACACGTTTTGCATCACATGTAGAGAGAGGGAGATTATTAACGTTAAACGGAATCCCATAACTGATATGGCACTGTATTAAATAATTTTGATAACTATAGGTAGCTATTCATTTTCAGAACATTCTTAAATTGTTCAGATCTTTTCATTTCTAGCAATGCAATTATAATATAAGGCGGGTCCCGTGGAAATGGGTTATCACTCCTGTTTTCATTATGTTCCATGAAATCTGCTTACTGTTGCAGAAAATGAAATCTGAGCTAGTTACCCAGAGCAACTATTTTTAGGACAGACTGTGAGCGCAATCCTTAGAGAGAGGAACTGAGTTTGCAGCATCGACTTATTTTGATAGACTTTATTGCCAAATGAATATTTATATATCATAAAATCAATGTAATATAATGCATATTTATAAACTACTGAATGGGACGAAAGGTTCAATCATCTATGGGACCATTTACTGCAAGAGGCTCCACAATTTTCTTGACATCTCCATTTATAGAATTGTAGAAGAAAAAAGTGTATACTTTGTCCTTTTTATCTTTTTTTATACTGACTTTGGCCTTATTCTAGATACATTGCCTTGACATCCATTATGATCTTATCTCCACATAAATGGATATAAAACCTAAAACCATTCCTCTATTCACCTAACTCAATTCCTAATGGTTAGGACCACATCTTTGGATTGGATTAAGGGTTAGGACCACACCTTTGGATTGGATTAAGGGTGTGATTTTATCCCTAGGAATGAATCACACCTAAATGTTGTCCTTCCAATTCAAATGACTTTTCCTACATTCTCAAACAAACCCTTTCAAAAATTCTAACTTGCACATTGGCTTACATGCTTAATGTTCCAAATTGAGTGCCTTGGATCATTTACTTAATGACAAGCCCTAATCTACATTTGTAATAATCTAAGGATCATCAATCAAGAGAGATCAAGTAAAAATATCAAGCATTATCAAAGGATATAGAAAATTAGAGCATATCATATGGCATTGCAATAACTATACTACATTTAGGTGTTATAAATAATCTATTTTTTGTGGCTCCAATCTTGCGAAATTGTTAATGGGGTGACTTAGAGAAAATGAAATTTCATACTTGAAATCTTTTCATAGCAAATCCTTAAAGGTATTTCTTAGCACCACATTTTGTTTAGCAACAAGGTGATTGGTTGATGATGTAGACCTTCATAGAGGAGGAAATTATGTGCTGCATAGGTGACCACAAAGTAAAGCATGGATGTGATTTATCCCTAATTAGTCTTCAAATCACAAAGTAGAAGCATTACAATCTAACAAGTGCAAGTATAGTTCTTGATTTCAAGATTTGATTTTCGGGCATAATACATAGCCAAATTTTCAACATTGATGACTTGAATCTTACTAAGACCTAAGCATATCTTCTACCCCTTTCATTTATCATTTGCAATACAATCTTAATTTAGAATTTGATTATTATTGATTAATTTATCATTATTTAGATATTGAAATTGGTGTGCTTACTTTCCCTACAATAATTTCCAAGCTAGCTTAATCCATTTATTTGTATCAATTAGTGAGGGGTTACAAACAAATTGCCTTAATATAAAAAAAAGACTAAAAGGATTATTATTTTGTTCTCTTTCCATTAGATCTTAGCATGTACGATTTAGTTTGTTTAGATTTGCCAAATTTTCAATTAGACACGAAAGTTCAATCTGCCCTTCCTGGGAAATCTAAATCATGTTGATTTATGAACAAGATAATCTACATTTTATGAGCCATTAAAGGTGTTGGAGCCTTGTTTCACATGCCTCAAAATGCAAAATTTGAATGCCTAATACACCTTATGTTAACCCACCATTTATAACCAATTTGAGAGAGTCTAAGTAGGTTCCCCCTTTGTCAAAAATTGACTCAGTGTGTCCTTTGTCATCCCTTACATGCTTACCAATGTGTTGGATGTTTCAAAAGATTGAGAAGTCCAAGTGTGGGGAGTTGTGTTATTTAAATTCTTAAGTTTGTGCAAAATTGTTGGAATTTCAGGATTTTGGGGTTTCTCTTACCAAATTGCCTTTTCCTTAGCACTTTTGAACCTTAAAACCTTGACTATTTGCCTTAAAAACTTTCTTGCACTAGAGTTTTGTGCTCATCCTTACTTGAATACCAATTCCATAGAATTCTCAAAGTCCAAACCTTGAAGTTTTGCACTTAGCACTTAAGTTCCTTCTTGCATCTGAGTTTCAAAGTTTCCCTTCCTCGAGTACTATTTTCAAGATCCATTCAATCTTTGAAACCTCAACCCCTTGCATTTAATTCCTTTTGATGCGAAACTATTGACAATTCCCTTACCATAGTATTGTTTCCATGATTCCCCTAAACTCCAATCCCTAATTCTTTTTACTAAGTACTTTATTAGGATCATGATTTCAACCTTGTTTGTGTTTAGGTCCTCTTAAGAAGCATTCCCAATTCTCAACTTTCAATCCTTTATACTAAGTTACCTATCAATGTTGGAGTTTCAACCATTGTTTTCCCCAAGTAATCACTCCTTAGTGTCTACAATCCTCAAAATTGAAACTTCAAATCTCTCTCTATTAATACCCAAATTTTATGTTAGAAAATCCATTTGAGTCCTCATTTGCCTTGCTAGAGTAAGTGACTATGGAAAAGAGAAGTTCTCAAGTTCAATTTATTAGATATTTTAACTTTTCCTTATTTTAGTACATTTTCCTTGGTATCCTTGATGCTTGATTTTGACATTTTCCTATGTAAACTTTTTTTAGAGTTGGAGATGCAAGAGTACCCCCTAACGTGGTACTAGCTATGAAGTATCACCAAACTCTGATCCCAGACATTTTGCATTACATTACCATATAAGGATTGTGAGTTTGGGCTTATTCTTGTTTGCATACCTTATGGGATGGATTTGTTGTCTCTTTTGACCTTGAAAGCCGCCCGACAACATCAAGCACCAAGTTCATGAAGAAATAAAGTACAACAAGCAGAAGGAGAATAATGGGACAAAGCTGAAGAAGATCCTAAGAGGTCCTAATTGTGGAGATATTATGCTAAAAAATCTCCTAAGTATTGTGCTCTTGTTGGATTTTCAAAGATTTTGTTCTTAGCATACCTTTCAACCAAACTCCACATTGTTAGTGTCTTTATCAAAGTTTCAACCATACATTTATTTAAGTACTTGTTTCTTGTCATCCTTGAACCCCAAAATTCAACAATTCCTTCTATACATCTTTTTGAAGTGAGACATTTTTCCTTACCTATACCTGGTAACTCGTTCCTTATCATCCCCAACTCTCAACTCCTAACTCCATATTTTCACTAAATTACTTTACTAGAGTTGGAGTTGTGGCCTTAGTTTTATATGGCTACCTATTTTTGTCATTCTTGAACCCTAAATTTTGTTGTTTTTTGCATACATCTTTTAAAAGTTAGATCTTCACTCATCCCTTTACCCAAGTACTTGTTCCTTGGCATCTTTGATGCCTAACACTCAATAATTCCTACATATATCCTATCAAAGTTGGAGGTGTGGGAATCCCTTTCACATGGTACCAACAAGTCATGAGTTATGAGGTATGAATGACCCCTGATCCTCGAAATTGCCACAATTTTCACAATTTCTCCCTATCAACTTTTTGGTCTATCTCAAAGTGCATTTAAGGACATGATTTTATCCTATAACTACCAAGATGGATTTTTCCGACCTAGAACTAGTTGTTAATTTATAGGAGTGGATTTTCATACATTTTTAGTGGTGAAGAAGATAACTCACATGGCCATTAATGTAGCGATTGAGTTCCATGTTGTGAAAAGAACCTTTGTATTGTATACCACAATTTATTTTTTGAAATACAATAGATTCAATATTGTCTATGCAATTTATAGTGATACAAACTTATGGTTGATTTATATGAATGATGGTCTGATTTACATATGTGTCTCCTTTGTTGCATTGTTTATACTTGAAGAGTACACCTTCAAGGAGGGAGAAAAATCTTTGCCTATACATTTATTGCATGATTTTTTGTTTTGCTTAGAACACTTTTAAGGGGAGCAAGAAATCTTTATGCAAAGCAAGTAGGGTTTGTAGTGATGGTAAATGATTATTAAAATACAACTTTGTAATGATATTACATTTGCAAGTTCATGTCAAATAAATAGGTAGATATATTTGAATAATAAGGCAATAATAGTAATTATAAGACAACGCCATATGTTATGAGCCACTAGAAGAGTTGGTGTAGATATATTTGATGAATCTATTTTACATGAATATTAGTCAAATAAATTCTTCCTAGCCTACTCATACAATAAAGAAGAAAAAGTATTTGATGTGTAATTATTTTTTATTTATTTTTCCATGTTGATACTTGAGCACTAAGGGTACAAGGGACATTATAATAGTGAAGAATCTTGTAAACCCTTCCCATGTTTGCATGAATATATAATCTATTGTATATTGTGATAAACCTATTGGATTCACATATAATCCAATGTGTAAATAGGGATACCTCCCTAGGTTTTGTAGAACCTAAAGTGTAGGAGAGAATTAACTTATTTCTTGTGTGTTGACCATACTCCCAATGAATTTTAACATAGAAATTTATAAATTAGAAGTTACTAGATCTAGGTTGGAAAACCAACAAATTGGTGAGTTTATTGGGGAGTTTAATATTTAGATTTGTAGGCATTTTTTCAAAAAAAATTGTAATCTCGAGCTTTTGATTGTTGGTCTTGTGGTTTTGTGTAACCGTTCTTGTAACTTTCCCTCATTGGGTGGCAACTCTATTGATAAACAATCCAAACATTATTCAGAAATTTCAATATGGATGGGAGGAGGTCATCATTTCAAGATGACCCAAACAAGAAGTGGGCTAGTGAACTAAAAAAGGAATGCATTACTTGGAAAGCAAAAGATACAAGTTGTCTACTTTAATTGTAGATCAATTTGAAAATAATAGAGCAAACCTATCAATAAAGGACAAACAATGTGGTTATAGTAGTGGCAAATTTGCCTCTCAAGTTACCAAGCGAGGTAATGAGGAGGTACAACATGGTCAAGAATACCATAAATTTATAAATGATCTTGTAAAAGCAATGGATAGAAGATAAGTAGAAGCTCATATAAATGAAGCTTATATGGCTCAATTGAAGGTAAAATAAAATGCCTTATATGATGAGACAATAATATCACTTTCTAAAGGAGAGGAAGGTTTTTATTGGTATAAAGGTAATACTACTCATAGAATAATGAGCAAGAATATGAAGAATATGATGAAATTCATGACTAGCCAAAAGCTAAACAAAATAGCAAAAATTAGAATCAAAACCTTGTCTAAGAAATAACCAACCTAGGAGCTGAACTAACTAGAACATAAGTTGAAAAGCAAGAGATGATAGTAGGAGAATAATTGAAAACCTAAGAAACATTGATCCACCAAACAATAAAGAGTTGGAAACCTTAGAAAATAAAGATATTAGAAATAATAGACTACATGCTCTTATAAGACCTCCTCTAAACCTAGATAGATAGATACAGTTGAACTTTATAGGGACTCCTATATACCCTAACCTTGTTCTAGCTAAGGTCAATTCCAATATTGTCAAATTTCAAGGAAACAATGCTATTTCACGTAAGGAACATTTAAGGGCTTTCAATAACCTAAAAAATCATTATGAATATGATAATGTTCCCATGAAGTTTTTGTTCAATTTCTAGATTATATAGTTCAATAATGGTACAAAATCTTGGTCAAAATTCCAGAGAGTTTTTGAAGAACAATATGAGGAAGAAATTGACTCCATAGTCATTATTAATTACAAATATTGTCTAGGAGTCTAATGAATTGGTGTCATTTCAATACAATATTTGCTAGACTAATGGCAAAGATTCCAACTTATATGAGATCAAATGAGTCCATGTGTTTAGTCTTGTACTTCATACATTGCATATGATGCCAATATATGATACTTGTTGAGAGACAAAGAACCTCATGCATTGAGGAAAACATATAGAATTTCCTCAAACATTGAGAGCAATAGGATAGCCTTGTGCAACGTACATAAGAGGAGTGATATAAACATATTTCCTCTTGATAAAGGGTTAGAATAGCAAAGCCCCTACAAGGGTGATCCCATAATACTGGTTTACAATTTTTGGCCAAACTGGACATTGAACTGAATTTTTTTGACTAAATATTCACATTCGAACACCCATAACTGCTAAACCATGAGGAATTTGAAGATGATGCAAACTAGTGATTTGTGAAATTTTGTCTACAAATTCTAAATATATATATTTTTTAATTTTGGAATCATATTGCATTTCTTTTTTCATCTCCTTGAAAAACTAGTTTTTAACAGTAAACACCATTTTTAAAGAGTGATGTTCACCATAAACAACATAACTTTTTTTCTATGAAGGATAAAATTCTTTTTTTTTTGAATTTGGATTTTAAACTATGATATCTAGCAGTTTCATTTGGTTTCAAAGTGTTTTATTGAATTTTTTTTCTTAATTAAGTTTTGAAGTCTAACTAATTACAATTTAGACATAGGTGGACCGTATACAACATAACTTTTTTTGTATGTATCAAAATTCAATTCTTTTTTTTGTTGGATTAAAGACATCAATACATAGCACGGAAATATTTTTTTGAATTATTTTGGGTAATCTACTATTTTTCCACGTGCAGAATAGAGAGCTTGATTTTTGGTGAAAAACCTACATTCACAAGAAAGAAAGAAAAAAATATATATAATAATCAAACTAAATATATTTAAAATTATACTTTTTGGGAATCTTATAATAGGACTAAATGCTTACAAAAAATAAATTTTAAATTAATTCATTTGATCCCCCAAAAGGTAAATCAAAAGTTATTTTTATCAGCATTTTGATAGGTGTAAAGGAGACTCTGTTATAGGTATGGTTTAAAACTAGTGGGGTTCTATCCAAGGGGATTTGATCTAAGGTGGTTTGATCAAATCTTTTTCAATTGGAATCCTTTAAATGGAACTTTCCAAAGCTTAAATCATTATATTTTTTAAAAATATGTGAATTTAGTAAAAATAGGATGTCCCAAAAAGTGTAAACCACTATTGTGAGATCACCCACAACAAAATATAATATGGATCAATTGATAAATGTCCTAAAATAATTGAATTACAAATGAAAATGGCATACCAAGTGAAAGCCATAATCAAAGTAAGCATGAGAGAATGCTTGAGTTGATTGATCAACCTTATAATACTACTTGGCAATTTGGGAGGCTTTTTTTACCACATAATAAGGGGCCAACAGATAAAGAAATGTCATATCCTTTAAAGTGAAAGTGTTAATGATGTATAATATACCTTGTGGTGCGTGGCTTGCCAAATGCCCCACTCTTCATTGCAATTGCTATATCATTAGAAATTATAGATCTTAATGAAAATTTTGATCAATGTAGTGATGACAGTCATAGGTCAATGTTGAACAAAGATCACCAAGACGTCCATGTATTCATAAGGATGTTGTAGTAGTGATGACTATTTTCTATAGATGAATGTGGTCGGGAGCTAGATGTTGAAGATAGGATGCATGCATAAAGTTCTCACCACCAAGAAGTTTTTCATGATGAAGACAAGGAAAACTAACTTGTATATAATGTAGATTCCTCTACTAACAAATTCCAATTGAGAAGACCTTCTAATGAAGAGATCAAGGATTTGAATGTAGCAACAATTGCTTAGGTTAACTTGAGGAGAAAAAGTAATCAAAATGGGAATATTGTGCTAAGAAATTGCAGGGACCCTTTCATTAAAGAGAAGCAAGAAGACGAAAAGAATCAACATTTTTTTTAAGTTATAACAAGAACAAGGGAGATGATATAGAGGTATTGAATAAAAGTGTCACCAAGCATGACTTGAATTTTAAAGCCTAAAATAAGAAAAACAAAATTCTAAGCAACAAAAGGCCTCACTTCACCAAGACTCCTAAAGTAATTGAGAAGGAACATAATAAACAAGGTATATTGTTAGTCATTGATGCAAGAGCATTTTAGGTGAAAGTGCAATCAACATCAACCAAAAAAATTCAAATTTGTATTTGAATTTCATGTTAGGAGGTTAATTTCATGTTAGAAGGCTATTTTAATAATTTGGGCATAATTATATTTAATTAAATAAAAATCATGTTTGTTATGCAAGTTAGGAAGTGGAGATAGTGGAGGTATAATTGCATTTTTTTGGAAAATCAGAAAAAACAAGTTTAGGCATTGGGATTGGGAGTTACAAAATGGAATTAAAAATCATTTATTAATTTTTCTATTGTGGAAACAACTCATTATGAGGAGGTGGTCATCAGTTTTCTAGGAGGGAAAAATCTTTTTTTTCAAATTTTTGGTGAAGGGTTTTGTGGTAGGTTTTGGGTTTTCATTGTGACTGTGGTTTTGAAGATTGGAGAGTTGTACGAGGCATTTCTCAAGAGGTTATTGAAGTGATTTTCTTCATGTTGAAAGGGTTGTTGCAGCCATTTAAGGTTGAATACACCATTGTTGAGAATTGAAGAGTTCCAGGTGATTGTTTGCAAGAGAATAGTATAAATTTTGAGGTGCTCATGAAGCACATAGTTTGCTATTTGTTGTAGCTTGACTTTTATTTCATTTTCAAATTATGTAAAGGGCATATGTTGCTTCCCATCAGTCATTTGTTGACTGAAAATCATTGTGTAATTAGATTTCTTTAATATGAATACCTTTTGTTGCAAAATTCAAAGAATTTCATGAGACTATTTTGCAGATTTGTATGCATTGTTGAGAATTTCATGAGACTATGTTGAAAATTTGTACGCATTGTTGAGATTGATTGAGTGCTTCTTCTTCTTTCTTTCTTTTTTTCAAAAAAGAGGGTTGTTGAGAAACCCTTTTTCATCAGTGGTATTAGAATAGGAAGATTTTGAGTGTGTGAACATGTCACCGAAGAGAGGAAGTTTGCGCCAGGATCTGTGTTGTGGGTGTTGTAGAAAATGTATGCAAGAGGAGCCCCACATGGTAGGGGTATAGGTAGAGAAAGAAATAATAATTTTGTCCATGGTGATGATTTTAAAGCCTTGAGAAGGTAGGTGGAAGCATTACAAGAAGAAATTAGAAGAGGGCTTGCATAGAGAAGAGAACCAGTGATGAAGAAGAAGAAACCTTAGAGGATGTTAGCCAGACAAGTGAACCAAGAAATGCATCAACAACAATTGTTAATGACCCATTGTTGATTGCCCTATCAAGGATGGGAAAAGACCAAAACTTGATGTTTCTACATTCAGTGGGAATTTGAATCTAGAAGAGATAGTGGATTCGATCAATGAAATGGAAGAATTTGAGTTTGAAGAGGTTGAGGATCCTAACAGGGTGAGGTATGCAAAAACCAAATTGAAAGGGCATGCTTCAATTTGGTGGAGAGAGAATCAATTGGAAAGAGGAAGAAGAAGAAAGGATAAAATCACAGTGGGAAAAAATGGTGGAGAAAATAAAGACAATTCATTCTAGTGGACTATGAACATGATTTTCTCAAAAAAATGCAAGGGTTAAAATAAGGAACCAAAACAATGAAAGAATATGTAGAGGAGTTTCATAGGATCCTAATTAGAATGGGACATGCAGAAGCAACTAAGGAGAAGGTTGTGAGATATATTAATAATTTAAGACCAAGCATACAAGAGGAGATGACTTTGGTGAGAGTTTTCACAATGGAAGATGCCTATCAGATTGCCTTGAAAATTGAGGAAAGAATGAACAAAAGGTATGAAAGTAAGCAAAGAGGAAGAGGCCATGATGAGGAGGTTGAAGGAAGATCATATGTAGATAGTAATCAGAAAAATCAAAAAAAAAAAAAGACCAAGGTAGTAGCAAAAATCATAGATATGATGATTCATATGGTCCTAGAGATCAAAATCCAAGAGGTAAAGAAAGATCGGGTAGAGGTTTTGGAAGAGAAAACTTTAGAGGAACCTATTTTAAGTGTGGCGAAGAGGGTCACAGAGCATATGATTATCCTCATGAAGAGGAAAGACTAAGAAGAAGATCAAAATATCAAAATAGAGCAGCAAATGTGAATAGAGAGGATGTAGGATCATCACATTTTGAAGAAGCAGAAAATGGTGAAACTTTAATGGCAAGGAGAACCTTGTTAAATGAAGATGATAAATCCATTCAAAGAAAAATTTTGTTTTGAACAAGATGCCAATGCCAGAACAAGGTATGTAATTCCATCATAGATGGAGGTAGCACAAACAATCTTGTTTCTGAAGAGCTGGTGAGAAAATTGTAACTAGAGAGAAGAAGGCATTTGCATCCATATAGGATAGCATGGCTACAAGATGATAGGAAAGTTTTGATCAGTGAACAAAGTTTGGTAAATATTAATATAGGAGGTTATAGAGATGAAATTTTATGTAATATTATTCCTATGAATGCTTGTCATGTTTTGTTAAGATGACCTTGACAATTTGATAGGAAAGCAGTGCATGATGGTTATGCCAACACATACACATTGATGAAGGATGGAGTGAAACACAAATTGAAGCCATTGAAAAAAGAAATGGGTAAAGTTTGCAGAAATGCAAGGTCTTGTTTTGTTGATAAAATCATACTTTTAGATGGTATGAATCATGAATATGATGGCTTTGGTAACACTAACCATGATGAAGATGAGAAAGGTGATTTGTTGACTCAAATTGAAGCAGAGATCTCAAGTGGAATAAAGGTAGCAATAGAGAGTAAGGTAAAATATTATTTTATTGTTTCCTTTGATGAGAAAGAGAGTGAAGGAATAGATAAGTTGTAGCAGAAATTACTTTTGATAAAGTTGAATTGGAAGAGTGGAGTGTGAAGGTTAATGAATATTTTTTCGAAGAATACTTGTTTGAGAATAATGGAGGTGAAAGTGTTTTGATTAGTGATCATGATTACTTGTCAAGTAATGTGTAAATTGAGTCTTTTGATGGTATTAATAACACTATTTTGAGTGAAGAAAAACCGGTTGCAACAGTTTCATGTCTTTGAAAAGGCATAAAAACAGTGGAATTTCATGAAGGGGATATGGTGGAAAGAGATGGAAAAGGTAGAACAACAAATGAGGAAAGTAAATATTTTTTTTTGATGAAGGAGGTATAAGTTTAATTTTTAGTTTTGATTTTGATGAAGTATATTGGTTGGAAAATAAATTTGATGCTTTGAATAACATGATGGGTAGTAGAGGAAGGATGAAACATGGTAATGTTGTAAGTTTGCAGAAAATGATGCAAAAAAAATTCCATTGGACAAAGAAATGAGGTGGATCCAAGATAGACACAAGGTATACAAATTTTTATAAGTACAACTCATGAAACATTTCTTTCTACCTAGGGTGTTTGATGTAGGAGCATCTTAGGTGAGTGTAATCACATCAACCAAAAAAATTCAAAATTCAAATTTGCATTTGAATTTCATGTTAGGAGGTTAATTTCATGTTAGTAGGCTATTTTAATAATTTAGGCATAATTATATTTAATTAAATAAAAATTAGTTTTGTTATGCAAGTTAGGAAGTGGAGATAGTGGAGGTATAATTGCATTTTTTGAAAATACGAAAAAGGAAAGTTTAGGCGTTGGAATTGGGAGTTAAAAAATGGAATTAAAAATCAATTATTGTTTTTTATATTGTGGAAACAACTCATTATGAGGAGGTGGTCGTGAGTTTTCCAAGAGGAGGAAAAAAATTGATTTTTTTTTAAATTTTTGGTGAAGGTTTTTGTGGTAGGTTTTGAGTTTTCATTTTAACTACAGGTTTTGAAGATTGAAGAGTTGTTCATGGTATTTCTCAAGAGGTTATTGAAGTGATTTTTTGTAGGTTGAAAATTTTATTGTAGCCATTGAAGGTTGAATACACCATTGTTGAGAATTGAAGAGTTGCAAGTTTGTTTGCAAGAGAATAGTGCAAATTTCGAGGTGCTCATGAAGCACATAGTTTTCTTTTTGTTGTAGCTTGATTTGTATTTCATTTTTAAATTATGTAATGGGAATATGTTGCTGCCCATCAGTCATTTGTTGACTAAAAATCATTGTGTAATCAAATTTGTTGCAAAATTCAAAGAATTTCATGAGACTATGTTGCAGATTTGTATGCATTATTGAGATTGATTGAGTGTTTGTTTTAAGAAAAGAGGGTTGTTGAGAACCCCTCTTTCATTAGTCATATACCTCCTTTGTCTTTTCTTATTCTAGTTGATACTCCTCATCCAAAATATGTCCCATTAGACATGACACATTAAATCAGATAAGGTTTCACACTCCTCTAATAGAAATCATGAAGATAAAAGAGCATAAGAATAGAGCTCTAGCTTTGATTTATGACACTCCTTCAAGACAATTTTTTAAAAGTCAAAGTCACATTGAAGAGAAAAATAGGGAAGGACAAGTGACCAAGCAACGCAATAAAACACAATGTGGAGAGACCTAAAGTATATTCAGGGACTACATTGAGCAAGTGTCCATCTTAGGTGGACTCATTCTATGTCACATTATCTATCAATAATAAGCTTGCAATTTTAGGATTCATCATTATTTAAAACCTTGATAGCACTCTTAATTTCCTCTATAATTATTTCTCTAATGAGATTGTTGACTTGTTCCTTTGATAACTTTTTTGGGATAAGCTGTTTACACAAGTCTCTTGCATTGTGGTTGGCTAGGTTGTTACCCTCTAAAGAAAATAAGTTCTTATACAAATTAAAGAATGAGCTTTCAATTTCTTCCTAGTCATGGGTATCCATGTTGCCTACCAAAAATATATATATATTCTCTTTTACTTTCTTATTTTCTAGTATCTTGAAGAAGAATTTAGACCCCTTATCTCTATTCTTTAACCAATTCATCTTTGATCTTACTCTCAGACCTTGAATCTTCTTGGTCTGTATCTTGCCATAGGGTCCTTGGCTAAAGTTAGTTCTTCATTTAGTACCAAATTGGAGGGGTCATTTTGTATATTTGATTCAATATTAAGAATCTTTTCATTAAGTTGAGCTTCTATTTTTTTGTTATCCATACCTCTTTTCTTCCCTATGGTTTGAAATATCTTTTTCCACCCACTCACATTTTGTTCCCATCTTTCTATCAATGATCTATCTTTTAACAACCATCTATTGATTTCTCTAAGTGTAAACACGACATCATTGTAGCTCTCATCCTTGAGAAGGTTGGTGTTGAGTTTGAACATACTTTCTCTTTTGTAGTCGTTGTTATCCCTAGTTTTCAACAAAATTTTCACAAGAATAGGATCATGATCAAATAATGTATAAGGGTAGACCCTAACAACATGTCCCTCTTCATGATTACCAAAGCTAAAAAATTATTTATTTACATAAAATCTATCTAAATCTACAATAAATTTTGTTATTACTTTTCTGGGAGTTACACCAGGTAATACCAAATTCCCTTATTTTCTTTTTTGTTGCCACTTAAGGGGTCAAAAATATTGAGTTTAGATTTCGACTGTATCCAAAAATATAATTCATTTCCTTTCCATTCCATTTTCATTCCACCATTTTTATCTTCTTGATGCTTAATCGTGTTAAAATCCCCTCCAACTATCCAAGGGATATTGGGGAGGTTATAAATTCATTTCCATAGATTAGTTATTCCCTTGTAGTCATTAGGGGCATAGACTAAGCATAAACCAAACTTAAAATCATCCTTTTCTATAATTACCTATGCAGCTCTTTGACAAGAGGAATCATTTTCCCTTACATATTGAGCCCAAGCATTGGCTAATAGTATGACAAGACCCCCTTTCCTTTTCTCATGATTGGTTACATAATGAACAAAGTGCTTCCAAATAAAATTTCAATTGGTAAATTTGATGGCCTTCACTTCTTGGACGAATATTGTATCCTTATTTTTTATTAGGTTCAAAAACTTTTGAACAATATGCTTCTTATCAGGGGACTCAAATTCCCTAACATTCCATGATGTATAGTTCAATACCATATAGTTTGTTATTAAGATGTATCCATGGATTTCCTAAAGTGATCATAGCATTTAGGAAGACAACTTTCAACATCCTTTCTTTTGGTGAATGGGTTTGGGGACTCTTTAGTTCTCTTCTTTATTTTGTATTTTGAGACACTCACATTACCATTTCCAACAAGAATAATTTTATCCCTAGCAGTACTATTAGCTTTGGGGGAGAGCTAGAAGAGGGAAGGTGCTTACTTTCATACCCTTCTTGGTATTATTCCTTTTTAGTAGTTTTTGCAAGGGCTTCATTTTTACCCATAATATTATCTATAATTTGAGGGAGATCTTTATTGTAATTTATTAGATTGTTACTTGTAAGATTTTATGGTGAAATCCTCAACACCCTAGGATCACCTACAAGACAAAATAACTTCCACACGAGAGAAATGGCAGAAATATCATGCTATGATTAAGGATGCAAGAATTCCAAAATAGCAGCCACACTGAATATGGCAATGTACATATGATGCCTTGCTTATATATGCAAGGTGAGGAATAGGATTAGAAAAGATCATGACAAGTGCCTTAATCCTATCACATGAGACAACTTAGTCATAACAACCTAGGATAAGATAAGATCTAGAAATGACAACTAAGACTTCTAGAAGGAATCTTAGAGCCTAAGTAAACTTAACATGTGAATATTTACCCTAAGTCCCTAGTAAGTGAATTAACTAGGTACAAAACATTTATTCACACCAACATCCCCCCTTAAATGCAACAAACGAAAAATATTATTATGCAAACTATGCAAATGACACAAAGACATGTCCCATCTATGAGGCCATGTTAGGTACCCATGTACAAATGCAAATGCAATCTCTCATAAATGTAGAAAAGGAAAAAACCCTGTGTGAAAAAAACTCCTCAAAAGAGAGATAAAACAATAATTATATCCATCACAAATCCAATCAATCTCCATCCACACAAAGGATGACAAGAGAGACCATACAAACCCCCATAATGAGATAACCTACTGCAAAGAAGCATTGGAAGCACATTGGAATCCTTAATCCGGCAAGAAAGGAAAGATAATTTTATTTTCTAGAAACCATATTAGAGTCAGTCAAGGACACAGTTCAAAATCATGATAAAGCAATAGTAGACACGATGTCAAGGAACATTGGAAAATATGCAAACTGGCACAACTCTGAAATCTATGAAGAGTCGATTGAGAAATTATCTGGAATTGAAATGAAGTGCAAAGATCAAAAGTACACCCTCCCAAATGTCAACACATCCAAGTAATCTCTAGAACACCCTTGAATAAATACAAGAAAAAGTGTATGGATGGCAATGTAGAGCTCTTTAATACCTTTCCAATGTCGCAAGAATCATGTAAACAGAGATCGTAGCAAAAAGTTATGAGCTTGGGAGCCATAAAAGTAGATCTAACTTCAATCAACAATAAATGCTACTAAACAACAAAAAATTTGAAAATAACTTGTACCACTATAAAATTCATAGCGCCTTCTTTCCAACGATATCTCGTTTGCAAAAAATTTCCTCCTACATTTCAAGTTATAGAAAAATGAAAAAAAGGCCTATTACAAGCACTTTGTAGATTAATCTGGGTTAAAAATTCAGCCCACGGGGGCTAAAAAGGTTTGGTGGTCGGTCATTCATATGACCCTACATATAAAAAAATGTTTTAAAAAATATGATGCCCTAGTGACGGTAAGCCACTGTGGGGGCGGTGGGTGGAGGCCGTGTTGCCTAGGGCTTAGCCCCCCTTGGCTAGCAAGTGGTCGCAATAAAACCATGGCCAAAAGAACAAGCGGTCGGTGCAAAAAAAAAAAATTGTTAGCTATTTTAAAAAAAAACTTGGTCGGCAAATGAAGTTTTAAAACCAAAGTTTATAAATTAAAGTTTACATAAATGAAACCCTCTAACAAAAAGCATACCAATAGCGTAGATGATGTGACATGAGGTGCAGTCCCCAGAAAAAAAGATTACACCTATAAGATTGACCACAAAAAAAGTATGTTGAATATGTCGATGGAATATGTTGATTTATGTCAACAGAAGACTGCAGAATGACAATCCCAAGCTGTATGGATTTGTGCGGTTGTACAACCTAAATTTTTTTGCCTCATCCCCTAACTAAAAGTGTCGATAATTGACTATTTGGTAGTTGATCTTTAGGTTCTCAGGTCTTCTGAATGCAATGGTGAGGTCGGTTTTTTGTCCAAACTGCTCTGAAATATCAACTACCCTCCAACTGAAACCCTTCCTTCAAACCCTTACATATCTAACAAAATATGTCAACTTTTGACAAAACAAAAGCCGATCTTGACTTTATTTGATTCCCTAGACTCAATGGAAAGGTTCTCAAGACCCAACTCACACCCAACAAAAATTTTAGGCCAAGATTGGTCCCTCAAATCTATGAAGAAGTTTGCAGCACTAAAGCTCTGATACCATGTAGGAGTTTATGGTGAACTCCTCAACACACTAGGATCACCTACAAGACAAAATAACTTCCACAAGAGAGAAATGGAAGAAATATCATGTTATGATTGAGGATGTAAGAATGCCAAAATAGTAGCCACACTAAATATGGCAATGTACATATGATGCCTTGCTTATATATGCAAGGTGAGGAATAAGATTAGACAAGATCATGGCAAGTGTCTTAATCCTATCACATGAGACAGCTAAGTCATAACAACCTATGATAAGATAAGATCTAGAAATGACAACTAAAACTTCTAGAAAGAATCTTAGAGCCTAAGTAAACTTAACATGTGAATGTCCCCTAAGTCTCTAGTAAGTGAATTAACTAGGTACAAGACATTTATTCACACCAAAACCCCCCTGAAGTGAAACTTAGGGAGAAGATTATTATGCAAACTATGTAAATGACACAAAGATGGGTCCCAACTACGAGCCCATGTTAGGTACCCATGTAAAAATTCAAATACAATCCCTCACAAATGGAGAAAAGGAGAAAACCTTGTGGTAAAAAAACTCCTCCCCAAAAGAGATAAAATAATAATTATATCCATCACAAATCTAATCAATCTCCATCCACACAAAGGATGACAAGAAAGACCATATAACCCCCACATAATGAGATAACCTATTGTAAAGAAGCATTGGAAGCATACTTGTGGAGTAACACTAGAATCCTTAACTTGACAAGAAAAGGAAAGATAATTTTGTTTGTTAGAAACAATATTAGAGTCACTCAAGGACTTAGGTCAGAATCATGATAAAGCAACAACAGACCTGATGCTAAGGAACACTAGAAAACTCGCAAACTAGCACAACTCTAGAATCTATGAAGCAAAATTCGATTGAGAAATGATCTGGAACTGAAATGAAGTGCAAAGATCAAAAGTGCACCCTCCCAACTATTAAAACATCCAAGTAATCTCCAGAACACCCTTTGGGGAAAAATTGAAATAATGATCAACTTATAACAGATACAAGAAAAAGTGTATGGATGGCAATGTATATCTCTTTAATACCTATCCAATGTAACAAGAATTGTGAAAATCAGAGATTGTGGTAAAAAGTTATGAGCTTGGGAGCCATAAAAATATATCTAATTTCAATTGGCAATGAATGCTACTAAACAATAAAATTATTGAAAATAACCTACACCACCGTAAAATCACAATGCCAACTTTTCGATGATATCTCGTTTGTAAAATTTCGCCTCCTACATTGCAAGTTATAGAAAAATGAAAAAAAGGCCTATTACTGGCACTTTGCAAACTAATCTAGGTTGAAAACTCAGCCCTTGGGGGCTAAAAAGGTTTGGTTGTCAGTCATTCATATGACCCTACACAAAAATTTGTTTCAAAAATAATGCTACCCTAGTGGCAGTGGTGTTGTTGTGGGCTGACAAAACGGGGGTGGCGAGCAGAGGTCGTGTTGCCTAGGGCTTAGCCCCCAGCTACCAAGTGGTCACAATAAAACTATAGCCAAAAGAACAAGCGATCAACGCAAAAAAAAAAACACTATCAACTATTTTTTTAAAAAATTTGGTTGGCAGATAAAGATTTAAAACGAAAGTTTATATAAATGAAACCCTCCGACAAAACCCATGCCAATAGTGCAAATGATGTGACATGAGGTACATCCACATAAAAAAGATTACACCTACAAGATTGACCGCAAGAAAGTACGCTAAATATGCCAATGGAATATGTTGATTTATGGCGATAGAAGATTACAGACTTACGATGCCTAGGCCATATGGCCTAAAAAAATTTCCTTGGCCCCCTACTAAAAATGCCAAAAATTGACGATTTGATATTCAATCTTTAGGTTTGTAGGTCTCCCGAACAAATGGTGAGGTCAATTTTCACCCAAACTACTTTGAAATATTAGCTACCCTCCATATCTGCAACTAAAACCCTTCCTTCAAACCCTTACAGATCAGACAAAATATGTTGGATTTTGACAAAATGAAAATCGATCTTGACTTTCTCTAACGCCTTGGATTCAATGGTGAGGTTCTCAAGACCCCAACTCACACCCAACAAAACTTTTAGGCCAAGATTGGTCATTCAAATATGAGAAGAAGTTTGCAGCACTGAAGCTCTGATACCATGTAGGAGTTTATGGTGAGCTCCTCAACACCCCAAGAACACCTACAAGACAAAATAACTTCCACATGAGAGAAATGGAAAAAATATCATGCTATGATTAAGGATGCAAGAATGCCAAAATAGCAACCACACTAAATATTGCAATGTACATATGATGCCTTGCTTATATAGGCAAGGTGAGGAATGGGATTAGACAAGATCATGACAAGTTTCGTAATCCTATCACATGACACAACTAATTCATAACAACCTAGAATAAGATAAGATCTAGAAATGAAAACTAAGAATTCTAGAAGGAATCTTAGAGCCTAAGTAAACTTAACATGCACTAGTATAGAAACAACAATATATGACTAAAAAAACTACTAAAATTTGCTTCTAAATGACTGAACATGGTCGCGTGACCAATAGTAGTTTATTGTCATTCATTTATAACGTGGCCGAATTGATGACTAAACCATTTTTAGTCGTTTGATTGATCGATTTGGTCATTAATTTAGTCGTCTGATTGATTGATTTGGTTGTTAATTTAGTTGTTTGATTGATCAATTTGGTCATTAATTTAGTCGTTTGATTGATCGAGTTGGTCGTTAATTTAGTCGTTAATTTGATCAATTTGGTAGTGTGTTTAGTCATTAATTTAGTCATTGATTATTTTAAACTAGTCACTTATTTAGTCATTTTTTATTCACTGATATATTTAGTCATTAATTTAGTCATTGATTGTTGTTAACTGGTCACTTATTTAGTCATTTTTATTCATTGATTTCCGCCCATTGGTAGTGTATTTAGTCATTAATTTTAATCATCATTTTGATCAATTTGATAGTTTATTTAATTATTTTTGTTCACCGATTTTTGTCAACTGGTAGGTATATTGATACATTGTTTATTAATTGCATAGTCATTATATTTAGTCATATTTATTCATTGATTTCTATCAATTGGTAGTTTATTTAATTGTTTTTGTTCACCGATTTTTGCCTATAAGTGTTGAAAATAATACAATGTTTAAATTGAGTTTTAAACATATAAAACACAGAAAAACATAATCAATCATTCATTTGCACATAACGAAACAGCTATTAAGAAGGAAAAATACTAAAATTTTATTGATAAAATGTGTTCTTACAGCAGATACAAGACAAAAATGTGTCTTTGCTTTGAAAAATGGACTATTACAAAGTGTGTTTCTTAGTGTTGTGATTGAGAAAACTGAGTTACAATGCCTTTTTTTGCTTATGCAAGATATTACAATTTTGATGACAATTCTATGTTGCAACTTATTTGCAACTGCACATACATGTATGTTGCACTCTCTACAACTTTTCCTCTTCTCTGCACTTTTTTATCTACTCTATATTTACTTCTTTTTTTGCACCCCTATTATGTGCATTTATTGCTTACACAGCAACATATCTCCTCTTCTATAATGCACCAGTTTGAATGAGTGGAACCCAAACAAAAAGAGAAAAAAATAATCAAGGGTTTTTACATTACAGGTGCAATAAGATAGAACATTTTGAGCTATTATACTCACAGAATGTACACCCAAATTAGATTCTTTGGTTTTTTTTGGGTTCAACTTATTCTTGAGCTCAGTACATTCTCTGCCTGCAACTTCACTCTCCACACTCTGCTATTGCTAACCCTTATTTTTCTCTTCTACACTTATGACTTGACAAAAAACATTGTGGATTGAAAATCCCTAGAGCTCCCTTCGGGTTGATGTTATTATTTTTCTTAGGCCTAGCCCGCACCTCATATGTTTGAATATCTTTCGGCCCTTCTTGAAGAGTTTTGCCCGATGTCTCCACTTGTCTGTTGTGCGCTCCTTGCAAATATTTCCTCCCTTGCTTCTTTATTGAGCCCTGCCATGCCTCCACGTGTCAGAAGCGCGAGCCATTGTGAGCCTACTCCCCTTTGCTTCTCTACCAAGCTTCACCTGCTTGCCACGTAGCATCATTCTGCGGGCACCATTTTGGTAGACCCCACAGTCAACACTCGAGACAAAGACTCCTCCATGTGTCTTCTATGCGGGGAATTTCATCACAAGGAAGGGAAGAACCAATGACAAGCCCCGTCCTATCGCCATGTGTCCTAACCAACTCTGTGGGTGAGCAACACGTGTCTGCATGGGAATTTTGTTGCTCCTTCCTGGGACCATAGTCATCATTTGTAGAAGGGTGCATCTCAATTCAAAGGTGACTGCATTCTATGTTTCAAAATATTTTCTATTGCAACGGCCTCGGGAAATCATTGCAACAAACATCATTGCTCGTGCCTAGGAATCTTTTTTGTTGCTAGCTCTCAGGTGGTGGGATTCTTTTCTATATATACTGCTTCAACTTTCTGAAAATGAGTTCGGAGAATACACAGAAAAATTATTGGAAGACACTAGGCCTTTGTATTGTTTCTAATTGTTGTATTAAGATTCACAGACTATGCCATTTTTGTTTGGCCTTTATATCTCTTAGTTAGTTGACAAAACATTATACTATGCTATTATTGTACTAAGTAGTTTATATGCAAAACTTCTATAATTTCAATATAAGTTTGTTGATTCAAACCATGTTTTGGACTCTTCTTTTCATTGAATGTGTATGGAAGTTATTTTATGTTATTTAATAGACTTCTTGAGTTTTTCATCTATGCTTTTTGTTATTTTCGGACATACAAATTGTTGAACGGGCCCTTAAATCTCACTAAAAGGGAAGATTTTTCGTGCTTACAAACTTACATCTTGGCGCATCACTAGGTTAGATCTTTATTTTATATATCTACTTCATTTTCCCTTTCCAATCCCCCAAATATAGGAGTCGGCTTCTTTAAAAAACCCTTCAGGTCACTCAATTTAGCACAATTGGTCCCCCCATTAACTGAGTTTCCCATAAGGTTGTTGCTTGACATTTTTAGGCATCAACAGTTCTTTTTTTGGCATGCCTGGTGGGAATGTCTTTAATGTATCTATATCTAAAGTGGGTGTATGAGTCATAGGCTTGTTACTACATCCCAAACAACAAACAATCTTGGCTTACTAGTGCCACCACTAGTAACAGTATGAACAAGAGCCTATCCAGTGAACATTTCAATCCCTCCACCAGCCATGTTGATGATTGCTAACAAAAATTATGTGGCATGAGATGTCGGAAGCCCTATTATAGCACCAGTACCACCCACTATTTGGGCCCCTATCCCAACCTCTACTTTAAAAGTTGTACCAAAATTCACTGGGGAAGGCTTGAAAACACCATCTGAACACCTGCAAGATGTGGCAGACCTGTATTTGGTGCATGGTGTTACCAACCAAAATGTCGCACTAAGGTTGCACGTAGCCTTTTTCAAAGGCAAAGCGCTAGATTGGTATTGCACTTTGGGAGCCAATACTATCGGTACCTAGGATCAACTCGGGGATCCTTTCTACAAGTGGTTTTCAAACAATGGAGATCAGTCTTCACTATTTTAGCAACTGGTGACCATAAAGTGGGCCCCTCAAGAAGCCATGACTAACTTTAATGCCCAGTTTCACACGATTTGGCAAAAATTCAGCCTGCAATCCGTCCACCTGTAGATTTGGCATTCATGTTCTATCTGAAGTCTCTCAATATTGACATTTCGGTGATGATCCAATCCCTTGGTGGGAACACCTTGCTAGGTGCATATAGCGTTGTTGTTTAGGTGGAGAATAATTTGATCAATGTCGGAAAGTTACCGCCTTGACCCCCTATGCCTATATTTGTAGAATTGTTGATTCCCACCCAGGAGATAGCATCTACCAGTGCGTCTGCTCCTCCCCAATCTATGTACGCATATCCGAGCACACCGTAGAATGTTGCTTCTATGTCTAATTCTTTAAAAGATGAGATGAGTGATGTCAAGGAGTTATTGCGGAACATGTAAAATGAAATAACTACCATCAAATGGAACCAATCCATGCCTCCAAAGCCAACTTACCAAAATTATCAAGGCGGAAGATCTTCCTACCAGCAAAATCAGTTCCAAGGAGGCTCGCGCAAAAATCTGCAGACTCAAACAAGTAATTAGATGGTGTCGATGCCTACTCTACTACAGAATGCTCACCCAAGCTCGAGTAGAGAGCTAATAGCAATGAAAAATAATCTCGCTGATAACATCAATCCCTGGTGCTTCCCCTACAATGAAGCACATATGCCTCAAAAAATTTCACACGAAAATCTACAACAAAGAGTGGCAAAACAACGCAGTCAAGGCATGGCATCAGATTCAGGAGATTATGCATATGCCTCTCCGCAAATGGATAAT
Source organism: Sequoia sempervirens (assembly GCA_007258455.2). Taxonomy (NCBI): domain Eukaryota; kingdom Viridiplantae; phylum Streptophyta; class Pinopsida; order Cupressales; family Cupressaceae; genus Sequoia; species Sequoia sempervirens. Next base: position 772,102,015 of record VDFB02000003.1, read on the forward strand.
GTGGTACTCACCCCGCAAATGCAAGGAATGTCCCTGGAGCAAGATACAGACATAGCTCCCAACCACACACTCTTCTCATGGATGGAAGAAGAAGAGGCAATATTCGCAAATGATGTGTCCACATCAAAGGCCCCGCAATTTCACTCAGATTATAACACTCGCTCTAAGAGGAGATTCACAGGAGAACTGATCATCCCGTAGCCCATAAGTGTCCCTGACCAAACTCCTATTACCTTCGTAATTGTACAGAAAATTTAGTCGTGAAAGGAGATTGTTATAACAAGGGCTAAGGAATAGAATCCTTTGAGTTCGTCGCCATTCAATGTGGTGGAACAATTAAAGAAATCCTCTACTAATGTATCTCTTTGGGATATCTTAGCTATTCTAGAGCAGAAGTCATTGTTTCAAAAGGCCCTACTAGAAGATACAAGCACTGAGCCAACAGAGCAATCACTTAAGGGAAAGGCCATTGATTCATCACCTCCGTCCAAAGTTCTCACAAACAATGGAGAGGAAGCTTCTACTAAAATTAAAGGTAAGCCTAAACTGAAACCCTTCTTCTTGACTCTTATTGTCGGTAAGAAGTTGTTGCACAATTCTATGATTGACTCTGGTGCTAGTACCACAGTCATGCCCAAGTAGATAGTTGAAGCCTTAGGACTTAGCTTTGAACATTTAAACAGAGGGGTTATGCAGCTTGATGGGAACAAGGTTGAAACTGTAGGTGGTCATAAAGAACCTCCCCTTCACTTTATTCTCCTACCCTAGTATCACAGTTCCCCAAGATATCGTGATCATAGACGTCCCTCCATGTTCAATCTTTGTTTATCCCAGGAATTCACTTCCAAGATAGGTGGATATCTTTCCTTGGATTGGTCACACTTGATTCTTAAGACCAAAAATGGAGCTAAAATGAAGATAGTGTCTGAACCTTTGCACTTGGAACATGTAGCAAATGAAGCCATGATCAACTTTGAGGCCCCTCATACTTCTATCACCAAAGAGGAAATGTATTGTATTGAGATACTAGAGGATGAGAAGGTGACCAGTGACTGGACTGATCAAGAAAATGTCCTCTTGAGAAAATATATAGACACCAATCCTTTCAGAAATTATCATGCCACCGGATTGGGAACCTATGTCATCTATGATGAAGATCAAGTGATTTTGAAGGTCATGAAGGACCCTGAGGGTGGTCAAGCTTCAGAGCTATATGGATGCTACATTTTGATGGAGCAAGATAAGTTGGTGCAGGATCCAGGATATGTTTGGCATCCCCATCCAATGAAAGGACACTCAGGTCTTTCGCTTTAAGTTTGCTTGTTCAAACAACGAAGTTGAATATGAATGCCTCGTACAAGGTTTGAGTCTTGCAAAATAGATGGGTGTTAAACAAATAATGGTGTTCAGAGACTCTGAACTAGTAGTCAATCAATTTTGAGGGCTCTCTGTAGCTAAGAATGTTCGAGTGAGATCTTATAGGCATAGAGTTTGGGAACTGATTGAGAGCTTTGAAGCCTTCAATATCTAGACAATGCCCAGAGAGAAAAATATAGCTGCAGACCGCATGGGAGAAATCGGATCTCAGTTTGACCCTGTTTCTGACCTAATTCATAACATACACTCTGTGTGAGTGATTGTCCAATTAGCAATCCCAGATAATGATCAAAGCTAGAAAGTGTTTGAAAAGTGACGAACACATCGCCTCATTCATCCAACAGTCAGGAGAGTTCGTTGAGCAACTCCAACCAAAAATTGTCGAGGCCTATGAAGGGAAAATTATTTAGCTAAGGTCCAACAAGCTTCCAAAAGGACTAGTCACTCTCGAAAACCTATTCGATTGTGACGATGCAAGGAATGAAAAGAGGATGTTTGTAGCAAACAAAGAGACTATGCAGATCTTCAGGTTGGTGACAAAAGGAAGTTCAAGGTCGGAAAGGATGTCTTGTAACATGATAAAGAAAGGCTCATTCAATTTTGTGAAAAATATGGAGTAGTGGCTTGGTCATATGATGACCTCAAGGGATATGATCCTGAAATCATCGAGCATACTATAGAACTAATGGAAGGAGAGAAACCCGTCGGTCGAATCAGAGACCAGTAAATCCGAAGATTGAGGCATTGGTGGCCCAAGAGTTGACAAAGCTAATTCAATCCCGGATCGTCTTCTCAATCAAGCACAACACATAGGTGTCCAACCTAGTTCCTGTCTGGAAAAAGAATGGAGAAATTTTCCTATGTGTTGATTTCCAAGACCTGAACAGGGCATCCTTGAAAGACCACTACCCCTCAAGCTCTCCATGGAGTCTATCTTGCAAACAGTGGTCGGTTCGAAAATGTTTTCTGTATTAGACGGCTTCTCTGGTTATAACTAGATCCAAGTAAAAGAGGAAGACCGATAGAAAACAATGTTCACTACCAAGTGGGGAATGTTTTCCTACGCGAAAATTCCCTTCGGTCCCTCAAATGCGGGAGCTACCTTTTAGTGGGCAATGGATATTTCTTTCAGAGAATTAATCAACAATATTATCTTAATATACTTGGATGATCTAACTGTATTCTCTAAGTCTAAAGATGATCATTTTGACCATCTAGAAATGGTTTTTAAAAGATGTCAGGAGTTCGGGGTATCCCTGAACCCAAAAAAATGTGTCTTCAGAGTTCCACAACGAAAATTATTGGGACACATGGTGTCCAAAGATGGAATTGTAATTGACTTGGAGCAGGTGAAGGCAATTAGGGAGCTTTCCCTACTAGTCAACAAGAAGGGAGTTCAATCCTTTGTGGGAAAGGTAAATTTTGTGAGAAAATTCATTTCTGATTTTGTAGGAATAATTAGACCTATTGCCTTGGTGCTCAAGAAGGATCAATTGTTCAAATGGAAAAAAGAGGCCAAAGAAGCCCTTGAGAAGGTTAAGGACACTATTTCTTCAGCCCATGTTCTGGTAAACCCAAACCTATCAAAGGACTTCATAATGTATGTGTTCAGAAGAAAATCCAACATTGCTATTGTTTTGACCCAAAAGGATGATGAAGGAAAGGGAGAACATCTGATAGCATTACAATCCCAGACCTTACAGGATTGTGAAATAAATTACAACTTCATTGAAAGGCAAGCATTCACCATTGTTAGGGGGATCAAGAAGTTCTGACACCTCATATCTTGCAATAAGGTGGCAGTATATGTCGCGCATTCTAGTGTGCACAAATAAATTATGGAAGGAGAAATCACAGAAAAAAGGGCCAATTGGATTACCAAAATCCTCAAATATGACATTGAGGCCAAACCCACAAAGACCGTGCTTGGAAGAGGATTGTGCAAGTATCTGGCACATGACGAAGAAGTAGCAACCGAGAAGGAACAACCCAAGCTAGTCCTAATAAACGAATCTGAGTCCGAAGGTTGCTGGTTGGTGGATAGGATGAGATTTATGCAAATTGGGAAATATCCGACAGGCCTCTCTTCTTAGAAGAAAAGATTCTATAGATTGCAGAATAGCGGATATGCGCTCATTGAAGGAATCCTTTTCAAAAGGAAATTCAATGGAATTCTCCTGCGGTGCGTCACCACAGAGCAAGCAAAGAAAATTCTAGACATATTTCACAACAGTCCTGCAGGCGAACACTTCTCTGCAAAGACCACCGCCATCAAAATTATGTGTGTTGGATATTTCTGGCCTACACTATTCAATGACTTACACTCTCTGGTTAAGAGATGTAAGGAATTCCAATTCTTCACAGGAAGAAGGAAAAACTCAGCAATGCCTCTCAATCTGATAGTGGTTGATGAACCCTTTGCACAATGGGGCCTTGATTTTATCTGGATGATTAATCCCACCTCTAGTGTTGGACACAAATGGATCCTCACACCTACAGACTACTTTACTAGATGGACCAAGGCCATGCCCCTGAAGAATGCGATGGAGGCAGAGATTGTGGACTTTCTCAAAGAATTGGCGACAAGGTTTGGCTCGTTAAAGACCATCATCTCTGACAACACAAAGGCCTTCCTTGGTTCAAAGGTATGTCAATTTTCACTCAAGCATGGCATATTCTTAAAGATATCTTCAAACTACTACTTGTAGGGAAATGGTCTAGCTGAGTCGACTAATGAAAATTTAGTCTGCCTCATTAAAAGAATCGGACCAGAACAACAAAGAGAGTGGCATAAAAAACTTCGGGCAGCACTCTGGGTAGACCGGATAACTCCTAAACAAGTCTTTAAGACTTCATCGTACGAGCTGGTATACGAGAAGGAAGCAATATTTCCCATCTCCATGGAAATTCCCGCACCGCAGTTGCTCAAGTCTCTAGAGGTTGAACAAAATGGAGCCATGGAGGTATGTTTGGCTGAGTTGTTGGAGGTGCAAGAGAAGAGAGAAAAATTCCTGACAGTCATGTCTAACTTCCAATAGGTGGTTAAAAGGTGGTTTGACAAGAAGACCTTTGACCAAGGTCTTAAATGCGAAGACCTAGTGCTAAAATTCAATGAAAGGGTCGCGAAGCCTGGCCTACATAGAAAGTTTGATATCCTGTGGGAAGGCCCTTTTTCACATTATTCAATGCAAGCAACATAATGCATTTGAATTAGAAAATATGGAAAAATAAGCATTGGGAATTCCAGTTAACGGAATTCACCTCAAATTGTTCAATTAAGCTTCATTATTATTTTTCTAGTGTAGATATGTAATTATGTAAGTTTCCTTTGTGTTTTTTGTTTGACCAATCTTTCTAAACATAACCCATAATGCAAGAAGTAGAGAATGAAACCCATAATACAAGAAGTAGAGAAAGCAAAAGAGACAAAAATTGATAAAAGAGTTATATATTCATTATACAGTAATATATACTTTGATATTACATTCCAAAATGACTCTTACGCCATACTTTTTGAGTATATATATATACACTAAGCAACTTTTTGAGCATATGTATTAAAAGCCTTCTGAGGCATATATACAAAAAATAGAAGAAAATAGTTCATTCTTAAATAGGAATGACATCATCAACATCAGCAGCATTAGGAACAACTTCATCAACAACCTCTAGAGCAACAGCAGGTGCAATAGGAATGGCAGCAGGAGTATCAACATCAGTGATGGAAAGTGGTGGAGGAAACACTAGGTTTCTGAAGTTGGTGTACCACTCCACGTCATAGAACAACACCACATTGTAGCAGCGTAACAAGAAGTGGCAAGCACGAGAAACTCTCTAGCAGTTCTCTCCAAGCATCATAATGCAAAATCCGCTTAGGAATGACACCCATGGCACCACTGCGTCCTCTTCAATGTTCCTGTAGAGATCACTTGTTGTGGGGTACCAAGGCCATACACCGCATTTGTCACAACTTCGCCAAGGCCACCAAGGTAGTGCTTCAGGAAGATTTCCATGGTGAGTCGCAGGATCATTGGCTTGGGTACTTGTATGTCAAACAAAGAGGCAGCGAAATGAGAGAAAATGTCAGTATTTATCCTATACTTATCCTCATATTCTATGCAATCCCTCCCCAGTATTCACTTCATTGCTATAATTGCCAAAGAATGCTTGTTCTTTGTCATGCGTTTCAGACGGCTACTAGAAATTTCACCTAGAAAAGCTACCTGCGACCTATTGCTAGTAAGCCTAATTGGAGTATTCATTGCACCTACCTCTAGTTCTAACTACCAAATGCAAATTCTTCCCAATTACCAAGTACAATTTTGTTGTTGTCTTTGGGTCTATTTATAGAAATATCCAAGGTACAATGTGTGCGATAAGCATGATGATGATCGGGTATTAACTCAAAAATCCCATAAAGATCCAACTCGAGAATCCCACCCAGTTGCATCTACTATGTACGAATTGTTGCGTGCGAGTTAAGGAGTAATTAATTAGCTAAAATTGGTGGCAGTCCCAAGTGATAATCTGCACGGTCAAGTGCTAATGTGTCACGTTGTGGGCATTTTTCATTCTACAAGGATGAACTCAATCTTTTTGTGTACTCATTACACTTTTGGCCTAATCATTCTTTTTAGGTTATTAATTGTAAAGCATACGAAAGGTTTTGTATGCCTTCCATCACCAGCTCAATTTCCCAAGAAATGGTGTCGTAAGACATAATGACTAATCGTCATTATGAATTGTTGTCTTTTCAAAAGGGAAAATAATTCATTTCGCATGAACGAAGGAGTTGGTGATGATACATGCCAAATTTATTGCAAGAAGGCAACCATTGTTTACAACTCCAAGTCGAGAAAATGCTAAGTGTTGCATGCAAAAGAACAACACTGTGAAGAGTTTTCTGAGTACGTTGTTCATTGCAAAGAGCTTTGAGTGTAGAATTTGCTGAAGAACCCAAGTGAGTTGCAGAAAGGTTGAACATCACAAAAGTCCACAGAATCCTCAAATGGAAGCACAAGAAGAGGAAACCCAAAGCTTATTTGATGCCATGTGTGTGGTGCCAATGGCCAATATTTTCGATAACATCTCTTATGCTTCACTTGGGATACTAGCAAAGCCAATGTGGATCCGTACGCGGGTCGTGGAAAAGAAAGCTCACAGGAACCAAGCCCTGATAGCGAAAGAATGGGATAACATTCATGAACCTATCCTTAAAACCAACCCTAAGAGTCTTAGGGAAGCAACTTGCGAGAGAATGAAATAGGCTAACAACCAACAGTATTTTGCGTACAAGCTATGGTTGTGCAGTCTCCCATAGTATATGGTTCCTTTTGTGCATCACTGCCCGAAACTAGTACATGAGTGCGCTCAACATTTCAACCTGGATACTGGTGTCATTTAGGGTCAGAAACTAAGGGTTGTGATCAACGTGGAGTCTATAAGGGATATGCTATGCATCCCTACCAAAAGGAGTTCCATAGCAGAAAGGATGGAAACATTCACTATAGAGGGTTGGGAAGAGTCCTGGAGGACTAGAGATTTCGCTCTGAAATTTTATAACCAGGAAACCAAAAGGCCTAAGGAAGATGCAGCAAAGCCGCCATAGGTTCTAACCATGCACAATGCTTTCAGTTCAGACTTGCAAGAGGCCTTCTCTATGATGGATTTTGTTTGTGGCATGGATAGTGATTGGTACGTTCAGGAGTTTCAAATGGGTCTGGGTTTTTAGTTGAGAAGATAGCATTCTCTATTTTGGTTTGACTTTGCAAAGGTCATTGTTTAGGAGATGTTGAACCAAATCAAGGATTACCAGACGCAACATAAGTTCAGGTTTTCTTCTCTCTTTGCTCACATGTTTTTGCACTAGAACCCTAACTTCTTTAGACATCGATTAGGTTTGGTTGTTTTTTATGAAAATGGAGTAAGAAGGATGGTTTTGGTGTGGACTCCCCTTATTTTTGCAACTTATGATTACTATGCATTTTTCGAGTGTTTCCTGACTCCAATTTTGTGAGATTTTAGTGAGGATGGCAAGATTTATCAGCTTTCTGTCGAGTAAACTGGGTGGATGCAGAGTTTTACTCCTCCTGGCGACTGGTTTCTTTGGGAGGATTTCACATTCGTTAGGCTACATGGCTTTATCGAGGAACCATTCTAGCTCATAGTATGTGTTACAGATAGGGTGTTGGCCCTTGAGGTGTTTCGGCAACTAGTGATTATTGACCTCAACTTTTGCAGAGGAAAGAAGCAGAAAGGTTTTTTCTTATGCCCTTTGACTTTCAGTACGGTAATATGTTGAAGAAGCAGACACATGGTCTGCTAGAGGCCAAGTTGGCTCATATGGGGCTGGTATTAATTTGTGACAAATGGCAATATAATCCCGATAATGATGTAGCGGAGCTGAACGTTAAGGTGACTCACTGCTCACGGTCTTACTAGGAAAAATGGCAGAACCTGCAGCCTAACCAAGATGATCTATTTGTGGACCTAGCCTATGTTCCTATCGAAGATAGGAGGCCACTATGACTCTCTTTCTATTTCCCTTTGGAGAAGCCCAATGACAAGCATAAAATGGGGGCCACCCTTTGCAATGAATTGGTCAAGCATTGGCGGTGGAGTGAGGAAAAAATTGCAGATTTCTAGATTTATCATTAGGAGACCAAATGCCTTAATGGCCCGTTCTAGGAGACAGACAAGGATGAAAAATTTGATGATCTATGGAACATAGAGAATGTAGATACTGATGCAAGCGATAATGAGGATATAGATCCAGAAGAAGCTAAGGCATATATAGTGAAGGGAAAGGAGGTGAAAAAGGCCCAAGTGCAGAAAATTGGAAAAGCGATGGGACAACTCGGCAAAGCTCCACTAAGAGTGCAGGTGACTACATTGCAAACAGAGGCTTCACGGCCATGCACATGGGTTGTGAAAAGACCTAGGGTAGCCCAACAACCTCTGAAGATTGTAGAGGTGGACAATTCTCCACCCGATAAGAGGCAACGCACGAATGCAACTTCTGGAGAAGGCTCATAGAAACCTACAACGAGCCAAGGATCAGAGTCCCTTGCAACTCAAGTATCTTTCTCTCCCTCTCTTCTCACTTCACAATCTTTGGTTACCTTTGTTATATTCACACCCCAATTACTTCAAGTGTTAGCCTTTCTTTTTCTGCTTCCATGACCGCGAGAGGTTTCTCTCAATTCTCCCAAATTGGACAAGAAACTTTTACTCCCCCATGGTCTGTTCCACCTTTTGTCAGAGTCCAACCCACAACTGCCATTGCTACTCCTTTTACTCCCACTACGTTGGCTCGACTCAGCTTTCCCAACAAATGGTATCCTTTGCATCTCTGCTACCACCACCGCTCCCCATGAGTCCTTTCGCCACCTCCCAGACTAGACCTTGGTATAACATTCCCCCGTTCTCCCCATTAATGGTCTCTCTGCCAAAGAAGACATCATCTGGGACCACAACTCTCTCTTTCCCTTTTTCTCTTCCTCCCGATGCGCCCTTCGCTGGAAAGCTGATTAAATCACCAACAAAATTTATGGGGCAAAGCGACAAAACAAAAGAAACACGAGTTATCAAGGTCCAGAAGAGAAAAGAAAAGGATGCAACAAAGCCTATCGAGTCGTGCATGCAGACCATTTTCAATGAAGTCCAGTGGTCGTTACATTTTGCAACCATGACTCCGAACACCATCAAACTAAAAGGAGAGATACAACCTAAGGATTAAACAATTCATGCTGTGGGAATTGATTTGCACACAGCCCGGCCATAGGACAAAGTTGAGCTGATGGAGGAAACCCAGTGAGTGATGACTACCAACTTTCTCAAGCATAGTTGCCAACTAAAGAAGAAGGAAGAGGAGCTCAAGAACATTAAGGAAAGGATGGAGGTCCTACTAAAAAAAGAAAAGGCCAAGGATTTTGAAATTGGACGAATATCTCAACAAGTGTAGGCAGAAATTGCCAAAATTCGGGCAGAACTTGCAAAGTTCAAGTCCCTGGATCCCAACCTGGTTGTCGGACTACAGCAGAAGAACCAAGAATTACAAGACCAGTTGGCTTAGGCCGAGGGAGAAATGCAACATAAAACTGAAGAGCATAGGAAGTAGCGAGTTCAATTGGAGCAGGAAATGCAGTAGAAAGATCAGGAGCTCCAAGGAAAACAAGCTCAACTCGAAAAGGAGATCCAGGAAGTAAATCTCTCCCTAGAAAAGGAATCTGGAAGCTAGAGCCAAGCTGAGGAACTACTGCAAAGAAAGAACACTGAGTTGGAAACCCTGCAGGGATAGCCCTCTGTGGAAAACAAGAAAATTAAGGAACTGACACAGGATGTCGGGTCGAGAGAAATATAAATTGGTCTTTTGAAAAATCCTCCCCAACCCCTTGCTCCTCAGTCAGATCTCCTTTCAGTAGCCCAACAATTATATATCTCCTATTGGGAGAAAGTCAAGACTTTTTGTCTGACTCTTCAACCGACACTCTAATTCATGGCGGAAGTGACAAGTTTGAGTAGGGAGGTTCATAGAACAATTGAGTAGTTTCCACAATTCATTGCAGAGAGGGTGCCCGAGGCGGAGAAGTTGCTAGACAAGTTATAAATGGTGGTGAATGAATACTTGGTGAACACAAGGATTGAAGATCGAAGGTCAGTAGCCAAGAAGGTGAAATAATTCATTTGTTCTCATGCATCCATCCTCCATGCCAGTAGTTGCTTGGCAACACTAAGTCAAACTATGAACAATATATGCAGATGAAATTCTCCCAACTGACTCAAATGGGCTTGCCCTCCCCATTTCTCTCTGATGATTTGGTGGCCACAACGAAGCACATTACAAAAAAAATTAAGGAAAAGCAGCAAGATTTATCTACTTTCCAGAATTTCAATCAACCCCCTACTGCTGAGGACATTGAGGGCATTGCCCATCAGATAGCGCGGTTGATCTTTCAGCTTGAGTCTGGGACCAGGATATGCATGGAGTTTCCCTTCAAAGAAATAATAAATCTACATGAGGCACAAGAGAATCTGTGCGCCATATCGATGCCATCTGAGGCTAACTAGCTACCTCTGCAGAATGCACTCTCAAAACTCTAACTCCATTTCCCATTGAATAAGGCTCTGGTCTTCAAACCAGAAATTTTGGGTTCCCATTCTGTAGGAAAAATGCCCTTCTTAGTCGCCAAAAGATGTGGATTGAAAATCCCTAGAGCTCCCTTCAAGCTGATGTTATTATTTTTCTTAGGCCCGACCCGCACCTCATATGTTTGAATATCTTCAGGCCCTTTTTGAAGAGTTTCACCCATTGTCTCCACTTGTTCGTTGCACGCTCCTTGCAAATATTTCCTCCCTTGCTTCTTTATCGAGCCCTGCCATGCCTCCATGTGTCAGTAGCACGAGCCTTTGTGAGCCTACTCCCCTTTCCTTCTCTACCAAGCTTTTCCTGCTTGCCACATAGCATCATTCCACAGGCACCATTTTGGTGGACCCCACAGTCAATGCTCAAGACGAAGACTCCTCCACTTGTCTTCTATGTGGATAATTTCATCACAAGGAAGGGAAGAACCAATGACAAGCCCTGTCCTATCGCCACATGTCCTAACCAACTCTATGGGCGAGCGACACGTGTCTGCATGGGAATTTTTCTGCTCCTTCCTGGGACCATAGTCATCATTTGCAGAAGGATGCATCTCGATTCAAATGCAACTGCATTCTATGTTTCATAATCTTTTTTGTTGCAATGGCCTTGGGAAATCATTGCAGCGAACATCATTGCTTGTGCCTGGGAATCTTTTTTGTTGCTGGCTCTCAGGTAGTGGGATGCTTTTCCTTATATACTACCTCAACTTTTTTAAAATGAGTTCGGAGAATACATAGAAAAATTATTGGAAGACACCAAGCCTTTGTATTGTTTTTTATTGTTGTATTAAGACTCACAAACTGTGCCATTTTTGTTTGGCATTTCTATCTCTTAGTTAGTTGACAAAACATTATATTGTTTTGTTATTGTACTGAGTAGTTTATGTGCAGAACTTATATAATTTCAATATAAGTTTGTTGATTTAGACCATGTCTTGGACTCTTCTTTTTAGTGAATGTGTATGAAAGTTATTTTATGTTATTTAATAGACTTCTTGGGTTTTTCATCTATGCTTTTTGTTATTTCCGGACATGCAAATTGCTGAATGGACCCTTAAATCTCACCGAAAGGAAATATTTTTCATGCCTACTAACTTACATCTTGGCACATTGCCTTAGGTTAGATCTTTATTTTATATATCTGGTTCCTTTTCCTTTTTCAACCCCCTAAATACAGGAGTCAGCTTCTTTCAAAAACTCGGAGGTCACTTAGTTTAGCACAATTGGTCCCCCCATTAACTGAGTTTCCCATGAGGTTGTTGCTTGAAATTTGTAGGCATAAACAAACACTAAGATCCCTAAACAACACATTCAAACTATTGCATAAAGCAATGGTCCAAGCTATCTAACAGCTAGTACTACAAGATCATAAATATCAACTATGTCATTTTTTTTCAAATATTTTAGTCGCCACCATGTGTTTAGGTCCCTTCTTTCTCTTTCAGACGGACAACTCCATCTATTATGTCTGGATAAGCAAGGGGTATGTTACTTGTGACTTTTAAAATACTTACATTTGCATCTCCTATTCCTTTCAAATTGACTCCACGTACAATAGATAGTGAGTGAATATGCCCAATTCCTGCAACAACACCATCAAATGGATCCAACACCTCAACTTTATCCCCTTCTTAGAGTTTATCAATAAATGTCTGCAAAAACAAAAAAAATACACATTAGCTTCTATCAAATAGGTAATGATTACCCTTATTTACATAATAGAACAACCATTACTTACTTGAATAGTACTTACTTGCATGTGGTTTCATAGCACTCAACTCTACTTCAACACGACTACCACTATGAATATCATGTGCATTCTCATTGAGTTCATCATCATGATAGTCACTATCAACATCATTGCAAACATGAAGTTGTACAACTTTGCAAAGAGTTCTATTGACAAGGCCTTTTTCTTTTTATTATGTTTTCATATAATTACTCTACATCATGTGGTTTAATCATCCTACAAAAATTAATATAAGTCAAGTAAAGAATGCAAAAGCTATAATTTTTTGTCCAAAAGAACATTTTAAGCATGAAGAATGACAAAACATTGGGACAGATAACTAACAACTATTATATTAATTACCTCAACTTCAAGACAACTAAGATGACTATGCTACACATTCTTATCCACTTCATCACTATCAATATCAACAAATTTGTTGACATCATGAAGGTGTTTTTGTTTTCCTATTGCTTTGATAAAATTGCTTTGCATGTGGTTTAACCATCATGCAAAAAATATACAAAGCATTCAATAATCAAGTAAAGAATGCAAGCTATAAATTTGTCCAAAAGAACATTTTTTGGATCACTCCAACAATAAATAAATTGGGTTGGATTCTCCTACACTCATATTTCATTAATCTACATATTAAGAGGCATTTGTATATAGAATTTTCAAACAAGAAGAAATGAGATCAATAGAGCCTCTTACCTCATCCGAATCTATGGATTTATGCTCATTCCATGCAAAAACTATAGGGTTAACAGAGGCAACCAACTTCTAAACTTGTTGAGTGAAACTAAATATGCAACTCATTACCTTTTGGTATCCTCGTTCATTTGAGTTGACATGATCTACAGAGGCTCCTACTGGGCATTGAAAAAATGGCTATGAAATCTCTATTGACAAACTAGATTTCCACTTCATCCTACTCTTAGATTTACTATGATCTAGTGTTGCCATATAATTGACAATATCTTCTACACTTGCTTCTCTATTACTGTTTTCCACCTAAAATAAAATGTTAATTTCAACATATAGTTAGTTCAATAAAAAATAAAAATAAATAACACAATGTAAATTGAACCAAAAAGCCATACACTTACTACAATTTTTTCCATTTTGGCGTGCAACCTGCCTCAACCAAATGTATATCTAGCCCTCATATTATCTCTTGCTCTCTACCCTATGTTACTCTTTGCCAAATATTCTTCGGAATGCATATTTTCTCTCAATGCCTCCCACTCTTTGGGAGATAGGGTGGAGTCTAAACCCTCTTTTCCCACCATGATTGCTTTTCTACAATTGTATCTATTATTGTTTATCAAAATTCTCATCTTTTGCTTGTAATATTTTCTAGAGATTTGTCCACCAGTAGTCTCAAAAGTATTTTCCATTTTTTGTATAACATTTTCCACAACTCGTGGATCTTTCTCTACAAAACTTGATTTGCAAATATCCAAATGGGCCCTACATATTACACCTAACTTGGTGGCCCACTTTGCAGCATTTGGCCCAATGGGCTCACCATCTTTCGATACCTCAAACAAGAATGTCTTCTTTCCTTCTAATTTTCTTTCTCTTGCATTCCTCTCTGTAGATCTATACAAATCTTGACTTAATCTTTATCTTTTGAAAAAATAATCTACATATTCTATTAGATTACCATTACCAATATTTATGGTTGATCCGCTAGTTCCATCAAAAGTTCTAGATGCAACAGGTGCACTCTAAGGCACAAAAGATGCAACTAGCGGTCTCTCTTCATGAATTTCATTAACCGTAACTTCATGCTCCTTGGCCACATTAGGTGTGGCATGAGTAGGTAGATCAATACCGGTCTCTGCAGATTTCAATTCAAACACATCCTTTAATGTTGAATAAATCTTATGTAGACCTGTCATTCCTTTGCTCTAATGTTGTTCAATAATCTCTCTTAACCTTTGTGCTAAGAGATCATCACAATGTTGCACATCACCATGTGCTATATCAGGATGCACATCACCATGTGCTATATCAGGCTACACATCACCTTGTGCTATATCGGACTGCACATCATCACAACTATTGTTTTCACCAACTGCATTTGTTGAATCACAAAAGCGATGGCTTCTATGAGATGGAAACACTATATCTTTTCTTTCCTTTTGTTTTTTCTCTGCATTTTCTTTGCACTCTTTTTGCTGCCTACAAAATTTAAAAAAATCATATTATGTCTTATATACATAAAGCTCTTGCCCATAAAATTTCATTAAACACTATTAAACAAATAATATACTACTTAGTGGATTTACAACTTGCTCGCTTGTCAAACCAAGATGCAATAAACATTCATTATTCTTGGCCAATTTTTCACTATGCACATGGTCATATCTTGTCACTGGAATTTCAGTATTATGATCACTATCATCTAATTTGTGCCTTACAGTCCTCTTCATTTCTTGAAGTCCAAATAAACAATAATGTATAAATAAGCAACTTGAATCAGTAAAACTTTATTGAGTTCATAAGTTGATAATTGTTGACTTTCCAATCTGCTAATAATTGCAAATGGAAACTTAAAATAGAATTCAGTTTATAGATTAAAAAGAATTTGTAGTAAAAAACCAAGAAGATGTTTACAATTACAAGTATCAGACAAATTTTCCTTAGGGATATATTCACAAGAAAATAACTCATCATGAGGTGTGTTAGAACCTTAAAATTTTGTGTAGTTTCATCATCACAGTTAACCTTGAGCTCCATGACCCGAGCCTTGATGCTTATATTCCTTTTTATTTTTGACTGAGCCTCTCCACTATAAACAAACATATAAATTTTTTTGGTCTAACTGACACTGAAAGACCTATACAAATCCAAAAATTCATCATGTATACTTAACCAAAAACATGTCTAGATGAAAACATTCCAAATCCCTTAACAGTCCCTTACCACGATCCTCAACAGTAATCTGAACCCTTGGTAGGCTGGCAGTGTGTAACAGACAACATGATATTTATTGCCATACCGCAAAAGTATTATGATGAGGAAATGGTTGGGTGGTATGAGAGAATTTAAATACATCATAAACCACCATACCGCAAGAAGGAAAAATGAAGGGTGTGGTATAGCAAGGAATAACCTACCATCCCATGAGGAAGATCATAAAGGCATGCGGTAGGGTGGTACGAACCGCTATACCATAGAAGGATGTGACGAAGCATGCAGTATGGCAGTAAGCCATATGTGACCATTAATGTAAATCATAGTACCATGGGTTAAAAAAGTCAAGCTTGTAGTATAGAGGTAAGGATCCCGCTACCCCGCAGTGAAATGAAAAAAGTGTGTAGTATAGTGGTGTATACCCCTCTATCTTGCGATAGTTATAGAAAGTGACAATGATATAGTGGTATTAAATGCACGAATCACATCAACCCTCCAATATTGTAAAATCAATGGTGCATATTCAAACTCGAACTAGGAGAAAAATATTTGGCATAAGTTTGATATTAATGTCAACATGACTGACCTCAGAAGCCATTAAACCAAGAATTTGACATTCTCTTTGCACTCATTTGTAAAAATTACCGTACGGGGAGCTGGGAGTTCGAGGAGGTTAAGCTTTGCAACCATCATAACCCAGGTAAGTGCACAAAAATCGTTGTGAAATAAGTTTTACGAGTACAAGATTGTTTGGAATTTTGCATTTCAAAAGTATAGGAGAAGTAAGATAGTTAAACATCATGCCACCCAAGAAGAAAGAAGTTGAAACTAAAAAGGAATAATCTAAGGTTAAAAAAAGGTTCTTACAATAGTCTGTCCTGGATATACTCCCTGAATCAATTGAGATAGGATTTAAGAAACTTTTTAAAGATGTGGCTCGTGATTGTAGAGATGCCCTTATCTCTATCTCTAGATGGGAACTGTTCTGGTACTTTTATGACAAAAGGGAGGGCAAGATTTCGGTGTCAAATCCATGGGCATTAGATTTGGCCAAGTTAATTATCCCAAATGTTTTTATAGATTTAGAGTTCATCAAAGTATTGGCTCAAAGTTATCATCCTACAACTAGGTTTGTGAGATTGTCAGATGGTTCACTATTAGTTGTCTTGACTAAAGTGGCCATCATTGAATGTTTTGACCTAAAGAAACAAGCCCTAACTAAAATTGATATGCAAAGAAGTCAAGAAGAATATAGATTGAGGAGAACCCATAGAAGTGATGAACTCCCCATTTACATGAAAAGGGGTGTGAACAACAGGGTGATTCCTATATCCCCTTTTGCGACTCAACCATTTGATGTCTCAAATTTCCACTTTTATTTCAAGAAAATCTACTTTTCTCTTTATCAAGTACTTGGGATAGATGTAGAAGAGCGAATGTCAGTTAGTTTAATGATGATGGCTATGAGGATCCAAAACCCTAGGACAAACATTGAATATGATTTTGCCTCATATCTTGAGAAATGGTTGCATGAAGGATTTTTGCAAGTTAGGGAAAATAGAGCCCCCATACCATTCAGGAAATATTCTTTGTTGTGCCACCTGCTATTATACTAGAATAAAGATAGATGGAGAAAAAGGATGTGTTTGGGTAAGATTGACCAGCAGGGGAATTTTTTGTCAATGCAAAGATGGTGTTATATATGGGACAACAAATGTAAGAATTCAAATTATGTGATATTCCATGATGACTTTGTGTACAAAATTATGAGAGTTCTCGGCCACCCGCCACCAAGACTACACACACTTGTGCTACAACTGTTAAGACCTTTGGATTTGAAACCTAAGCAAGGCCATATTCATAACTTCGGTGATTGGTTTTTTCTGCCAGATATCACAATAATCAGGATTTATGGATGCCCACAGGCCCCACATATACTACCAAAGTTTGTCCCTCTTTAATTATCCTTTTTAGAGTTCATGTGGAAAATTCTATGGATGGAAAAAGATGTCATGCATAAACAAAGGAAGGGTACATTTCTACCCAATTTGACAATATGTGGGGAACTATTAGTGGGATTTGATACACTTGAAGATTTGCAAAATTATCTAAAAGCAAGGTACTCTTTAGAGTCTAGAAAGGAAAGATTTTGACCCTAAGGGTCACATGAATTTTGTAAGACACGCCATCCTTACCAAGGCTATGGTTACTCACCAGATTGATTATGAAGAAGATGTAATCATAAATTGTTTCACTCCTTAAGAGGTATATGAGAGGAGGAGAAAATGGGAAATTGTGAAAAGGCTTGAGGAAGAAAGAAAGAAGAAGTACAGTGATTTCTTGTGGTATTTTGTAGAGGAAGCATATCCTCTCAAGAGGATTAATATGATGATTGATAAGTTTCATGAATTATATGATAAGTTTATAGCGGAGATGAGGAGACCTGTCAAATTGTCTCCCAAAAGGCCGAGTGGTATTATAATTACAAAACCAACTTCAGATACTATTTCAGTATGGAATGCTTCTCCAGGATCACCTCTTGAACAACCACCTTCTAAAAAATAAAAGACACAAGAGATAGACCCACTTTTTTCCTATGAAATAAGTGAGGAGTTTGGAGATACAAAAGAAGCACTTAATGTGTTAAGAAATTTCAAGGATGATGTTGAAGTGGACCAACCTATGCTTGAAACTGAAGACCATAGGCCTGAAGCTAGAGCCGATATTGAGGTACAAGGAGAAAGAGAAATGCATGAGGATGGTAGGGTAGTTACAACTCTCAAGTTCTTGGAAGATGATAAATTTATCAAAACCCTTGAATTTAAAGACTTTTGGATTATATGATGAAAATGAGAGAGTTTGAAGTGAGGGTTGAAATAAATAGGATGGGAGTTGAGGAATCCCAACATGACCAAATAGTAGCCCAAACTTTTAATGAATTAAGGATTAATAATATTGATGTCAGCCCACAAGAGGCTAAAGAGATGATTTTGAAAAGTAATATATTTATTGTCCCTAGTATGGAATTAAAAGAAAATGTTTTTACTTGATCAAGTGAGAACACAGGAAGACCCAATGTTGATTGTTGAGTTTGACTCAGATGAAGGGGTAAGTGGCACAAGGTATAACCCTAAGATTGAAACCTTGGCATTCTGGGCCAAACAAAAGAGTACACAAAAACCAAGTTTATTAGATGTAGTGCAGGAAATGAAAGGGATAGCTATGGTGAAAACATTAAAGGATACATCTCCTCTAGAAGCTACAACCATGACAATGCATTAAAATATGTTCATCTGAGCTACAGTTAAGGAGATGGAAGCTAGATTGGGAGAGTACAAAAAGGAACAAAAGTTTTTAAATGATGAAGTCAATAAGTTGTTCATGGAAAATGTGAAGTTGAAGGAAAAATTGAAAGGAGCAGGCCCCTCACAAAACAAGGAAATAATGTTATATCAGCCTCCTCCTACTCCAGAAGTTGATATAGAAAGTGCTTCCACTAAACAAGTGAGCATTCTTAGATAGGAGATTGAAGAGTTAAAGAAATCCAACAATGAGGATAAGGAAGGAGTGAAAAAACAAATCTGCAATGTTTTAGAGAAGGTCCTCGAACATATGATAAAGCTAATTGTGGATAAGTTGGAAAGTGTGTATGATTGCTACAGCTCATTGACACAAGCAATGGATCATATGAAAACACATGTACCCATTCTAGATCCCCTTTTTAAGAATTGGCAGCCCATACACCATACATTGATAACCTTGTGCAGAATCTTATAGAGGAGTACTGAGGCTCTATTGGAAATTTTGTCATTGATGTCAAGTAATCATGAGCAACATGACTGAAGATAACATATTTTAGAGGAAATAACATCTAGATTTAATACCGATGTATCCAAACTCTTGTGTATACATCGTATGATTTGAATGAAGGCATAAGAAGCAGATATAAAAGAGGATTTATGCAAATTTTATGTTGAATCAGATTCATCAAGTTATGAAAGAAGTAATCAATGAACATAGCACGTCTTCATCAATGATAAGGAGTTTGATATTATCATCAATGATAAGGAGTAGCACGTCTTCATCAATTATAAGGAGTTTGATATTAGTTTAGACCAACCTTATGAAGAACATTATGTGAAAATTTAATAGATACATCTTCAGATTATACATTCATTAAGCCACAGAAGTAATCAACCTCATTAAGCCAAATTCTAAATTCTAGAAAGGATTGATGATTATGCAACGATTCATCTATACATGTACAACGATTGATATATTTAACTAGGCAATAATCCCATTTCCTAAGAAGCAACGACTAGTGAAGAAAGCAAAGATTTTAAATTTGCAATCAAGAATGTATAAGACAAAAAAATAGGACAAGACAAATTAGAAAAAGACAAAGTCACAAAAGGACAAATTAAGAAAATGACAAAAGTTATATATGACAAAAGATAGCATCACTCAAGTTTATTAAGGCAGCGGTTATGTTTTGTTATGAATGGGAACTTAATAAGGCAGCAATTAAAGTTATACGATTCATCCTTGGAATGGTACAAACAATAAATGAAAGGGTGCAATTATCTTTTAAAAAGGAAAATGAATATTTAAAAGTGAAAAGGTGTAGTTTCTTTTAAAGATAATAATATCAAATTTTAAAGAGACTAAAAGGTGCGATCTGGTCAAAAGGCACATTATTTTCAAAGGTTGTATCTCTTGATACAAAGAGATCAATATATATACAAAGTTTAATTTAGTTTTGGAAAGGGAAGAGAGAGCATGACTATATAAAAAGGAGCACAAATATATATATGTAATGGGTGTAATTCAATAAAATGTTTTATGATACAAGTAGAGATATATATTAAAATCAGTGATAATGTAAAGAACAGAATAATTAGTAAGGGGGAATAGATGCACCTCATGGGTGAAGAGGTATAATTGATTGGAAATAAAAATATTTATCTATAAGACACACTCATATCAGCATATGAGGTCTTAAGAGGAAGTATACAAAAATAATATTCTACTATGGAAGAATATCTTGCAGAAATATTGAGAAGATATTTATGACAGATCTAGAGAAGACCTTGTGAGCATATTTGTAGAGAATGAATAAGTAGATTCAAAACAAACTTTTAAAGAAGATTGGACAGATTCATGAAGCATATTTGAGAAAGTATATAAGAAAATTCAAGGAGAATAGAGCAAACTTGTGAAGACTTCATGAAGACCCTTTGAGAAAGATATCCAGTAAAGAGAAAAGTTTGGAGAATTGATTGGTATATTATACAATCACAAGGAAGTTTTATGAGAATATTTTGAAGAAAGATATATGCAGATTTTATAGAGGATTTATGTGCAAAATCATAGCCAACTTATGAGCAGCCTTATAGCAAAATTTTGAGGAGAAGATGTGCATATGATGAATGTATAGAAGACAAATCTTTATAGCAAACCTGGTGCAAGTTTAAGAAACATATTTGAGCAATTGTCCATTAGTTGAAGAAGTAACATTGAAGGTGGAACATTGTTCTTGAAGTTACTATCTTTTGCTAAGTTGGTGCTTGGCAAGTGTAGGTTGGTGCCTACAAATTGAGGGAGTTGTTGCTTCCTATAGGTTGGTGCCTCTAGTAGGTTGGTGCCTACAATCATTGTAATTCACATAAATATATAAAGTACATTATTTGTATCGTGGTTTTCTCCTACAAGGGTTTCCACGTAAATATCAGTGTTATTGTGTTCTTCTTATGTGCATAATTATTGGTGTTGAGTGAATGGTGTTATTGTGATTGATAAAGTTTTAAATTGACCTAAAAGTTATGTTATATTGATTCACCCCCCTCTCAGTATAACTGTGTGCTCATTAGGATCCTGCAACATTAAAACCTATAGAGTAGATGGCCAAAATAGTTATAGATGAATTCCAATATATACAAGGAGAGGACCATATATCAGAACAAGAATAGATTCATTTCATACTTTGAAGCAGTGGTTTGTGCCAAAAATATTGGAAGATGATGACCAATTGAAGGACCTCAATGAACGACAGAGTGAATTTGGCCAGATTGTTCCACATTGCATCACTCACATACAAAAGGATGGTGAGTTGAGTCTTGACAGGTTCGACTTAATCATGGATGGAGTAATAGCCTTGGATGTTGGATAATATTCTAAGTTTATCATGGATGGCAGGGCGTTACTAGATAACCGATGGAAGATTCACCTTGCAAATATATTGAAAATTCAAGAATACAAATGGCCACATGATTATACAGTGTATGAGTGGGATCAGAAGTATTTGGGTCCTCCCAAATAGTAGGCCTTGGGGTTGTCATAGTGGAAGAACCAGATATTCAAATACACTAATATGTAGAAAGGACCTTGAATAGATCTTCAGTGATCACGGGTGCCTTACGAAGATTAATGGACTATGGTGTCACGAGTGTTGAGGACTTCATTAGTTATCTACTTTCTCTTAATTATGTTTTAAGAAAAATGAATGTTTAGTTTATACGAAGAGGCATGTATTTTGAAAATATGCCATATTTTGTAATAGTTTGAAGCTTGTTGCTTCTCTTATAAAAGAGAAAACAAGACTGAATTTTGATATCATCATCATAGACATTTATAGAAACATATATGAGGAGACTTTTGTTATATTGTAATATATATTTGAAGCAATCAATGGAGAAAAAGATTTAATATGGTGCTCGAATTCTGGTCTCAATTATTTTTTCATAATATTGTGTATGATATAATAAGTTGTGGTCTCGAATTACAGTATTGGATTTTTTATGTATTTTAGGTGGGAATATCGGGGTATATTATGAATGCAATATTTTAGATATCATTTTATTGGAAAGATTGAACAATTTTCTAATTTTGTAGTCTCTTAGTTTTAGTTTTCAATACCATTCAGACCTAAGAGATAATTTCTTTGTTTGTAATGAGGAGGCCTAGTTTACTTAATGTTAAGATACATATATGTATTATTAACTCACAGATGTTCATTATTGTTTCATTCACACAAGCATATTCAATGCATGTGAAGGCTAGAAGTTGTATTAAAAACTAAAGCTATCATCTAGGACATACAAGAAAAGTATAGCACCTATAAAACATATAGGACATATAAGAAATTATATTCTAACTAAACAAAATTAATTTCAACCAAAGTAAGAAAACTAAGAAGAATGAATTACATTCAATAAAAAATTACACCATACATATAACCAAATTTTAGGTGACAAGCTAACCTCTTAAGGTGACAAGCTAGTTAAGGTGACAAAACATCATCATAATCATCTACATTGTTGATTGCATTGCATTGCACATCTTTCAAACTCAAAGCATTACTTCACATTGCATAACTAATAACTAGATGCTGATAGATGACAAAATTTCAATTATAATATAGTTCTTACAAAGTCAACCTAAGTAGTTATGCAATTACTTCACATTGCATAACTAATAATTAGGAGTAGTTTCCAATTGCATTTGCTTGTCATGGCATTCCATGAGACCACATTTCTTTGAGGCATTTTTTCAAACAGTCCACTTCCTTGTTTATGCTACCACATTTTTCATACATATTGTCTCCCAAAGCATTTTATCAAATAGTTTGTTGTCTTGTTGCTATGGCTAAAAGCCTAAAATAAGTGCTTTTGAACAAGCTATGGGTGCTTGGAAAAAATCTATCAAAGCATAATAGTAAGCAATAGCATAGACAAGTCAATGAACTGGTTGAAAAAATGCCTCAAAGAAATGTGGTCTCATGGTGATGGAATTCCATGACAATCCATAACAATTCGCTTGTCATGGAATTCCATCACCATGAGACCACATTTCTTTGAGGCATTTTTTCCAAAGTTCATTGCCTTGTCTATGCTACCACATTTTTCATACATGTTTATCAAATCATTTTATCAAACAGTTCAATGCCTTGTTGCTATGGCTAAAAGCCTAAAATAGGTGATTTCAAACAAGCTATGGATTCTTGGAAAAAATCTATCAAAGCATAATAGTTAGCAACAAGCTATGGTCTCATGGTTTTTTTGGGCACAAAAATCAGTGTGATTTTATTTGCATTTTTTTGTAGGTTTTAAACACATTTTTAATGACAGTTTTGCTATTTGAAATGGGGAAAAATCTATGTGGCCAGTTTTGTGCATTTTTTAATTATAGAATTATCACAATTAGTGAAAAAAGTTATGTTCATGAAGGAATGGAAAAGATGCGTAGAGCCTTTGAATTATACATGTACTATGCAATGACATTGAATCATTTAGCAGACCATTTTTTCTTCATAGGGCAGCATTTTCTTATGGAACAGTTGACTGAGACAACTCTTGTTTCAACTAATCACCCTCTCATCAAATCTCATTCATATTATAATCTTGCACGATCTTATCATAGTAAAGTTGATTATGACACCATTGGCCGCTACTACATGGCATCAGTCAAGGAAAGCCAAAGGCCACAGGATTTTGTGGATAGGTTCAATTGAAGCTGGGAGATCTTAAGAGTTCTCTCTCAAATTTTGAAAAGCTAGAGGTGCACCCTGAGAATTATGAGAGCTTAAAATCTATAGGCCATATATATGCTCAACAAGGGCAGGTAGAGAAGGATTTGGAAATTTTAAGAAAGGCAACTTGCATAGATCCACGTGATTCCCATGCATTTATCAAGATGGGTGAGTTATTAATATCGACAAACCCCAATAAATCCTTAGATTCTCTTAAGACAACAAAGTCTCTTCTAAAGAAGAGTAGAGAAGAAGTACCCATTGAATTGTTAAACAACATTGGGGTTCTTCATTTTGAGCATGATGAACTAGAGTTGGCTCAACACATGTATATAATTGGAAACTACCTTAACTAAATTCAACAACACATCAATTAATCTAATAACA
The DNA here is from genome assembly GCA_007258455.2 of Sequoia sempervirens. Classification (NCBI taxonomy): domain Eukaryota; kingdom Viridiplantae; phylum Streptophyta; class Pinopsida; order Cupressales; family Cupressaceae; genus Sequoia; species Sequoia sempervirens. The sequence goes on from VDFB02000003.1 coordinate 772,126,104, forward strand.
AGAAATGAAGTGGATTAGTAGTACCTCAAGTGGCCCTTACTTGAGTTTATGCTTCCATAGAAGTTATCAACACCTACTTACTTGACTCAGCAATTCATAAAATCAACTAATTCTCTTTACTACATAAAACTATGAACTCTTACATACAATCTGAAAAGAAATTGTTGAAGATTTCTTATTCAATAACACAAATCTTTGTTGTAACTAGTAACAATAAAACAACCAACAAATTGAAACAATTATCAACAATTACTAGAAACTAGATTTACTCCTCAACAACAGATCCCACTATATAGGATATCAACAATTATCAACAAAGTATGTGTCCACTCTCCCTTAAAGATAGGTAGAGTAATTAGTCTTTAAAAAAAGTAATAATTATGAAGTAGGATTAGAAAAACCGATTTAGGACTCTGTGCTTAACAGTTAACTATCACGACAAAGAAATTTTCCTAAGGATAGTCATTTCATGAGTTAGTTTGAACAAACTTCTTCTCCTCCAAATAGTCTTATTCAATGAACAATAATGTGATGTGGTAACTCACAAGTGATCATTAAATTATCACCTTCATTCTCTTTTGGAAATATCGCACTTTTCTATTTCAACCTCTCCCCTACAACCGTCTGTAGTCCTTATGTTGTGGGTTGGAAGATGTTAGCTTCATCCCTAAGGCATCCACAACATTAACAATCATAGTTTAATCATAGAATCATACTAAATTCCATAGATATTCATGCATTCACACATACATATGTCATCATATAATATTTCTATTTCCACATACTTAAGTCTGGTTTAAAGTGTATGAAAGGAATATAAAAGATATGAAGTCTTAAGAATGTCTATGAAACTTAGAAAATGAAAGTACAAAAGCATAAAATAGTAAAAAAATATAGCCATTAATTGGACCCATCATTTCCCCCAACTAATCCATTGCTTGTCCTCGAGAAATTTTTAGGGTTGAAGGTTATATTGTAGGGCCATCTCTCTTAAATATACCACAGAGTTTACTCCTTTTCCATGATTCAGGTAGTAGTCTTTCTAATTTGAGAGCTTTGCTAACCTTTTATTTTTTGTTGCTTCTTCTTCCCCCCATTTCCTCCCTATCCAATGTGGTATAGGAAATATGAGGATAGGAGGATGGAATATAAGTGGGAACCAAGTAACTCCATTTCTCATTGCAATTAAAATATATTTATGAGACCTATGAATTATGGTTGCATAATTGTAAATATAGTGTGGTTCCTTTCTCTTGAGTTATGGTGTAAGCTCATCCCATCTTCTCTAAAAAAAAAAATTAAAGGCTTCACTAGTGGTACCTATTTCTAGTTCCTTCATTACTTTATGATCTTGTTGTATACATTCCATTATCTTTTTACCAACTCCCCTATGATCTAAGAGATATAACCATTGATCTATCACTGCATTTGAGTCCACTACCTCCTTCCTTAGCTGTAAAAGGATAGATTTATTTTTCTCATGATATTTCTATAGAAGTTTCCCCCTTTGGTTCTCATTTCTAACATAAGAGGCCAAATCCCTTATTTGGAGATTCCCTACAAACATCAATGTGTTCCATGCATTTTTTCTAAAAGAACAAAATTGTGTAAATAAAACACAATTGATCTCTCATCTCAGGTGTGGAGTTCTGGAAAGTGTCTAAGAACAAAAATTTCATGTTCATGGCAATAGGTAGGTCACTAATCATCTGACTAAACTGAAAACATAAAAGAAATTCCTACAAAAACAAAGCATAAACCTTGGAAAGTGGTCGGGGGTGGGAGGATATAGAGGTGGGCCCTAGGTGGGGGGGCTGTTGTGGGTGGGGGGGTGGTCTGCATTCATTATTTACATGTTCTATCTGTCAGTTCTTCAATTATTACTTTCAAAATTGCACCTTTTTTTCTTGCTTCTCAAGTGCTCTAGTATGATTAGATATCATTTTAGCTTTCTCCCTTTCCCATTATTTTTCTTTTTGGGAGAATTCTTGTGTTCTCTTCCATAATTCAACACCTAATGACACAACAATTGGTCTATTGGGGGTCTTTATGTGTCCACTTGAGCTCTGTGACACTAGATCTTTTCCTTCTATTTCTAGCATGGCAAGTTGTGCCAATATTTCTAGTTTTGACCCATGCTTAAATTTATGGAGTCTTTCTTCCAACTCCCTGATTCCTACATCCCTCTTATTGTCTTTATGTTGATATGTTTTCAATAATCCTCTAATTTTTTAATCTTTTGTAAGGCTTCTTGCATCTCTTTATTTGTATTCCTTTCTTCTAAGAAAAATTCATCTTTTTTCCAAAAAATGTTCTTCTCCCATCTCACCTGTATAATCAAACCCTTATAAGATAGGGCTCTTCAGAGATCTTCTTATCATCTTTTTAGAAATAAAAATATCTTTTGAGTCAGAGTCAGAAGTGCAAGTAAAATACAACAGTTTTACAATTGGTGTTTTTACTTCATCATCGGGGGAATTTCCCTCTGAGTCTATATTTGTTTCTATCATTACAACATCTTTTTTTCTTTTTTATTTCTCTCATTGGCCCCTTCTTCCTTAGGTGATGTGATCACCTCCTATATTGTGTGAGCTTCATCTTCCCCTTTGCAGGTGATTAAGTAGAAGCCCCACTCTTTCTTTTATTTTCTTTTGGTGGCCTCTTACTAGAAACTTGAGTTTTCAAATTGTTTCAGTTGCAGGCTACTCAACAGAGGTTGCAAGTTGTGTTTATTGCAGACCCTGCACTTTTGGTTCCTCCATTTTGCAGGTAGGTGTTGTAGTAGGGGAACCAAAGGTTATTTCTCCCTCAGGAGCAACCATGGAAGGTTCTTCTATTTCTTGTTCCTAACCCATATTTTCTTCATTAGGTAATTGAATGATGTTGATATTGTTGCAATTTAGAAAATCCTCCCAAGACACATTAGGAAATTGAACCCTAAGGCTCCTTTTCACCAACAAAGTAACTAAAAAAAAAATTGATAGTGTTGACTAATTCATTTTTCTTTTGTACTTTGAAAACAGACATTTCAATAAATTGTATAGAAAATTGGGAACATTCACATGCCTTCCATGGCATAAATGAATTAGTAATTTAAAATGAACTATATACAACAACTATATTTCATCACATGTTAAGTACCTAACAATATAAGTGGCTACAGAGGTCCAAATCTAGGGTAAGGATAAGCATTTTGTACCTTGAAGAAGAGTCTAAGTTTTCTCCTGGCAAAGAGAATTCATTCCTAGTTGTGATGGAATCTTCTCTTACTAGAAACTCTTATCTCACCCTTGGAAGTATTGATACTATAGTAGCTTCTAATGCATCTACTCTCAAACCCTTGACAAATGCTTTATCATTTCATAAGGTACTAGCAAATTACTGGGTCATCATTTCATTAAATTTTATAAGTCTCAAGAAGTAGTCCAACCAGCCAGCTTGCTAGAAGATAGGCATGCATTATTTGTCTTTCAATAGCAAACTATTTTCTATCAAGGTTCCCTTCTCATAATGTCACCTCCCATTGCAATGCTTCAATCCAAAATCACTCACTAGTTTTTCTCTACTCTATTTTTATTATGTCACCTCAATTATATGGCTTCTACTATGTTGTATGCAATATTACTTAATTGTAGTTCAGATTATGTTGTTGAACACTTTTCTCTCTTCTCTAAACTCTCAATTTCTTGATAATGGAAAAAAAAAGAAATGGTAGAAAGTTTGAAATTTAAAAAAGCTAACGAATATAGCCTTGAATACCCCTCCCCCAACTAAAGTTACAAAGTGTCCTCGCTTAGTATGCATGGATTGGGTGGAGTCTGAAATTAGAAGTAATGGAAATTTAAACATGAGATTGACATGCACATATGAATGATAAATATTCATAAAATTAGTAATCTTCAATGATAATTATGATAGTTAATATGAAGAGTACCTATAGGCATTGTTTGAATTGAAATATAACTCATGAAAAGTAGTTCAATGCCGCCTACAACTTGATTTGAAATGGCATGCCATGATTGTTATGAACTATGTGCAATTATGGTTTGAAGTGTAAGGAAGTATGTGTGTGACATGTGGAAATGGTGTTGGAGCAATGAATGAAAAGGTTGCACAAAGTATGCTATGGGTGAAGTGAAATTTATTGTAGGTACAATACAATCAAAAAGGTGATGTGATGGGTACATGTTGATGGAAGGAATAGGCTACATGCAATAAAGTGAAATGTGTATTTCTACATGTGTGGATGAAACGATGGATATGCAATGAATATGGGTGTATATGTAATGAAAAATAGGCAAGTTCTATAGGATCATGTAGTAATAGGTCCCTTCTATAGTTTTGTCTCCTAGGGGTGTGATGTTACAGGTCTCTTCTGCTTCTACTACTGGTTCAAAAAATAAAGGTTGTCAAATTCCACCTATGTAGTGTATGTAGGTGAGATGTGTGATAGAATTATACTTGTGAAACGATAGTTGAAAATTTTTGTAACTCGTCGACTAATATTTCTAATGAACTACTTGTTATTAATGAAGTTTGTATCTTTGTCTAAAATTGATGTTGTAGTGATAAAAGGAAGTAATCCTTCTATAATTTCCATTTATAGAGCTTTAACCTATGGCCATGAACTAATAATTAAAATCATACATCATCAATTATTTATAACTAAGTTACTCCATTTGGAAAGAATATTTTTATTTCATATGGCCCAAGCCATTTGGTATGTAGTTTTCCCTTGTAATCTTTGTACCTTGAATCATAAAGTAAAGCCCAATCATTTGCACTAAATTCTTTGGTCTCAATAAACTGGTCATGCCAATGCATCCTTTACTTTTGGATGATTTCAGAATGGTGTATTGCTTCCATTCTTATTTCATCAAGGCATTGAGGTTATGAAACCTCTCATTTTGTGTTATTGATAAATTTGTGCCCAATTTTATTGTTGTTCTCAGAGTTTTGTATTCAAATTCTATTGGAAGTACTTCCTTTTTACCATACACCAATTCATATGGTGTAAATCTTGTTCTTGTCTTCCAGGTTACCTTGTAAGCCCAAATTGCTTTAGGTAACCTGGTTTCCCAATCCTTCCAATGGAGTTTCACTATTTTTGTGAGGATGTTTTCAATTTCTTTGTTAGTGACTTCCACTTGACCATTTTCTTGAGGGTGATAAGGTGTAGACTTTTTATGTCTAATCTCATATTCTTGCACTATTTTTGTGATAAGATCTAATGTAAATTGTGGACCTTGGTTTGTGATAATTTCTCTAGGAACACCATATCTTGTGAATATATCTTCATAGAGAAACTTTTCCACATTCCCATCCCTTGCAAATTGCAAGGCTTTGACCTCCACCAATTTGTAAGGTAATTAGTATAAACCAGTGTTTATTCTTTTTTATTTGATGTTGGGGGGATGGGACCAATAAAATCTAGTCCCCATTTATCAAAAGATTCTATTACTAGTTGTGGTTGTAATGACATTTCATTTATTTTTGTTGGCTTTCCTATTCTCTGACATTTACTACAACTCCTTGTGCATTTGACTGCATCTTTATGAATTTTTGGCTAATAATAGACAGTATTCAAAATCTTAGGAGTTGTACTCTTTGTTGTAAAGTGTCCCCCACAAGGTTCATCATGGCATGCTTTGAGGATATCATATACTTCATCTTCTTGGATGCATCTTCTCGTTATATTGTTATGCCCTATGTAGAATAAATATCTAGCTATCCATGAGTAAGCAAAACTTTTCTGAACTAATTACCTCTTCTCCTTTGTTGAGAGATGTGGTGGTGTTTTCCCTGCTACCAGATAGTTGGCTATTTTTGCATACCAAGGTGTATGCAGAGAGAGAAAATAGGCGTTCATCTAGGAATGAATCATCTACAACATCTTCTAGTTTGGTTGGTAGTCTAGAGAGGAATTCTACTATTACTTTGGCTTTCCCTAGCTTGTCTATAATAGTAATATCAAATTCCTTAAGTAGTAGTAACCATCTCACAAACGTACCACCAAATACTGGTCATTAGGCACCTTATTGTTGTATGGACAATATGTATGAATATAAAATACCTATAATGTAGTGTCTAAATTTTTTGATTATATAAACCACTAATAACATCTTCTTTTCAATTATTGTATAGTTGAGTTCTTCCCCTGAATATTTTTACTAATATAATAAATGGCATACTCAATATTTCCTTCCTTCTATCCTATTACAACTCCTATTATAAAATTAGAAGCATCTGTATGGATATGGAAAGGTAAATTCCAATTTGACCCTCTCAAAATAGGGGTCTTGGTTAGTTCTTCCTTGAAAGCTTCAAAAGGCATGTTGACAAGCAGGTGTCTATTCAAACACTACATCTTTAAACAATAAGACAAATTATAGTGGTGTTGCAAGTTTACTAAAATCTTCTATGAATCTCCTATAGTACCCAACATGGCCAAGGAAGCTTCTAACATCCTTTTGTTTCTAAGGTACAAGCAGTGTTGATACTACCTCAATTTTTTGGGGGGTCTACTTGGATTCCCTTATTGAACATAAAATTTCCCAAGATTACTCCCTCGATCATCATTATGAAGTATTTCTCATGACTCAGGGACAAGTGGTGACCTTAACATTTTTGTAGTACTTTATCCAAATTGGAAAGTACTTCTTCATAGGTATTCCCATAATCCATGTAAACGTCCATGGAATCATGAGAAAATTCTGATAATATGCTCAGTATTGCCCTTTGGAAGGTGGCAGGTGCATTGCATATCCCAAATGGCAAGACAAAGTAAGCATATGTTCCCCAAGGGCATATGAATATTGTCTTCTCTTGAACTTCTGGGGATAACTTAATCTAATTGTATCCACTAAACCCATCCAAAAAGGAAAAGTACTACTTTCCTACTAATCAATCTAGTACTTGGTCAATGAATGGAAGGGGAAAGTGGTCTTTCCTAGTGAAATGGTTAGAAAAGGGATCCCCAAAATTTTTATGATTGTGAGTGTTCACAAAACCTTAGGGATCTTAATAGGTACCTTTCCACATGGATTTCATTAGGAAAGATATCACAAGGTGTAGACTTGACTTTCAACCTCAATCGTGAGTCAATCGAACTTGGGTCTCAGTCCTTAAGACAGTAGGAAAGATTTAAAACTAAACTAAAATGATTTGAAGCTCTCAAACTAAATGAACAATAAGACCTAATACCTAAAATACAAATTCTCAAAAATATATAGACTGTTGCAGAACTTTGCAGGTAGATTTGAGAAGGGTTTGAACACATGTACCTATCACCAAAAACTTGTTTTGAGGAGTGTAAAGGGACTCATTTTCCTCTGGTGAATGGGTCTCATTATAGGGCTTTAAAACAACTTTTGATAATCCTCTAATGTTGGATCTTAGCTTCAATTTGACACAGGTCCCACTATCAGAAAGTCAAAAATAAATTATGTAACTTAGTTTATGTGGCTTGACAACAATGATGGAAACTTGTGTAACAATGAAAAATCGCTCCTTCAAGATCTTTTCAATTCTTCATCAACCTGTAATCTATACCTACACAAAGAGGAAAAATTGTTTTGTTTTATACGGGGGTTTGCCTTGGTCAAACCCCAGTTTGGTAATTAAACCTTGATAAAAAGATAATGAAAAAGGAGGTAAATGATGAATGAACAATGCTTGTTACAACTCACCACCCTTCAATGGCTTCCCTTAGAGGAGTAAATTCAAACATGTCTCTCCAAGAAACTTGATCTTGATTGCTTGATTGATTTAGATACTAGAAATTCTTGGATGCTTTAGGATAAGCAATGCATATTATCCTTCACAAGATGACATTAACACACATAGACTTGAACATGATGTTAGGATATTGATTGTTGCAACAAATGATTGATAAATCTGCTCTTGAATGCTCTTGACAATTGTAGACACTAAAAATTGTCCTAGGCTTGCGATTTCTAAATTCTCCATCATTTCCCCTTTTGTCTTTGATAATTAAATCATTTTAATTATTTAATTATTTTCTAAAGTCATAATTCTTCTATCAATTAAATAATTTTAATTATTTAATTAATTCATTTTTTATCTTTATTCCTCCTTGATTAATTAAATAAATTGTATTTATTTAATTCTGTCACTAATTAAATCCTCTTCTTTCTAAAATTAAATAAATTCTTATTTATTTAATTTTTTGTCCACTTTCCACTATAATTAAATAATTATTTTAATTATTTAATTATTCATCAGCATTTTCTCTCCTAAATTAAATAAATTTTATTTATTTAATTTGGTCCACTCTCTTGAATTTTGAATTAAATAATTATTTAATTCAAAATGATTCCTTTTGTCACATTCCTCTATAATTATTTAATTATTCATTGGCCACCTAAATTAAATAATTTTTTATTATTTAATTTCTCCTATCACCTCTTTATCTATGCCAATCTTATCTTCCACATCAAATGTTATCTCTTGACATCTCATTTAATCCTAGACCTTGATTAAATTATCTCATAATTCAATCTCAACCCTTCATCCTTATCATTTTCCCTAATTTATCCCTAACACTATTTCATACCTCAACTTTCAATCTTGACCATTGATTAAGACATCTTATTGACATCCAATCTCAACCATCAATCCAAATCAGACTTTTCCTATAAATCAACCCTCTCATAAGCCATTAGGGGGGTTGATTCTTCAAGTATCCTTATGCTACCAAAATCATTTTGATGCAGGAGCATCCAGTGGTGTGAGGGAAATCCTACATCACCTAAAAAAAGAAAGATTTTAATTTTTTGTTGGTTGTTTCTTGATGTTTTTGCATTTCTGGATACCCCTTTAGCTATTAAAATATTCAAAGCCAAATTTGAGGCCCTTAGAGGCTCCGGGTGGGCCTGAAAATTTGCGAAAACCCAAAGTAGTTGGCCATAGGCCCTACTTTGTGCCACATCACCTTTTCGAGAGCTTTCTGAAAAGGTATTATCATTGAAAATTCGACGGTCAGATTAAAAGTTATGGCTTCTGGAAGTTGGTGCATTTTTAGAAATGTGCTAATTTTTGAATGTGAATTTCAAATTGTAATTTGGGTGCCAATCTGCCAAAACTCAAATTTGAATGTTGTTTAGGCTCCAAATTGGAAAGGAGCTCTATTTATGGGGAGATTTCTGATTTTTGGTAGCTTTTTGGGGAAAATATTTCGCATGCTGCGAAAGGGGGTCTTTTGTAATTTCTTTAATTTCTGTAATTTGCATGTATTGCAGAGCTTGAGGATTTGTGATCCTCTTCATGTAAGAAGTTTCATTCTAAATAATAATAAAAGTTCTCTAGTTGTTGGCATCATTTTCTGTGTCTCGGGTTTGCTCCCTCGTCACATTCTTGAATCATTCATCCATTTCTATCTATCATCATTCATCTATCATCTCCATCTTAATGTTATGTTGTTGAATTGAGCAACCAACATATCAAGTCAATGAAATAATTCATCCATCATTGCATCTATTTGAGGTATTGAAGATTTGGATTAGGTAATGCATGTTATTTGTTTTATCATTTTTATTTTATCCAAATTTTTCATATACATTGTGGTGAACCTGACGTGATCTCCTATGTCACTTACACTTGGGGGCACAATGTCTTATCTATCCAACCTATCATTTTCATGTCATATCATTTCCATCCCACCTACCATCTTTAGCCGTCATACATACCTATCATATTGAGTCCACTTATCACCCTTATCCTAACCTTGACAAGGGAAACCAACCTTCCACTAATCCATTCCAAGCCTTCACGTCCTATCCTAGTCCATCATCCACTAATTCATTCCAAACCATTTCATCTCAATCTACATCTAGTCATGAAAATGCATCTAGTCATGGTCTTCAAAATCACATCCCAATGCCTAAACTTGAGGATACATGTCAAAAGGAAAGTCCAAAGCATGACATCATAGCTTCACCTTCATGTCAAGATCAAAGTAGTTCATCCCATGATCCTATCCTTAAGTCCATCCATGAAGTCATTCTAGATAACCATGGCATCCAAAATACACCTATCCATGATCAATATCCCATTCCCAATCATGTCAGCCAAGAAAAACCTATCTTTGATCAAGATCCTACCATTGAACAAGACACCCAAAGTGATCTTCTTATTGACCTTTATACTATCCATGATCAAACATTTGAAGTCAATCCTATCCAAACTCCAAACACCTCCATTTCCCAAAATGAGACACTTGCCTCCTTGGGACACATAGATAATCAAACAAATGACATGGACAACATTCAAGAACATAAAAAGGCTACTATGGATCAAGAAGAACAAAAGGAAGCTATCATTGACCAAGTCAAATACGAAGGCACAAAAAATATCATTGATCAAATTGACATCTTAAAGGACCAAGAAGACACAAGCATGACAAATGATAAAGCCAAAATATCCTACCAACTAGGATCATCCACCTTTGTCAAAGCAGGCTTACTTGAAGATGAGAAAATTCCAATCATTAGTTTCCACAAACATAATGATGGGTTCGCATCTTGTTTTCAAAAAAAAAAATACCCCATTGCAAAGAGAATATGTCAAAGCATGCAGTATCAAGGAAGAGGACTAGGCATACATGAGCAAGGAATTTGGGAACCAATACAGTTTTATGAAAATCCTAGACATCAAGGTCTTGGCTATTCTTCAATCAAGAAATCAAATGGTGTTAGTGATACCTCCATGATATTAGGGGACACTTTATCCAATACAAACATCAAAATGGGGGCCATGAACAGTCCTTGTCATAAGGTTGCTTCCAACACTCCTTCCATCCACACCATAAAACATCATTCCCTTAATTGGAACCAACAACGACAAAATCCTTACAAGTCTAAAGTCCAAAATCAAATGTCAAAGGCCATTGAGTACAAAAATCCAAATGGACAAATGAAGTTAAAATGGATCCTAAAGAAAAATGGATCAAGCAAAGAAAATATTCTAAATCCAAAAGTCAATCAAAATGTGGAGCGAAAATAAAAGAGGTCTCCCACATATAATAAATGTCCACCTCCTTCAAAATGGTCATCACGCAAGGCATATAAAATTCATGGTTCCAAACACTATCCCAATCAAAATTCCAAACTCCATAATTCACCACCCCAAGTTTGGAAAATAAAAATTCCTACATCCAAAATGCCAAATAGTCCATCCACACCTACCATCATCCATCATAATCCTACATCTCGCCTAAAGTCTAAAAATCCCACGTCACAAACTCGCTGCATCTTGGCAGCAACTCTTTATCACAAGGACTCTCATGGAACTCTATCACGATGGGAATATTTTGATAAGGCTAACCCGAATATCAAAAAGGATCACAATAACATCGATCAGTTGCATACAAGTTCTATGATCCTGACAAGACAATTACTCCATAAAGGTTACTATTGTCATATCATGGCATTGGCATCTACATCAACGCCATCAAAGTGATCATCTATAAAAATACAAAAAAAAAAGTAGAGAGAAAAATTTTGTCCAATGGTGAAAACTGGTAAACAAGCGCCCTGGACAAGTACCATGATGAAAACTTGGCAAATAGGCATCATGTGTAAGAGCAATTATCTATGTGGACCATTACACTTGGGGGAAAGTTGTCTCATCTCCCATGCACTTCACATGACATTTCCTATGAAATTTCCATCTATCCATCTAAGCCCTATCATTCCCATCCATTTTCCCACCTACTTTGATCTTGATAAGGAATAAGGTACAAACATAAATCATGATTTGGGAAAAATTTTGACATGTCTATCCTTTGGTTATACACTATTCATGATATATTATAGCCTTCATAACATTATCCATACCCATAACTTGGAGAAAACAAATTATTCCTATGCAACATAGTCCTTGGAGATCATATGTCAATAATCCTCATGTCTCCCATCCTTTACCAAAATCAATCCATTATCCTTCCATGCCTATTGTTGGGTTTGGTTTTCCCTTGTCATTGGTTTAAGGATTTTGGTCCGCTTATCCAAGTTCCCTTCATAATCCCATCTAGTCATTCCAAATGCAATAAGCCTAATCCATACAATCTTGTTGTGCATCCTAATGCATCATCCAAAACATTCCTTGGCTTTGTTTCTAGCCCTACTGCAAACCTTGATCCTTTAGTCACATTATCGTTATCCTCACATTGTTTTGGGATGTGTCCTTCCCACATCAAACAATATCGTCATCATCCTCATCACTTGTCAATTGGTTTTCAGCTTGACTAGGAGCAAGATCATGGTTGTCCTTGGATTCTTGTGTATGCTTGCTCGCTTGCTTGTAGGCATCATTCATATGCATTTTTCATGGTGTCCTTATAGTGTATCATCCATAATAGAATACACACTTCCCCATATCATCCATAATAAAAGATAAACAAAAAAGGTAAATTAAAATAAAATAAAAAATAAAACATTTGAAAAAGACAAAAATCAAATATTCTCAAAAAGAAAAACAAATCAAAACATGTCAGAAACACAAAAACATCCAAATAACCTTCAAAATCCCAAAAAATAGAGTCAAAGTCAGTCATGTCAGTTAGTTCATGTCATTTTCAAACTATGTTGCCTCTGCGACTAAACTTAGGAAGGGCCATCTATCGATGTGCCCCCAAGGCCGCCTAGGTCAGTCCTTTAGGGTTCGTCATGTCAGTCAAATAAATCAAACATTGTCAACATAGACACAAACAGTCATCAAAACATCAGACAACTCACACATCAACAAGCCAATAGGTCAACAAGGTCACTCAATCAAACCAAACAAATTGTCAAAATAGTCAAATAATCAAACCATCAAAACAGTCAAGTTATGTCTTATATAGGATGTGTCCTTCCTGAAACTAGACATTGTCATCAAGTCAAACATCATCATTTTCCTTATATAGGTGGTCACATGATCGAAACCATACTTAACATCTTATACGACATGTTTCCCTCCTGAAACCAGGCATTGTCAGACAATCAACCCGACAATCACTAAAAATCAAACAATCATATTTTGGCAAACACTTTGAATGGTCGTTGACCTTGTGGTTTGTCTCATCTTATCATTTTTTTTATTTGTCTTTGAGTTGGGTTACTAGCTTCCTCAAGGATGTCCCATGAAGGATTTATAGGAGCGATGATGTCTCTTGACTCTTTTCTTTGATTGCTATTTGTGGATTGTCTTGGCAAAAAGACTGGGGCAACTTGGCCCTTAGTATGAGCTAGTACGTTCCTTGTTTGTGACTCTATTTTGCAAGTGGATGACCTTGCACACCTTGGTCTATGTCATACCATGGTGTTTGTTGTCCATTTGTGTCATTTTACTACCCAATGATGATTAGTGCAGAGTCTTGTCTGGAAAAATATGCATCTTTAAAGTTGTCTCCACTAACATCCATATCCTCCACGCTAACATTTCTTCTATGCCACTTATCTATTTTTCTCTTATTCATTTCGAGAGCACACTCATGTTCTTTGAACCTACATGTCCTCTCGAGAGGGAATACAACAACCCTCCTAGTCATCCTTCCTCATCCTCTTTACACTGGGGCATGTTTTGACTGAATTTCTTTGACACAACACGATAAACTGCATTGTATCAAAAAGGGGCAAAATGTAGACACTAAAAATTGTCCCAGGCTTGTGATTTCTAAATTCTCCATCATTTCCCCTTTTGTCTTTGATAATTAAATAATTTTAATTATTTAATTAATTCATTTTGTATCTTTATTCCTCCTTGATTAATTAAATAAATTGTATTTATTTAATTACGTCACTAATTAAGTCCTCTTCTTTCTAAAATTAAATAAATTCTTATTTATTTAATTCTTGTCCACTTTCCGCTATAATTAAATAATTATTTTAATTATTTAATTATTCATCAGCCTTTTCTCTCCTAAATTAAATAAATTTAATTTGGTCCACTCTCTTGAATTTTGAATTAAATAATTATTTAATTCAAAATGATTCATTTTGTCACATTCCTCTATAATTATTTAATTATTCATTGGCCACCTAAATTAAATAATTTTTATTATTTAATTTCTCCTATCACCTCTTTATCTGTGTCAATCTTATCTTCCACATCAAATCTTGTCTCTTGACATCTCATTTAATCTTAGACTTTGATTGAATTATCTCATAATTCAATCTTAACCCTTCATCCTTATCATTTTCCCTAATTTAGCCCTAACCCTATTTCACACCTCAGCTTTCAATCTTGTCGATTGATTAAGACATCTTATTGACATCCAATCTCAACCATCAATCCAAATCAAACTTTTTCTATAAATCAACCCTCTCATAAGCCATTCGATGGGTTGATTCTTCAAGTATCCTTATGCTGTCAAAATCATTCTTGAATCATTCATCAATTTCTATCTATCATCTCCATCTTAATGTTATGTTGCTGAATTGAGCAACCAACATATCAAGTCAATGGAATAATTCATCCATCATTGCATCTATTTGAGGTATTGAAGATTTGGATTAGGTAATGCATGTTATTTGTTTTATCATTTTTATTTTATCCAAATTTTTCATATACAACAATAATATTTGTTCAATAGGATTTTTTTAATGCTAGATGGATTTCAAATGATAAAATATTGTGTATTTATAGGTGCTTATCTTATTTCCCAAAAATTAGATTCTAAAAGCTGACAATTGCAAGTTGAGTTTGAATCATTAAAATGTTATAAAAAAAATATTTTAAAAATGGGTCTTAGCACTTAAAGGGGACCCATTCACCCATGGGAAAATGGGTCTTGGCCTATAATTCCAAGATACATATTCCATGGTGATTTAATTATTAAATGTTGTTTCTCTTTTTTTAAAACGGAAAAAATAAGGTTTTCTAATGTATAATTTGGTAAATTAGAAGCTTAATTAAGTCCAATAAATTAAGGGACCCAAACATAGTGTGAAATTGTAAAGGTATAAAATTTCCTACACTACATTTAGCCCCCACTTTAGTGAGATTATGAACTTATGCTCAAACTCACACTAAAGTAGACAAATATATGTCAAGAGGGGTCCAAGTGCACATATGTTGATGAGATAGGATGACAAAGATCAAGAAGTGTGATCATGTTGGTGTGAATATATGTCTTGTACCTAGTAATCTATCTTGCTAGGGATTTAGGGGACTTATTCACATGTTAAGTTTACTTAGGATATAAGATTCCTTCTAGAAGTATTAGTTCTAAGCTTTTCTAGAACTTATTCTATCGAGCATGTAATGCTTGATTCCTAGGTAGTTAGGTTGTTAGTTATCTCATGTCATAGGATTAAGACACATTTCACAATCGTATTCAATCTTAATCCTCACCTTGCCTATATAAGAAAGGTCATTGTACTCATATGTAATATACTTCATACATCATCATTGTTTCCTTTAACAGGTATCTCATTGTCTTCCTGATTGAGATTCCTATTTATCAAATATTGCATCCTTGTTTGTGGAGTCTCACATTTCAGATTTGGAGGGAACATTTGATGGGTTATCTCTCCTCTTTGATGATATTCATTGCACAACTGTTGTCAAACCATCTTCATCTTTGGATCTTGTTTAACATCATTTTTTGCATAGTCCTAGTTTTTCGCCTTCTTCTTTGATTGTGGCATCTTCATCTCCAGTGGACAAGGAGACACATGAGCAGATTTTAGAGACATCATCATCATACATCTTCACACTTATTTCTTTTAATTCCTATTTGGAATGGGAAGCATTCCTACATTTGTATTTTATTTTTTCTTCTGAAAGGTAGACAAGTTGTTTGTAGACATTGGATTATGTTTTAGAATTGAACATGATGTTAGGATCTTAATTGTTGCAACAAATGAATGATAAATCTACTCTTGAATGCTCTTGACAATAATATTTTCTCAATAGATTGCTTTAATGCTAGATGGATTTCAAATGATAAAAATACTATGTATTTATAGGTATTTACCTAATTTCTCAAAAATTAGAATCCAAAAGCCGACAATTGCAAGTTGAATTTGAATCATTAAAATTCTTCCAAAAACATATTTTAAAAATCGGTCTTAGAACTTCAAGGTGGTCTATAAGTCTAGGACACACATATTCCATGGTGATTTAATTATTAAATTTTAGTTCTCCTTTTGGAAAATGAGAAAAATAAGGCTTTGGAATGCATAATTTGGCAAATTAGAAGCTTAATTAAGTCCAATAAATTAAGATACCCAGACATAGTGTGAAATTGTAAAGGTATACAATTTCCTACACTACACCTAGTTGTTGCATTCAAATTATGGTAGTCTACACACACTCTCCATTTCCATATTTTCTTAGGTACAATTACTAATGGAGACACCCACTAACTGTCAAAGATTAGATAGATGAATCCTGCATCTAGCAACTTTTTGTAATTCTACTTTGAATACGCCACAGACTATAGGGTTCATTCTCTTTTGGGATTGTCTAACTAGTTTGAAATAAAGAAAAATGGATCTTAGGCCCTTAATGCAAAGAGCCTAGGATGCAAAGGTAGGCTTTTTTCCAAATTTCATTGAGATGTAGTTCCAAGGTGAAAAGATTGACTTTCAGCCCTAATGGCAAGCCAAATAGACCTAAATCTACATCTAAAGGGGAGGGATTGGAATTGATTAGAAATATGTTGAAGTGATTAAACTAATTATCCCGTATGCTCTAATATTAAAAATGCAAGATTCTTGAAAATTGATAGACATGAGCAGGAGTATGCAAGTGGATTTGTGAAGTGTAGAGGACACCAAACCTACTAAGAAAAGTTGGTTTTGAGGTGTTTACAAGGACTCGTTCACCCATGGGTGAATGGATCTTTGTAAAGGGGTTTTGAAAAACTTTTGGGATCCTTCGATACAAGATCTGACCTTCTGTTTAACATAGGTCCCACTGTCAAAATGTTGGAAATAAATTTTTTAACTTAGTTTTCATTGCTTGACAACAAATGCAACATTTCAAAATTGATCTACAAGATCTCTTCAATCCTTCTTCAACCTATAACGTGCACATATACAAAGTGGGAAAAAATATTTTGTTTTTTTGTATGGGGGTTTGCCTTGGTCAAACCCTAGTTTGGTAATTAAACCTTGTTAGAAAGATAATGATAAGGAAGGAAATGATGAATGAATAATGCTTGCTAAAACTCACCACCCTTCAATGGCTTCCCTTAAAGGTCTGAATTCAAATACATCTCTCCAAGGAATTGGCTATCACTTGCTTGATTGATTTGGATACTTGAAATGCATAGACGATTTGGGATCAACAATGCATATTAGCCTTCACAAGATGACATGAACACACATAAACTTGGACATGATGTTAGGATCTTGATTGCTACTAAAAATGATTGATAAATATGCTCTTGAATTCTCTTAAAAATAATATTTTTTCTTGAAAATTTACCTCTTGCTAGATGGATTTCAAATGACAAAATGACTATGTATTTATAGGTGTTTATCTAATTTTCCAAAAAATAGATTCCAAAAGCCAACAATTGCAAGTTGAATTTGAATCATTAAAAGACCACCAAAACATATTTAAAAATGGGTCTTGGCACTTAAAGGGGACCCATTCACCCATGGGCGAATGGATCCTAGCCTATAAATCTAGGACACACATATTCCATGGTGATTTAATTATTAAATGCATTTATTTAATGTTGGTTCTCCTTTCAGAAAATGGTAAAAATAAGGCTTTGGTAATTTGGAAAATTAGAAGCTTAATTAAGTCCAATAAATTAAGGGGCCCAAATATAGTGTGAAATTATAAAGGTGTGCAATTTCCTACACTATATAGTTTATAGACATTAATGATGTAAATATGATGCATGCATAGGTTTGGGTCTATTCCCTTCATATCATGGTAATCTCATGCAATTGCAGTTGCATGTGCTTGCAACACATTCAACAGTGAAGTCTATTGCACAAAATTCAATTGATTGTTTACATTTAATGTCTTGTTTGGCATAATCTCTAAAGTCAAGGATGATGTTTGAATAGATGAAATGTCAAGACCTATTATATTGGGAATATAGTGTTGTGGCAATAAGGTATGGAAATTTTGAGAAATGGACTCAAATGTATTGGCAAGGATTATGTTCTATAGAGGGTCTTGAAAACATGTTAGATAGGCATGTTGTTGTGGGTCCCTACCATAGTTGTTTGGCATGATGTTTGCAATCAGTTCATCTTCATCTCATTTTTCTAACAAGAGACTATGTACAATAGTCATTAGGGTTTGTAATGAGTATTGGTCTTTCTCATCTAGGGCAGGCCATACAGTTTTCTCCAAATACACATGTGGATGGGCAGGTGGATAGAAGACTAGTTTTTTTGTTATATTTCCATTGGAAATTATCATGTTACCAGACATGCAACCTATGAAGGCATTTGTAGTTTCCAACCAAGGTCTCTCTAAGATGAAGGGATATCTTGCAAGATTAGCTTTAGGTTGCAACACCATAAAGTATGCAGGGTACTCTCATGAGTCTAATGTTATTACCAAGTCTTCTATGATTCCCTTAGGTTTGACTATAGACCTATCTGCTAATTGTAACATAGTAGGTGTAGGTCTAAGCTCCATTAGTTGTAATAATTTCATGGTTTCTTTGTTCATTACATTAATGGTTGACCCAAGGTCAATTAAGGTATTCTTAATGAGAGTACCATTGATTTTGGCATCCATTACAAGGCTCCCAAGATATGCATACTTGGGGACAATTATGTTTCCCAACATAATATCTAAAATTTGTCCTAATACATGTACAGTCTAAGGGTCCTTAAGTTTCTTCCCTATATTTTTGAGGCATAACTCTCTCACTATTTTGGTATAAATGGGAACTTCTTCAATGGCCTAGATGAGGGACACTTGATGAAAACATCCTTGAGATTTCCTAATCGATCAGTTTCATCTTGTGAATGGTATTTTTGGACTGTTAATCTCTTAGGTAATGGAGGCTCTGGACTTATGGTTGTTGGTTAACCTAATTTGACTCAAGTTCCCTAGGTTGTTTATTCATGGATTTTTCTAGGAGTTCCTCATCAATCAACTCTATGATGTGAGGAGATGAAGGTTTGTCTATCATTTTCCTTGATCTAAGGTGGACATCACTCACCTCAACCCCATAAGTGGGGTATTTATTTGGGTTAGGTGCAAGTTGTGCTAGCAATTGAGGTGCTATTGGTGGTTTTGGTGCAACTATTGTTGGGTTTGGAATTATTTCTTATCGTTGTGGTTGCAAGGGTGGTTATGGCTACTAATAATTGAGATTTTTATTTTTCCACTATTGAACTCTTTGCCACTATGATTACCATTGAGTTTGTTGGGGTGGCCACTGAGAATTATAATCAGGTCCTTGGTAATTTTGGTGTGGCCGCATTCCTTGTTTTTTATTCTGATTGGATTGAGGCATTGGTCATTGTGAGTTTTTTACATTGGTCCAAGATTGAGGGTTCCAACTAGGGAAATTTGTATTATTACCTAGAAATGACATGTTATAGGTCAAGGGATCTTGGGGAATACCTTGTCTTGGCTACCATGGTTTGCATTGAGCTATGCAAAAAACTTGACCTTCCTCATCTTCTAGGGCATGAAATTATGGCTTCCCTTGCTTATCTTCAAAAATATTGGCCCACTTCTTGTACTTGCAATTGACCTTCTTTTCTTGATAGTGTGGGTAGTATTCTGTGAGTTTTGCTTCTAATTCCTCTTGATTTTTCTTAATATGGAGGGTATCTAGTTGTGTATCAAAGTGGCTAATGATATCCTCGTTCATGTTTGATAGAATATTTCTTAGCTCCACCCTTGAGACTGCATTAGATGATTTGTTGAGAGAGGAGGTCTTGTCTCCCATGGTCTTCTTGGTGAAGGACCTACAATAGTTTCTACATACTTTACAAATCTCATTAAACGATGAATGTGATATGTCTCATTCCCCAATGAGGTTGAGGGCATCCATATAGTCCTCATTAAATCCCCTTAAGAATATCAGTTTCATGGATTCATCGTAGAGTCTATTTTGATGGGATTTTTTGAGGCAGAACTGAAACCTCTCAATATAATATTCTTCCAACAATTCATCTTCTTTTTGTGACATCCTAAAGATGGCATCCCTCCTTTTATATATTCCTTTATAGTAATCCTAGTATTTCTCCAATAATTTTATCTTCATTGTATTCCAATTGGGAACAACATCTCTTCCCAACCCCATGAACCATCTCAGAGTAGTATCTTTTAGTGTAATTAGAAAAAAAATGAGTTTGTGGGTATTTGTAGTATAGTCATAACTTTGACATAACACATCAAAATTAAAAAGAAAGGTGTGTGCATCCTCTATGACTATTCCATAGAAGATAGGTAGTGTTGAAGGAGTATATTCTTCAAAGCAGTAGCCCTTTCCTAGTTGGCTATAAGAAACTCAAACATTACATGCTCTAGTGGATCTTCTATTGTTGCATCAACCATGATGTGTATGTGGGAAGTCTCCTCTATATTTGGTATAGGTAATAGTATTAGGGATTATTCTTCTTCAGGGATACCATCATTTTTTTCACCAGTATCTTCTAATGATTCTTTTGCCACGGGGAGAAATCTTCCCAAATCGTCTCCTTGCCTCTACATGCAATGGTTGTAACTCTTTAAATTGGCAGTTCCTACATATTATTTGTAACTCATGTTGTTGATGATGGATAAAACCTAATTACCCTAATGCTAAAAATAAAATTTCTAAACTATAAAAGCTTGAAAGGAATTGAAAGTACACAAGAGAACCTTGAAATTAGCACCATCCCAGCAACAAAGCCAAAAATGTATAGCATCTCTAATGTCTGATTAACTTGGTGCTACTACATGTAGATACACAACTAAAAGGATGGATTCCTAACTGAACAATTCATCTTTCACAAGAGGTTGCATTCAATTATTAACAAAGGATTCATAAACTTTAGACAATGTTGGCATAATATATGCATTCATGGATCCTAGACACATCATATATCAATGGAGTATAGGTAATTATACATGTATAGAAAATTATAAAATATAGAAAAGGAAATGGATTGCTAATTCGTAAAACATGGGAAATAAATATAAATGGCTACCTTATGCTACAAGTACCTATCACTCAAGACTGTAACTATTAAAACTAAACTGTAACTAATTCCTCTGAAGTATGAAACCAAAATGAAGCTATATTATAATTCAACCCAAATTACATAACCACATTCATGAATTACAACACATGTATATAACTGGAAACTACTTTAACTAAATTCAACAATGAATCAATTAATCTAATAACAGGAAATGAAGTGGATTAGTAGTACCTCAAATGGCCCTTGCTTGATTTGTTGCTTCCACAAAAGTTGTCATCACCTACTTAAGACTTAGTAATTTATGATATCAACTAATTCTCTTTATTGCATAAAAACTTTGAACTCTTACATACAATCTGACAAGAAACTACTAAAGATTTCTTATTCAATAACACATATCTATTGTTGTAACTAGTAACAGAAAAATAACTAATGACTAGAAATAATGATTAGAAACTATTAGCAACTAAATTAGCTCCTTAACAAAAAATTCCATTATATAGGGTCTGTGAGGAGTCTTATTCCTCTAGGACTAAAAACAAATTCACAAAGTATTCGTCCACTCTCCCTTAAAGATAGGGAGAGAACTTAGTCTTTAAAATATAAATAAATAATTATGAAGCAAGAGTAGAAAATTTGATTTATGACTATGTGCTTGATGGTTAACTACCATGATAGAGATGTGTTCACAAGGATAGTCATGTCATGAGTTAGTCTTGTTTAGAATAGAATTCTTCTCCTCCAATTATTCTTTTTTGGTGAAAAAGAATTTAATGTGGTGACTCACGGTTAATCATTAAATGTTCACCTTCGTTCTCTTCTAGAAATGTTGCACTTTTTTGTTTTGACCTCTCCTCTATAACCATCCACATTTCTTATGTTGCGGACTGGAAAGCTTGTTGTTGTGGGTTATAGTCCTTCTAGCTGCAAGATGTTAGTTTCATCCCTAAGGCATCCACATCATTAACAATCAAATTTTAATTATAGAATCATACTAAATTCCATAAATATTTATTCATTCACACATACGTATGTCAACATATCATATTTCTATTTCCACATACTTAATTCTACTTTAATGTGTATTAATTGCATATAAAATATATTAAGTCTTAGGAATGTCTGTGAAACTTAGTAGATGAAAGTATAGAAGCATAAAATAGTAAAGAAAACTAGCCATTAATTGGACCCATCACTATCATCATCATTATAAGTGTCATATTCATGTAGGTAGACAAGACCATCCTCATCATCATTAAAATCATATTCAAGTTGGTAGACAAGACCATCCTCATCATCATAAGGATCATATTCAAGTTGGTAGACAAGACCATCCTCATCATCATAAGGATCATATTCAAGTTGGTAGACACGACCATCCTCATCATTATAAGGATCATATTCAAGTTGATGGAAAATTCCATTTCTACACTTGGCTTGATGTGGGAAAAGCATTTTTTTCTAAAAGGATCATGGTGTTGGATTTTCCCTTGATTATGATCTTTTGGCTTGGTTTGATTATGATCTTTGGGCTTACTTTGATTATGAGTTTGGACTATAGGTGTGGGATATGGATCCATTATTTTAGCTAGATCCTTAGATTTTCAAAATTGGTATATGATTTGGACTTTGGATTGCTTTGACTTATGGTGACTATATCAAAAGGATAACCCTAGGTGGACTTGGATAGAATGCATGGATGGATAACTTGGATGATTAGGATGACCCCAGGGATGGTAATATATGAGTAGGTGGATGATGTGTATTTGACTTACTAATCTTGGATTATAATTTTAAGTCTAGAAACTTGGATCTTAGGATGACTTGATTTTAGAATTCTATAGATTGGTGTAAAGTTTCCAAGGATTTAAAAATGGGCCTTAGGATGATTAAAGGTCCCAAAGGTTGGACTAAGCTGATGGTTTTTTCTATTAAGAGATCCAAAATCAATGCTTTCAACTATGACTAGGGAATGATTATGGATTGATGATAAGTGTGAACTATAAGGATGATGTGGATGAAAGATAATGATGATAATATGAGAATCAAGGATACCCTAATTTTTTCAAAGGTGTGACTCAAAAGGGATGTGTTCAAGTGGACTATGAGTGATAAAGGGATGTGTACTTTGCACTCAAGGTGTGTTATGAAAGGTTGGACAATGGGATAAGTCAAAAGTTGGATAATGTATGAAGGACTAAGGTATGGTAAAAATGGATAAATATGAAGCATAGATAAGCTATTGGTGTGATGTGGGAGATGTTGGACAGTGATTTTGGTGATAAATAAGGATAAATAGGTTTTACAGTAAATTTTGGTTATCCTAGGTTTTTTTTCAATACTTATGTTTCAAGGACACCAATGGGAAATGTGTTTCCAAACAAGAAAAATGACTTCAAACTAGACTTGACTCAAACTTGGTAATAAAGGTTTACAAACAAGCACTTTGGTATATACAACACTCAAACAATAAGACATTATAAAGCCTACATTTATTCAATAAAGAGTGTGTTAACTTAATGTGGGACCACATGATAAAATACCTTGTTGATTGAGTGAATAACTAGGGTATTCAAAGGTCATGTACCACCTCTATACCCATTACCTTGAAAGGATACGACCCAATCAAGGAATAACTATTATCTCAACACAAGAAGGTACATGGTGAGTATCTTTAAGCATGATATTGTACCTTGCAACATAGTTAAGCAATGGTCAAAAGGTCTTAAACTAAGTTATGCAAGGCTTATCTGGGGCTATCATCTAAATACCACAAGGGTACATGAGATCTAATCCATAAATTTGAAAGTGAAATAAATTCAAACAGCCAAGAGAAGAGGATAACCCATCATTCTCATTCACTTCCTCAAGGTATAAATTTATTGGTGGCTTAGGTTGAATGAAAAATAAGTAACTTCCAAGAGGTGTGTCTTTCGATTCACCCCTCGCTAATTATACTCCATTGAAACATTGGAGTTGAGGTTAGCCTTTAGGGTGATGAAATCCCCAATAGGCTCCCTAAAATAAAACAAGACAACACTTATTTTTTATCCTCAAGATCACTCTAATGTATGAGAGAAGAGCATACGTAAGTGTGCTTGGGGTTTAAAGAAACATGTAAATTATTAACCCAAATTGAATTATGAAGTGAATTTTAACCCAATTTCAAGTGTGAGAAAATAAAAATAAAATAAAGCACATAAAAATGAAAGTGTTTATAAACAATGTCTTCAACAAAATATCCTAAAAAAACCACTTCAGTTAGTAGTTTGTAAGACTAATGTCTTGAAATAATGAAAATACCTACACACAAAAGTCATTGAAAATGTGAAATACAATGTCTTGCAGAAAAATAAATTGCAAAAACAATTTTTTGGATTTTTTTGATAAGCTTTGAAAAAACACTAAAAAAGGATTAAAAATGTAAAAGTTATGACCAAATGAAGTTTTAAAACAAAGACTAAATTTGAAGGCTTATACCTAAAATCTAAAGAATTTTTTTGAAAAACTACCTACACCATAGCATCCGCTTCTGAGTTAGTTTTCTAACACCTCTAAAATTTTGAAAATCTGATAAAAATTACAAAATTTATGTGTGTTTGACTGAAGAGTGACTTTTCAAAAATTTCAATGGTGGTAAGGAAAGCTTAAGCCCCCTACTCACTGGCTCCTAGTTGCTCAAGTGACTGCAAGCTTGGTGCATAGGTGTTATAGTTTAGGGGGCTAGAGTTAAGCCTCTTTGGGCTTGTTAGGACTAGAAAATTTTCACCTAGCTTACATTCAATGCTTGTCAAACCCTAGTTCCAAGAGTCCACTAAAAGAGTTCTAACCCTTGTACTATTCATTTTCTAGGTCCAAACTTTATATGTTATATCTTTTCCTAGGACACCTTCCATCATACATGTCTATTTTTACCCTAATTTGTGTCTTGCTATGATTCCTTTATGCACCTTGCTATTTAATGTGTCACATAAATTCTCCATTGTGAATATCCCATTTGTGTTCCCATAGTTATTGTCTTAAGCTCGCATTCACCACCGGATCCTACTATAAACTATGTCGAAGAGACCAAGCAATATCGATGGGACTTGCTTCAATGTCCCTTCACACTCTGAATGAAGCATCATCGAAGACACTATGACATGTCAGGAGGATACATTTTTGAGTCCCTTTGATGAAGTGATGTGCATCA
>VDFB02000003.1:772151520-772407143 GCA_007258455.2 Sequoia sempervirens
CCCAACCCCAAAAAAAAAATTTTACCGAACTGGCGAACCAGGTTCTCGAACCCGAAACCGAACCCAAAACCGAACCGGTAACTTAGTCTTTAAGGTTTATTCAATAAAGGGTGCTTGAAATAAGTTTTAAATCCATAAAAATCTCTAAATTTCTAGGGTTTTTTCAACTTTTTTCATTTTGCCGAGTTTATGCCGAGTTTGCGCCGAGTCCCGAGTCACGAGTCGAGTCACCCTAGCCAAGTCTGAGTCTCGTTACTATGATTGTGACATTGACAATGAGAAAAATTTAATTAAGGTTCTTATATATTCCCACCTTCTAAAACAGCATTTAATTCAATGTTACATGTTATCTTAGGGCAAATCCCCCTATACTAGAGTCAACCTTAAAGTTTATTTGACCTAGAATACTCTTCTTTAAGATGAACCCCTCACATAAGACAAAAGTTCTAGCCAAATGTATTGCATGCCACCTAATTTTAGCAATCAAATAGATAGCTAAACAATATATTAAGTATGTTCAAACAACAAAAAAGAATTGGTGCAATTTTTAGTGCATTCCTAGTCAAAGGTCTCTAATGTAATGTAGAATGCATGGAGTAAGAGCTCATTAGGGCTCATCAAGTCTTGATTCATGATAAAAAATCTAATACATGTATGTAAGGAGAAAAAATCATTTAATGTTTTAATTCTTATAATTTTATTTTTTATCATAGAGATTTTCCATCCAATAATGAATGTTACTTGTATGAAACCAATGAAAATAAAAATATTAACGGTAGTTTAGGGTCATTGTGCATTAGTTATAGTGGCCCACTTGGAAGAACCCTTATCTACAATATTTTGTGGTGCATTTTTCTATCCTTAAGATGGCCATCTGCTTTTATTAGGATTGGCTGTTGACTTTGTTATTGAGATGCTTCTTAAAGTAGTTGAATGCCCAAACATGTTCAACATTCCAACTAAGCCCCAAATAAATTTTCAATGCTTCAAAATAATGCAAACCCAAGTGCCACAAGAAGCAAAGCACCCAAACATATGCTAAACGGGCATGAGTTTCATCATACGTCAAGCAAAGGAAAAGAAATATTAACAAGATCCTTCAAATCAGAAAAGGAATTTTACACTAACATACCTCTAGTTATAAAATATCTACTTCAGTTGAATGTAATACCTATGAATACATTCCTATTCATTCTGCAAATCATTTCAAACATGGTTATATTATTGTTTGACAAAATGTTTACATCTGTCAAACTATGCAAATCGTTTTAAAACTATCGTGCAAAAACAAGAGGGGTTTTTACATGTTTGGTGCAACCTATAGGTGTATCTTTCCCTCATAACCAAAGATTAGTGAGCACAATCTCAATTTCTTCAGACAATGACGTTGATGAGCCTTCCAGTTCCATAACCCCAATTTCTTCATGGTTATATCTTGGGTGCTATTTAATGGCAGTGTTAACATCTACATCAATGTCAAAACAAACACCCAATATAAAGTAGGGGAGAAAATCATCATTAGAAAATTTTCCTTTTTTTGGCCCATCTATGATGGACTTTTATATGTCCTCTCCCCATTGGCTCCTTCCAATCTTAGAGTAGTGGTTTGAATTTGTTTCTGCACTTTCTCTATAGAAGTGTAATTCTCACAATTAGTTGGAAGAAGGCTATAACAACAAATATTTTCTATTTTGTTGTACCCAAAATAAATTTTTGCTTCAAAGAGACATTTTTGTTAAAATGATCTAGGTCATGTAAAAGTGTTGTCAAAAGTATGTTTTAGGTCAAACAAAACATTTAAAGTTTTTGTGGGTTTGTGTCAAGGAAGATGCTTGCAAATTTCTGAAAATTTGAAAATTAGGTTTTCAAACCCCTGTTTTTAGGAAAACCCCTAAAAATAGGACCTTTCCGGAATTAATTGAAAATGATTTTGATAGGACGAACTGACTTCAAGATCACATTGGTCAAGTCAAAATCATCAAAAAGTATGTTTTACTCTGGTGGGTCTATTTTCATTTTTCAAGAAGCAAGCTAGGATCTTCGTAGCCATTAATGGCAAAATGGCCAGTACCAAGTGGTGAAATCTAAGCCTCAAAAGCTTCAATGAAGAATCCATGGCGAAAATGCTCAAAAAGATGCTCTACGATGGAGGGGATTTCCAAAAGTGAAAAATGTTGAAAATTGACTAAGTCTAGAGAATGCACGCCTTACTACCAAAAGGAGGTTGTGCAGTCAAATGCCTTAGTCATTTTTCCAACACCCATACACGCAGCATGATGAAGGTGGTTGCTAAGATGCACGTGTTTGCGTCATCAACGACAATGCTGAAATCAGCCGCAATGCACAATGAATGTCAAGTGTGAAGAGATTAAGTTTTTCAAAGGAAATGATAGAACTGTGGCTAAAAAGCGCCCCTGCTAGCCAGGGGCGCCCTTGAATTCAAGAGGTTCAAATCAGTCATCAACTTTCACCAAGGCAGTCATCTTCTTCGTATTTTTGTTGGCTTTCCGACACATCACGGTCACCTGATTCACCAATCACTGGCAAACATAAGCGAGGTTGGGAGATGCTGCAATGCAAGTGCTACCAAAATGATAGTCAAACATGAGAAAAAGAGCCCCTGCTGACCAGGGGCGCCCTTGAATTAGATGGTCCAGATGTCAGTTGTTGAGCCAACTTGTCTTCAACTGATCACTCCGGCATCAGCCCAGCTTCGCAACAAACCTATTCACCAATCTACGAGATGCATCAAACGACGTCAACTGTTGATCATTCGAGCACGTAAAACGAAGGATAAACTAATGGACATCAAGGCAAAAGAACCCCTGTTGAGAAAAGGCGCCCATCATTCTGGGTAACCAAATGAAGTTTTTAGCAGCGACTTTCTTCAAGGCATCTACTCAGCATCTTTTCAACTCCGCGATCAATCTAGTTGCACGTTCATAGGACTTGTCAAGCATTCACAAACGGAGATCAAGCAAAAAACACCAAAGGTGGAAGCTGAATGTTGAATAGAAAAGCGCCCCTGCTGGGAAAAGGAGCCCATCTTTTTGGGCAATCAAATGTTGTCTGTGCAAGCTTGGTGACCTCTAGCATGACCTCTGTTTTGATCAATCTCAACAATGACACCGTCAACGAAGACAACAGACAAATCAAACACCTGACGATAGAGATCAAACTAGGACCATTCTTGAAGGTTTGCAACATGAAAATCATGAGTAAAAAAAAGCCAAAAGCGCCCCTATAGGCCAGGGGCGCCCATGCTTTTGAAGGATTTAAACTAACTTTCAGGATCTGTGAAACTAGTCATCCTTTCCAGGACTAAGATGGTCATCCATCCCACATTTCAGCGAGATCGTCAGACTCATCAGTCAGCAATGATCTCAAATCAGAGGATGGAGGGTCAAAATGGTAAAATTGAAGAACAATCAAGAAATTGACTAAGTCCGAGGCCAAAAGCGCCCCTGCTAAGAAAAGGCGCCCTTGAATTGAAGACATCAGATTTAGTCTTTGAGCTTTGTAGCTCCCAGGCACACTTAATCAGGGTTGTTCCATCGCAGCAATGCATCTATCAGCAACATCTGAGGAGTTGTTGAGCAATCGGGATCGAGGATCAAACAGAGGCACTTCACCACAAAAAAATAATAAAAAATGTTCAACTCTTCAAAGGGACGCCTAAGGTCAAAGTAAGGCTCAGTTGACTAAAGTTAAGATATTTTGAAGCCTTTCTATGTCTAAAACGTCCCTTAATGGGTGGAAATCAGTGTTGTGAACTCCAAATCAGGAAGAAAGACTCCTCCATGATGAGTTGGCGTCCAAACTTGATTGCTTCAACATCAATCACTATGTATCAAGCTTGGACATCATTATTCATCATTTGTCTTTGCAAGTTGGAGCTCAAGAATAGCCATTTTCTTTCCAAGACATCTTTTCAAGATCTGACTGAGGGGTTTTCATCGTTCTTCATATTTTTGAAGATCAGTTGCACAGAGGGACAATTTATCAAAGGTTGCATCAAAAGGCATAAATTTTTCAGAAGGACAGTTGATAACTTCCAATCTTCTTCTTGTCTTTTTCCTCTTTTCTTATCTTAGATCTTCTTGGCTTTCTGACCAGTGATTTTCATGTTGAAAACTGCCTCAGTTTGATCACCGTCGTCAGATGATTGCCTTGTCGGATGTCCTCGTCGACGGATTCGTTGTTGAGATCGTTTAGAAAGGAGGTCATCCTAGAGGTTACTCAACAAATTGACTGCATCTGAGTGCCCGAAAGAAAGGGCGCCTTTCTTCAGCAAGGGCACTTTTTTTTAACACTTAGCACGTTTTCCAATGTTCTTCATTCAGTCTCCATCTCTGGCATTTTCTACTTGATTGCTTCCTCTAACTACCTGACAGCTCCGATGAACACGCTGTTGGTTTGATCGAGAGGTTGAGAGGGAGCTAAACAAATGCCTTATATACTAAAGCTGTAGATTCTTTCATCAGGTATCTCAAAAAGAAGGGCGCCCCTGGCCAGCAGGGGCGCTTTTACCTTGAAGCTCACTGATTTTTCCTTCAATCTACATGCTTTGACGATCAACCATTATTGTTGTTTGATTTGTCTCGCAGGTTCCCTGAATGATTCGTTGCAAAGTTGGATCAAAGTCGGATAGAACTCACGAAGACAGCATTTCTCAACAAGTGACATCTTCATCATCCTGTTCAAGGGCGCCTTTCTTCAGCAAGGGCGCCTTTCTCATGTCAGACTACCATTTTGAATGGTTCTTGATAATAGCCTCTCTATACTCTGTTGACGTTTGTCGATGATCTCTTCATCATATGGTTTTGTTGAATGTTTCGTTGTCAAGCCAACAAGAACGCAAAGAGGATGGCAGTTTCAGACAGATCTAGTGATTGCATTTGGCCCCCTGAGATACAAGGGCACCTTTCTCCTGCAGGGGCGCTTTTTAGCACTTTGAACTGAATTCTCCTTGGTAGTGTTTCCAGAGTTAGCCAAATTTTGGCCTTTTCCAGTTTCGAAAATCTCCTCCATCAAACAACATCATTTTTATCCTTTTCCGCCATGGATTCCTCATCGAAGCTTTTGAGGCTTAGCTTTCAGCACCTGGTACTGGCCAATCTGCCATTAATGGCTGCAGAGCTCCTAACTTTCTTCCTGAAAATGGAAATAGACCCACCTGAGTAAAACATACTTTTTGATGATTCTAACTTGACCATTGTGATCATGAAGTTGATTAATCCTATCAAAATCACTTTCAATCATTTCTGGGAAGGTTCTATTTTCAGGGGTTTCCCTAAAAACAGGGGTTTGAAACCCTAATTTTCAAATTTTCAGAATTTTACACATATGTTCCTTGATAGAAACCAACAAAAACCTTATGTTTGGTTTGACCTAAAATAGACTTTTGATGACATTTTTACATGATTTAGCTCAATTTAAGCAAAATGCCAAAAATTTATTTTGGGTACAACGCGCTGACGGATTTGTTGTGAAGCCTGATCAAGTCTGAGACAAACATCCTAGGTATCATTTGGTCAGAAACCTTCATCTGGTACCTCAAAAATATGGGCGCCCTTGGCCTCCAATGCGTATTTCTTGCCAATGTTAGTCAAATTTTCATCTCCCTCAATTCTCGTTCAATCTCCCATTTCAGGTGCTAGACAGATCCTTCAAGCTGCCAGTAGACTCATTGCAAAGCTAACAGTATTCTGGAGAAGTCTTCTTGGAAGTGATAAATCTCATAAATGAAATTTGGGCCTCTGAAATCTAGGGTGCCCCTAGCCTCCAGGGGCGCTTTGCTCCAGAGTTAGAAAAATTTCGATGATTTTCACCTCGACGAACAATCCCCTCTGAGAGGAACAATCATTTTGAACATATTTCGCCATAGATTCTTCATTTGAGCATTTTAGGCTTAGATTTCGACACCTGGTCTTTGGCCATCTACAATTGACGACCTCGGAAGTCCTAACTTTTCTCCAAAAAAAGCGAAAACTACCCACCAGGTTTAAACTAACTTTTAACTGATTCTAACTTCACCACTATGATCATGATGTGAAATAAGCCAATCAAAACAATTTTCAATCAATTCTGACAAGTTTCAATTTTTAGGGTTATTGACCCAAAAATAGGGGTCCGAAAACCTTAATTTTCAATTTTTTCAAATTTCGCCAGTATCTTCCTGACATGAAACTGACTAAAAGCCCATACTTGATTTTCCCAAAAACTATGTTTTGTCATCATTTTTACAAGGTTTAGACCATTTTAGGCAAAATGCCTTAATGAAGCAAAAAATTTGGTTTGGGTACAACAATATTGACGACAATATTATAGGTCTTATGGTAGACAAAGAGGTTTCGAAGGAGACACAAGGACACAAGAAAGGAATGTGCTAGGTTGGTGAGTCCTAAGACAGAGTTTAGGAGGAGGCATGACAATATGATGGATATGATGTCTCAACTATGGGTACCATGAGACAGATTATTCCACAGCAATAGGAATTTCAGGTGGGACAAACTAGTGGCAGTACAAGGGTAGAGCAGCCTCATGTGACAGTTCACCAAAGTTCTTCTAGTGTTCCTGAGCGTAGACCTGGCCAGCCTATTTTTATTACTAGGGAGATTCCTCCAGTCCAACAAGTGGAGTAGCAAGCTCCTCAACCAGAGTTACAAACACCTCGTGCTCTTTCAACAGCGGATGTTACTAGACACTATGCAGAGTATATGACACTTTCTCTTGAGATTAGACAGGCTTTGACTTTGCATGAGCTTTTGGATGCTAAGAGACCCGGAGGTGGAGGCAGAATTGAGCATAGAGCGCCACAGGCACCACCACCACCACAAGTTAATAGAGACCTCCAGCAGGCTATGAGCAAGATTTCCTTGCCCACTTTGATGGCAATGACAAGTGCGCTGTGAGATCTTGGGTGCAGAAATTAGATAACTATTTATCATTGAGACCCATGTAGGAGGACGAGGCTATCAAGTTTGCTACTTTGCATCTTGATGGGGTAGCTCATGATTGGTGGCATCATGGGATGTTCACCCTTTAGCATCATCTTGTCAATACTTATTAGGAGTTCACACACAGGCTTACTGATCGCTTTGATAAAAAAAGATCCAAAACTCTATTTTAGGGAGCTTGCTCAGCTTAGACAAGTGGGCAGTTTGGAATCTTACATAAGTGAATTTCAGAAAATTTCAGTCATGGTTACAGGTATATCGGAGAGGAGACTTGTCATATTGTTTATTGAAGGTTTATATGAACCCATGAGAGGATGGATCAAAGCATTTGATCCCCCTACATTGCAAGAGGCTATGCAGAAAGCTCGTAGCATGGAACTTGCAGCACCTCGTAGCAAGTTTAATCCTAAGGCATCTTCCTCATCAAACGATGGCAAGTCATCTTCCAAGAAGGCAGAAAAATCTGAGTCAAAAGGAAAATATGCAGCACCTTTGGATCAAGAAACTCTTAATGATTTGCGTAAGAAAAAGTTGTGTTTCTATTGCAAGGGTCCATATGATGATAAACATGACTGTCCCTTGAGACCTAAAGGGAAATCTAGGCAAATGGAGTGGTATTATGAAGATGAAGAGTTGACTGATATGACAGACCAGCAAGCTGCTCGAGAGGATTCAAGGGCAGAAAAATCAGAAAACAAACAACAAAATGAGAGAGAAACGAAGCTACAAGAAGCTTATCTTTCTAGCATGCAAAAGGAAAGCTCCTTTAGGATGCATGGACTCTTAGCTGGTCAAAAGGTCATCTCATTGCTTGATACAGGCACCACACATAATTTTATAGATGCACGATTGGTTGCAAAACGTAGCATTCAAACTAAAGAATTTTAGGGTATAAGGGTTAAGGTAGCTGATGGTTATACTCTCAAGTGTGAGAGAATGATTTCAAACCTTCCCATGCGTCTTAACAACTATGAGTTTAAGGCAGATTTCTATGTTGTTAACATGGGAGATACAAATGTGGTTTTGGGCATGAAGTGGTTACATGCTATTGGAGAGTTCACCCTTAATCTTCTTGAGATGGAGATGAAGTTTAAGGTTGATGGGAAGACACATGTGCTAAAAGCCATCAGGGACAGCAATTTGAGGATGATATCTTTCAGGCGGATGGAGAGACTCATTCGTCATGACATGGTTGAGTGGCTGCAAAGTGCATGTTGATGCCATCACAGGAGGAGCAGCAAAAATCAGTCTATCATTCAGATATTCAGGAGCTTAGAATTAAACACACTAAGGTGTTTAGTGACATTCCACCCAGTAGACCTCCAGACAGGGGGATAGAGCACATTATAGAGTTGGAGGAGGGCGCTAAGCCTGTTATGATTACTCCTTACAGGCACCCAAAGTGGCTTAAAGATGAAATTGAAAAGACAATTAATGAGTTGCTTTCCATGGGACATATTAGGCCGAGTAAGTCACCCTTTGCTTCATCAGTTGTTTTGGTGAAGAAAAACTATGGTTCATTAAGGATGTGCATAGACTACCGTGTGTTGAATAAGAGAACAATTAAGAACAGGTACCCCATAAATAGTATAGACAAGTTGATTGATGAGCTTCATGGAGCATGTTTCTTCTCAAAGATAGATTTCAGATCAGGGTACCATCAGATCCGAGCCAGGGAGCAAGACATAGAGAAGACTGCATTCAAATGTCATTGTGGGCATTCTGTGTTCCTGATTATGCTGTTCGGCTTAACCAATGCATCTGCCACTTTCCAGTCTACTATGAACAAGGTCTTCCAGTCTCAGTTGAGGAGATATGTGTTGGTCTTCTTTGATGACATATTGGTATATAGCAAATCTTGGGAGGAGCATTTAGCTCATTTACATACAGTATTGGGTATACTTGATAGGAAGTCCTTGTACGCCAAGGAGTTCAAGTGTGCATTGGGCATGACTGAGTTGTTGTATTTGGGCCACATCATCAACGAAGATGGAGTACACATGGATCTGGAGAAGGCCCGAACTATTATTGAGTGGCCGATTCCTGAGAGTCATACTCAGCTCAAGGGTTTTGTGGGTTTGTGTGCCTTCTACCGTCGATTTGTTAGTGGGTTTTCACGGCATGTTGCACCACTTACAGACTTGACGAGGAAGGGGGTGTTTGTAATGTCCCCTTTTGGTATTGCCCTAAATCTTGCCCTAATTTCCTCAAGATATCCTTTTTTGATGGTTTGGGGTTCAAACTATATTCTTTTTCTCCTTTTCCTGATCAATCATAGGATAAAAACATTCATAAATCTATTCATTTTCCTATCAAATAATCACAATTACTTATAAGGCTCAATAATTGCTGCAAGCATCTTTATTGTATAATCGTGTATATATATATAAATGTGTGTGTGTGTGTGTGTGTGTGTGTAATTACATACAATGATGTCAAAGGAGCAAACATATCAGCAATGTTAAAAGATAACTAGTAGCATGCATGATTTATTATTCCCAATGCCATCAATAAAAAGTAGATAACATTAAATAAATAGCATCATGGATGAATTATTATTAATTACACTATTATTTAAATCCATAATGTATTTATCAACACCATTATTCAAATGTACAAACATTTATCTAACTTATTATTTAAATTCATAAAATACTTATCTTCTTATTGCTGGACAATTCTGCAGATATCCCTATTTCGCCCAGCTACCGTTTTGTAGAACCTCTTTATTTCCAGCCAGCAATGCCAAAGTGTATACCTCTACAAAGGATCACACCTCTCCTCCATGTAATAGCTGCCTCTTTGATAATAACTCGTCTTTATTGATCACTACATTGACAAAACACAAGTTTATCTTT
This sequence comes from Sequoia sempervirens, assembly GCA_007258455.2. Lineage (NCBI taxonomy): Eukaryota > Viridiplantae > Streptophyta > Pinopsida > Cupressales > Cupressaceae > Sequoia > Sequoia sempervirens. The sequence continues at coordinate 772,161,338 of VDFB02000003.1, forward strand.
TAAACCTTCCTTAATTGTATATCCCAAGTGCTGTCTTCTAATTGCTTAATCACTGATTACTATTATCTTCATATACTCAGATATAAATCTGAATTACACTTTCTATGCACTGCTCTTTCTTTCCCTTATATCTGCTCTTTATACATCTCAGATCTATGGGTGTTACATATATATTTATTATCTTTTTTACGCTAGAACCAATCCTATTTACTCCCCGTCTTTTATGTTTATACCCTTAAACCTGCCTCCCTCCATAATCGATTTGATCGTTGTCTTCTATATGCTTGTATAATAACTGATTCATAGGCTGATAAGAATAAGAAACTATCAGATATAAAATCTCATATATATAGTCTGCAATATGATAACATTCAATTAATAGATTTCCTGATATAGAATCTGCTGTATATATTATCTATTTTATTCTCCAGTTATGTTCCATCCTCATATGTTGTTGGACTGGTACAACAGGTTTATGAATTACAAGAGGTAACTCCGGATGAGGTATGATGATATAACCTACATTTTTTCTCAACCATAAGTGCCCAAGTCATCTAAATCCAGTACAAAAAAGGGCCTTGAGAATGAAAAGCCAAAGATACATGTTACAAGGATCAGTATTATACAGAAGGAACCATGAGGGAGTTTACCTGAGATGCACCGGAAAAGAGGAAGCAAAACAGATAATGGAACACTTTCATTCCAGGTTCGGGACCGGTCATGGAGGAGCATTGGCGACAGCACATCAAGTCCTAATGGCAGGCTACTATTGGCCTACATTGTTTAAAGATGCATATGATCATGTGAAGACTTGTCACACATGCCAAGTAACTGTTGTACAAGAGAAGAACCCAGCTATGCTAGAAGTAAGACCTTTCGCGAAGTGGGGACTTGACTTTACTAGAATGATCAACCCACCTTCCTCTGTGCAACACAGGTATATTCTAACCACGACCGACTATTGCACAAGGTGGTCGGAAGCTCAAGCTTTGAAATTATGCATAACAAATGTGATGATTAAATTTTAGAAGAAAACATTATCACTAGATTTGGTTGTCCTCATGCTTTAGTATGTGATAATGGTCCTGCAATTTCATCTTTAAGATTTTCTAACTGGGCATTTGAGTACGGTATCACTTTAAAATTTTCATCAAACTACTATCCCCAGGGTAATGGATTAGCAGAATCCACAAACAAAAATTTGTTGAGCGTTATCAAGAAGCTGTTGGACAAGAATCCAAAGGACTGACATACACAGTTAAGATTCGCTCTTTGCGCAGATAGAGTAAGAGTAAAAAGTTCCTTGGGTACATCGCCCTATCATCTGGTATACGAATAGGATCCTGTGTTCCCGATACAATTGAGGATCCCAACTTCACAATTTATGCAAGAATGTTTGGATCAGGAGGAAAGAGTTAAAACTAGATTGTCACAACTTTTGCTTTTGGAAGAAAAAAGAGACCAAGCCTTGGAAATTTTTGCAAAACATCAAGGTGTTGTAAAGAGACGATTCGATTGGCAAGTGAGGGTAAAAGCATTTAGAATTTTGGATTTAGTCCTTTGTTGGGACAAAGCCCATGAACGAAGAGGAGACCATGACAAGTTTGACAACTTATGGATGGGTCCTTATCAGATTTCAGAAATTTTAGGAGATAATGCATTTGGTCTCAAGACCTTAACTGGAGAAGATGTCCCATTGCCAGTCAATGGGCAATTTCTTAAGCATTATTTCCAATCCTAGACTCCTAGTGAGTCTTGCTCTTGTACATAGTTAGGTTAGCTTTCTTTCCCGTTGGGTTTGGTTTTGTTTTGGTCTTAGTTTGGTTTCCTTAGTTTAGTTTGCTTTGGTTTAGGTAACTTTCCCTTAATTGCTTTAGTTTAGTTTGGAATAAGGGGGGGATCTACATTTGCAAAAAGGCGACAATGTTTCAAACACACACTGGTCTTATTCCACAAAGCGATGTACGAATCATTCCTTTGATGAATGTTTGTTAGGGATCTTGTAATCCGAGATTAATTTTTTCTAGCTTGACTTTAGGTTAGGATTTGTACTTGGCTAGAAGGGGAATCATCTATTGTGTCTTGACACTGAGTCTTGAAAATCACTATATTCTTACACATATTTAATCAATTGCTCTAAGTCATTGTGTTCTTTTAGGAGAAGCCATGGTTGGTGAAAAATATTAAGTCCTACTTCAGAGCCACTGTGATTCTTAAACCCAAATGAGCTTCACTACTTATGAGCCAATTGAAAAATATGAGAAAAGAAGAGCAGAATCAAAAGAAAGAAAAAGATAAAATAAAAGAGAAAAGAAAGAATATTGAAACATTTGGCTAATGGGAGCACGCGAATAACTCCATCGGGGCTATAGACGCCTGGCTGGCAATGGAGCAATATTCGTAAGGATCACAGCAATAACCTCGTCAGGGCTATGGACGCCTGACTGGCAGCGAGGCAATGTCCAAGATGCTTTTGAAGTAAGGATTACTACGTAACCCGTTACGGCCAATTCTAGGAGATTCGATGATCTTATGAGATGGAAATAAATGCTTTTGCACACACTTGTGATTGAAGGGAAAAGTGTCCTGATCCAATTTAGGATTCCTCTCCTTTCTGAGTACACCTTTTTAACCTAGGGGTAAGTTAGTTTGATTTAATCGGAGATTTCAGATTCCGAATGGGTCTTTATCTTTGGAATGTTCAAGAACATTCCTCGCGTGGAGTCGCCAAATGTTGTGACCTATTTCACACATCGCCCCATTGCAAATGGGGACCCCCAGTGGTTTCTTTTTTTAGGGTTTTTGTCTTTAGGTAGCAATTTCATAGGTTATTGCTTTGGGAGTTCAGCATTAGAGTTTTGAAAGTCATCCGAGCCAAGTAGAGAATTCAAGCCTAGAACAGTGCGTAGACATCGTCAAAGTGCTCGGAAGGTCCGAAGGACGAGGAACGCTATTGCTTTCAGTCAATTCTGACACTTCCTACTTTTTAGGGATTCTGTTTTTTTTCTTTTTGCTTTTTCTGTTTTTGGCACTTTTGGACCAATCCGGGATTTACTATTTTTAGAAATTTTGCTTTTTGCTTTTTTCTATTTTTAGTAATTTCTATTTTTAGAAAGTGTCAAGGTTCCACAGGTCATGGAGTTAGCATTTTCATCTTCAGAATCAAGGTTTTACGCCTCCAAGAGTAAAAAGCAAGGAAAAATCATAAAAGACAAGGAAAAATCATGAAAAGCAAGAGAAAATCACATGGCGAGGGTTTGTTCAGATGATCCAAAAGAAGAAAAGAAATTCAGCATGAAATTCAGGGCATAAGCATCTTCAAGTTCGCCCAAGGAAGAAGAGGCATGAGATTGATGAAGTCCGCCATGGAAAGATGGAAAATGGCAAGGCTGAAGTAAACTCCGCCATGCACATCGCAAGACCAACAAGAAGTCTACTCAAGCTGAAAATAGGAGATGGCAAACATATCATGAAGACCGCCCATGCACTTGTCAAGGCTGAAGCAAAGTTCGCCCTTGCATCATGGCATGAAAGACTTGAAGTCCGCCCCACCTTGAGAAGCATGTCCAAGATGCCAAGAAGTCCGCCCAAGCATAAAGGCATCATGGCAAGGAAGTCCTAAAGTCCGCCTAGAAAGAAATAGAAGCTGGCAAGGCATAAGTAAAGTCCGCCCAGCCAAGAGAAGGAAAGAAAACTCAAAATTTGACTAAGTATGGATACCTTGGCTAAGTATTGATGCCTTGATGGAGCAAAACTCAAAATTTTGGCCAAGTATTGACGCCTAGGAAAGGAAGACTCATGAAATTGGTTAAGTATGAATATGGTTAAGTGTCAAAAGAGCAATGTCAAAGACAAGGCAAAGTCCAGCCCATCTTGAAGTAAAAAATGTCTAAGACAAGATGAAGTCCGCCTCAAGCTTGAGACAAGATGGCATGAAGAGCTCAAAGTCCGCCATAGACCAAGAGAAGATGGCAAACAAGCTATAAAGTCCACCTTGGCAAGAAAAAGCCTAAAATTCGCCATGAAGACAAAAAAATTTCAAGAGGAAATACATAAATAAAATGAATTCCGCCATGACGAAAGGTTGGAAAGATTGAAAAAATTAAACTTAAATACTTGGAATATTTTTCCAACCCTTAGAAGAAATTCGAACTCAAAAAGAGAAAGCTAAAGGATTTCTCAAAGATATTTTGGCTAAAGATGGCGCCATAAAGATGAAGTCGCCATGGTGGATAAAAAGAAAGCAAGTCCAAGTTCGATGAACCTAAGAAAAAAAAAACATAAAATTGCTAAAATCATCAAACCTTTCAACTTTATAAATAGGTCGAACTTGTCATTTTCATCTCATTCTTTCAAAGTTCGATTATGAGAAGATTTTAACTCTCTCAAATATACGAAAGATAAATTTTTGAAAGAAAATTCTTGGAGATTAAGTGATTTTTTTGAAGTAGAGCTGAGAACGAAGTAAGGTTTTTGAGTTGAAAGATTGAATTTCTGAAGGCTAGGCGTGCTTTTTCTAAGCCGAAGCAGAACTTTCAGAATTTAAGGCAGAATCACTGTCAAAAGAGTATAATTTTGAAGTTTATAATCCAAGTTTGACGGAATTCTTTATTCTTCTTTGGTTTGATTCATTTATTCTCACGAAATTTTACTAAGTAATTAACTAAATTATGTTATTTTCAGTCTGATTTTTTTTCACAGAATGTAATCTTTCACAGGCTGAAAGTCAGAATATTCGAGAGAAAGGTCCAAGAAAATCAGAATTAAAATCATGAAATTAATATATTTTCTTTACGTTTCTCGTAGGTTGATGACCACCCGAGGAGAACCTTCGAGAAAGGACCAAATGAAGTTCACCAGCAAAGGACTGCAGCCAGAATCGAAAATCAACTCCAAGTGGAAAAATATCACAGACACCAACCTTGGACATATGGACTTCAAGGAATTCAAGAAAAGGATGTACAGACAAGATGGACTCCTGCCAACAGCTATTGCTTGGAGAATGATGCGGAATGGCATTGTTCAAGCAGCAGGATTTCCTCCAACTGTAGAGTGTGTTGAACTGATGGTAGAATGTGCCATACACTACAACCCACGAGAGAGGCAGATCATTGCGCCTGACGAAAGAATATTGGCACATATAGGAGAACAGACTATTCAGGAAGCATTCGGCATACCCAGTTACAACCGAACTTCATACAGAACCAAGGAAGATGCAAGAAGACTTTATGAAGATCGGATGGATCTTTGTACAACCAACATCAACAAGACATGGTTGGTGAATCCAAGGCCTTCTATTAAGAAGATGCCGAAGAAATTGCTCCGGAAAAACTTCAAGGAAGATTATGGAGATATTATTTTGCTATTGAACAGAATAACGGGCAGCCCCCAAGGTGCACCATTCGAGACATGGATGTATTATTTCATTGACGAGATCACTTCAGGCGTCAAGATGTTCAATTGGTCATGAATGATCAGTGACAATCTCCATGAGCAGCTAATAAATTTAGAAAGGACTAAAACTTTTTACATGAGTTCTTATGTTGTCTATCTTTTGGCAATGACCTATAGATATACCGGATTGATCTGCCGAGGCGTGGTGGGAAATGGAGAGAACGAGTTCAAGTCATATGATTGCTATCCCCAATTGCAACTCTGTGAGAAGGCCCATTTCAGAAGAGCACATGATGCCTTCCTAATGTACATTACAAGAATATTGCAAGGAGGAACGCATCAAAGGCTAACCCATGAGGCTAAGAGCCTAATCAGCAAGTATGGATCTTGGTTCATCCAGTTTCCAAGATTCACTTACATAAGAGTTCAGGGATTCACAAGATGTCCTTACCAACTCTCGATCTATCCCACTAACAAGGTGGTCTTGCTTGAGGTTCTGAGACAATTGGTAACATACCAAGGCCTCCAGAGAACAAAGTAGAAGGCAGTCGTCACCTTTTCGTTCTTCATTGGGAATATGCAAGAGTCTTGTCCGTCGGCACAGGCAGCTGAAAGCGCCAGGTTAAAAATGCAATGGTACCCTTTCACATCTTACCGGTCTAGAGCTGACTTTGATCCTCACCACCACATTGGGACCGTGAATGGAAGGAAGCACAAACATAAGGTAGACCTGGAGGATTTTTGAGCGAATGTTGCAGATGAATATGATGTCAGGAAAAGACTATGGTCCAGACTGCCGGTGAACTTGATCAGGACAACTGAGCTCTTCCGTGTGCCAGATCAGCTTGAGGATGATGGAGAGTATATTCAGCTAGGCTTTGATGAGAGTCGGCCTCTTCCTCTTGTAAAATGGTCAGAACCTGAGCTTGCAGATTTGACCATCTTGATGAGGTCAGTCGTCAAGTATTCACAATAGTGGGCAAATCAGCAGATCCAAGAGCTACAGCGGAGGAATGTGACTCTGACTTAAAATCTAATGGGTGAAGCAGAATCCTATTCCTCAAATGCTGGTGCATCCCAGAGTGATGAGCCAACTGAGAGCACCAATTCGAGGAAAAGGAAGGAAATAGTTAATGACTCTACAAGAGCAAAAGGAAAGAAGACTGCAGATGAGGAACCTACCCGAAAGAAGCAAAGATCAAAGCCTCTTCATTCTACCATGTTTGGGAATATGAATGAGATATTGGATATTGATAAGTCATTGGGTGACATAAGGACTCCTTCTCCCATTCATATCCAAACAGAGAATGATGAGCCCCCATCTCCCACGGGCATAGAAATATTGGAGTCTAAGAATGAAATGGATGTCCTAGATGGTGAATTTCAAGAGGGAATGATTTTCGCTCTTAAAGGGATTCAGGATATTCCATGTGTGTAGAATATTCAGGAAGAGGAAGGTATAGAGCAGCCTACTATTCCTGATTGGTTGAAGGAGAGATTGAAGATAAAAATACAAACAGACATTCTAGAGGAAGATGATACGGCCGATTTCTTGGCCAAGTTAGAAACAGTTGCTATAAAGAAGCCCGCCAAAATGTTTTCCACCATCCAGAGGGACAAAGCAGGCCATCGTACAGTACAAATTGTTGTACCGACAGTAGATAAGTCAAAGGAGGATATTGCTCCTCAAGAATACACCATCACCACTGTCAAATTGGGCCCAACCACAAAATGTCAAGAAGTAGAAGACTTAGACAATTCAGTCACTTCTATCAAGGAAAGGTTGGAAAAGGAAGTGGCAAGGAACAAAGAATACAAACAAGAAGTTGAACGCCTAAAAGAGTATATTCAGCATTTAACCAAGCCTCTTGATCAGGCCAGCTCAGCGGTTCCCCCATTGTTGAACTCTTCACAAGAAATGATCAAAAATTTCGAAGAAGATATGACCACAGCCAAAGAGGCTAAGGAGCGGATAATCAGCAAAAGCGAAGTGGCCGTACTTGTGGAAAAACTGATATTGGCATATGAGCAAACTTCCTCTTTGCTTTCGAGGATTGCATCTTTGGCAGAAGCATGGGCCATATTCAAGATATTCAAGATAGAATTATTCCATGTCTCGGAGTGCTAAAAGGGATTCCAAAGCAGGAACTAATTGATGGAAAGATTATTGCAGCAACCGCCGCATATGATTTCAATAGCTGGTATTAGGCGCTAATTGCGCGGAATGAAGTCTTGGAGAGGGTGAAGGCTAATACTATTAGAGTTGAGGAGCGGACGAAGGAAATTCAGAACAAGATTCTACTTGTGGCTGCAGATGCACTTGAGAGGGACATTGTTCGAAAAAATGACATGCAGCTTGAAAACTTGAAGCACAGAGTTTGAGAAATTTTCTTCGCCACCATTAGGCCGATCCTGAAACAAAAGTTGACTAAGGTAGCCAACTTCTTGTCCATCTGGCATGCCTTCCAACGACAGGAGTCAAAGTGGGAGATTGCTTTCACCAAGTGTGCGGATGATTTGGACATACTGGAATACAAGGTCAACATGCTGCCACATGTCACATTGGAGGAGGTCAACACAATAGTGTCTAGATTCATCGAATACACTGCCACTCGAGAGGATAAGGATGCACCCCCTCAAAGATAGCCCCTCGTGCCACTTGCTCTCCACCCATTGGTTGTTGATTGTTATTCTTGGAACCCTAGTTAGGGTTGATTTGTTTTATTCTCTGTTGTTGATCTTCGATCGATCTCGATCGTTTATTTCATTTCAAAAACTCTATATAAACTCTCACTCTCTCATTTCATTGTATGGAGAGAGTCTTATGAAATTGTTGCGTATAGCTACTTTGATAATAAAAGCTCATATTGCATGATTTGCTTTGAATCCTTTTGATTGTCAAGTGGTTGCATGGTTACATACCTCCCTTCAACATAGAATAGATTTAAAGTAGAATTTAGAGTGGATTTAGAATAGAATTTGATTTGAAAGCATGTTAGATGAATGAAAGATTGATAGTGTTGATAACGGTGAAATTAGTTCATACCTTTTTCAATTGAATGATTTTCAATTTGATGTGCAAGGTTAGCCTGAACTTTAAAACTGTTAAACTCGAATTCTATTACTTATGTTCATTGTTCAAATTGATGATGGTTTTGAGTAATAGGATATCATTCGTGAATCCCGTTGAAGATTGCACCATCTTTGTCTAGTTGTTGTAGTCATCGTACTTGGCAAAGCAAAGATTGGTTTGAATTTTTCCATCCAGCACTTGTCTCTTGAGTTCATAGGATTAGTTTGGCATTAGTCTAGTCTCTAAAACCCTTATCCCTTTTTATCTTTTTTTTAGGATTGGCAGTAATATAATTTCACCACTCATCATCCATAGCATTCAAAGTCCAAAGTGATGAAAAGTTGAGTGTAAGTCCCCCTTGAAATACCAGCAAAGCACATCAAACCAACTGAGACTATCCTATATGCACCAGGAACCTTGGAGTTTACTTTGTGATCACTTAGTTCAGCACATTGGAGACTTTGTTCAAGAGAGAGTAGGATATTCCATTGGGTATTTTATTCTAATGTTGGTTAAGGTCACAAAACCCACATCAACATGTCCCAAAAAATATGGAAGAAGGTTGAGGGAAAACCATCAGGCTCGGGAGCTTTGTAAGAACCAAAGGAAAAAACAGCAGACTTCACTTCCCAGAGGGAAACAGCTTTAGACATCTCTTGAAGATCCTGATCAAAAATCACCCTAGGAATAACTTGAAGGATTTCATCGAAATCCTGTTGAGCAACCTTAGGTTCCTTCTAGAAAGAGAAGAAAACCACAACTTCAACAACAATTTCTTTTTCATTGTTCGCCATACTGCCATCTTCTTTCTTAAGTTGTCTGATCATGTTCCTGCTTCTATGTTTCATAGTGGATTAATGGAAGAATTTGGTGTTCTGATCCCCTTCCGAAAAGCCATTGAATGAGGGATTTTTGTTTCCAAAAAATCTCCTCCTGTTTGTTAACCTTGAACCATTGGGCCCTTTAGGCCACGTTCATGATTGAAAGTATCTTCATCCACCACCCCTAACTCCATCAAGTCTTGCACCTCCTTAATGTTGTCTCCTATATATTTTTTGGTGTCAAAAATATTACCAAAGGAAAAATTATTCCAGCCCTTCACTCTCTCTTTAATCCTTTTCAATTTATTAGCAAGACAGAACATAGGGGTGCCAACAGAGGGTTCATTCCACCATTTGTCAATTAGGGCACCAAAATCCGGATGGAGGGTCCACATAATTTCAAATCTAAAGGGAAATGGGCCTTTGGCAACATCAACATTTCTCTTTAGCATAATGGCATTGTGATCAGATCCAATTTTAGGCAGAGCAATTAAGGAGAGGTGTTGAGAAATGTTCCAATTAGAGGACTAGAAACTGGTCAAGTTTGACTCGAATCAGTTGATTGCCCAATCTCCTATTAGACCAAGTAAACTGGGTGCCAAGTAAGGGAATATCAAAGAGCCCAACAAAATTAATGAAACCTGACAAGTCCATCATACTATCAGAGTAGTCACCCAGGCCCCCAACTTTTTTGAGGGTAGAAGCGGAGAGTTGAAATTTCCTCCAAGCATCCAGAAATCCATCAATCTGCCCTTTATGTTACCATCCAAGAAATCCCAAAGCAACAGTCTATCCCTGGCGGGAGTAAGGACCATAAACATTAATCAAATTCCATTTTTCAAAAGTGATAAGGTCTTCAAAGGAGACCATAAGATAGTTTTTTCCAGAGAATCCCATAGAACCTTCGAGTTTAAAAGGATTCCATAGAGTGGCAATTCCCCTAGAAGCACCTTCAGCATAACTCAAAATATAATTAGCACTAGGCCATATATTCTTTACAATCTTATCAAAAGTTTCCTTCATTTTGGTTTCTTGAAGCAATAGAACATCAACTTTATTGTCCATTAGGCAAGTTTTAACCAAGTGTTGTTTGTAGGGACTATTGAGGCCCCTAATATTCCAAGAGATTATCTTCATAATCAAAGAAAATAGAAAAAACAAAATCACTTTGATTCTGTTAGGGTAGGGGATGCAACATCCCTTACTTCTTCTTAGACTTTGGCCTCGCAATTGAGTCCAAGGTCTTTTGTCTTCCCAAAGCCACATCACGAATAGTGTCTTTATTTCTTGTTTCCTTCTGAGAAGGTCTACCTACCTTATTTCCTCCTACATCCGATTTCTTCTTCTTTTTTGACTTACTGTTAGCCTGAACCCAGTCCTCATCATCAACTTCATCTGAGGGGGAAGAAGGGAAACCCAACAATGCTATTGAATCCTTCAAATTCTTTCCTTCTTTCTGACAGTGGGGGGGGTAGACTATCTACAGAAAGTTTTAATGGAGAGGGGGGGCAAGGGAAATGGAGTCTTTAACCAAACCAATTTGAGAGACTATTTCACCTTCCTCAATAAACTAAAAATTATCTTCAAAGGGGTGAGTGGAATTACCTGCCATACCCCGATTTGTTTCAAGTCCAACAAGGAGGATTTGTGCTAGATTGGCCTCTTCAGCCCTTTCCCTCACAACTTGCTACACTTCAATAATATTATGTTTACTATCATCTAAAGAAACCACTTCCAAAATTGCCTCTTGGTCCAATTCCAGAGACACATCTGCGATATCGAAAGTATGTAGAAAACCTTCATGTGCAGTGACCTGTGCCTCCATATTCAAACCTAATATAGGGTTAGAAACCTTTAAGGCAGCCATAGTAGCACCACTTTGCTCCTTCACGAGGCTTGAAGGAGCATTGGCAGCAACCACAAGCTCAATAGTGGCATTAGATTGAGCAGAAGACTTTTTCAAGGAGCTAGGATCCTCGCTTTCCATACTTTGAGACCTATTGCAAGTATCAATGAGATGGCCAAATTTTTTGCATGATTGACAAAACACTCTAGCATTTTCATATTCGAGAGTTTGAGACTAGTTACCAAACTTCGACTTCAGGACCACTAAAGTAGGCAAAACAGTATTAACAACCACATTAACACAGATCCGAGCAAAGACCAATCGAGACTTCTCTTGAGTGATCTTATCAATAGTCAAAAGGCTGCCAAATGAGTTGGCAATCCCCTTGAAGATACTGAACTCCCAGAATTCTAAGGGTAGCCCAGGTAGGCGTACCCACGTAGGGGCAACAGCACCCAAATCAGCAAATGGGTCAAAACTCGATTTCCATTTTCACAGCGAAAGAAAGTTCTTAAAACCAGCATCAAAAGCCCAAGGACCTCCTATGAGAACCTTTATCATATCCTCATAAACAACAAAGGTAAAAAAGAAAATACCTTTAGACATAGCACTAATAGAAACACTTCCTTTTAAATTCCAAACAGAGTCAGTCCATTGCCTTACCTGGTCAATATTCGAGGCCAAGAATTTTCCCACCAATGACAGCTTTAGGCCATCCATTGCCTTAATCATTATAGCTTCAGGAACATCAATTTCCTGACCATCTATTGAATAGGAGACAGATTTCGTATTCAACCTAGCCATAGCTGGCGAACCTCTGCCAACCAATTTGTCCACAAATGAAACTAGCTCGTCTTCAAACAAAAAGGACTCCAAGCCCAAAGGGGGGGCAAAGGTGACTTGCCAGATGTACAAGCTGCCAGTTCTGCAGAAGAGCAGCGGTTCCAGAAAGAGTACCACAATGGGGAACAGTATTTTTGGAAGCAGCAAACCCGGACACTGTAGCAGGCTTGGGAACAACATTCTTGGATGGGGGAGCCTTGCTCGGCCCCCCGCCAGACCAGCCCATCAATCAATCAAATCAGACCCAAAGAACTAGCAAAAATTCAAAAAAACCAGCGAGCAAGAAGTTGCGGAGCACATCCAATATTTGATTTTCAATGTTGTTAATATGCTTGCCTAGAAAATGACTATTAGACAAGAAATTTCACAATGTTGTCATGAGATATTGCTCTTGCAAAGAATCCTTGTAAATGCATGCGCACTTTCACATGGTGTTGTGAATTTGTGCACACACAATTACTCCAATTGTATACAATTTTTTATAGCACTATCATTTGAACAGAAAAACATCCACCACAACACCCAAACAATATTATTTCCTTGATTTTTTGCCACAAACATGTGCAAAAAGACTTGTAGCAAGATTGAGTTATTGTTGCACCACTTCCACAAAAACAACCTTTTTTTCCTCACCATCCACACAACTAGCTTTTCTTTTAACATCCATCCATGGTCTCAACATATGCATTTACACATCTACCTACCACCTTTCAAATTTTCTATAAATACAATTCGTGTGGGGTACACAAGACATTAAAAATAGGGGATTTTTTATCTCACGTTCTTCTTCCATGATAATGTTTTGTGGCCTATTAATCTTTCCATATCACCATTTACTTCATTGATGCCTTGATTAGGGCATCAATCAGTACCTACAGATCTTTGAAATAAACTAGTTAATGACTTTTCAAAGCCTTAAGAGGCATTAATTAGTCTTGCACTCTTATAATTCCCTTGCAAACTAATTGCCACATGTGAGCATTCTTATAAGCATACCAAACACCTTGATGTTCATAGCCATCATTGTTGCCCTATTGTGGGTATTTTGAGGATATCAATCATTGCCCACTATTTCTGAGAATTTATCTACATTATTATGTACTTATTCTTGATTTCAACTCAAAATTACACTATCTTAAACAAGCTTAAATAGATACTCTTTCTATTTATCCATCAACATGATTGCATTGCTGCTCAACATAAATATTCCTATGCACCACACTTTCTAGGAAAAGGTACATGATCTAAGAGTGTTGTTTGTCTGCTCACACTAAAAGGAATATCTTGTAGAAGTTCAAACAAACCAACAAAATCCGCACTATGGAAATCAATCAACTTGACCAGATAAACCATTAACTTGGGGACGATGATTTTCTCAAAGGACATTTATTATGAAACAAGAATCCTAAAACAATGAAACTACAAACAATATTATAGAATTTTGCTAGATATATCGAAGGAACTTTATAACAGCAGATATAACAAACCCATGCTCCGATGATGATTTAGTGTGTGGACCATATGCACCTCCTTAAGGACCTAGAAAAAGATCCAAAGACCATCATGAAAGTAAATGTTATTCAAAAAAAATGATTTGACCATTTTGGCATGAAAATTAAACTGTTGTAATTAATTCAAAATCTTTTGACAATATATAATGTTATATGGTCTAATTGACTATGAGGATTCATCACACCAGTAAGCTATCATAAGCCTTGACTGAGGCAATGCATAAAGATCAACCTATGCCTAGACTACAAGCATAATACCAAGCCTTCTAGATCAAATTGAAAAAAGTTTATTAATAGAGATATGAACATGTGTAAATTGCAATGTCCCTTTTTCAGTCCATTTCGATATTCTTGGAACATTCCAAGATTCTTAGAGAGCACTAGTTTTATCAAAACAATTTTCTAACAATGGCAAAGTATTCCAAGAGTCAAGATGAATACAATGGCTTTTTTTTGGTGCAAATCCAACTTTCAAAGATCATTCCACACTACTTGGAGATTTCCAACATTCTTGGAGGCTCAAACTTTTCCAAAGACCTTGGAATATGTACATAAAAGTAATTAAATAAATAATTTAAGTTGTCCTAAGGTGATTTTATATCATAAAGAAAAATTATGATTATTTATTTATTTATTTAAAAGAAGGGTGGCCTACATCATAAAGTGTTTTTAATAGAGGGCCAAAACAAATGTTAGCACTAGGCATGGGGTACAAATGACTTAAAAGGTTATTATTTAAAATGACATTGAAATGGAGAATTAAAACTGATATTTAATTTAAACTTCTCGAAAAGTCACTTTATTTTTTATTGAGGGGAAAAGTGACTTTTTAAAAGGGAAATTATTGTTGATGTTCAGCCGCGGGCCTCTACTTCCAGCCGCGATATTACAAGGCAATAAATTAAATATAGCCTAATGGCTATTTATTTATTGGAGGCATCTTTTAGTGAAGAGGCGCTTCACTTAATATTAAATTATATTTATTTTTTGTGGCCGACTTCATGTTGGGATTCGCCACCTTTGTATGAGACATAACCCTTCATGTGTGGCCGACTATTCATCTTGAAGTGATGCGTTTTATGGAGACCTTCTCTTTGATGTGTATATATTAGAGTTGTTGTTTATCATTTGAGATATATTCATTGTTCGATTTCAAGAGAAGTGCGAGTTTATCAAGGAGTTTGATATTGTGTTCTTATAGCAGATCGAAGTCTTCAAGAAGGTCGATATTATCATCAGCAAGGAGTTAGATATTATCTTGTGTTTGCATCAAGTGTGGTGCTGATATTCTGACTTGTATTTGGCCTCATTGTAAAAGCGAATTGGCTTCATTATTCAATATATAAGAGATATATTGTTGTTGGGTTTTTCTCCCTCAAGTTGGAGGGTTTTCCCAGGGTATATGCTGTGTCAAATTGTTCTAAATCTGCTTATTTAATTTCTGATCCTAAAACTAACATGGTATCAGAGCGGGTTTAAGCAAGATCGTGATCAGATTTCTATAAGCAGCATGTTCTTCCTCTCTTGTTCTCATCTTAGTGTGTCTATCTTATCTTTGAAAATGGTGAACGGTCTAAAGGTTGAAGATAGACTTGAAGGTGCCTCTAACTTCACCTCTTGGAAGTTTAGAGTTTTGATTGCATTGGAAGAAAATGAGATTATTGAGTTTGTGGAGAGCGAAGTCCCCGAGCCTTCCGATGAGAATGAGAAGACATAATGGAAGAAGAATGGCACAAAGGCCAAGAAGATATTGATTGATTCTGTGAAGGATCACCTTGTGCCTATTATCTCCAAGTTGAAGACAGCGAGAGAGATGTTCAAGACCTTGGAGGGATTGTATGAGATCAATAATACAAGCAGAGCTCTTGCATTGAGGCAACAGCTTCATCACATCAAGATGGCGAAAAGAGATTCAATCATCTCCTTCTTCATGAAGATCACCGAGTTGATAGATCAGCCTTGTGCCATTGATAATATGGTTGATGATAAAGATTTAGTCATGTTGGCACTTAACGGTCTTCCTCAATCTTGGGAGCCATTTATCCAAGGTATTAGTGGAAGATCAAAGCTACCAAAGTTTGATCGTCTTAGGGAAAAATGTATTCAAGAGGAATCAAGATTGGCAGCAAGAGGTAATGGACGGAGTTCTAACAATGAAGACAATCATGTACTTGCTGCTCAAACATCAAAGTGGAAAGGAAGAGAAGGAAGGAAAGGCAATTTCAAGAGGAACAGAGACAGAAGATCGGATGGTGCTCCTGAATCTAAGAAGAAGAAGGATCTCTCCCACATAAAGTGCTTCAGATGTAACAAGTTTGGTCACTATACGAGAGATTGTGCAACAAGACCAAAACAGCATGCTACTACAGCGGATGTTGATGAGGTCTCCCCTCAGAAGGATTCAAGAGACAATTCAAGTGGATTTCTATTTATCTCAGCCCTATCAAGCAATGTTCCAACCAATAGCAACACATGGTTGATTGATAGTGGCGCCTCTCGTCACATTACTGGATTTAGAGAACATCTTTCAGATTTGGTGGAGAGAGATACCAACATTCAAGTCATAATTGGAGATGATGCATGCTATTCAGTGAAAGGTGTTGGAGCCTCCTCTCTTCACCTAGATTCCAGCATCTCTCTTCATTTGACTGATGTGTTGTTCGTACCAGGTATCAAGAGGAACCTTGTATCAATCCCAGCCTTGGAGGACAAAGGATATCAAGTTGCATTTTCTGAGGGAAAAGTTCTTGCTTGGCCGAAGAACTCTAGCATCAAGACAGCCCGAGTAATTGGTGTTCGGCAAGAGAGTCTTTATAGACTTTCCATTCGTCCAATGCAAGCATTGTTGCATGATTCTACCAATTCAAGTGAGCTTTGGCATAGAAGACTTGCGAACCTCCATTTCAGAGCTCTTCCATCCAGGCAGAAGATGGTCATTGGACTTCCAAGACTCAATCAGGAGCATGAAGGTACTTGTCGAGTATGCGCATTGGGTAAGAGTACTAAAGGTCCTTTTCATAGTAGTGAAAGTAGATCTAAATGTATTCTAGATCTTGTTCATTCTGATTTGTGTGGTCCAATGTTTGTTGCTTCTTTGAGTGGTTTTTGGTATTATGTAATTTTCATTGATGACTACTCTAGAAAGACTTGGATTTATTTCTTAAAATCTAAAGAATCTGAAGAGGTACTTGAGAAATTCAAAGAATTTAAGGCTCAAGTAGAGAACTTGTTTGGGAAGAGGATCAAAGTTCTGAGATTTGACAACGAAGGAGAATACATCTCTGGAGGCTTCCGTAACTTTTGTATCGAGGCAAGGATTAAGAGGGAGTTTTGTGTCCCTTACAATCCACAGCAGAACGGTGTTGCAGAAAGGAAGAATAGATCCATTGTTGAAGCAGCTAAAGCCATGATCCATGATCAAGACTTGCAAACCTTCCTTTGGGTAGAAGCATCTAGAACTGCAATGTATGTTCAGAATCGGTGCCCTCATCGTATTTTAGAGAATATGACTCCTGAAGAAGCATTCACAGGTGCGAAGCCTGAGATTAGTCATCTGAGAATCTTTGGTTGTCCTATTTACATTCATGTGCCTAAAGATAAGAGGACCAAGTTAGAACCATCTGGCAAGAAAGGAATATGAGTGGGTTATAGTGAATCTTCAAAAGCATACAGGATTTACATTCCAGGTCAGAAACTAATAGAGATCAGCAGGTATGTCACTTTTGAAGAAGAGTTGCATTCAAAAGATCTAAAGGTTCATACATGGAGATAGATAATGAAGACCAGGAGACTCCTCAGGATATGGATGTTGACCATACTCCTAAGATTCAGAGGGAGTCGACTGAACCAGAAGAGGATGGTAATCCAGTTGAGCCTTTGGAACCAACTGATAGGCAAAAAGATATTGTCATAGGTCGAAAGAGACCTCTATGGGCTAGGCAAACAATGCAGGAAGCAGAAAAGTTTGCAGCTCCTAGAGGAACATTCAGAGAAAGCAAAAGACCACAGAAGTTTCCAAGCTATGTTGCATTAATGAGTCATATCATTGAATCTGAGCCTTCCAGTGTTGAGGAAGCTTCAAGTCAGCAAGTATGGAGAGATGCTATGGTTGAAAAATATCAATCTATCATCAAGAATGACGTTTGGGATATTGTACAAAGACCAGAAGGGAAATCTGTTGTATCTTCTAAATGGCTTTTCAAGATCAAGCATGCGGCTAATGGAAGCATTGAGAAGTACAAAGCTAGATTTGTGGCTAGAGGATTCTCTCAGAAAAAGGGAATAGATTATGAAGAAACATTTGCTCCGGTTGCTCGTTATACATCCATCCGGACTATCATTGCTACTGCAACAGCTAAAGGATAGAAGTTACACCAAATGGACGCGAAGATAGCTTTCCTTAATGGCATGATTGAAGAAGAGGTATAAATTGAGCAACCTAATGGCTTTGAGATTCATGGGAAGGAGTCTCATGTTTGTAAATTGAAGAAGGCTTTGTATGGCCTTAAGCAGGCTCCTCGTGCTTGGTATGAGAGGATTGATCGATACCTGATGAGCTTGGGCTTCTCCAAGAATAATGTTGATTCAAATCTTTACTTCAAGGTAGTTGATGGTGAGGCATTAATCTTGGTTCTTTAAGTTGATGATCTATTTCTTACAGGAGCAGAATATCTCATTATCAAATGCAAGGAGTTAGCTTCTAAATTCAAGATGAAGGATCTTGGATACATGCATTACTTCCTAGGATTAGAAGTATGGCAGAGGCCTAATGAGATCATTTTGAGTCAAGGGAAGTATACTATAGACATCTTTAAGAGATTTGGTATGATGGATTGCAAATCCATGTCTACATCGATGGAAACCAATTTGAAGAAGTTGAGTGAGTCTGCAGCTAGTTCAAATCTGGTGGATCCCACTATGTACAGGCAGTTGATTGGATCGTTGATGTATCTAGTAATACTAGACCAGATATTTGCTATGCAGTGAGTGCGCTTAGTCAGTTCATGTGTGAACCAAGGCAAATACATCTAGTTGCAGCTAAGCATATCTTGAGATACTTGTGTGGCACAGTTGGATATGGCTTGAGATATACTTCCAGTGTCGATCTACAGTTGCAAGGATATTCTGATTCTGATTGGGGAGGGAGTGTAGCTGATCGGAAGAGCACCTCTGGATGTTGCTTTAGTTTGGGGTCTGCGATGACTTCTTGGTGCAGCAGGAAGCAGTCTTCAGTGGCACTAAGCACTGCAGAGGCAGAATATATTGTAGCATGTGTAGCAGCTCAAGAAGCAGTGTGGCTTCGGAAGCTCCTTGCAGGATTGTTTGGACAATCATTGGAGCCGACTATTATTCATTGTGATAATCAAAGCTATGTGAAGTTTTTTGTCAATCCAGTGTTTCATGACAAAACAAAACATGTTGAGATCAAATACCACTATATCAGAGATATGGTATTGAGGAAAGCTATCCAATTGAGATACATTTGCACTGATGAGCAGACGACTGATATTCTCACCAAGCCTCTCTCCAAAGTAAAGTTTGTGCACTTTCGAGACAAGCTTGGAGTTGTGGAGAATGAAGCCCTAGCTGAGAGGGAGACTCAACATCAGTGATCATCTGTGATTTGCTTTAATACATCTTTCTCTATGAGAGGAAATTTGAGGTGTAAGCCCTTGTTAATGCATCTTTCTCTCAGAGAGAAATTTGAGGTGAAAGCCCTTGTTTCCACCCTCGGAGTAGCCATGGTGGATGTCATGTTGAGTGACTCCATGACAACATCACGTTGAGAGACTCCATGATGATTTCCTTGTACTTGTGTTTATCCACCCTTTAGGAGTAGCCATGGTGGACGTCATGTTGAGAAGACGACATCACGTTGAGTGACTCCGTGATGGGCACTTGTGCACATGTTCTTGTCCATACATGGGAGTAGCCATGATGAACGATATCACGTTAAGTGACTTCGTGATGAGCTCTTTCCACATATGGGTGTAGCCATTGTGGGTGTCATGTTGAGAGACTCCATGACATTGGATATCTGGAAGTATTCCTCCCTAACTGAGAGGGAGTGTTGATGTTTAGCCACGGGCCTCTACTTCCAGCCGCAATTTTACAAGGCAATAAATTAAATATAGCCTAACGGCTATTTATTTATTGGAGGCATCTTTTAGTGAAGAGGCGTTTCACTTAATATTAAATTATATTTATTTTATGTGGCCGACTTCATGTTGGATTCGCCACCTTTGTATGAGACATAACCCTTCATGTGTGGCCGACTATTCATCTTGAAGGGACACATTTTATGGAGACCTTCTCTTTGATGTGTATACATTAGAGTTGCTGTTTATCATTTGAGATATATTCATTGTTCGATTTCAAGAGAAGTGTGAGTTTATCAAGGAGTTTGATATTGTGTTCTTATAGCAGATCGAAGTCTTCAAGAAGGTCGATATTATCATCAACAAGGAGTTAGATATTATCTTGTGTTTGCATCAAGTGTGGTGCTGATATTCGGCCTTGTATTTGGCCTCATTGTAAAAGCGAATTGGCTTCATTATTCAACATATAAGAGAAAAATTGTTGCTGGGTTTTTCTCACTCAAGTTGGAGGGTTTTCCCAAGGTATATGCTGTGTCAAATTGTTCTAAATCTGCTTATTTAATTTCTTATCCTAAAACTAACAATTATTTGGTTGCCCTAAAAGTGCCTATTAAAGAAGGAGTTGTGTAGAGAAGAAGGGTTGGACTGAATATTGCCTTATCTCTTTACTCTGAGTGAGAACATGAGTTCTTATCATATTTCTTGAGGATGGAAACCCTCTTGGAATACCAATTTCGAAGACGAAAACCCTCCTAACTGGAAAGAGTGATTTCATCCATAAGTCACTCGTGTGCTGGAAATATTGGGTTTTGGAGACGAAAACTCTCAACATCCATTGGAGCAATTTCATACAGAGATTTGCCTTGGTGCTGAAAGTGAAGACATTCCAGTTTGTGCTGCAAGTTTAAGTTATTTTTCTAGTTGTGTTTCAATGGAGTTTTTTTTGTGTTTTGACATGTTTTTTGGCATGCAAGAATTTATGATGCAGATTTAAGAAGTTTGTGGGCTTGTGAAGTGATTGAAAGAGGTTTCTTCTTGAAACCAAGCAAAAATATGGTGAGCTTTGGTGATTTCTAAGAGTTTTATGATACTTGTACCTGCAGTACCAGCAACATTAAGTTCAGTTTTTAGACTTGCAAATCAATTGATTTCTCATTTTGTTTTGTGTCCATTGTGTTCATGGTGCTTGGGGATCAGTTTTGGTCCTGTTTTGAAATGACTTTGATGTGGTTTACCAACTCATATGCATCGGTGGTGTGTTGGGCATGTTGATTATGAATTTTTGAGTATTTACCTTGCTATTCTAACATGTTTACCAGTGATTTTCAATGTTACAGCAGTCACAGAGATTAGTAATATCAGTTTGGTTGCGTTGGTATGCATCCAATTAGTAGTGTTTGCAGCTGTGTGGGTGGTGTTTAAACATAGTTCCACGGGGACGCGTCCCCCTCGAAAAAGTGGCCGTCTCGGAGACGGGGACGTTTCCGAGACGCGGAGACGTCAGGGAAACGTCCCCCCGCCGTCCCCCCGTCCCTCCGCCGTCCCCTGGGCGTTTCCTTCACAGGGAGTCTTCTTCGCGTCTCGAAGTCTCCTCGGAGTCTTATCTACATCTCCAAGTTTCCCGTGTCCCCTGCGTCCCCTTATTAAAATAATATTTTTTTAAAAAAAATTCAAAAAACAAAGCTTTAGCCTTTAAGTTTTCATTTATCATAAGACATGAAATATTTTAAAATTTTAATATTATATTACTATAATTAAAATTTAAAATATAATATATTATTAATTATTATATGATTAAATTTTACTATTTTTATGACTTACTCTAAAGTAAGTCTTAGACTTGAAGACTAAATGAAATTTTTTTTTTCCACGGAGCTGCAAGCATTTTTCATTTTTCAATTTTCATGCCCTCTGCGACTGTGGCGACTGGCATGAGAATGAGAATCGAAGCCAGAACTCCTTAGTTGTTATTCAAGTGATTCAACTTCAAGTCTTCAAGTCTTCAAGCAAATTTTATTGAACCAGGTAGGTTTTCGTTTTTATTTTTTAAATATTTTATTGTTTTTGAATGTTTCATTGTGTCATGATGCCGCCAGAGTCCCAGACCCGACACACGGGAAGGGCATTTGAAATAACGGATGCCTCAAAGAGGTGTCCGCGCATGGACTGCGACCAATCCATGCACGGACACCTCTTTGAGGCATCCGTTCCACAGTTTCGTGGAACTGTGGAACGGATGCCTCAAAGAGGTGTCCGCGCATGGACTGCGACCAGTCCATGAGCGGACACCTCTTTGAGGCATTCGTTCCACAAAACTCAAAAGTAAAAACTAAAAATTAAAAAATTAAAAAATTTAAATTTTTTTCAAATTTTTTTATGAATTTCAATTTTTAATTTCATTATGCCTCTTGGGCTCTGCAAAATGTGGAAGCACAGGCAAGGCATGTGAACTATTTGACTGAAATCAGTCAAACAGTTCACATGCCTTGCCTGTGCTTCCACATTTTCAGTTTTCTGTCAAACAGTTCACATGCCTTGCCTGTGCTTCCACATTTTGCATAGCCCAAGAGGCATAATAAAATTAAATTCATAAAAAAAATTGAACAATCAAACAGTTCAAACTTCACATGCCTTGCCTGTGCTTCCACATTTTCATTTTGATTTCAGACTTCAGTCAAACAGTTCAATTTTGTGACTGTCAAACAATTCACATGCCTTCCCTGTGCTTCCACATTTTCATGCATTCAGCTGCCAGCATTCTGTCAAACAGTTCACATGCCTTGCCTGTGCTTCCACATTTTGATTTTGCTGCTTGCATATCTTGCAATATTGCAATTCATGAGACCACATTTCTTTCTAAGTTTTAGACTTTTAGTTTATACTTTATAGGTCTGATTTTTTTAAAAAAATTGTTTACATCGTAGGTCTGATTATTTTTTATTTTTTAACATTGTTTTTGCAACATCATCATCATAATGAGTTCACACAACAGAAGTGATGATGAACCAGACATTCAAAGTGCAAATGATTCATCAGATGATCCTGACTTTCAAATAGGAGGGGAGGCTGAGGGTGAAGTTGAACCACAAGTACAACATGGCTCAGCCTCAAATACTCAAACTACCACAAGTTCCATTGGTAGTAAAGATAATAGCTGCCCTTCAGAACTCCTTCAAGAATGGGCCAAGGGCCCCTTTGATCCAAAAAAACCTTTAAAACAATTTGCATCCAAGATAGCAGCAAAGCCTGGGGCAACTGGGGGCACTAGATTATGGAAGTGTCACATGTGTGAGCTTACATGGTTTGGCAGCATTACAAGAACTAATGCACATTTTCTTCTTGTTTGAGGCAAAGGTGTAGATGTATGCAAAGCTGTGGCAAATAATTTGAAGTACAGGGCTGAAATTTTAAAATTATGGGGTTGTAATGAGGATGAAGTGCCTACATCTGCTACATTGCAACATAAGAGTATGGGTGATCAGATTTCAGCAATGTCTACTTCTACTTTGCAGAGTCAAAGGCCACCAAATCCGTTCAGTTCAAGTGCAGCAGAGCCTAGGGGGAAACATAAGATGGCATCTTCACAACCTATAGCAAGTTTATTCAATGTGCAGGCAAAGGATGAGGCAGATGATGCTTTGGAAAATTCTTCTTTGCTAATGGCATTCCATTCCACGTGGCTCTCTCTCCTTATTATAAGGAAGCTGTGTCAAAAATAATAAGGGTAGGACAATCATATGTGCCACCAGGGGAGAATAAATTGAGGACAACAATCTTGGATCAAAACTATTCCAAGATTAATATTTTGATGGAGAAGATGAAGAGAACCTGGGTCACAAGTGGATGCAGCATAGTCATGGATGGGTGGACGGACATTAGGCATCATCCACTCATCAATATCATCGTCACATCTGTAGCAGGCCCTTATTTCCTTAGGGCTATTGATTGTTCATGGCATAGCAAGGATGCCCATTATCAGTTTCAGATCCTCAAGGATGTTGTAGAGGAGGTTGGGCCACAAAATGTGGTGCAAGTAGTGACAGATGCGGCCCATGTGTGCAGAGTTGCAGGGAGGTTGATTGAGGCAGCCTATAGACATATTTTATGGACTCCTTGTTGTGTGCATGCTATGAATAATGCACTTAAGGACATGGGTAAAATCAGCTGGATCAAATCTATTGTCAGTGATGCTAGAGATG
This sequence comes from Sequoia sempervirens, assembly GCA_007258455.2. NCBI lineage: Eukaryota > Viridiplantae > Streptophyta > Pinopsida > Cupressales > Cupressaceae > Sequoia > Sequoia sempervirens. The sequence continues at coordinate 772,185,123 of VDFB02000003.1, forward strand.
TGCAGATGTTTATCTGCAACCATCATCATTCACATGCACTTTTCAGGTCCTTCTCCAAGAAGGAATTCCTGAAGCCTGTAGAGACTCGGTATGCATCATACTTTATTCTCTTGGAGAGGATGCTTGAGTTGCAAGAGCCATTGCAACTAATGGTAATGACAGCAGAATGGAACAGATGGCCTGAGTCGAAGACACAGCAGGGATTGAGGGTTAAGGAGGTGGTGAAGAATGATGTTTTTTGGGCTGATGCCAAATATATTGTCTCCATCATTGAGCCAGTCTTCAAAGTTATTAGATTTGGGGATTCTAATGCACCTTCCCTTGGAGAGGTATACGAGTGCATTGATTCCATGCTTGATCAAATGAAGGCTAAAGTGCGAGAGAAGGACCCCACAATGCAATTCTACACCGAGCATATTTATCCAATCATTCAGCATAGATGGGAGAAACTCAACACTCCCTTACACATGGCTGCCTACGCATTGAACCCAAAGTGGTATGTGCCACGTCCCGGTAGAGTGACACCTATGGAGGATGTTGAGGTGAAGGAAGGGTTCATGAAGGCCATTGACAAAATGTATGATCCTATAGAGGCCAGCTTGCTTCGTACTGAGTGGACAAAATTTGCTACTCTTTGGGGATATTCAGAGGCAGCCAAAGTAGATTTGGAGACTATGTCACAGGAGGACCCCAAGTTGTGGTGGACTATGCATGGGCCTAGATCTTTGATTACTACTCTAGCCATTCGTTTGCTGTCCCAGGTTTCTAGTTCTTCTGCTTCTGAGAGGAACTGGTCCACTTATAACTTCATCCACTCTGTTAAGAGGAACAGGCTCACTTCTAGGAGGGCAGAGAAGCTTGTGGCTGTCCATAGTGCCTTACGTCTCATTGATCGCAGCACAACTACATACAAGGAGAGTCCAGCAGCCAGATGGGATGTAGAGCCAGAAGAGCCAGCACAGATAGATGAGGATGCTACACAGACAGGGCTGGTTGGTATTGGTTTAGATGAGCTTGAGCATTTGGGGTCCTCGTCCGATGGTTCCGATGATGAGGAGATTGGCATGGAGCTTGGAGTTGGAGATGATTAGATCATTAGAGGCATCATGCCATTAGCTATTTAGTATTTACTATTTAGTAATTTTAGTCTATTTTGTTTTTGAAGTTTGAAGTTTGAACACTGTTGTGTTGATAACTTGATACTTGATTGTAATTATGAATCATGACTATGAAATTTTGAAATTCAAATTATGAAACAACTAGTTCTCATTCCAATCACAATGTCTATTAAGTTACAACTTACAAGTTACAAGTATATTTTCATTTTAATTTTCATTGTTTCAATGTTCACTAGTTCAATGAAATCATTGCAATGTGTTTAAACTCTAAAATTTACTTATTCCTTAGGCTTTTACAGTTATACATCTTTTTATAACTAATTTTTCAAGTACTATATGTATTTCAGCGCACCGCCCCCCCGCCGCCGTCCCCTTGCTGTCCCCAAACTTAGGCCCCACGCCCCCGCGACCCGTCCCCTGCCGTCCCCCCGTCCCCGTCCCCAAAACTCGGTGGAACTATGTGTTTAAGTGAGTTATCAGCAGTGTATCAGTTTGAATTGACAATGTATCAGCAATATCAAAGTGTTATCAGACTTACATCAGCACCTTACATCATCCTTATGAGGCATTTTTCAGTTGGGTACATGATTATATTGAATTATCAATAATATTTGGCCTAATTTACGCTACTGCAGCAGACTGACTTTATAATCAGAATTTTATATCAAATTTGTATCAGCAGTATATCTCACATCATGTTATTTTGTAATGCATTTCCTAAACTATTTATAAACCCCGGATAGTAGTACAGCCGAAGGGTCATCATTTGCATGCATATCATATTGTAGTATTGAATGGTTTACTACCAATCATTATAGCATATCATTCAGCCCGTTTTGGCATTGAACAAGCTAGTATTATTGACCATTTTGGTCTAAGTCAAGCTTAGACATTCAGCCAATGACTTGCATTGCATTCATGCGGTCCGCCAAAGAGGTGTTGATAAGGCTAGCTCTACCATCTGCGTGTCATTTTACACAGTCCGCCGAAGAGGTGTTTATTAGGCCAGATCAGCTGCCTATGTATTTTGGTCGGCTTACCATCATTATTTTGGTCGGCTTGCCGCCATTCATTTTGTTGCATGCATCATAGATAGTGTGTGGTTGAAACACCATATGTTCTCCCCTTGCCCACTTCAGGATCTAGGTGATCAGAAAGTGAGGAAGCATTGCATATGCATTTCTATATTGCAAAAAATAGAATAAAGTAGGGTGAGTTGTTACATAAATACAATACACAAGGCATGGACTTTTTATTCACAACTTCTAAACACTAAAAATTGCAATTTGTCATTGTATCACAATTTATGTGACAAACCCTCAATTTATAGGACTTCTACACCTCTTAAAGTTATATCAAATTTTCTGCTAAGATAAAGAGGAAAAAAATTACTGTTGTTGAAGACCAGTGATACATCCTCTAGTATAAGATGTCTCGTCTAAGGTGTTATCATAGTAACGGATCTCAGATACATTAACCTAATCTATAGAAGACAATCTATTTCTCATGTTATATTAGAAATGCTTTACTATACATGCCACATGCATCATGATCAATTCAAATGGTTGTCATCAAGTGATAATGCTTAGGTGTTTTATGCAATGGTACATCTTGACATATATGTGATGAGATAATGGGGAGTCAATTAACATAATCAAGATTGTGTTGAAGCCTTGATAACATTAAAAATCCCACAAATACACTATGCCACTATAGCAGAGCCTATGGGCAAGTGCCGAGTAAATTCCACAAAATAGATACCTCTCAGTCATGAATCTTAGCCAGAAGCTGATACCCTATTCTAGGAAGTATGAACATGCACTGTCATCAAGTGACTAGATATTGGCCTAATTGCTATATGGTAATGGTTCTCTTGCACATTTATAAGGAAGGATGTTTATTTAAGGATTCCCTTCTGGAACCCTCTTCCATTGCATTTGATTTTTGGCATTTACCACCATACCATTAGGACCTTGATGTGGACGCTATCACAATCTACTTGGGTACTTATTTTAAATCCCTTGAAAGGAATTATCATAATCATTTCATTATTCATCAAGTAAAGCTATGTAAAGTTGCTTGGTTATGAATTTTAATCCTTAAATTTTTTGGGTTGGGTTCTATAATTTTGGACGATTGACAAAAAAAACACAGGCAACCATGTATCACCTACCCTATTTATGTATTCTCTTTTGCATTTTTCATAGTTGGACTTGCCCTCCTATTCCTTATTTTTCATTGTATTGTGGCAGTCCCATGAACCAATTTTGTCCTTTTGTAGACATTAATATTATTATCTATATATAATATATATAGATAATAATATTAGTGTCTATGAAAGGACAAAATTGGTTATATAATATATATAGATAATAATATTTGTGTCTACGAAAGGACAAAATTGGTTTTATATATAGATAATAATGTTAATGTCTACGAAAGGACAAAATTAGTCCATGGGACTGCCAAAGTACAATGAAAAATAACAAATAGGAGGGCAAGTTCAACTATAACAAACCCAAAAGAGAAGAAAAATAAGGTTTACTAAAGATGAAGTATATGAAAACAAATCATATCCTTCAATGCCTCACAAATCTCATCATATCTATAAGCTTATCATGCAATTGTTTCCTACACACATAACTCCTCCCCTATCATATATATCTCAACCTTGCTAAATTAGCAATTTTTATTGTAATTATAGATAAGATAAAAATAATGATATTAATGTCTATGAAAGATCAAAATTGATTCATGGCATTGTCAAAGTACAATGAAAAATAAGGAATAGTGGGGCAGGCCCAACTCTAACAAACCGAAAAAGAATAAAAATAAAGGGTGTAAACTAAAGGCTAAGTATATGAAAACAAATGATATCATTTGATACCTCACAAATCTCATCGTATATATAAGCCTATGTTGCTTCCTACACACGTACCCCTTCGAGATATACACACACCTTGCTAAATTACAAATTTTTATTGCAATTATAGATAAGATGAAATAATGATATGAATGTCTACGAAAAGTCAAGATTGGCTTATAGAACTGCTAAAGTACAATGGAAAATAAGGAATAAGAGAGCAAGTCCAACTTTAACAAATCCAAAAGAGAAGAGAAAAAAAAGGTGTGCACTAAAGGTGAAGTATATGAAAACAAATCGTATCCTTTAATGCCTCATAAATCTCATCATATTGATGAGCCTATCATGCAGTTGTTTCCTACTCAATTATGAAGAAAATATTTGCCTACCTTAGTCAATCAGCAACCTTTGGTACTAATATAAAGAAACAAATTTGGGGTAGATCTAAAATTTAATTCTTAAAAATAAAAATCTTTAGTATAATTATAAAAACACAAATTTATAAGTAAACCTAAAATTTATAAAAACATGATTCTCTAGTTGGTATGAGTTTTCCACAGTCCATGACGTTGTAGAGCAAGTTTCTGGATTTCACTGTGTATGCTTTTTGATCAACATTTCAGATCACACCCAGTGATCCATCTTATTTCCCCTTCTTCTTGATCTATATTTTTTAACCTCTTTTTCTCAATGTTGAATTATTTTATTAATTTCTTATTTACTGAGTGTGATCTGAAACATCTATCAAAAAGCATACACAGTGAAATCCAGAAACTTGCTCTACAACATGATTCTCTATCAATATGCTTTGTCAAATCAGTAATCTTTAATGCAATTATAAAGAGACACATTTGTGGGTGAGCTTAAAATTTAACAATAGACCTAAAATTCATAAAAGCTGCGAATTATTACTCTCTATTTATGACTTGCCAAATCAGTAATCTTTAATAGAAAGACTAATTTGTGGGAAAACCTAAAATTCGTATAAGATTCATTAGTGCTAACGACGATAATTGCTAGGGTAATTGGATTCCAGGGACTTCATATCTATAATCTTTCAAACTTTTTTATATTTAGCATTGCCAACTAGTTTTCTTAAATGATAAAGATCATATGTTAACACAAATGTTTAAGCTATCAACAAGAAGAATTGAAGGCGAAGATAAGGTCGCTCTTTCAAAACGAAATTTGAGTTACCAATTTAAATTGTTGACGATCAACGGCAAGGTAATAGTGCCTGTGTGCTTCGCCATCACGTTGAGCCTCCATAACTGTGAAATTCTATAGTTACAGCTGACAAAATTATATTAGTAGGTAAACAGTTGCCCGTCGCGCAATTTCTACTTCACCCGAAACTAATAATTAATTAATTAAGCAACTCATTTATCTCCTAATCCTAATAAGTGAGCGTTTATTTTCTTGATTTTTTATCTTATTAGATAATGTGTAACTTAAACTATTTCTTATTTATTTTGTGTCTATTTTGAGGTAATGTTCTAATACATATCCTAGCAACAACTTTTAAATCAGTATTGTTGGTTGTGGGAGAATCATGATATGATTCTCTAATTTGACATGGAACTTTTTATCTATTAATAGTGGATGTAAGATGGTTTGAAGAGGTATGATACTCGTAAAGAGGGTTAGAGTTGGTACTATCTCCCAACTTGATCCATGCACATACATTTAGTGTAATAGTTCTTTTGTACCTTCAAGATTTGTAAAGAGGCTATAGATTGAACTTGTAGAGATGTTATGAGTTAGTAAAAGGTTAGTATCTACATCTCCAACCTCAAGATTTATAGAGAGGTTATAGCTTGATCCTATAGAGAAGTTATGGGTTGGTAAAATGTCTATAGTAATTACATTTTGAATTTCAAGACCTATAGAGAGGTTATAAATTAAACTTGCATTTTGGATACCTAGCATGCTCCTTTCGCAAAGAGCGAGTTGTCTACCAAGAAGACAGTGTTATGGAGCCATTGCTTGGGCCATATAGGCAAGAAAGGCCTATATGCCTTGAAAAATAAAAATATTGTAAGGTTTACAAATTGTTCTTGTTGAATTTAACATTTGCAATTTTTGCATATATGGAAAATATAACCATGTTCAATTTTATTTTAGTTCTCATAAATCTTATGGTTTATTGGATCTAATTCATTCTAATGTTTGATCACATCAATGCTCCTTCATTGTCTAATCATTCTAATATGTGTCATTTATTAATGATTATTTTGTAAGGACATGAGTATATTTTCTCAACAATAAATCTAAGGTCTTCAATTAGTTTAGGGAGTTTAATCTTTGAAAACTAGATTGGTAAAAAGAGTAAGGTGTTGAGGACTAATAGCAATGGTGAGTATTTTTCTATAGATTTTGTAAGTCAAATGATATCGAGATACTTAAGAGAACTACATGCACCCCTCAATAGAATGGAGTTGTAGAGCAAATGAATAAGAAATGTATAAAGAGGGCTAGGAGCATGATTAGTAGGGTTGGATTAGAATAAAAATTTTGAGTAGAAGCAATTACTACCACATGTTACATAATCAATAGGACTCCTATATCACCTTTTATGAAGAAAACCCTTATTGAGGATTAGATGGGAAAAATCTCTTGCTTCAATTCATGTATTTGGTTATGAGGCATATGATCACATGCTTAAAGAGAAGTAGTCAAAGTTGGATAATAAAATAATGAAGTGTATCTTCATCGGTTATGGTTCTAGTGTGAAGAGATACAAGCTTTGGGATGAACTATGGTTAAAAGAATTATGTGTAATCAAAATGGGATATTTAAAGAGAACAAATATTTTCCTACAATTCTGTGGCGAATGGATGATGAAAATTTAGTTGTGTAGCTACAACCTAAGACCAAGAAGGGTACACTAGATGTTGAGCCAAAATTTTAGGTTAAAAAAGATGAGGAGGATAGAGATCTTTAATTTCAAAAGAGGAAGAACTTCTTCACCTTAGTCTTCAAGAAGGTCCAGTCAACAAATGCGGTAGTTAAAAAGTTATAACCCACTTGATTTTAGATATATTTTTGTTTTATTATCTAACATTGATAAGCCTGGAATAGTTAAAGAGGTAATGGAAATGAATGGTTGTGAGTCCTAAAAATTAGCCATGGATGAAGAAATATAGTGCATTAAAGAAGAAAAAAACACATGTTTGGTTCAATTGCCTAAAAGATGGAAGCCATTCGGCTGCAAATAGGTGTCCCAAAGAAGTTGTTCTTGAATGGTAACATTAAGAAGTACAAAGCATAGTTGACTACCAATAGTTATTCTTAGGTTGAGTGAATGAATTTTGATAAAAATTATCCCTTATTTCAAATTTGACATCCATTAAAATTTTATATTGGCTCTTGTTGCTACTTTTGATCTTGAGATTGGATATATGTATGTGAAGATAAATTTCTTACATGGCTATTTGGAGGAGAATATCTACATGTCACAACCAAAGCATTACATTGAAAGGTTTAAAAAATTGGCATTTTGATTGAACAAATCACTCTATTAGTCTCCTAGAATGTGTTATAACAAGTTTACACTAAAAATTTTAATGAAAAATTGGTATGCTAGTTGAAGAAATCTCTCTATGGTTTAAATAGTCTCCTATACTATGGCATAACAAGTTTGATTCATATGTTTTGGACTTGGATTTTATCAAGTCTAAGTTAGATCATTGTGTCTACTATAAACAAATCAATGATCATTTGATCATTGTTACTTAAAATGTTGATGATATGGTAGTATTTGTAATGATTAGGAAACTAAAATTTTAGCTTTCTTTGTAGTGTTAAGTGAGAATTAGAGGCTACTAGATGCATCCTTGGGGTTGAAATTAAATGGGATGTCTAACAGAATATCTTGGGTTCAACAAACAAAGTATGTTGAGTCTATTTTCTACCATTTCAACATAGTCAACAACAAATTAGTTAATATTCCTATTTATATGGGAACAATACTTTTATTGGTATGAGTTTTCCATAGTCCATTGAAGATAGATAATATGCTTTTGGATTTAGCTGTGTATATTTTTTTTCATCGACGTTTCGAATCACACTCAGTGATCCATCATCAGGAAGAGGAAGAATGAAAAATAGGAGTGCGGATCAGCCTAATGAGTGTTTGGGATCTAACACTCATTAGGCTGATCTACACTCCTATTTTTCATTCTTCCTCTTCCTGATGATGGATCACTGAGTGTGATTCGAAACGTCGATGGAAAAAAATAAACACAGCTAAATCCAAAAGCATATTATCTATCTACAATACTTTTAGTTGAGAAATAACTTCTTTTGACATTAATAGAGATGGAGGAGATGATTCTAGTGCCCTATGGTAGTGTAGTTGGTATATTAATTTATGTCATGGTCTGTTGGAGCAAATATTGTGCAAGTAATGGGAGTTGAAACATCCCCCTTCAATCTTCCCTTGTTTCTTTTTTTTTATTTGATGTATTTAGAGAAGAAGACAAAAATGCAGAAGATTATTTTTGTGTTATCAATGCATATATAAATATTGCAATAATATTTATCTATAATGAGCTAAAATAACAATATATGGAAATACTCACAACTAGCAATAATTGAAAGTACAATATATCATCAAAACTAAAGATACCCAAATGGTGAAATGACATTCAAAGCAAAATTAGACATACCCATTTGTTGATTTCATATTACAGCGAATAATAACAACAAACTAGCAAAACTGGTCCCATAAAACCCTAGACATCTCCTCCAAATGATGCAACAGTATCTCAATGAGTTGCCAAACCCTATGCACCCAAAATGCACATAATCTACTCCAAACCCTAGGTATCTATGCAATAACAAGCCTCACGCTTTCCTAGATAGGTGTGGCTAGCAATGGAGAGGTACAACCAGTAATAGAGAAGGAATGAACAACAAATAATCCTTCAAGTCCTCCAATCTACCAATCGTGAAACAACAATATCTATTTGATATGGAAATGTTAATGAATAATGAAGTGCACTTGTGATCCTTATATGAAATCACTAAGAAATCCTCTAGATTGTGTCTTTCAACAATGCAGAGAATGTTGCCTGTAAGGGGTTTCGTCCTCACAAACCAAGAAGAGAAGAACCAACTCCTCCAGCAAGAAGAAAGTCAAATATCTAGTCCAACATATACCAAATGAGAGCCCCACACCTTCCTTTATAGATTTTTTGTTGCTTTTTCAAAAAAGCATTTTTTGCTTTTTTGTTGCTTTCTTTAAGAAGCACTTTTTTGCTTTTTTGTTGCTTTTTTGAAAAGCACTTTTTTCTTTATTATTGACTTTTCATTTTAAAAACACTTTTTTTAATAACTTTAGGTCCCACTTAAGTTGCACAAATATTTATTTTTTTTAATATTTTTCCTTATGTCTCCCTTGACCCCTTTTTATAAAGCAACTTTATAAAATAAATAACATAAGTTGAATATTCAATTTAACTTTGATATTTTTATGTTATTTGAAATAAATGTACCAAACCATTTAACTATTAAAATATTGATATCAACTACGCACACTGACACTTCTAAAAATAGCAAGATAAACAACCAGCTTCGTCAGTGCCCGAGATTGACTTACTAAAAATAGTATGGGAGAAATCACCAAAAATACTCTACAAAAGCGCGTTACACAACTTTGAACCACACCATTCTAGAAAGACTATCACCAAAGTTCCCTAACCATAACCCTATTAGCCTACGAGAACTACTTAATAGGACAACTCTGCCAAACTATTGAATAGGTTAGGAAGGGACATTACAGTTTGCCCTTCCCAAAATTGCTTTTCCTCAAGCAATGCCAATACAACCCCACAATCATCTAATTGATCCAAACTAAAACCAAGAATGATCCTAGGGTCCCAAGACAACCTAGGAGATCTATAGCCCCATCTTCTCAAGGTATTGTCCTACAAGGTACCAATACAAGAGACCTCCTAAAAACCTTATGTAAGAAGAGCAATCAGGTAATGCATAAACTCAGCCAACTCCTCAGAGAATTTCTCTTCAAAAGAACCAAAATAAAGGGACCATAGGAGCAAACCCTGGAAAGCTAGCATCGACTTTCTCATTCTCAACAACTATTGGATTGTAAACTAATGTGATTCTAGTGTTCCAAATTAATCTTAGAAAAGATCCACCATGTTGATGTTGCACCACTCTGACCATAACTAACAATCCATCATGCCCACACTACACTTTCCTTTTCGGGAACCCAAAAATATAATCATCATAAATTTCCAAATTGAAATACCTGTAAGGGTTGAAACCTATACCATGAAACATCTCACATTTAAGCATCCCAGTAAGGTCCATAGTTGCAATCCCCATACCTAACATGATCTTGGGCAACTAGAAGAAATATTTGTTCAACCCAAAACCATACTCCTCAATATACCTCCTTAAGGTGTCATGCCAAGTCATAACTACAAATGTGAACTCACCCAATCTTCTTGCAAAAAGGAAAGCAATCTTTTGCAAGAGTTCAACAAACTCACCAACATAACACCATATGGATCTAACATGTGTCTTTTGTACTAATTTGATACAACCATGAAGAATAGAAAAAATACTTATTGTTCCAACTCCAAAGGTCACTGAATGATGAACCAAAGCATGCAGAAGTTCGCTATCCTGAACCCGCATTGAGATTAAACTATCAAATTTTACATCACAAACCTTAATAAGATGAACTACCTGAGTTACGAAGATCTGAAGTAAACAATAATGTCTATTGTTTAAAACTAAAATCAGTGGAGTAAAATCTGATTTTAGTGCTCCATATGAAGAACAACAACAACACCAATGAATTTCCCAAGTAAAAGCATATGTGAAAAATATTGTGTTGCACCAAAATAACTCAGAAGCGACTGGGAAACACCTCCAAGCAATCTCCAACTGAAATCTATTACTTCCTTGACAATGAAGAAAGTGCCAACTCCCTTGAATGAGAGCAAACCAAAAAGTGAAGTGATTGACCTACAACTCAAAAACAAGTTGAACACTAAAATTCTTATCCATTATTTGCCAAGTAACGCTCCCAAGAGTATCCATTTGTTCATCACTCCAATCCTTACTTAAAATCTCTCTCCAATCCATTTGTAGATAAGCAAATGGAATCACCAATGGCAGAAAGGAACAACATCGTTAATTCTGAAATTTTCATCCTTATACCTCCAAAGGTTTTCCCTTCCATTCCCAGTTAACTTCATCAATCCTTGTTGAGGATAACAAGCATGGGTACCCAACCAAGAATGATCTCCAACATGCCTAGAAAGGTGCACAACATAACTCCAAGTGTTGTCCAAATCAACATGCACATCATGAAAAATTGGGACTTCTTTAGTAATCCCTTGTAGCCCATCCATGAAAGCACCAAAAACTGAAATGCAAGGAGCAATTGTTGTCATCAAAACCGTCCCCAAAGAAAGATTAGTATAATATATAACATCACTCAATCTAAAGAATGGATTGTCAAACATGTACATGTCGTATTTAAATCTTTCTCTCCAAAACTACATAATTAAAAAGCTTTAAACCACATTTCCTTGTTATTTTTCTAAGATTTCTAGCAAACTCTAGAACATTGTTTGGAAACTATTCAAAATTTGAAATGTTAAATTCTCCATAAATCAATACATCCCATGAAGATACTGCATCTCTTAGTGTCATAACTCTCCCTATGCAATCTTCATTTGCCTCCTCCTTTGTACATTTCATATCTAGGGTCTCCCAGGAGGGTAACCAACCACCTCATAATGTAGGCTTTAATCAAAACCACACTCCAACTCAAGTTTTGAATCTTCTCTTGGATCCCATACCTTGCTATTTTCACCAAATGCAATGCTACAACCAGGATCAGTCCCATCATCCAACTCAAAAAGTGGATTATCATACACCGTATCAACATCCATGTCAAACAATGACTCTAAAGTTGTCCCAAATCACCTGAGCCTTTCCATCATCATTTTTAGAAGTAAACTATGGATCCAAATCATCAGTCACTAAACCTCTGCTCAAATTCATCTTCATGTGTTGATGAATAAAATTTGTTTTCAAGAAATAAATCAGCACCATCAATGTCATCTTCCATGCATGCATTGTGCTCTAAAACTAGAACATCATCACAATTAAAAGGAAATTCATTCCATGTGGGATCCTCATCATACTTTGGTGTCAACACACTTGGATCCCATGTGTTAAAATGTTGATTTCTTTGCTAAGAGAATATGTCTTCATTATGCTCCTCTTAAGAAGTTGTTTCTCTGAATAAATCACTTTCCAACTCATCAATACTAATGTCAACATAAGTATCTCTCTCCATAAGCTTGGTCTAATATTCAAACCAAAAGCCACATTTTTCACCATCACTATAATGAGATAAAGAATCATCATTGTTAGTTGTTTCAAAAACTTCATCCATTTTTCCTTCAACAAGCCCATCATCTGAAGATGTATTAATGATATCAACAGTGCCAACCTTGGTACCAATTTCAAAAACTTCATTGGATAGCTCTAAAGGAGTATTCAAGGTTGTTGTTATGTCACTTCCCTCATGTATGACCAAAGAGACATCCAATCCAGCTCTGCCTCACATTCATCTTGTTTCTCAACAATCACTACATTAGATTTTTTTGCTATAAACTCCTTTTCAATCACCTACTCCTTATCATCCAAGAAGGGTTTCAACTTATTGTCATACTGAACAGTTACCATTTCAGCTAGCTCTTGTTCAACTAATATAATTCCATGATCACCCTTCTTCCTGTTAGCCAATAGGATAGGAAAAAGTGATTGAGGCACAACATCACTTTCATTAATAATCAAAACCATAATGGTTTGTCTGGTTGTAATAACATTATCAACATGATATTTTCTAATTGTAGCAAAGAAATGGTGAAACATTTGGTGAGTCAAATCATTTGATCCCAAATCTAGCATGATGTTTCCCAATCTTATTTTTGCAAATGTTTCAAGTATGGAAACCTTCTAGAAAAATGAGCACATGTGATATCATCTATATCTTGAAAAATGTCCACTAACAATCGAATTATCTTTTTCAATGTATTATCATCATAAGGAGATTTAGGTGTTGAAATTATCATGATTTCACTCAAACATGAAGTAACCATGAGTCTTATCTCTTTATCTATGTGTTTCAACCACCTATGTTGACTTAAAGAAGTCACTGTAAGAATTAAGGCTACTTGCAACACCAGAGAGGGTGATTGTTCCACTATGATCAAATACTCTTCTACTTCTTTCAAAATGTTAAGAATAACATCCCTTGGTTGAGATAGATATCTAAGTTTACCACCCACATCCAAGAATATATTAACCAACCCTTTTTTTTTATTTTGATGCCATGCTTACAATTGAAAACCTTAAAACTGATCAAAAAAATTTGCTATTGAAAAATTGCATCATAACCCACTAGCTGGAGAGATCTTTGGCTTTGATACCACTGAAACACCCCCTTCAATCTTCCCCTATTTTTTTGTTTTGATTTGATGTGTTTAGAGAAGATGATGAAAATGTAGAAGATTTTTTGTGTGTTTTCAATACATATATAAATATTATAATAATATTGATTTGTAATTAGTTGAAATAACAATATATGGAAATACCCACAACTAGAAATAACTAAAAGTATAACATATGATCAAAACTAAAGATACCCAAATGGTGAAACAACATTACAAATCAAAATCAGTCATTACCCATTTGTTGATTTCAGATTATAGTGAATAATAATAGCAAACCAACAAAAATGGTCTCATAAAAACTTAGATGTCTCCTCTAAATGATGCAACTATATATCAATGAGTTGTCAAACCCTAGGTGCCTAAAATGCACACACAAATCTACTCCAAACCCTAGGAATCCTTGCAATAACAATCCTCATGCTTCTGTAGGCAAGTGCGATCAACAATGGAGAGCTACAACCAACAATACAGAAGGAATGAACAAAAAATAATCCTCCAATTTGCCACTCGTCAAACAACAATATCTATCTAATATGAAAATGTTAATGAAAAATGAAGTGCAACTATGATCCCTATATGAAATCACTGAGAAATCCTCCAGATTGTGTCTTCCAACAACACGGAGAATGTTGCCTACAAGGGGTTTCGTCCTCGCAAACCAAGAAGAGAAGAACTAGCTCCTCCAACAAGAAGAAAACTAAATATCCAATCTAACATATACCAAATGAGAGCCCTACACCTTCTTTTATAGCTTTCTCAAAAAAAACATTTTTTGCTTTTTCATTGCTTTTTCGAAAAAAAAACACTTTTTTACCTTTTTGTTGCTTTTTTGAAAAAATGTTTTTTTGCTTTTTCAAAAAAGTATTTTTTTAATAACTTTAGGTCCCACTTAAGTTGCACAAATATTTACTTTTTTTTAATATTTTCCCTTATGTCTCCCTTGACCCCTTTTATAAAGCAACTTTTAAAAATAAATAAGTTGAATATTTAATAACTTTAATATTTTTATGTTATTTAAAATAAATGCACTGAACCATTTAATTATTAAAATATTAATATCAACTTCTCCCACTGACACTTCTAAAAATAGCAAGATAGACAACTGGCTCCATCAGTGCCCGAGACTAACTTACTAAAAATGGTATGGGATAAATCACCAAAAACACTCCAAAAAAGAGCATTACACAACTCAACCACACCATGCTGGAAAAACTATCACCAAAAGTTCCCTAACCATAACCTTGCTACCTTATAGGAACTACTAAATAGGCTAACTCTTCCAAACTATTGAATAGGTTAGGAAGGGGACATTACAAGAGTCTTGAGTCATTTTATGGCTAATCCTTGCAAAGATTATTAGGTTTTCATGAAGAGGCTCTTCATATAATTTCAAGGGACTCCAAAGTATTAAATTTTTTATTAGGATGGTACTTTAGGAGACTTGTAGCCAATCTATGGATTTTCTTTAGTTGACCTACAATCAACATATAGTGATTCTATTGATCACTTGGGCATGGACATAGTTATGTTGATGGTACTTATAAAGGACCTACAAGTGATTTGTAACCAATTCATGAGAACCTATAAGTGACTTTCAATGAACTCATGGA
Source organism: Sequoia sempervirens (assembly GCA_007258455.2). Taxonomy (NCBI): domain Eukaryota; kingdom Viridiplantae; phylum Streptophyta; class Pinopsida; order Cupressales; family Cupressaceae; genus Sequoia; species Sequoia sempervirens. The sequence goes on from VDFB02000003.1 coordinate 772,200,220, forward strand.
ATATTTGTAGTTGACTTACAACCAACTTGTAGAGGACTTGTACCTACAACAAACTTATAGAGGTTGTACTAGATATTTACAACACTTAGTGGATATTCAAGGATATGTGGACTCAAATTGGGCAAGACATGTTGAAATGAAAAGATATATTATTTATGTGTTATCCTATTGATTCATATGGTGAATTAGATAAAAAGTGATAAGATCTAGTCACTTTATATAGAGATAGCTAGTCCTACCTATAAGGAGGCTTTTTGGATTCTGATATTATGTTTAGATATCAAGCTAAGTCAAAGTGTGGTTAGAGTTCTCTATGATAATCTCATTTCAATCTATTTGGCTTCTAATATTATGTTTAGATATCAAGCTAATCCAGAGAGTGATTAGAGCTCACCATGAAAATCATAGTTTAATCTATTTGACAAAAATATGAATTTTCATGAACAAACAAAGCATGGAGATGTCTAATACCATTTTTAGAGATGATCTAGTATCAGAGGTTGATGCTAAATAAATTTGAGACCTTGAATAATGTTATAAATACATTAAAAAATCCAATGAGCACATAGAAGTTAAGATGGTGTTGTGAGACTAGGGCTTCTTGGCCTCTTTTAGTTAGATAATATTGTTGGTGTTTTCCCCTTTTCTCTTGCAAGGTGTTCAACAAGTGGGATAATGTTGATAAAGGTGTCTCAACCTTGCATCTGAATATTTCATATTCATCATTTTGTCTTTGTATGGGAAATAGGGTGTTTCACTATGAGGTGGAATTAATAGTTATACATCAATTATCTTGAGATGTGTGTAAGAACTTGTAAGAGAAGTTAATTCATTATGATGTGTAAGAGAATCTCATGATATTCATAACTTGTGGGAATTACTTATGATAGATTATTGACTTGTAAGAGCATGTAAGAGGGAAAATACATTAGAATATTAACCAATACTATGATAGTTTATGATGCAAATCACAAAATATCTTTATATGGATAATGAAGATAAAATGGAATGCTTTTATGTTGGGTAGTAGCCATAAAAAGTAAATAGAAATGATGAAAATTCATAAGAGAATAGTATAAACCTATCTAGAAACCCATCTAGACTATGGTATTAACATTCATGCGATGAGATTATGAGTACCACATACCTTGCATGTTGGTACATGGTTCTCCAACACCATTGGATGGTTTTTGTTTGATTTTTGTTTATTTAATAAGTGATTGGCATGGGATATGCATAGTAAATTACAAGATTGAAATTATATAAAATTAGAATTACTCCAAAATTTGATGTTGTTGATTCTCATGTAAGAGCATGTGCTTGAAAATGTATATTATAATATATTTACTATTAGAATTACTTCAAAATTTGATGTTATTGATTCTTATGTAAGAGTATGTGTTTGAAAATGTATATTGTAAAACAAGCGGTTCATGCTTTAGAGTATGGGGTCTCTCCCAAAAGGGATTCCCTATGTATATCATCTTGTTATGGTTGTATGTTTTGTGTGGTATCATTCCCTCATGATATGTTTTAGTTCATTTTTTGTTACATCTCTTCATGTAGATTAGCATAGGAATTAGTTTCACACTTAGCTTCCTTTTGGCTTGAAAGATATTAGCTATAACATTAAAAATAAAAATGAATAAAATATATTATTAGTTGTATATGAAGACACAAAAGGAGGCATTAAAACATTGGACAAAAAACTAGTATAAAGGTAGTGGAAACTAGTGAATGGTAGCATCGAAGATAGAATAGTCTAGCTGCATTTTATGCTAGAGATTAACAAAAAATAATGGCTTAAAAAAATAGGAATATCATGTAATGTTGAAATATATAGAATTTAATATTGTAGCACACTAAATATGGGAACAAAATCATGAATAGATCAACAATAGCAAAAAAGTAATTCCAAAAAATAATAGAGTTGTTACTACAATAGAAAATTCAAATATTTTCGCTAAATGAAAGGAATTTGGATTAGTCTTTTTCATTGTTGTTTTTATTTTTTTTAAATGGGAAACCAAGGTCCTGATCCTAAAAAAAATTCCTTAGAGCAAACTAGAAAAAGCCCACATAGGCCATAAGCAATAGATTAGAAGCACATTAACAATTGCCTAGAAATAACCAACAAAAGAAAAGACACAACCAAAAGACAACTAGGGAGATAAATTACGCCTCTCCTTAATGATTAACTTACACATCTAACTATATCAATCCATATTATTAGTATCCATATCCTTCTTCTTCAACTCTATATCATGTAACATAGAAAGAATTGTGGTCGCTCTATGCATTATCTTTGTGTTGTTCTTCATAATTGTGTTCAATTTTTTCCCTATATCCCCCAATTGGTTTGAATAACATCCATCTAGGTGGTAGTCTAAATAAAAAGGTCAATTTTGGTCTAGTTATCATCTTTGTTAATATTGGTGTGTGGAGATTTGGTTGAATCATCCTCTGTGTCAAGGTTGTTCATTTCTTAAAAAAGGCTATTGCCTACATACTTCAAAGGGGGGTATGCTTGAGAGTGTTCTCAATGATATTATTCTTCATGTCTTTCATATTGTCCTTATCCTGCTACTCCTCCAAGGTGTCACTAGAGATTTGAATGCCTTTTAATTCATCAGATTGAGCCTTGACCAGCCTACTAGATATACGAACCCTAGTAATTTTACTCTCCCACTTGACCCTAATCGAAGAATCTTTTAGATCATCAAGTTGATTGGCCTCCTTAATTCTATTCCTAATGGTAAGTTTTAAACAATGCCTCTCCCACAAAGTGACTAATGCCCTCCTGAATATGCCCACCCTTTTCTCTCCTAAAAAAATCTATGTTTTTAGTTACCCACCCCAATTTCATTTTCTCAATTTGTTTGTTCTTGTCATTGTTCCCATGTTTCCTATTATATGAACCACCCTTAGTATTCAAAGCAAGAAGCGGGTTAGCATCTTTGCACTCAGGAACATCAAGATTTTTTCCCTTGCTCAAGGTACTAGCAAGGGTAGAGTCAACCAAACTAACTTTGATAGGCTTAGTAGAGAAAAGGGCTAGGTGAGAATCGTAAAGATAGAAAATGAGGTCTTGATGTAGTGAGGTAGGCAACTTGCTAGGATATTTTTCATACTTCTCTTTAACCTCATCAATATAATTCTCTAGCAGGCTTAGTAGAAAAGAACAAGAAACTAATCATTATTTTATGAAATAGATGGTTTAATAAGGGAAAATGATAATTGAAAAAACATTTGGAATGCCCTCTAATTTGAATTATCTAATTAAAACCCAATAAAATTGATTCCAAGGTGTTGGAAACTCCTCTTTATTTAATAGCTTCCTCATCTTTATTGTAGAAATTTTCATGCTTTCAATATCTTGGACCTTGCTTTGATGCCTCACTTTTTCCCCTTAACACTTAATCCCTTTAACATCCCCAATAATCTTTTCATTAAATTTAAAGCACACACCCCCAACCAAGACATTCCTTCTATTCCAAGACTTAGTGAATTGAATCGAGAGGGTTTGATTGTAACCATTTAAATATTCGAGGTAGGATGATATACCACCCTCTTTGTAAATGTGCTAGACGATGTTATCCTTCTTCACCTCCTCGCAAGAAATAGGTTTAGTGTGGAATCTATCAACCCCATGTTTTTAAAGGTAGCACAAGAAGGTGGACATTCTACTTGGTACAATGCAGGTAAAAGATAACATTTTTTTTATAGAAATGCTCGAATAGAAACCTTTTAAAATTACTAAAATATAGAGATATTGTAGCTCTTAATGTAATTTACTATTCAAGATGACTCTCCACTAGATAATTAATCCAAATTCTATGAACCTGCCAATAATCATAAATAGTCAAATATGCTTTCAAAATACTAAAATAGAAGTGTATGATTTTGAAAATGGGGACTTGTTCTCATGCTACAACCATTACTAATTCTAAAATAGTAATGATTATTAAGTTTGTATGAGGATGGTACTTCATATTCTTAATTATATAACTTATCCTCCAATGTTACTGCCACATTATCAATTTGATAAATTTGTCAAGTTTATGTTGGATAATACCCATAAGGTTATCCCAAACATTTCACTGAGCATTCATAACACAAATATAACACTTCTTGACCATACAATAAGGATGTCTAATTTTATTTTTATTTTTATTCAAGGGGTAAACGCTTTTGACCAGAGCTATGAACCAGATACAACCATTCAACAATACCACCCCAACGAGGTTTGAAACTTGGTGGCAAGAACAACAATGCCACCTATAAACCATCATACCATGCCAATACCAGCAAGTATTTAATCTATAGTGTTATTGATTTTTTTTATACTGCAGGGTTCGGGTGCGCGACACGCCTTTCAGGGTGGGGGAGACTAGACCTCATGGCCAACATCCTGCAATGATTTAGCCAACCAAGGTAGGGCCCCAACCCAATCTAATTTAATTTATTAATAGTTTAAGGTTAGGTAAGATTATTTTGAAGAAGGGGATGTATAGAGTTGGGAGTGTTTCTCTCACTTCTCCATCAATTCCATGAATCTAGATTAATTCCTAATACAGATAAGTAATCAATAACCTTTTTTCCTTCATGGTAAATGTGAAAGATATTGGGGTGGGAGCCCTAGCTTGATTGGCTAAAGCATCATGTTGCAGGAAAGAGCTTGAGAGGTCCAGTATCCCCCATCCCCATGGTACTAGAGGGTTTGTTGTACTAATGTCACTGGTCATGTGAATTTTTTTTACCATGCTCATTGTAGTTTATAAGGGCTACCTAATTCTTGCAGTCTAAAAAAAATGTGAAGGATATCAATTTTTTAATTATTGATAAGAACTTTAATATCTTGAAAGATTTTAGCAATTTTTTATCCAAGGGTAGCATGTATGGTAATGGAATCTATGATTAATTTGTATTTTCCTTCAATTTTCTTATGTTGGATGCATAATAAGAGTGTCATCTTAACACCCCACATCACTACTAAGGCTTCAAGTTCATTATTGGTTTTGACACCCAACTTTCCAAATTAGGCAATAGTAAACTTCCCCTCATGAGATGTTATCACTCTCCCACCACTAGCCATCTTTGGATTAAGTTTAGATGCATCATCAAAATTCAAATTGATCCAACCATAATAATGAGGTTTCCAATAAGTGTTAACACAATCTAATTTTCTAGTCTTGTCCACTTTTCTCATGTCATTGTTATACCATAATTTTTAGCAATATTAACTTCAACAAAATTAGGGAGAACTTTTAGCATCTTAATGTTGGAGTTAGAAACATTTTCCAAGAGAATTTTTGATAAAGAGAAAAGAAAACATAGATATTTTTTCCTTTATTATGAATAATACAATTGTTTCATTCCTTCTCAACACTCCAAACAAGGTAGGGGGAATCTTCTTCCAGAAGCTCTTTGATAACCGGGTGTGAAAAGGGGGGTTTCCAACCCTCATCAAAGTTAGTCATAATGTTGTTCATCACCCAATATTTGTTTAATTTTTGCATAGAATTTTCCAACATAAGTCTTGAATATTCATAATGGAAGAAAATACGAGATATCATCTCTTCATCTCTATGGCACAACATACATCTACTGGGTAGCTAGAATTCTTTTTTATAAATTATCTTGGGTTAGGAATTTTTTGTGTGCAACAAGCCACTAAAAAAAATATTTTAGGAATTATCTTATGGTTCTAAACCTTCTTGCAATAGGAATCTTTGATAGGGGGCTCCAATAGCATACTGCAAGCGAAATTGATAAAAAAATACCCTTTTGTCTTGGATCTAAATAATTTCATCCTCAAATGGGAAGATAGGGATTTTATGCTTTGAAGTCCTCCTTTACAAATCTCTTGCAATTTTAATAAAATTATTTTGATTAGGACAACAATCTTGAATGTTCTTCCATTGATTCAATAACCCATTTCTATAGAAGTAGTCTTCACAAAAGTGTCAAAAAAATTGATGGAAAGGTTGTATAGACTACCAAAGGTCTAATGGGAGCATAGGGGAAATTGATCCAACCACTTATCCTCCTAGAATATTATGTTCTTACCATCCCCAATCTCTTACTTAACCCATTTTGCTCCAAACTCCTAGTTTTAATCACATTATTCCAAATAACAAAACCTTTTGAAATGATGATGTTAGACAACAAGTTGGTCTCTTCCTCACTATTCAAAATCTTAGCTCTAGTTATGATACTCCATTCCTTCTTGTCCTTTAATAAGCTCCAACCCACCTTAGAAATAAAGGCCTTGTTATTGAGATGGATATTTCTAATGCCTAGCGCTCCATGGGATTTAGGAATACAAACCTTATCCTAGTTAACAAGGGCCAATCTCTTTTTTTCTTCCACCCATGACCATAAAAATATATTTTGAATTTTTTTTAAATTTGTTTCCATGCACTTAGGGATCTTGAATAAGGAAAGAAAATATATAGGGATACCTTGAAGGGAAGCCTTAAGCAACTCAAGCTAACCAACTTAAAATATTTCCTTTCCAACCAACAAGATTTCTCTCGACTCTTTTGAGATAGAAATCTAGAAGGTCTATGTTACTTTCTTCATAGCTAGAGGGAGCCCAAGATAAGTATTCTAATGTTAAACCTAATTAAACCCCATTATAACCTTTATTTTTAGTTGTAATTCAATCTTAGCATTGCAAAAATATATTTAACTTTCTCATAGTTGATGCTTTGACTAGATATTGCGGCATAATCCTCTAAGAACTGCTTCCATTTTTTGGCTTCAACAACAAAATCCACTCCAAAGAGGATAGTATCATCAAAAAACTACTATATAGTTGAAGGGTGTAAGGTACTAGTAGCTTTAATCCCTTTGAGACCCCCTAACCTTATCATATTCCAAATATTTCTACCTATGACTTTTTTCTTCACTATGAAAAGTAAGGAAGTAAAGGATCACATTGTATAAGACTATTGTTGATGTTGAAGAACCCTTTAGGAGTACCATTGACCATAACTAAGAATTTATGAGTGATAATACACTCCTTAATCAAACTGGCCACTCTATCTTGAAAATTGACTTTCTAAGGATTTTAAACAAAAAATTCCCAAGAAACCCTATCATAGGCTTGGAAATAACAAGTTTCAAAACCATACCTTGAAGACGATTCCTTTCTATTGAGTGAATTGTTTCATGACTAGTAATAGTAGAATCTAGAATTTGTCTCCTTGATTTAAAGCATTTTTGGCTATTATAGATCATCTTATCAAGAAAAGGTTAGATTCTAATATTTTGGTAAAAACTTTGTAGGTGGTGTTGCATAGGCTAATTGGTCTAAAATCAACCATAGTGATCGGGTCCATCTTCTTGGGATGAGTGAAATATAAGTATTATTAATTTTTCTTAAGAAATTTCCCAATTCGAAAGAAGTCTCAAGCAAAAAAATAACATCTCTTCTCACAATTTCCTAGAAATAAAAAACGTAGGAGGAAACCTATCCAGTCTCATGCCTTGTAAGCCACAAAAGAAAAAATAATTTCTTTGAATTCCACCTCAGTAATAATCTTGGTAATAAGGGAGTTGTCGTCTCTTGAAATTATTGAGGGGATGTAGCCAAGCATTTGATCAACAACAAGCATTCGATCAACAAGAGGATTATTGGTGCAGTAAGGTTGCTTGTTTAGGAGAGATTGGAAGTAAGTAGTAGCCAATTGTCCCAATTGTTCATCAATGTTGACCTCTAATCTTGTTTCATCTAGAAGTTTAGTAGTAGTGTTTATGTTTATATGACAAAGGCTAGATTAGTGGAAGGACGTATTTTTATCCCCCTCCTTAAGCCATCAGACTCTGAACTTTTTCTTCCAAAAGATCTCTTCTTTTTCCATAGTGGCATTCTAATCATTGATCAAAGTATTTTATCGTAGTAAGGTATCCTCATCAGTGCCTCCTTCAACCATAAACTTCTAAAATTATTCTTATTTATTAAACGTGGCCTTTAATGTTAAAAAAAATCCAAAATAATACGTATTCCAATCTTTAAATTTTTTCTTGATATTAAACATTTTTTGTGATGCCCTATGGTCATCCTTAAACTAAAATGTCCCCCCATAAGGAAACACACTCTTTGAAGTCCAATTGAGTGGCCCACATTATTTCGTAACATAATGGAAATGGGCCTTTTTGGATTATATTAGTCTAATTGACCAGCAAAGGATTATGATTTGAACTGGCTCTTGGAAGAGTAACAAGTTTGATGTTGTTGATGGTATTCCAATTAGTGGAGATTATAATTATATCAAGTCTAACTTGTATGATATGTTCCCTCAAACACCTTTTGGACCAAATGAAGAGTTTTCTATTAAGAGCAATGTCCATCAATCCAACATCACTAAGAAAATCAACCAGATCAACCATGTTATCTAAATAATCCATGATTCCACCCAAATTTTTAGAGGGGTAAAGTGGGGTTTTTAAATCTCCAACCACCATCCAATGACCATCTCTTTATAGATTAATAAGAGAATACTTAGTATGACCCACCTCCTTTCTAGCTGATTTGGAACTAGGGGCATAAATGTTAGATAGAGTCAATTTCTAATCAAGAGAATAAAACTTCACTACCAAACTATTTATAGAATGATTAATGCAAAAAAACTAGGGTTTCTTTGGTTCCACATAGTAACAATCCCACCACATGCTCCATGAGATTCACTAATATAAAATTCAAGACTAGGCCAGATTTTATTAGCTATAGCTCTGAAACTAAGTTAAGACACTTTCACTTCTTGAAGGAGAAATATGGCTAGCTTGTTTTAAAAAATGTAATTTTTTACTAAAAATTGCTTGTGAGGACTATTAAGTCCTCTTATATTCTAAGAGAGAATTCTCATTTTCAAGTATTCCTAGAGGGAACCTCTAAGGTTCTCTATCTCCCATTAGTTATTTCCAGTGCTAAGTGTTACTTCCCTTTGTCTTGTATCTCTATGAGTAGGCCTTGCAACCTTATATTTATCCACCCCCACATCCATAGATTTCTTATTAGATCCTTTTCCTTTTCTAAATTGGGTTAAACATCCTTGTTGATTACTATTAATAGTGACTTATTTATTGATGCGACTACTATTCCCAGTTACCAATCTGGTGGAGTCTTATTTCAAATTGGAAGGAGATAGCTCTTCCCTTGAAACTCCTTCCAACTTAGTGAACTCCTTGTTAACCTTTTCAAGTGTTTGTTGAGTATCCATAGTCCCCTCAATACCTCCCATAGACTTCAATTTATCCTCAAATGGAGGTTAATGTTATGCATGTTCAATGCCATCCTTGTTTTCTTTTTCAAAGAAATAAAACTTTTGGATCTCACCTAACTAAGGCATTCCTACCTAAGGTGATAGTTATCTCTTCTTATTTTCTCAAAATTGGTTTTTTTCCTTTGTCTCTTTGTCCATGGTGATAAACTATCCAAAGGAGTTGACAATCCAAAAAAACTCTTCTCATCCCAGAATTCAAGAGGGAGGCCTGGGAGCCTAACCCACATAGGAGAAAATTTGGAAAGTCTATATTGGGATGAAAACCTAGTTTTAATCTACAAAGGGAGAGAGCATTCTTTCCATAAATATATGACCCTCCAAGAAGAATTCTAAGATCTTATATATTAAATTAGAAGAGAAACAACCCTCCCAAGATAGCACTTACAACAACACTACCCTTAGGTTTCCACTTTTCAGAGGCCCATCTTCTAACTAGATTAGTATTAGGATGAAGTTAAAAAAAATTCCCCACCAAAGTGTTGTGCATGGAGGATATGATCATTGTAATGCCCCATCGTGCGAACCCCAAAGGACAACTAAAAACTAACAAATTACCGCAATTTTTTTTTTGGAAGTGAAACACTATATAAGATGAATATGAACATACATTATATGTAAAGCAATTATACAATTACAATATCAACTACGTCCTCTCGGGTACACGAGATGACATTACAAAACCTAAACTCATACCATAACGATAGTGAACGAATTCCAAGATTACATTACAAAACATGACATAGTATATGCTTACAATAATCATACATTCATTATAACCCATCAATTAAGAAAACATCCACAGATGATAACTCAACATAAACAAAATTAATTTATTCCCAATAACCATAAACATGCTAACATCATGTGAATTTCAATGGAGCATATTTCCATAGATACAACACATCAAATAATGGCTACCACGAATCCTTAACCACATAAGGGATACAAAGGTAAAATAATACATTACATTCGTTTCAAGAGTACATTACATCGTTTCAGGAGTACATATGCACATCCGTGCTTCCTGACACATAGTGGGAAAGATACATCAAATACTAGAGTAATACAAAACTGGACATGATATAATTGAACTGTGGCGAAGCTCTAGATCCTTTGCAACGACATGAACTCTGCACTTCGCGAACACTGACTGGGAAACCAATGGGGTGCAAAGCAAGTTCCACCCGACCAAGTCGACCCGAAGGCCCAACCTCGTGCTAGGAGATGACAAGAAAGACCCCCGACAAAGAACAGTCAAGTGGAAAGGCAACAAGACTCGACCACAAGGGTAATCAACAAACATAATTAACATCAACACCAAACGACAATTTACAAAATGACTACTTCTAGAGGCACACAAAAGCAATAACAAGGGATACTACAGGAGAGTTTCATTGCACGACCCTATCATGGGTTATCCTGGCTGCCTCTCAATAGGCGTCGACCCCCATCTATGGTTATCCCGGCTGCCTCTCACTAGGCGTCGACCCCATAGGGTGACACATGCGGGACCACTAGCCTCTCATGAGGACGAGGTAGCAATCTTGTCGACCATGGCCTTCTCAGCCCACCCTTAGTCTATGAAAGCACTAACGACATGGGCGAGGTATCTTATTTATCTTTAGTTAATGTATTCCTACCCAAACCCACTAGTTCATTTTGTTAGGTTTTCACTTAGTTAACCAACTCTTCAATGGGTTATCCAGGTTGCCCCATTGTGCGCCGACCCCCATGAAGAGCCACTCTCCCTAATAGCCCCGAAACAAAACTAACAACAACAAGGGGTGTACCAAACATAAAACACCAAAAATCACCAATCTGAGTACAAATGCGAGGAATGGACCATCTCGCCAAACAACCATATCAAAAGGCTACACAACGGATCAAGGTAACACCCACATGAGACGAATCTGAAAAAGCAACCAATGACTCATAAAGATAAACCATGGAAATCCACATAAAAAAAAGTTTCCCATTGCCTCTAGAAGTCTATAGAGCAACTACCCATAAGCTCCCAATGGTGATTATTTCAACGCCAAGGGTTCCCTTATGCCTAAACACAAAATCTCACCTAGAAGAAATATAATAAGGGGAAAAGAAAACCACCAATATGGAGACATAACAAAATTTCATCACTTACACGCATTTCAAGTAACAATTCTAAAGAACATAACCCACAATTGTTACAATTAATTACACATCCACTTAACATTATTTAATCCATTAAAGAGTTTATCCAATTCTTGATACGTATCAAAATATGCCTACAAACGGATTGCTATTACTCATAATTTTGTAATTTAACAATTCTAATACTAATAAATTTCTTTTCCAAATACTCATAAATCAATTAAATTAAATAAAACTCTACCATTCTAGAAAGTCATAATCAATTTGTAATAAAATGACGTATTTAAATCATTTTACTCAACTTCATAGTTTCGTCAACTTCAATATCTCTTTTCTAGAATTATCCACTTCTAATAACGTTTACACATAAAAATATAAACATATACTTACAATATAAATATATAAATACACACAAATATATATATATATAATTATATTAATTTTATAATTTTGTAGAAGAGGATTTAAAAGTAATAATCTGTTGTTTGTAAGGCAGCCAACCAAACGTATTACAAACAGGAAAATATAATCTAACGCATATATATATATATATACATTAATATTTATATAAAATTATAAACCTACATCAAAATTCAGAAGACCATTTGAAAGATACCATTCTCTTTAATTTCACTTATACATTTAAAAGTTATAATTTCAAGAAATACATTGAAGTCAGCATGCTACATTTTATTATTGCATTATTTTGTGGAAACATTAATAAAACTAACTATTTACACCGATTTTATAACTATCTAAATACATAATTTACCCCAGATAAGTCATTTAACATCTACACCCGTATATATTTACATATCCATATAAATTAAAGGTATATGCAAAATTTAAATTTTTAATTGAGATCCACCAATAAATAACTACTTAAACATTTTACACAGAGATTTCACTTAAGTTAATTCAACCAACTTACTTATATATATATTAAAAAGACATATTTGTATTTATTTAGAATAAACAATCACTATTTAAAATAAAAATAAAAATTAAAGTATTTAATTTACTGCTTTAACACAACAAAGAGCATGTTTCACAAACATATGAATACAAATTCACATAAGAATATATATATGTATTTAATTATGCATGTAAAATATATATTAATTTATTCAAAGCACGAACTGGTAACAAAACAACAACATATATATAAGTACGAATACAATTACACTCAATTATCCCAACTTATTGGGTGCGGCCAATAAGAGGCTGCGTACAACAATCTTGTGTAGCAAAGGAGGAAAGTGGAGGGGCATTGGGCGCCACTCTCAGGGTTTGTCTAAAGCGCCTGGCATGCCATGCAATACAATGAGAGCAACACTAACATACTCCTGAGAAGAAATCAAATTCCCCAATAGGAAACAAAGGTTGCAGTATAAATAGAAACGTGAAAGCCCCAAAATATATGTTTATGTATATATATATATATATCCGGTTGCTAAACGAAGCAAAGCTTGCAAAAATAGCCAATGTTTTCCTAGATCAATTACATTGGAGCAATAAATATGACAGTGAGGGCGGCGATACCACAAAAATCTCATGGAGTATAATATAGAAGCAAGCTTTAATAGATGCAAAGATAGGAAAAATAGTTATTAACAAAAGGAAAATTGCTAACCACGACAACAATCTCAAACGGGCTTCAGAAGCTGCAGAAACATATGAAAAGAACACAACCATGACACTAATTTCCAGCAATACAGTGGATGGCATGAAAACAATTAACGATTTCCTTAAAGAAATGATTTGAGGAACGAATGCAAACTCAAACAAAATGAGTGAAAGGTTATGGATCCAAATAACAAGCATCCAATTGCAACAACAAATGAAAACAAGAGCGAGATTAAGCTAACCTGAATTTGATGTTTGTAAATGGTGGTGGAGAGTTGAGTTAATTCCTTTGTCCAACTGCTTCTTCCCAATATTCTCTCGACTGAAAATTTTCTTTAACTTTTTTTTTTTTCTACCAGAGCACAGTACCCAGTGAAAATTCCTTTGTTGAAATTTCCCGTATGTCCTTTTTGCACCCCCATTTTCCCTTTTTAATTCAAGAAATTTTCCTATAGTGCTTGATAAACAAACAAGACAGGTGGCAATTTTCTAAATCATTTTCCCATTTCCTAGAGTGCACCGGTCATTTTCTCATATCTTCATTTTTCCACTTGTAGAAAAATCTTTATGTTTTGATTTGATTAAGAAACCTAACTTTCTCCGAAATCACTTGATTGAAAACTAAGGATGATAATGATTTTCACCTGTTATTATTGTTTATTGTTTAAACATTATGTTACACTATTAAATTTAATAACCAAAGTTATTTTTATACACATAATTCATTTACCTATTATTTATTTTTTGAAATTTAAAATATCCAATTTGATATTTTATTCAATACTCCATTATCCTTGATATTTTTTTAAGATTAAAAATAAACATCATTTAATAAGTAGAATAATAATCCATTAAATTAAATTTAAAATAAACATTATTTATAAATGCAAATTTATGTTTTATTTACATATTCATCTTTAATAAAGTAATAATATAAGCTAACAAATCATTATAACCTTCAAATTAATTTAATAATTAATTACTAAAATTCCATTAATAATTTAATTTAATACTTTAATTAAATCAACATTACAAATACGAGCAACAAAACTCGAAACAACACCTGGATGACATTGAACCAAGACCATGCCAAATAATTGAAACACATTAATTAACCAATTAACTTGAACGAAAAAATAGAACATTAAATAAACAATTAAAACGAACGACTCAAATGGAGCAATACCAGAACGAGAATGAGGTCGCAAACATACGACGTCATTAGACATAGTGACGGGGTGACAGACTAGGACGAGGGACTTTCTTGTCAACTCCGGTTTCCACATCATACCCATTGGGTTTATAGGGCACGCTCAAGCCTAACAATGCAGGCAGAGTCGGTGCCTGGTACCTGCATTCTGCACCAAACCAACATCAAACAACATATATATCCAATTTCAAGCATACAGTGAGAGGAAGTCGCAGTGTAGCAGGGCGCTCGCGAATGAGCGATGCTACACCGTCCCCTCACCCGAATCCAAATAGTAGCACATTATCATAATATCATGAAACAAACATTAATCAATTTACATAACCACATAATACTGCATCCAGATGATAAGCATAACCAGATGAAGACGAACACCATGCATCTCATATCATCAACATCATAAAACAATGTCATGAGCATACAAGCAAAACACACAAGCCAAACTGGTGAAACAATCACCATCATAGTCTCGAGTCCACAACAAAACATGAGAAGAGTATTGGAAAATGACAACATGAGGGGTATTACATCCTCCCCAACTAGAACTAGGCTTACTCTTGGAAGCCAGAGAATAAAAAAGGAAATGACTCTCTAATACGGGATTCATCCTCCCAAGCCACCAAAGATTCATCATTAGGGTCCCATTAGACCCACACTTGCTCAATCTCTCTGCCCTTGAGAGCGAGTCTCCTGTGCTGAAGAACGACAACGGGCTCAAGTGCCAGCTATCCATCCTCTACTTGTAATGCATTCCAATCAAGTACGTGAGAAACATTTGGATAATAGGGCCTAAGTGCAAAAACATGAAACACATCGTGTATGCGTGATAGATTGGGCGACAATGCTAGGCAATAAGCAATAGGGCCAATTCTCTCCAACACCTCAAACGGTCCCACAAAATGAGGCGCGAGCTTAGAGCCTTTCCCATAACGGATTGGACTCTTTCGCAAGCACACTCACAGGAAAACCCGATCTCCAACAGAAAAATGACGTTCGACCCTATGCGCATCAACATACTTCTTTTGCTAGTCGCGAGCTGCTACTAAGTGCTCTCTGATGCGAGCAACCTGATGCTCCATATCCTGTAGCATTTCAGGTCCAAGGAGAACTCTGCCCTCAAGAAGGTCCCAACTCAATGGGGTCCGACAAGGACGACCATATAATGCCTGAAAGGGAGCCATACCAATCGAACTATGATATCCATTATTATAAGGAAACTCCACTAGATGCAAATAGTCCTCCCAACACGATTGTTGATCCATCACGTACATGCAAAGCATGTCCTCAAAAACCTAGTTAACCCTCTCAGTCTGACCATCTGTTTTAGAATGGTAAGTAGAACTGAAGTTCAATTGGGTCCCTAAGGCACGCTGCAAGGATGTCCACAATGCAGAAGTGAGCACCGGATCTCTATCGGAAATAATCCTTCACAAAATTCCGTGCAATCGAACAATGTCCTCCATGAAAATTCTGGCTACAGAGGAAGCAATATAAGATGATCGAACAAGAGAGAAATGTACCACCTTGGTCAACTTGTCAACAATCACCATGATAGCATCGTGCTAACGAGAAGACATAGGCAAACCCACAATAAAGTCCACCAATATGATATCCCAGTTCCATTCAGGAACGAGATGAGACTGTAAAAGACCTACGGGATGTTGGTGTTTTGCTTTAACTCTCTGACATTCCAAACATCTCGCCACAAATTCTGCAATATCTCTCTTCATGCTAGCCCAAAAATATAGTGAACAAAGGTCTGCATACATCTTCTTGACTCTCGAGTGAGTAGAATAGGGAGCCCGATGTGCCTCTGTCACGATTAGGGTACAAAGACCCTCTGCAGGAGGTACATACATACGACCCAAATACCGCAAAAGGCCATCTAATTCCAGTGAGTAACCAACAAACTTCCCCTCTAAAGCTCTATCTGACTCAAATTCTAACTTCACTTCCTGATACCAACTATACAAGGGAAGTGTTGCAAGGATCTGGCTCCTCAAATCCACACCAAGAGTTACTACAGATATCTCAGGTCTTTGCCAACTCAGAGCATCCCCCACTATGTTTTCCTTGCCCTAGATGTACTTAACCTCAAAGTTATATTCACAAAGAAACTCCATCCATCTCCTCTGCCTGGCATTCTGGTTCGACAGCATAAAGATATATTGGAAGCTACAATGATCGCTATGTAGCTCAAACCGATGCCCCAATAAGAAGTGCCTCCATCTCACAAGGGCATGAACAACAATGACTAACTCCAAATCATGCATAGGGTAATTCAACTCATGATCCTAGGACTCAAATGCAATCACACGACCTTCTTGCATCAAAACAACTCCTAAGCCTTCCAAGGAAGCATCTATACACACCATGAAATCCCTAGTAGGATCAGGAACTGCCAGGATCGGTGCATTGGTCAACTTTTCCTTAAGGGTCTAGAAAGCTAACTGACACTACTCTGACCAAAAAAACTTCTTCCCTTTCCTCTGAAGCAAAGTGATGGGATGTGCAATCCTCGAAAAGCCCTGCATGAACCACCGATAGTAGCCCGCTAAACCCGTAAAACTATGAATCTCAGGAACATTTGTGGTTGCAGGCCAATAGGCGATGGATTGGATCTTTGAAGGATCTACGACAATACCTTCACCAGAGATGACGTGACCCAAGTATTTCACTTTAGTCTTATAGAATTCACACTTCACCAGATTAGCATACAACTGATTGTCTCTCAAGCACTGCAACACTTGTCTCAGATGTTCCTCATGCTCCTCCATATTTTTTGAGTAAATCAGGATATCATTGAGGAACAATAGAACAAATCTGTCCAAGTAGGTACGAAAGACTCCATTCATCAAACTCATGAAGACTGATGGTGCATTCGTCAACCCGAATGACATAACAGTGAATTCATAATGCCCGTACCTAGTGTGAAATGTTGTTTTATGAATAGCAGCTTCAACTATCCGCAATTGATGGTATCTTGACTTAAAATCAATCTTTGAGAATACCAAAGCCCCCTTTATCTAGTCAAATAGGTTGTCAATTCTTGGCAAAGGGTACCATTCTTCATCGTCACTTTGTTTAGCTGTCTATAGTCAATGCACAAACGAAGGGAACAATCCTTCTTCTTCACAAATATCACTGGTGCTCCCCAAGGGGAAACACTAGGATGAATGAATCCTTTTTCCAATAACTCCTCCAACTACAAATGTAGCTCCTGAAGTTCCTATGTTGTCATCTGATATGGAGCCCGAGATATAGGCTCAACTCTAGGTATAAGATAAATTATGAAGTCAATGTCACACTTTGGTGGCATCCTTGGAATTTCACTCATAAAAACACCTGAAAAATCCTTAAGGAGAGGATAGTCATCCAATGACACCTCTTGACTCTCTCCCAAATCCAAGTCATTAATAGACACAACAAACGACTGACAACCCTAACAAAAACACCTCTTCAATTGCATAGCATAAATTATCCATAATGAGATGGGTCTCTACATGCCAACGATCTCAACTTCATTGTCTGAATCATCTACACATCGCACAACCTTGTGGTGACAATCTATTATAGCTTGGTGAGCATTCAACCAATCCATACCCAAAATGACATCATAGGAACCAAGAGGTAGGATTCAGAGGTCCATCGTAGTCACCAATGACCCAATATTTAAACTACAACCTTGAACAAGTGATTCAACTGCTACCTTTGCCCCGGAGGCCAATTCAACTTGCCAACTGCTACCTTTGCCCCGGAGGCCAATGCCACTTAATGCCTTGCCTTGTTGTAACGCCCCGCCACGCAACCCTAGAGGAAGTTGCAATATACTACTCAAATGTACTTTTTTTTTTTAAGTACAAAGAACATGCAAGATCACTATCCATTGCCAACAACCTCTAAGGTTACGAGACTGAGATTACTTAAAACCCAATCAAGAAACATGAATTAAAACAACATTTAATTACTTAACAAATTAAACACTCATACTTCCAAACATGATAAAATTACAACAAAGGCATAAGAGATGCCACATGATTCCAAAATATACTTTACAATGAGATTACAACACTCATTCCTCGAATGAGGCAATTCCAACAAATAAGATTACAAATTACAACTTCCACCTCGATACAAAGAGGGGTATTAAAATTACATTAATAACTGAAAGAGTAAAGCATGAAGAACTGGATCCCACGAGCTCTCCAATTGGAAATCTCGTCCATAAGAACAAAATCCAACCCAACGGATTAAGATGCACGTTCCACCCAACCATGTGATACCCGAAGGCTCACCCCCCATGCTAGGAGATAGTAACAAGGAATTCCTATACAAGACCATCCACTCCTAGGCACAGGCTAACTCACACTGACATAACCAAACACATGAACCAAACATCCATAAAGATAACACAAGTACAACTCCAACATCACTGACATAGGTCACATTGCTTCAAGAAATAAAACAGATTGAGTATGATAAGAAGACCATGCACATAAAACCAAATACCAACTGTTGTCGTAGAAAGAGTGTCATCACACAGCTCGTCATGGGATCTCCTCTGGGAATCTTCATAGGCTCTGACCCCCACTATGAGTTGTCCTGGTGGCCTCTACCGAATCCCGACACCCATGCTCACTCATGCGGAATCAAATACCTCTCGTAAAGACAAGATAGATGACCTTGCCATTCCAGGCCTTCTCGTCTCATCCCAAGTCTATACAAGCCCTTGCGTCCATGAGTGAGGCTCAATTATCTTAATTAGTGTGAAATACTACCTAACTTCTAAGTACATTGATTTAGTTATCACTTGATTAAACCACTTCTGAAGGTTTCCAAGTTTACCTCTTTGGGCTCTGGCCCCTAACAGAAGCCACTCTTCTACCTGACAACGTACCAAATAAAACCAATCACCAAGGGAATCTCAAGTGCATACCAATACGATAAAACCACTCCAACTCTAGGAGGAACACAAATAAAACTCACTCCAAACACTTGAGACAACAAAAGTCAAAACTCTCTCCAAATACTGAAGGCAACAAAGGTCAAAACCCTCTCCAAACACTGGAGGCAACAAAACACATAATTCACTCCTTCCAAAGGAGGCACAGACCACATAAACCACTTTTAATCCAAGGAGACACAAACTATCCCCGTTCGTGAAAACTGGGTAAAACAACATAATACGGCTATACACATTACCCAAGACAACACCAAGGTTGACTAATAGTTTACGACACCCACAAAATTAAAAGAAAACCCAGTCTAGAAGACTTACATAATAATTGACATAATTTCCCAACATCGAGAATGAACGCCACACATCATAAGGAAGCATTTCAGGCAATTCTTTAAAAGAAGTAAACACAACTAATATTAGGATTTCGTAAATCCAATTCACTCAATCATCATAGTGCATGGCATAAATTAAATAATTCATTTCCTTTGTACATACACGAGAGGGAAATCCAATCACGTTGATAAACATTACTGAATTCAAAGCTAAGCACCTAATTTTCTTGCTCAATCATACTAGCTAGTTAAATACAGTCTTTTAGATAAATAAACCATTTAATTAAAATAAAACAATCTTTATTTCAACCTCGAATAAATTAATCAACTAACTTTTCACTATACAAGGATACCATTATAAAATAAATAAATATACACAAAAGTATATATACTTAATGTATATATACTATTTGATATATATATATATATAAATACCAAAAAATCTCATTGAAATAACCAATTTAACTCAACTAAATAATTTATTTAGAAATATATATAAAATATACATATATACATTATATATATATAAATATACTCCTTAAGGTATATAATATATATACATAAGTATATATATAATATATATATAAATAAATTATTATAAAATAAATATTATTTAAATATTAAAAAAATATTATATATATATTATATATATATATATATTTATACTATATATATAATATATAATAGATATATATATTATTATATAATATTGAATATTGAATAATATTTAAATAAAATAAAAACAAAAAATGAAATTACATTTTAATTTTAAAACAAACCCAACGCCCTAATTTTTGGGCGCGGGCCCCTCCCATATGGGGAAGCAGGCTACCACACAACCTCCCCCGTATGGGGGGTGTTGTGTGGGCAACGACGCTGCTTCCACACAGCGCCTCCCGTGGGGGGTGCTGCGTGGGAGCAGCGCCTCCCTCATAGGCGCATGGGGGGTGCAGGGCTTCGGCCCTCCCCTCCACAACCCTAAATAAAATAAAAATAAAAATTTAATTTCAACATTTTTTAAGATGGCGAAATAACAGGGCCGAGAATAAAGCTTCCTTTGTATTTTATTTTAAAAAAACCCAGAATTTTCCCAGAAAAATTAAAACAACAAGGGAGATATAAAATTATAAACTATAACTGTATATGTATAATGAATGTATATACCCAAAGTTTTCATTTTCATTTCCAGCCTGAAATTGGGCAAATGAACAATAAATTTGCAAGAACAGAATTAAATTTGCCAACAACAGAAGGTTTAGAATTTCAGTTTGCAATGGGGATTTTTTGTGGGTTTTCCTCTTCTTCTCATTGTGTTTGATGTTTTGGTTTTCATTTCAAAATCCAACAACAAAATTGCAAGTTGGAATCATTTTTTTCATGAGTTTTCTTTGCATCTAAAATAGCATTCAAAAGTTTTCAAACAACAAAACAAGAAAATGAAGATTATTGCAAAATAGAAACAAGAAATGAAGATGAACCTGGTGTTTTCTCCCCAAGCTTTGAAGACTCCAACAATGGTGATTCCAATCTCCTCTCCAACTCCAAATTCAGCCAGAGCCAAATTCTCCACCAAAATAAAAAAATTGCCAAACAAATGAAATTTCATTGCATACATAGAACTTTCCCCAAATTTGGTCAAACCCCTAAAATATCCCACCCACTAAATTTATTGGGCTTTTGGAGGATATTTTCTATTTTCAAATTTTTAAAACAATTACTTTCAAAATTTCAATTCATACATTTCACAATTTCATGATTTTATTTAAAACTAAAATCCCAAAGTTGCAAGAATATGATTTATTCAAAAAATCAAAAAGTGAAATATAATTCACATTTCTATTTTTATTTTAAATCTAATTCAAGTATATAACATGATTCCCATTTCCATTTAAATTTGAATCTAGATAAACAATAATGGCAAGATAACTATTTCAATTAATTTATGACCATTTGCCTAGTTTATCAATAAACTAAATTTTATTTTATTAATTAAACCCAAATAATCAATGCAATAAAATAATATTCAACATGGAAACTAGATATGTTAAATCATCACTTTATCCATACCCACCATTTAATAGCCTTAAAATACGAATCGAAAAATCTAACTAGAGAGGAATAAACCAATCAAAACTGTTAAACCTGGCGACAACTATGGCTAGGGTGACGACTTGACACAAAAACCTAGCTACTATCTCCCAATCGATAACCATTGGTAAATGGACACGCTCGAACCTGTGATGCCACGTGGATTCGATGTTCTGTACCTGTTAACTTGCAACCAAAGAGCATTTCGAACGTGCAAATATATATACATAATAAGACATACCGTGAAGCGGAAGTATCAGAATCGTAGGATGCTCGCAAGCGAGTGATACAATCCCGTCCCTTTCACCAATACAGGCTTTAAAACTGACGAGTCTAACAACCACAATATAATTAAAGCATAAAACATTTTAAATTAAATAGTTGTTACGCAAATACAAAACATGCCATAATGATAACATCTAATTAACATCCCATCACATCAAAATATAATGTTTACATCACTTAACAGATAGTGGTCAAAAGTAACCAAGTATCATAGTCGAAGCATAACAGAAACACATAACAAAGAAAACACACTGCTAAACAAAAGATCCAAAATGGAGGGGTGTTACACTTGTTGCCACCAGTCTACAACGCTCTACTACTGAAGGAGAAATGAACAAATCTGATGCACCGAAATCAAAGAGAATAGAAATACTAGTGCCTTGTAACACACCTGATGCCTCAACCATGGTGCCCTGATGATCATCTTGACAGTTGTCAACTGTTGCAAAAACTCTGTGTGATCTGCCCGCATCACCCACCGTTGGCTCGGAATCGGCTGGCCTTTGACTAAAACCTGTAGTCTTTCTCTATGGACATTGTTGAGTAATATGTCCTTGTTGTTCGTAGGAGAAACATCCTACTCTGCTAATAATTCTTTCTGCCTTGATGGTCTCTCTCTTTCTCTCTCTACTCGTTGTTCCTCCTCGGGCCTAGGGCCTAAACGGCCAAGGATCTCCTCAAGAAGGTGTCGCAACTGCATCCTTCCTAACCTGGCTGCTTCGGGTTTTTTCCTCCGCCTCCCAGAAATTGTTTTGGGAACTTTGATGTTTCTCACATTTTGAATCGTGGGAGCTCAGAGGTGACAAACTTTGGTGGTTGGCTTTGCGGCCACCACCTCAGCCTCTTCCACGGCCACGACCTTTACCCCAAGGCATGTTTCTGCACAACATAAGAGGGGAACATGTGAGATCAAGAGTTAAGTGCAAAAGTTAACCTAATGTGCACAACTAACCTAGAGTACCCAGAGTTGTAAACCTTGGCTCTTATACCAAGCTGTAATGCCCCGCCGTGCGAACCCCAAAGGACAACTAAAAACTAACAAATTACCGCAATTTTTTTTTTTGAAAGTTAAACATTAGATAAGATGAATATGAACATACATTACATGTAAAACAATTATAAAATTACAATATCAGCTACATCCCTTGGGGTACATGAGACGACATTACAAAACCTAAACTGATACCATAATGATAGTGAACGAATTCCAAGATTACATTATAAAACATGACATAGTATATGCTTACAATAATCATACATTCATTATAATACATCAATTAAGAAAACATCCATAGGTGATAACTCAACATAAACAAGATTAATTTATTCCTAATAACCATAAATATGCTAACATCATGCAAATTTCAATGGAGGATATTTCCACATATACAACACATCAAATAACGACTACCACGAATCCTTAACCACAAAAGGGCTACAAAGGTAAAGTAATACATTACATCTATTTTAGGAGTACATTACATCATTTCATGAGTACATATGCACATCCGTGCTTCTCGACACATAGTGGGAAAGATACATCAAATACTAGAGTAATAGAAAACTGAACATGATATAATTGAATTGTGGCAAAGCTTTGGATCCTCTGCAACGACATGAACTCTGCACTTCACGAACAATGATTGGGAACCCAATGGGGTGCAAAGCACGTTCCACCCAACCACGTGGACTCAAAGGCCCACCCTGTGCTAGGAGATGACAAGAAAGACCCACAACAAATAACAGTCAAGTGGAAAGGCAACAAGACTCGACCATAAGGGTAATCAATAAACATAATTAACATCAACACCAAATGGCAATTTACAAAATGACTACTTCCGGGGGCACACAAAAGCAATAAAAAGGGATACTATGGGAGAGTGTCATTGCACGACCCTATCATGGGTTATCCTAGCTGCCTCTCAACAAGCACCAACCACCATCTATGGTTATCCTGGCTACCTCTCACTAGGTACCAACCCCATAGGGTGACACGTGCGGGACCACTAGCCTCTCATGAGGACGAGGTAGCGATCTTGCCGACGACCATGGCCTGCTCAACCCACCCTTAGTCTATGAAAGCACTAATGGCATGGGTGAGGTGTCTTATTTATCTTTAGTTAATGTATTCCTACCCAAACCCACCAGTTCATTTTGTTAGGTTTTCATTTATTTAACCAACTCTTCGATGGGTTATCTAGCCCACCCCTTTGTGCGCTGACCCCCATAAAGAGCCACTCTCCCTAATAGCCCCGAAACAAAACTAACAACAACAAGGGGTGTACCAAACATAAAACACCAAAAATCACCAATATGAGTACAAATGTGAGGTATGGACCATCTCGCCAAATGGCCATATCAAAAGGCTACACAACGGATCAAGGTAACACCCACATGAGACAAATCCGAAAAAGCAACCAATGACTCATAAAGATCAACCATGAAAATCCACATAAAAACAGGTTTCCCATTGCCTCTGGAAGTCTATAGAGCAACTACCCATAAGCTCCCAATGGTGATTATTTTAACGCCAAGAGTTCCCTCATGCCTAAACACAAAATCTCACCCAAAAGAAATATAATAAGGGGAAAATAAAAACACCAATATGGAGACATAACAAAATTTCGTCACTTACACGCATTTCAAGTGACAATTCTAAAGAACATAACCCACAATTGTTACAATTAATTACACATCCACTTAACATTATTTAATCCATTAAAGAGTTTATCCAATTCTTGATACATATCAAAATATGCCTACAAACGGATTACTATTACTCATAATTCTATAATTTAACCATTCTAATACTAATAAATTTCTTTTCCAAATACTCATAAATCAATTAAATTAAATAAAACTCTACCATTCTAGAAAGTCATAATCAATTTGTAATAAAATGACCTATTTAAAACACTTTACTCATCTTCATAGTTTCATCAACTTCAATATCTCTTGTCTAGAATTTTCCACTTCTAATAGCGTTTACACATACAAATATAAACATATACTTAAAATATAAATATATAAATACACACAAATATATATAATTATATTAATTTTATAATTCTGTAGAAAAGGATTTAAAAGTAATAATTTGTTGTTTGTAAGGTAGCCAACCAAACGTATTGCAAACATGAAAATATAATCTAACACTCACACACACATATATATATATACATCAAGATTTATATAAAATTATAAACCTACATCAAACTTCAAAATACCATTTGAAAGATACCATTCTCTTTAATTTCACTTATACATTTAATTTTTTTTTTTTTTTGATCTTATACATTTAAAAGTTATAATTTCAAGAAATACATTAAAGTCAGCATACTACATTTTATTATTGCATTCTTTTGTGGAAACATTAAAAACAAAATAATAAAAGTAACTATTTACACTGATTTTATAACTATCTAAATACATAATTTACTCAGATAAGTCAGTTAACATCTGCACCTGTATATATTTACATATCCATATAAATTAAAGGTATATGCACCTGTATATATTTACATATCCATATAAATTAAAGGTATATGCAAAATTTAAATTTTTAATTGAGATCCACCAATAAATAACTACTTAAACATTTTACACAGAGATTTCACTTAAGTTAATTCAACCAACTTACTTTTAACCATATATATATTTTAAAAAGACAGTTGTATTTATTTAAAATAAACAATCACTATTTTAAAAATAAATAAATAAATAAAGTATTTAATTCAAAGAACACATTTCACAAACATATGAATACAAATTCACATAAGAATATATATATATATATACAATTACATTAAATTATCCTAGCTTATTGGGTGCGACCAACAAGAGGCTACATACAACAGTCTTGCGTAGCAAAGGAAGAAAGTGGAGGGGGTGTTGGCCGCCACTCTTAGGGTTTGTCTAAAGCGCCTGCCATGCCATGCAATACAATGAGAGCAGCACTAACATACTCCTGAGAAGAAATCAAATTCCCCAACATGAAACAAAGGCTGCAGTATAAATAGAAACATGAAAGCCCCAAAATATATGTTTATATATACATATATATAAATCCGGCTGCTAAACAAAGCAAAGTTTGCAAAAATAGCCAACATTTTCCCAGATCAATTACATTGGAGCAATAATTATGACATCGAGGGTGGTGATACCACATAAATCTCATAAATCTCATGGAGTATAATATAGAAGCAAACTTTAATAGATGCAAAGATAGGCAAAACAATTATTAACAAAAGGAAAATTGCTAACCACGACAACAATCTCACGCTTCAAAAGCTGCAGAAATGTATGAAAAGAACACGACCATGGCACTAATTTCCAGTAATATAGTGGATGGCATGAAAACAATTAATGATTTCCTTAAAAAAATGATTTGAGGAAAGAATGTAAACTCAAACAAAACGAGTGAAATGTCATGGATCCGAATAACAAGCATCCAATTGCAACAACAGATGTAAACAAGAGCGAGATTAAGCTAACCTGGATTTGATGTTTGCAAATGGTGGTGGAGCGCTGAGTTAATTCCTTTGTCCAACCGCTTCTTCCCAATATTCTCTTGGCTGAAAATTTTCTTTAACTTTTTTTATTAGTTTTACTACAGCACAATACCCAGTGAAAATTCCTTTGTTGAAATTTCCCGTATGTCCTTTTTGCACTACCATTTTCCCTTTTTAATTCAAGAATTTTTCCTATAGTTCTTGATAAACAAACAAGACAGGTGGCAATTTTCTAAATCATTTTTCTGTTTCCGAGAGTGCACCTGTCATTTTCTCATATGTTCGTTTTTCCACTTGTAGAAAAATCTTAATATTTTGATTTGATTAAGAAACCTAACTTTCTCCGAAATCACTTAATTGAAAACTAAGGATGATAATAATTTTCACTTGCTATTATTGTTTACCGTTTAAACATTATGTTACACTATTAAATTTAATAACCAAAGTTATTTTTATACACATAATTCATTTACCTATTATTTATTTTTTGAAATTTAAAATATCCAATTTGATATTTTATTCAATACCCCATTATCCATGATATTTTTTTTTAAATTAAAAATAAACATCATTTAATAAGTAGAATAATAATCCATTAAATTAAATTTAAAATAAACATTATTTATAAATGCAAATTTATTTTTTATTTACATATTCATCTTTAATAAAGTAATAATATAAACTAACAAATCATTATAACCTTCAAATTAATTTAATAATTAATTACTAAAATTCCCTTAATAATTTAATAATTTAATTAAATCAACGTTACAAATACGAGCAACGAAACTCGAAACAACACGTGGACGACATTGAACCAAGACCATGCCAAATAATTGAAACACATTAATTAACCAATTAACTTGAACGCCAAAATAGAACAACATTAAATGAACAATTAAAACAAACGACTCAAACATAGCGATACCAAAATGAAAACGAGGTCGCAAACAGACGGCGTCGTCAGACAGTGATGGGGTGACAAACTAGGATGAGGGATTTTCTTGTCAACTCCGGTTTCCACATCATACCCATTGAGTTTATAGGGTACACTCAAGCCTGACAATGCAGGCGGAGTCGGTGCTCGGTACATGCATCTTGCACCAAACCAACATCAAACAACATATATATCCAATTGCAAGCATACGATGAGAGGAAGTCACATCATAGTAGGGCACTCACGAACGAGCGATGCTACACCATCCCCTCACTCAACTCCAAATAGTAACACATTATCATAATATCATGAAACAAGCATTAATCTATTTACATAACCACATAATACCACATGCAGATGATAAGCATAACTAGATAAAGACAAACACCATGCATCATCATATCATCAACATCATAAAACAATATCATGAGCATGCAAGCAAAACACACAAGCCAAACTGGTGAAACACTCACCATCATAGTCTCGAGTCCACAATAAAACATGAGAAGAGTATTGGAAAATGATAACAACACGAGGGGTATTACAATCATGTTAACCGTTGAATTAAGAAACTTGATGGCTATACCTTCTTTTGAATCTAAATTAGGAACAACATCCACAATACTAGGCGCATGGGCATTCCAATATTTCCCAAGAGAACATCCTTCCAAGGTTTGGAACCTCCCACCAAACTACAACCCAAAGTAGCAAATGTATTGCTTGATGCCTTCTCATTAGAGTTTTGAAAATAAGGGGGAACATAGGGCTCCCATGCACTATTCAACCCCATTCCCACTAAAAAAAGGAGTAAGAACAAGATTAGAAAAAGGTGAAAGTTGTAGAGGTAGGGATTTAGTCAAGTCAATTAAGAAACCAAGTTTATATTTTTTGTCATTGATGTTGCTCATAAGACAAATATTAAGAATATCTATGTTTTATTTAAACTAGCACTTGCACCTAAAGGAGGTTCAAGGATTATGCCGATTGAAAACTATATGGAAATATGTTAGAGAATATGTGTTTATGTTAATATGTTAAAGAGTATGTGTTTGTGCATGGATGCGGTGCCTAGTTGGATTAAACAATTAATAATACATGTGAAATAATGGAATGAAATAAACTTAGACAAATCTAGATCTTTTCTTTAAAGAAATTATGTATTATAAATATTTCCATACAGATTCAAAACATAAAACAATAAAAATGAAATAAAAAGTTGATATCAAATTGACAAAAAACCACTTCAAATGGAAATAGAATGTTCCCATCCAGTTGTCAAATCAATATTTATTTGGATTTTATGTGTCAAGTGAGATCTTGGAGGCTTTTACCTAATATTTTGGAGGTTCTTACCATCAAACGGTAGTTGTAACTTGTTTTCTGATGATTTAGTAGTGATTTGCAAGCATGAGACTTGTTTAGGCTCACATCTCACACTGTATGTAGCCTGCCTACTAAATGAATATTTATTTTGAAGAATGATTTTAATAAATATATTTTACACTATCCACATTGAAAATGATTGTGAACCTAACACAAAATTTGAAAATTAGGTTATCATTCGCAACACATGTTAACATGTAGTCAGCAGCCCCAAACAGGATTAAAATAGAGTAGACAAATTCACATATTACAGGTTTCACGATCAAAACCTATGAAAGACTTAAATATTCTCCCTACAATAGTAATTTTCAAGAATTAAAGCTTCTGCAATTCATAACATTAAAAAGAGGTTTCAACATAAATTAAGTTACACACTTCAACACATCATTTTTAAAACTAAAAATTCTGAACTTTGAGATTCAAACTTTCGCCAATCTATTGGCTAAAGTGAGGACAAATTTACATATCCAAAATCAATAAGGTTTATGATCAAAACTTGCCATTTTCAACAGAATTTACCTAAATCCTTAATTCACTCAATAATAAGCAAACTAATTACATTTGGCTTTAGAGAGCATTGGGCTCCTTTTTTGGAGCATGCAAGCATCACCATTAGGTAGTAAGAACCACAATATTTTCCAATAAGAAAACAAAAACAAAGATTGAAAGAAGATATCCTATAAATGTAAAGAGAAACGAAAAATTACCTTTCTAAATTATTAAAAATCATTTCATGATAGAGAAGTGTAGGCACAATGAATCTTTCCAAAAAATCGTGCCTCACTGAGTGCCTACACTTCTCTATCGTGCCTACACTTCTTTATCGTGAAATGATTTTTACTAATTTAGAAAGGTAATTTTCGTTTCTCTTTACATTTACAGGATAGCTTCTTTCAATCTTTGTTTTTGCTTTTGTTTTCTTATTAGAAAATATTGTGGTTCTTACTACCTAATGGTGACGCTTGCATGCTCCAAAAATGGATCCCAACTCTCTTTAAAGCCAAATGTAACTGGTTCGCTTAGTATTGAGTTAGTTAAGGATTCAGGTAAATTTTATTGAAAATGGCAGGTTTTGATTAGAAACCTTATTAATTTCGGATATGTAAATTTGTCCTCACTTTAGCCAATGGATTGGTGAAAGCTTGACTCTCAAAGTTCAAAAAATTTTAGTTTTAAAAATGATGTGTTGAAGTTTGTATCTTAATTTAAGTGGAAACCTCTTTTTAACATTATGAATTGCAAAAGCTTTAATTCTTGAAAAGTGTTATTCTACTTGAATATCAAAGTTGAGAAATTTTTAGTTTTAAAAATGATGTGTTGAAGTCTGTATCTTAATTTATGTGGAAACTTCTTTTTTAACGTTATGAATTGCATAAGCTCTAATTCTTGAAAAGTGTTATTCTAGGGAGAATATTTAAGTCTTTCATAGGTTTTGATCGTCAAACCTGTCATATGTGAATTTGTCTGCTCTATTTTAATCCTGTTTAGGGCTGATGACTGTGTTAACATGTGTTGCTAATGATAACCTAATTTTCAAATTTTGTGTTAGGTTCACAATCATTTTCAACATGGATGGAGTGTACAATATATTTATTAAAATCAGTTTTCAAAATAAATATTCATTTAGTAGATAGGCTACATACAGTGTGAGATTTGAGCCTGAAACAAGTCTCATGCCTTTGTCAGAAAACAAGTCTTCGCTATTGTTTAATGGTAAGCCAACTGCCATTTAATGGTAAAAACCTCCAAAATATTAGGTAAAAGCCTCCAAAATCTCACTTGACACATAAAATCCAAATAAATATTGATTTGACAACTGGATGGGAACATTCTATTTCCATTTGAAGTGTTTTTTTGTCAATTTGATGGCAACTTTTTATTTCATGTGTATTGTTTTATGTTTTGAATCTATATGGAAATATTTATAATACTTAATTTCTTTAAAGAAAAAATCTAGATTTGTCTAAGTTTATTTCATTCCATAAATTTGCATGTATTATTAATTGTTTAATCCAGCTAGGCACCGCATCCATGCACAACACATACTCTCTAACATATTAACATAAACACATACACTCTAACATATTAACATACATGTAGTTTTCAATCGACATAATCCTTGAACTTCCTTTAGATGCAAATGCTAGTATATAATTTTTTTTGAAAAAAGCATATTATATTATTATTTATTATTTTTTGTAAAAGCGTATTATATAATTCAGGCGCAAACCATTCAACGTGATGCAACATAATTGCTTTTAATTTAAGCTATTTGGAATTTGACGAATTTCACACTACGGAATTGCGTAAAGAGCCCGCAAAATTCCAAACGGATAAGGTGCAACTCATTCCGCAGAGCTTGGAGCGCATTCCATAGAGCTTGGGGGAGTTAGGTAATTAGTGTTGCCTTATGTGTAATAGATTTTGTATTAAACATAAAGTTGGTTATTTGACTCAAATTCAGATGATTTGACTTTAGTTTTTAATTAAATTCGCTTACAGAATCACAAAAGGGATTTAATATACGACCCATGCAAAGTGTCCCAATAGGTTGAAGCTTTCTCATGGTAGCGGAAGCCAAATGTGCAGAATATTTTATCTTCTTCTAGGTAGCATCTAGAAACTAACCCAATTTAAGCTTGGAAATCTATAAAGAATGCAGAAAATAGACAGGGTATAAGCGGTCAACAAATGAAATGGCGAGTGAGCGCCAGATATTCAAGATTTCTGGGCCTTGTCATCTGACTACCGTCGACTGGTAAGTAAAATCAGACAACTTTGTATTGAACGAGTAACAATCCAATGAATTGTCGCCAATTGCGTTCAAATCTGCCTAATTTTAAAACACGGCCGTATTTTGCTGACTGTTTTGTAGCCGGCGGTGGGTTTACTGTTTTGTTTGCTTCAGGTCGGATCCAGATCACAGAGGGTGCATAGCCGCCAGTCTAGTGCAGGGCGTTGTCGTACAGGAACGAGACCGACAAGAGAAGAGGCACGGCCCGGACGCCCAGGCTGAAAAGTGGTGGAGCTTCTTCAAATTCAAGCTACTCCAACCTTTGTACGACAGCGTCGAGGGTTCCATCTTCGGATCGGTTTACAGATGGAGCAAAAAAGTTGTGGGTGTATGTTCGCGCTCGGCGGACACGCCCAACATAGTGGTGGCCTTCCGAGGCACGATTAAAACCCGCGGATCACTGGCCAAAGACCTCTGGAACGATCTCCACATTCTCAGAAACTAACTGCACACCACGGCCCACTTCCACACTGCATTCGCCGCCGTGAATTCCAACGTCGACAAGTACGGGTGTGAAAACGTGTGGATCGTTGGGCATTCTCTTGGCATTGCCATAGGGATCTTGGCTGGACGGAAATTGGTAGAAGAGGGGCATTTTGTGGGAATCCATCTTTTCAAACCACCCTTCATTTCGTCACCCGTGGAGAAGATTAACAATGAGAGAATAAAAAAAGGGGTTAAACTTCGCTGGTAACTTGGTTAAGGCCGGGCTGGCTCTGACGCTCCAGGACAAGCACACACGGATCGAATCGCAGAGAATGTTTTCTGTTCTGCAATGGTGGGTCAAATTAGCGAAAGAAATAACATAAATTTGGATAATATCGTGAAGCAACGGGTCCTATGCAAGGTCGACTCTCTCCGAGCATCTGCTACTTCAATCTATTATATGAAAACTGAAAGAAAATCTATAAATATCGGGGGTTTAAAGTTGCTCGGTTCTTGAGCTCGAGACAAGATATTTGCATGCCTCTAAACGAAAGCACTGGGGACTGCTAGTAACAGAAGCAAAACTGTCAGCTTGGCCGTGTGGATGGGTCGGGCTTAACCAGCACACTCTAAGCACTGACTTATTAGATGGCCAGGCCCACTAACCTGACATTTTCGTATCTATCTGCCTTTTCTGTTTCGGTAAACTTTGTATCTCCCTTTACACTTAAAACTAGCTTATCTATCTTAATATATTAAAATATATATATTTTATACGCCGAGAGATATCATTTTTGAGGCATATTTTTCTTTTTTTTTTAATTTTTTGAATTTAAAAAATACGCCTCGAAAATGATATCTTTCGGCGTATAAAATATATATATATATCTTAATATATTAAGATAGATAAGCTAGTAGCAGCCGCAACGTGCGTAACACATTGAATAAATTAATATATTTAGGGTTATGATTAGAGTGAGCATTTAGGATTAGGGTTTATATTATGGTTAGGGTTAGAATTAGGGTTAGAGTTTGGTTTAGATTTATTATTATGATTAGGGTTAGGGTTTAGTGTTAAGGTTGGGTTTATGGTCATAGTTAGTGTGAGAATTATGGTAGGGTTAGGGGTAGAATTATGGTTAGGGTTAGGGTTTGGATTATAATTATAACAGGTTTTAGGTTAGGAATAAGGCTTTGGTTAGTGTTAAGGGTAGGGTTAGAATTACTATTAAGGTTTAGATTGGAATTATAATTAGGGGTAGGGTAAGGATTTATATTTGGTTAGGGCTATGGTTTGGGTTAAGGTTAGGGTCAAGGTTAGGATTAAGGTTAAGATTAGCATTAGGGTTAGGATTTGGATTACGACTATGATTATCGTTAGGGTTAGGGTTTAGACTTATGATTAGGGTTATAGTTAGCATTAGGGTTTAGTGTTATACATTGAATAAATTAATGTAATTAGGGTTATGATTATTGTTAAAATTTAGGGTTACGATTTATATCACAGTTAAGGTTACCATTAGGGTTAAAGTTTATATCATGGTGAGGGTTAGCATTAGATTTAGGGTTAACCATTTAGGATTATGGTTTAGCATTTAGATTTATGATTATGGTTAAGGTTAAGGTTTAGGCTTATGGTTAGGGTTATAGTTACAGTTAGGGTTTTGTGTTAAGGTAAGTGTTAGAATTAGGCTTATGGTTAGGGTTTGAATTTTGTTCTATGGTTAGGATTATCTTTATCTAGGTTTACATTAATGTTCAGCTTAGGGTAAGAATTGTGGTTAGGGTGAGGATTATGGTTAGGGTTAGATAGAGGGTTAGGATTATGATTAGGGTTAGCGATATAATTAGGATTGCTATTATAGTTAGATTTAGGTTTAGGATTATAGTTACATTTATGGTTAGTGTTAGGATTAGGGTTAGATATATAATTAGAGTTAGGGTTGGGGTTAGGGTTACAATTAGAGTTAGGGTTAATAATTTTATTATAATTAGGGTTTTTGGATAAATTTTGGGATTGCAATTATTATTAGAGTTAGAGTTAGGATGAAGGTTTCAATTTGGGTTAGAATCAACATTTGTGTTCTAGGGTTAACTCTAAGGTTAATATTAGTATAAATAGGGTTATATTTAATATCCCTAACCATAACTGAACCCTAACTATATTAGGGTTAGGTAACCCTAACCATAATTTAATTTGAACCCTAACATTAACTCTAATGGAACCTTAGAAGTCTAAGTAAACTCTAACCCTAACCTTAACACCAAACCTAATTAAATAATACCCTAACCTAACCTTAACCCCAAAAATAATCCTGATTGAACCCTAACTCTAACCCTAACATTAAACCTAACCTTGGCATTAACTCTAACCCTAATTAAACCCTGATGTTAACCTTGCTTTAATCATAAACCTAACCTTGATTAAACCCTGAATATAACCCTAACTATAACCCCAAGTTTTCCCCTAATTAAATCATAACCCTAACCTATCTTTAACACTAAACCTAACCCTAATTGAACCCTTACGCTAACCCTAACATTAAACCTAACCCTAACCCTAATTGAACCTAACACCAACACTAATTCCATCCTAATATTAAGTTTCCCTTAACTAGAAACCTAACCCTAATCCTAATTCTAACCCTAGAACCTTTATCCTAATTCTAACCCTAACCGTAATTATAATCCTTATTCTAATTCTAACCCTAATAATAATTTTAACCCTATTTTAATTTGAATTCTAATATTAACCCTAATTTTGATGAAAATCCTAATTCTAACTATAACCCTAACCCTAACTATAATCCTAAGCATAATTATAAGCCTAATTCTAAATCTAACCATAACAATAACTCAAATCTAAATATAACTCTATTGACAACCCTAAGCTTTATTGTAATCAAATTTTTAACCTTATCCCTAATTTTGAGCCTAATGTTAATTTTCATACTAACTTTAATTCTAACTCTAACCCTAACCATAACCCTAAATCTAACTGTAATTCTATTTTATCCCTAATCTTCCTTAAACCTTATCTTTACCCTAACCCTAATTGTATCCCTAGTTTCAAAATTTTCTAAAGGCTAACCCTAATTATATCTCTATGAAAGTTGAACACTAACCCTAATCGATCCATAACCTTAATCTTATTTAAACCCTTATCAAAATTTAATCGTAACCTTAACTTGTGGCCTAGGAGGATATAGAGGAATGTTAGGCGTTGTTTTGAGTTGGTTCAACAATCCTCCAATTCATGGAGCCTTGCTACTCTCTTCCCTGGTCTCATTGAAGTGTCTCAAGGTAAGGTAATTCAGTTTATTCCTCTTAGGCCAGTCTCGAAGCAAGGCTCATCAATAGGGTTCATTTGTCTTTCAAGATTAATTAACCTATTAGAGTAAGAGCTAGAATATGCTAGAATAAGGTGTGTAGATTTATCCTACAACCCTAACCCTAATTAAACCTTAGCCCTAACCCTAATTGAACTCTAACCCTAACCCTAACCCTAATTAAACCCTAATCCTAATTGAACTCTAACCCTAACCCTAATTTAACCTTAGCTCTAACCCTAACCCTAACAAAGCATTGATCCTAATTAAACCCTAATCGTGATATAATTGAACCCTAATCTTATCACTAACTCTAACCCTAAATGAACCCTTGCTCTAACCTAACCCTAATTGAACCTTGATCCTAATTAAATTGTTAACCTAACCTAATTTAACATTGAGTCTAACCCTAATTTTGATAGTAATTGAACTCTAGTCCACCCTAAGTCTATTTAAACCCTAACCATAATTAAACGTTGACCCTAATCATAATTCTAATAACTTAACCCTTATCTTAATTCCAACCCTAACTTTAACTATAACACTAACTATAACCCTAACCCTAACTATAACCCTAATTGAACCCTTTTGAACCCTAATCCTAATTGATCCCTAACCCTAACCTTATTCCTAATTTAATCTTAATCCTAATTCATCTCTAAACATAACCCTAACCCTATCTTTTATTGAACATTAACCCCTAATTGTAACCCTGATCTAAATCCATTCACCCTAACCCTAACTCCCAACTTTATCTTAGAATATGCTAGAATAAGGTGTGTATACTTGAGTTATATTTTTGTATATTAGATGTGCACTTATTATAGGAG
This sequence comes from Sequoia sempervirens, assembly GCA_007258455.2. Classification (NCBI taxonomy): domain Eukaryota; kingdom Viridiplantae; phylum Streptophyta; class Pinopsida; order Cupressales; family Cupressaceae; genus Sequoia; species Sequoia sempervirens. Next base: position 772,236,351 of record VDFB02000003.1, read on the forward strand.
GCTTTTATATTAGATTGTATATCTAAGTTGTATTAAAATAATCTCTTTAATAAAGTCTTAAATCTAAAATATTTCTCTAGAGATATTCATTATTTTTTAAAATAGAATATGGATGATTTTTTTCTTTTTGAAATGCTTTCAGATTTTTATTGTAAAATATTGAATTTTTTTTATGTGTAATAGTAAATTTAAGATATTTCTTTTTTATTTATGTTTCTATTTTTTAATTTTAAATACATTAATTTAGAATTTTTAAAAAGAAGTTTCTAAAATTTAGAAACTTATTTTTATGTCTAATGGATATCTCTTTTAAGTATGAAAGAGCTTTTGTCAAAAGAAGTTTCTAAATTTTAGAAACTTCTTTAATGGATATATGTTTTAAAAAGATCTTGGATATTTTATTTTTTAAGTATATTAATTTATAAACTTACTTTTATATGAAATAAACTTCTTTTTATGTCTAATGGATATCTTTTTTAAAAAGATCTTGGATATTTTATTTTTTAACTATATTAATTTAGAAGCTTACTTTTATATGAAATAATGAATTTAAAATATAAATATATTTTAGTTATCATATTTTAAATGAACTTTTTAATGATATTGAACTCATATAGATTTTGATGTTAGTCTTTATGTTATATGAAGAAGTTTTGAAATATGATATTTGAAATAAAAGAAAACTTGAAAACCATTATTTCTATCTTTAACATCCATTTAAACATGATTACCTTTAAAATTATATGTTATTTATGTGAAATAATTTAATGCACTTATATTTTAACATGATTATATCTTATTTATCTGAATTTTTTTTTTGAAAAAATATTACATTTCCTAACACATTCTTTTTTAAATATAATCAACATTATACAATACTTAAAAAACATTATTATTAATTTAATTTACTATATTTCAAATTAATAGTTATATAGAAGTCATAAAATGTTTCAATACTTCAAACTTTGAAATATATAATAAAAACCTGTTACAGACTTATTTTCTAGTTCTAGAAATTATATATCCAAATACTAAGTAAGTTAAAAATAAATGTGATACAATATAGAAACCAAGGTTATGGTGGACGCATAATACAACTAAATGTAAACATGGTGTAGATTTTGTGGCATGTCACCTATGAATGCCTATATCTTTCATGCTAAGATTTTGTGGATGAAGACAGATGTCCAATCTCACAGTGAAGTCTGAATTTTTGGAAAGATAATATACCCTCCATGGAGACATCGTATGTATATGTATCAAGCGTCTCTCAAGGAATCCTCTGCTTCTTTCTTGTCCTTGTTTTTCGCTGGTTCTTTCCTCTCCTTCTCTTTCGCTACTTGTTGCTCCTTACTCTTTTCGTCCTGGTTCTCATCGTCCTGCCACTCCTCGGGATGAAGGGGAAGCCATACTTTTTGGTAACAATTCTCAACAATACTTTTGAGCGAGGGGTTGGCTAATTCCAAAAAATCTTCACCATCCGCAGCAAAACCATTATCAAGCAGAAGCTTCTTCCAATTTTGTGAGGCACACAATTCGTGTCACAAAAATAGTTGAATGATTCAAAATCTCTAAACTAACGTGAGAAATAAATGTAGGAATCTGAACTAAAAAGTATAAGCTACCATGATTATGAGATTGATCTGATATTCCCAAATCAGTTGCATTTTCCAGCCTGGTGTCCTTTTCACTTGCTCACTTTGAGAAAGAATGTTCCACGCCACCGCACATACAACCATTAACGCCTGTTTCGGAGGTCTCGGAGCAACCTGAGTCGCCGTTGCCAAATTTTGTGGAGGATGCACAGATCCCAGACGATGATGAGGGCCTCATTGAGTTCAATGAAGAAGAAATGGATCCTCCCCCTACGACTGTGCCTTTCTTGAGGCTTTTTGTGCATGCCTCTACCTTTGATTGGTTTCTTATCTTCCCTCTTTTTAAAGAACTAATGGCGTCGCTTTCTCTTCCAACACTCCTCCTGATTCACGCCTGGCTATCTTCCACTCCCGTCGGTTACATAATGCCAACAGATAAATCAAATTTCCATGCGCTGACATGCATTGGATTAAATGTGAATGAATATTCATCGCTGTAATGAAAAATACGAATCAGCAGGAATACGAAGCATTTCTTTTTGCTAAGACAGTTACTCTCGCTGGCCTCCTATATAGGCTGCTGCCACTGTAGGCTTACGCCTCTCGACGTAAATATTATCTAAGGAAAGAACATGCAGTGATATTAAAGAATACAGAGATTCACGAAGAACATTGTGCAGTAAATGGTATCGAACATACCTTTGATTACTCTTTCCTTAATCTCTGTAATTGACTTAGCGACCTCAACACAACCAAAGACACACACTCACAACAAAGTAAACCTGAAAACAAAACCAAAGTGCCAAAATATATGTTGTTTTGATTGCTCAAGGATAAAAGAAAATATTAGAATAAAACTCGGGAGAACTAACGATGGTATTTCAAGTGCTTCAGGATGTAAACGAATGCTCATAAAATGCAGAGTGTTGAGACTGTTGAAGATAGTGAAATTAAGGAAAAATTCTTTAACCAAATCAACGAAGAACAGAAGCTTATGGGGATGGAGACAGAGTATATTTACCAGTGGTTGTTGTAGTCCACCGAGATTTAGACGCCTCCTTACGAACATTGTCAATACCTTTGGAAAATGAAGATTGTACCATGCTTGCATTGAAAAAGTGAAACTCTAGCTTTAAAGAATCATCATTCGATTAATGTCCACGATCTAACAACTTTCTTCAAAGTGAATTCAAGGTGAACAGCCAGCCGTTTCCTCTTCCAGCGTAGGTTCATGTAGGTGAACGTTACACAACGCCAGCTGTTTCTTACAGACTGTAGATTCTGCACTGCGTATTTCCCATAATTACACTTTAATTCTTTTAATATATATAAGTAAATGAAGCGCCAGTTTCTTGCGGTGCCCACTCAAAAAAGCTTGTAATAAATTTATTAGTGGTGCTGCCACGTAGGGGAATATGAAAGGTTTCTTTTTTCTTACATCGTTACTTCTGCTGGCCTCCAAAAGAGGTTGTTGCCATTGTAGGGTTACGCCTCTGGGCGTAATTATTTTTTTCTTTTTCCCACGTTCCACACAGGAACAAATATGTTGGGAATCGGGATCTTATATAAACATTCCACTGGAGGAAAGATATTTTACATATTTTAAAACAAAACTCTGCGCTTATTAATAGGAGATGAATTGGGTAAAAGGGCAGTTTAATAATTAAGGTTTTTAAATAATTAATATATAATAAAAGTGTTTAAAGAATATTAAATTTTAAATAATTAATTAAAAAATGTTTAATAATAAATATGTCAAACAAGTTTTATAAATAAAAAATTATTTAAGAATAAATATATAATGGAAAATTTTGAAATAAATTTTATATAATAAATTATTTTTGAATTAATTTATATTTTTAATTTTTGTAAATATATTTTTGTTATATTTGAGTGTTTTTAATGATTTCTTCATGATAATATATGTTTCTTATGATAATATATTTATATAATATTATTATCTTATTTTTGAAATAATAGAAATATATTAATTAAAATTGTTGATACAATAATATATTATTTTTCATTTAGTATTTGATATTTTATTTTTATTTATCTAAGATTTATTTTTTCTATAGAATTTTTTATTTTATTTAGTCAATAGTTATTTCTATTTATAGTTTTTTTAAAAAAAATTTTGAAATGACTTATAAAAGAGCTCTCAAGAAAATACAATAACAACAATCAATATTTACTAGTACTTTAAATTTCAATAACACTAATTAAAATGATTTGTGAAAAAATAATTCTTAAATGAAAATATAACAATAACATAAAAGTACAAACAACTTTGAAAATATTATAATTCATAAAACATTCAATGGACAAAATATTTGTATAGTCCATGTTAATAATTGTAGACAAATTTATAATATTCAAATTTAATATCATTTTTTTTCTCTTTTCTTCATGCATAAAAATATATTTCAATTTTATTAAATTAAAAATATTAAACAAATTATAACCATACTTGTACTTCTAAAACTCTAAATGCAATATTGTCATGATCATATATAAAAATTGAAACACAACTAAATATTTAAAAGATTAAAACTATTTAAAAATTATTTAATTTTTAATTTACTTAGGAGTTATTTTATATGTCATGATCATATATAAAAATTGAAACACAATTAAATGTTTTAAGAAATTAAAATTATCTAAGAATTATTTAAGTTTTTTTTCTTTTAACATTAAAATCTTCAAAGTAAATGATTTTTTTAATAAAATAACTCTTGAATAAATAAACATAAATTAATGTCAAATTTTCAAACATACAATTGATCACCTACCTTATGATTTTCCATGGATAAATTAATTCGTTTAATTATCCAAAAAAATGATATGATGAATTTATTAGTAATGATAATATTAAATCCATCAAATATTCCAACAAGTTCATGTGTTTCTTAATATCTACCCTTTTTAGTTGTTTGATTAATATAATAGAAAAAGCTTCTACATTTCTCTTCACATGTCTCCAATTAACACTTTGGATTCCATAATCTTATAGAATGATAAGTTTGAATTATTTCACCTTTCTTGTGATTTGTCCCATGACTACTAACAAATCAAACATGATGTAAAAGATATCTAATAGCATACATATAGTCAAATCTCTTAGCTCCCTCTATTGAACTGAAGATATTGGCATTATCACAAACTTTATTATGGCTCAAAATTTTAATACTAAAATTAAATAGAATTCTCCCTCAAAGTGCACACTCATTAGCATAATTATTAAGAATATCGGTCTATATGTTTCTAACTCAATATTTTGAAGAACGGTGGATGCTAAAGAAACATATTTTTCAACCATATTTTCAAAAAGTGATATTTTTTGCTCATTAAATTCATCAAGGTCAATATTTTTTTACTTTCAATCTTAAAAATTAATAAGGATTTATTTTTTAAGAAAATATCCAAACCTTTCATCTTCTTGGTGAATTCTTCCAAAATCCACTCTCTTTCACTTTCTTGGAACTTTGAATTTTCTTCTTCCTCATGCTCAACTGTCATAATTTCTCATTCATATAAGGATTTATATAATCCTTGTTGAAAGTAATGACTTTAAATTCTTGAAACTTATAGCTCTTTTTCTATACCCCTCCATGATTTGTTTATTATCCCTTTCTTGCAGATCTAGGATTGTTCTTCTTTCTTTTGTTCATGCTCCACATTTTTTGCTAATACCCTTTCTTGTAGGTTTGAATCTAGTATACCCATAATTTTTTGTTCCATGATCTATTTTTCTAGCTCTTATAGCAAATTTCTCTAACTCTTCTTTTGGAATTATCTCATTTTCTCTTTGATATTTGTGGCTTAACTCTCGAGGTTCTTTACAAAAGAAGAAATTTTTGTTTCTTCTTAAATTATTTTTAGTATCTGCATTCATCTTCTTTGTAATAATTGGTGACGTGGCCCTCTAGTGGATGCATGATGTCCCTTCTTATGTGATTCTTCCTTTGAGTTGTTCAAATATGGTGTTTTGGAAATTATTTATATGGCAGTACTAGTTGTGGCTCTTCCATTTTTGTATTTGTCTAGCCTTTATTTTTATCCATTTCAAGTAGTTTGGGAAAGAAAATTCTATATATTTTTGAAATGACAAAGTCGCCTTCAAATATTTTGATAGATTCTAGTAACTTACAAACCTTAAAGTAATTTGAATAATAGTTTCTGGATTCGATTGTGTAAGCTTTTTTGAATCAACGTTTCGAATCACACTCCGTGATCCATTTTTTCATATCCTTAAGCTCTCTATCTTGATGATGGATCACAGAGTGTGATTTGAAATGTTGATTCAAAAAAGCTTACACAATCGAATCCAGAAACTACTATTCATATTCTTATGGATTGTGGAAATCTAATAACACCGCTTAAAGTAATTTCTCCTACTGATGATCTAATGTAATTCCTTGAAATGTAGAAATATATCTCCCTTTGAATCCCTCTAGGTAGAGTTTCATATATATATTGAAGCTAGAAACAAGATATGGTAACTCCATGATTTATAAGATGACAAGATCACAACTTTGATACCCTTGCAATAACCCTAATGATTATTCTATGTAAAAAAATAGATTTAAATATTTTAATTATAGCTTGCAAAAACCCATATTTCTTTACAACTTAGACATCAACATTCATAACCCAAATGAATAATTGTGTTAGTGAAGAAAGATAAAATTTAGAATTTTTTTACTATTTCAATGAATTATAAGATTACATCAAAATACTTTGTAATAATAGTAGGGACAATAGTTACAATAATAACAAAAAAATTGTAACTACATTGTTGGAATCCACAATAACTACAAATTATACAAACTTGATGTTGCTATGATTTACGAAGAGGAAAATTCATTAATGATCTTAGAATGAGATCATTCTATAGGTCCAAAGGTGTTTCATCCTCTAATCCTCAAAACCAAAGGGTTTTCATCTTATGATGATCTCTAGTAAATCTAAGAGTTTTTATCCTCAAATTTGGTTGCTTGAGCACATGTTTAGAATAATTTTGCAAGTATTTTTATGTGTAAAATATGAATAATAATCGTTGATTGGATGTGTTCACTCTTGATATCCTTCGAATTAATGAGTGGTATGCAATTTTTCCAAAATAACATCTAAGATTACTTAAGGAACAAGGTAGTAGAGGATGCAACCACCACATTAATGAAAGTATGGCTATATTCCACCTATAGCATTGTGAGTTCATGTGAAATCATGACCTTGTTATTTAAAACTTGATTTTATATAGGGAAATCCCTTATGCAATAGTTTCAACATTAAAATTTTCCATTAATGGCACTCTAGGTTGTGCAACAAAGAATATGAGAGTAAATAGTGTGAAAATGTCAAAATATTAAAGTTTTTAGGTTGGGAAAAACTCAAATCTCATGGCATATATTGAGGGTCAATGTTTGGGAGTATATCACCCTAGATACCCAAATAGGAAGATACCCAAAATTTTGATCTAAATGAGGTGACATAGTTTAATATGTCGGGGATTAGAGTTTGGGGGTGCCATGTATAAGGTAATTGAGTTAGGTAAAGGTTGAAGATCCAATATTGAAAGGAAATTTGATGTAAGTGTTGGGGAGTTGGGGTCTAGGCTAAAGACATATTTCTAAGGAATAACACAAAAATATGATAAAACTAAGTAAAAGTGAGGCGATTGAAGGAAAGGGATGTTGGGAAGGAGAACAAAAAAAATAGTGGGGGACAAAGGAAACAAATAAACTTAGAAGGAAATTCATGTTGTAGTGGGAAAGTTTGATATCTCAATAGGAACAAAGGAAACAATGAAGTTATGTAGAAAGGCATACTAGGATGGGAAAGTTCATTGTTTTGATGGGGATATACATGAAAGGACAGAGTTTGAGTAAATGATATCATAAGATGAAAATATATGAAACTTTAAAACCTTGCACACTTAGAAAATTGAACACACCTACACACTTAGAAAATGTTGAACCTAATGAGCATATGGGAGATGGATTATAATATTTTGAAAGTTGTTTATATTTTTATGTTATTGTTATATTTTCATTTAAGAATTATTTTTTCACAAATCATTTTAATTAGTATTATTGAAATTAAAAGTATTAGCAAATATTGATTGTTGTTATTTTATTTTCTTGAGAGTTTTTTATAAGAGTTATTTCAAATTAAAAAAATAACTATAAATAGAAATAACTGATGACTAAATAAAATAAAAAATTCTTGAATAGTTATAAAGTAAAAAAATAAATTTTAAATAAATAAAAATAAAATATCAAATACTAAATGAAAAAGAATGTATATTATATTATTTTAAAAATAAGATAATAATATTATATAAATATCTTATCATAAGAAACATATGTTATCATGAAGAAATCATTAAAAACATTAAATATGACAAAAATATATTTTAAAAAATTAAAAATATAAAATAATTAAAAAAAAATTATTATATAAAATATATTTCAAATTTGTCCACAATATATTTATTCTTAAATAAAACTTAGTTTCATATATTTATTATTAAACGTTTTTAATTGATTATTTAAAATTTTACATTATTTAAACACTTTAATTACGCCGAAGGCGTTCCCTCAATGGAGTTTGCCAAACCCATATTGCCTATCGACGGTTACAATCTCGCGAGAAAGGATGCACTGCCATTGAATAGATCTTGCTCGTCCGTGGCTTTCTATACTCTTGGCGGTGAATTTATGTCGATAGGAGTTGGTTCGATGGGAGTTGGTGTCGATGCATTTACTGACGATTGGAGGCAGCGTCAAAAATATCCTTGTTGATGCTCATTTGCCCAAGTTTCGTTTGCCTTGGTTTCATTTGTCCTCATTTCTCAGCCTCTACACGACTGGGCCAAATTTTCTTCAGCTTATTTGTTCTGCTGTCATTGTGCAGGTTGGAATCCGTCGGTTTGCCTGGGTAAGTTTAAGCTCGATCCCCTTTGCAGCTGCAACTTCAAACAAATTTTATCATCTTTTATTGCTTTGAGAACTGTCTGTGCACTGCTACATAGCTTCCATTTTGTGTAGGCGATGAGGATGCTGGAAAATGTCAGAGTTTTTTGTTTCGATGAGGATGCACGTCTACTTTGGCTCCATAAACATCCCCTCTGGTTCTATACGCACCCGAGTATCCATCTCCTTTCGCTGCAAGTACTCCTTATGTTGCCTGGAGTATCCAACACCCTTCTAAATATCTATCTGTCGTATGTACATTGAATATCTCATTTCCTCTTAAAGTTGTATATCTCAATCCAAAGCTTCTAAACCCTTTTCAACACATCTATATTGTGCAAATCTGTAGTCATTCGCTCCATGGTTGACGTCTCCCTCAGGCATTCTGTCAAACATTAGAAGGACCTCTCCCTCTACTAACATACTCAAATGTTACACCCCCAAAAAAAAAAAAAAAACTATACGGGATCTCTCCCTTTATGGGCGTATGCCTTTGAATTGCCGTTTTCAAGCATTAGGGTTTTGAACTTCTGTTCAGAATAATGAATGCTAAAAAAAATATTTATAGAATTCTTTAATGTAAAAAAATGGCTGAACTTGAATTAGAACCTTGTATTTCCAGTATAGAATTTAGTGGCATCGTAGAATACTTTGATGGTAGAGATTTTAGCTTCTGTTGCTTTTCTGCACAAAAAATAAATTGGATTACAGGCACTGTAGTTTATGAAATGAGTTGGGGTTTTAACATTGAATTTTAATTCTTTTAACATTATTATTATTATTATTATTTTCAATTACGGAGCCTATGTTTCTGAAGACAATATTAGGGTCCGAGCTTTGTTCAATTTGAAATCTTTGTTGCTGTGGCAAGGGCACATGAGTGTTTCTGATTTGCCTTGATTTTGTAGCCAGCAACTTAAGATTAGATTATACTTTCCTTATGGATGAGTTTAAATGTCATATTTTCATACGGTAGAGTTGTCATGCCCTTTGAAGGGTTAAATTTGATGTAGATGTTACCTTTAATTTGATGCAGCAACTTGCCAGTTGAAAACCTGTATTGCACTTACAGAAATGAACATAGCAGAACAGAAGGGGAATACAGTGAAGATTATCAATCCCAAAACCATTATTATCAAAATAAATAAATTAATACAAATTACCTGTCAGATTCTTGAGTTTTCTTGGAGATTGATTTTGAATAAACTAACTTCAAACAAGGAGGGTGAATGAAATACCACCGCATCAGGAATTAAACTGTAGTGTTAGTTTGGTGGAGAAATTGACGGGGATATTCTTATATTTTGCTGCCCTGTTTTTGTACGAAAAAGTAAACATAGATTTTTTAAAGAGTTGGATTAGGAGCTTATGTCTAACTATTCATGCCTGGGACTGTATTTAGTTTAATATTTTGGCAAATAAATAGAGATAAATTGATAATATTTTAATAAGAAGCAAGGAAGACCCACTTTTCTACTCAACCAAATGGATTAAATTCATATTTCATTAGAATTGTTTCATAAGCTTCAGATTATTATTTTAAGCAACCAAGAAATTCTATAACAATTTAACAAGTCAAAAGATTCAGCTATGGATCAACAAAGCCAAGATTAGAAAGTCAGCATATTACACAACATAGAGTTTTTAGTTTTGTGAAAGGTTTGGTTACTATATCAAATTGAGCTGATTTTCAGCTGATTTGAGTCAAAGTTTCCAGAATTAAGAAGAATCATGTTTCCCATTCTTTTGATAAGTAATCAAACTGAGTCAATGAGGGCAAGCAAAGGTCCCAATGAATCATGTTTTTCTCCCCATTGATTAATATTTCCATACACAGTTGTCCACAAATCCTCTCCCCCAATGTAGTTGTGGAAGTCATTCATGAAGCTTATTCTAATGATCCATCCAACTCCTCAATCCCAAAATAATCCCAATTATATCCCTGCTATTATTATTAAATCACCACGACTCTACTAAAATAACAAGTACCAGTTAACTTTTGGGCCACTCTAGCTCCTACCCATCGAAGCCCTCACAATCACCTGCAAAGTTCTTATTCTCTGTGCTGTGACAATAGGATTTATGAAGCCAAATTTCTTTTCAATAGTGAAGAAATTCCTATGTGGAGAAAATCCTGGAAACCAGCACATGGAAAGAATAAAGAAATGTATATTCTAGTGAGCCAACACAATTTCTAGCTATTGTTGTTCCTTCTGTATGAAAATTTTCCTAAATCAAGTTGTTTCTATGGCACACCAATGTTTCAATTCCATGAAGAAATTAAATGGAATCATCCAACAAACTATACAATGCCTCTAAGAAATGCTTTACACTGGACAAACACTGCTTATTAATTCAACATTTTATTGATGCTTGCCTGTAAAAGTAAGATTTAATGCTGATTTACAAAAATAAGATGAAAAATGTCCATTAATAAATCTTCAAGCCATGCAAAGGCCTTAGCAGTTTAAAAAATGGGGAGAATGTCAAGGTTAGTCATACCAGTGACATATACAAAAATCTTCTCGCTTACACCATCGGTGTTCGCCCTGTAACAAAATAAAAACTACTATCTTTTCCCATATTCCTAGAAAAACAGGGGTTTGAACACACAGCTCAAACGAAATTATCACCATCTTGTACTGAAGCTATTGTTTGTACTGGACCTCTCCACTGCAAATTTGGTTCACTGTAAATCTTTCTCCCTTCTCTTTAATTCTTTTTGCTCTCCATTCCTCTCTAATTTCAGATAATTGCATCTTCCATTCAATTTTTAAGCACTCTCCTGTTCAATTAAAACAAGAACTTGTAGTTCCTTATTTTACTTGAATGTGCCCATACAGGCATGCTACTCTCCAATGTCTGAACTGAGAACGGCTCTCTTGCTAGCAGTAATGAAATTTATATCATAACAAATACAAATTTCCAATGGACATCTGTGCTAATGACAGCTACACATTTGATCATTATCTTTGTTTTGATGTGCTTGGCTTTTACAAGCAGTAGCAACGCAATAGATTTGGATGGTAATTTTTTTCCTGAGCCAATCTAACTTTGATTTTTCTCTTCTGATGAACATATTGTAATTGAATCATTGGGACACATAGTAACTTGCACACAACCTCCAGGTGAAGTTTTACTTGCTTTCAAGTCACAAGTCATTGATTCTGATGGTGTTCTTGTCAAATGGAAGAAAGAGGTTATGGATCCTTGTGGATGGCCTGGTGTTACTTGTGAGTTTGTGTGATGAATAACTTTACTTTTGCTGGATTTATCATTGTTCAATTTATTGTATGTATTGGGCTTGATGAGAGAATTTATTCTTTTATAGAATTTCCCTATTGCCTTTGAGATGTATGTATTGGGCTTGATGACAGAATTTATTCTTTTATATAATTTCCCTATTGCCTTTAATTCTGTTGTTTTAATTTTCAGGAACCTTATCTCAAACTTAAGGGGTCTATATCGTCCGATATTGGCAAGCTGAGTCACTTACAAAAAATGTATGCTCTCTGCAAGACCATGTGTGGTTATTATTCTTTTCCTTTTGTCTAGTGCATTTTACCATACTTATTTCATTCATTGTATGAACTCAATATTTTTATTGGCTTCAAATTTGCTCGGTCAAAGGCATAGGCTTTATAGGTTTTGTTATTTTGATGTTACAAATGCTACAAGTTCTAATATACAGTACCGAGGATGGATTGCCATCTTTATCAGATTTAAATGTCAAATCTCAAATCTTACATGTTCTTGTACTATGATTTTCAGAGCATTGCATGACAACAACTTTCTTTTGGCGTGCTTGTCTCAGAATTTCTAAACATATGGAGAGCTTGTGAATTGTGAATCTGCCCATTATTCTCATCCGCCTCCTTGACAACATGACACAATTTGTGCAGAATCTTCAGGTAACTCACTTGCCATCATTTCAGTCAAATTTATTATGAGAATGTGGTTTTATCTGTGGCTGTTTCAATATATAATACTATTGTAATAATTTTACGTTCATTAAAGAGTTTAAACTTGGGTTAATTCTCTTTTCCTTGTTCTTGAGACTATTTTTGTGACAGTTTTCCTCACAACATTATTTACTATTTGAATTTATAGCAGCTGCTGCTGAAGCTATAAATGCAATGGTTGATAGGGATATTTCCTCAGAGCGAACAGTACAGATCGGAACATCTTCATATGTCAAAATGCAAGGGATTGGCATGACACAAAACAAATATTATTTACTATTGAATGTATGGCAGCTGCTACTGAAGCTGTAAATGCAATGGTTGCCAGAGCTATTTTCAAAGTCTGAACAGTAGAGATCTGATCATCTTCATATGTTAATACAATTTTCTTTACAAAGCTTATGCATTATACAGTAAATATTTCCTCAAAAATTTGTGTCATTATACAAGTTCTTGTACTTTCCTTACACTATGCTAATTTTATAAATTGACTTGTACTTCCATATAATATTTTGTTAATAAAATTGAAATTACAAAAACACATACATGCATAACTTCACGTATATAATAAAAATGACAATTTCTATCCTTCAAATACAATACCAGCAATTAAAATATTGATCTCCATCAAATCTTCGTGTACCCATTGCACATGAAGGTGCAATTGCTAGTTATATATTTATTATTTAAAAAATTATATTATTACAGACTGTAGTTATTAAACGACCTTTACACGTAATTCATCTCCTATGAATATGCACAGAGCTTTGTTTTCAAATGCTGTAGGATTTCTTCCGTTCAGCGGAGTATTTATAGGGAAAGATCGGAGCATGTTTATTCCCGTATGGAATGTGGGAATAAACAAAATAACTTTAAGTGAAAACGGAGATACAGAGTTTACCAAAACAGAATCTTTAAAAAGCAGATAGGGCACGGAAATGTCAGTGAGTGGGCCCGAACATCTAAGCAGTCAGCGCTTAGAGTGTGCTGGTTAAGCCGACCCTTTACGGGGGCCTTACTACCCCCAACTTTTTGCATTGGGCAACCCCCCTTTTTGGTTCCACCTATGAGCTGCTAAAATAAGAGTGAGCTCTGAGTTTTTGGGTAACCCCCATTTCAAAATAGCAATTGCGTGGTATCTGAAAAAGAGGAGGCACATGCAACTGTTGTACCACTAATTTCTCCACTCTTCTCGGTTGTCTGTTTCAAACACTAATTATAGTTATAATTTATTTTGCATGTTCTGCAGTTTGCCATAGTTTTGTAACCGAATCAACTTGACTTATTCTATTTTTTTATTTTTTTTATTACAAAAGCTCAAATTACCCATTATTCATTTTCCTCTCGAGAGCGGTTACAAAAACATTACTTGTCGTCCCTATAAATAAATCTTCACATAATAATTACATTTTGATTAATTTTATCATTTATTATTTGTAATATGATTTATTATATTATTATCTATTTATTTTATTATGTACATTTATATTTATATTTATTTATGAATCAATTATATGTCTTTTGCTTGGTGGTTTATTTTAATGAATCACTGCATCAAAAATTATTATTGAACAATTTTAAATGAAACAACCAAACACATAAATCAAACAACCCAAATCACATAGCCCAAAACAATATTTTTCAACATCAAAAAAGGACAAATCACGGAGGCACTACAAACCTTCAACCCTAGTTGAATCATAACCATAACATTTAATACTAACCCTAATCTACACCCTAAGTTTATTGTAGAACCCTATTTATAACCCTAACCCTACTCATACCCTAATCTTAATTGTAACCATAACTAAATTCTAACCCTAACCTTAAACCCTAATTGAACGGGCTAACACTAATGCTAACACTAACACTAACACTAACCCTAGTTGAACCCTAAGCCTAAGCCTCATTGAACCCTCTTTTGAGTCTCAATTGAATTGTAATCCTAAACCAAACCCCAACTTTAACTATAACTTGAATCCTAAGCTATTTAGCCTATAACACAAACCATAACTATAACCCTAATTTAACCCTAATCATAATTAAATTATAGTCTTACTATTAAACCTAACCCTAACCCTAATTAAATTCTAACCCAAATCCTTTTCCTCTTTCTAACCTTATCCATAACTATAACCCTAATTATAATTTTAACCATAACCTTAACCCTATTTATAATTCAGATTCTAAGTTTTATCCTATAATCGTAAATGTAATTGAACCCCACCCTAATCCTAATGCTAATTAAACCTTATCAAGACCCCTAACCTTAACATATAATCTTAACCATAATTTAAATCTAATTGAACTCTTTTGAACCCTAATCCTAATTGATCCATAAACCTAACCCCATCCTTAATTCAACCATAATCCTAATTCATCCCTAACCACAACCTTAATTAAACCCTAATCACCCTATCGCTAACTCCAAGCTTTATCTTAGAATTATAATTCAACCCTAACCCTAATCAATCCTAATCCTAATCATAACTCAACTTAAATAATAATAAATACATAAATAATAATAATGTTATGTAAATTCTTTTTAAATTATATGACAAAACTAAGTGAAAATGTAATTTTAAACTGCATTAATTTTTTAAAGATAGATATTCTAGTTTCAAAGTCAAATATTAGAGTTTGGATTAATAAAGTGATATAAATGAACATCAAGTTGGATTCCTTACATGTGACCCATACCCAAGATGTGCATGGATATGTAAAATGGAAAACATATCATAATATAATTGTAATTAGTAAATATATTACTTATAGAAAGTGGTTATAATGACACATATTCTAATGGAAGGCTCATAATTGTAACCTTATAGAATGTTGACATTTCTAGCAATAGATGGCATGATGGCGGTTATCTTTAAATTTTGTGGGAAAATATGTTGAAGAAGGTCCTATAACCTTAATAAATGGCCCAAACATGTAAAAAACATAAGTTAGTGGCATATGATGTTGATGTTTAGAAAATCCAACTCAATTGAGGAAATATATATGAAAACTTGTGTTTGGGATCTCTCCAAAACAACTTCTACAAAACATACAACATAACAACAATTACAATAATATGTAGATAAATGTATTGTTAATTTGTAGTTATAGAATAAATACACATGTAACATTCTTGTAGTTCTATTTGTAATTATTATATAGTCAATTTACACTATATAACATACAATGTCCTTTTTCAACGAAGCTTTACTAAAATGAGACAAAATATATATTAAATAATTACATGGAATATTAAAACTTATAAGATTGATTACACATAAAAATCATGAAATCTATTTATTTTTTAACTTCTCAATTCAAATTGGATTGTTTAAGGATTTTTCTTATATAATTTTTTTTGTAGTAAATACTATCTTCATTTATTTTTTTTAAATTTTATTAATTCTCGATTCTCACCTTCTTTTACATGATATTAAAATTAGATCTGTACAAAATACATTTTATTAAAAATATTTAATAATCTTTTTATTTTACAACTATAAAAATAACTTCTATAAACTTGTCAATACAGAACTTCATACTTTGTATCTAATTTCCATTCTCATTTCTATTATAATTATATTTGTTCAAGCAAAAACAACAGCCAACCTTATCTTTGTGCTCTTCTCTTATCTTGATGATGGATCATGGAGTGTGATTCAAAACGTTGATGCAAAAAATTTCACACAATCAAATCCAGAAATCGTTTAGCAATTAACAATCAACCTTATTCACAAAACATACTGTTTAGAACACATACTTCATTTTTATTTTTAAAACAATTGTCATAAACTCAACATATACAACTGCAATCCTTCAGAATTTTTTACAGTTTACCAAAAATCTGTGATTTCATGTGATGATTGTCTTTCAAAATTTAGACAGATTTTAAGACAATGCATAGAATTTATGATCTCAATTTACGTGTCTCTATTTTGGTAGTACTGCAAACACCGTAAACCCTATGGGAAATGGTGCTAGGATTGGCACATGGGAGTCCCATAGTCTTTTAATTTATCGGAAATCTCTTTATATGTGCAACAATCATTTTGGAATTATAACAAAATATTTGACATCAAATTTAAGCCCTGAGATTCTTGACAACCAGAATGATAGTGAATAGTTTTGTGTGAAACATTTAAACAACACACTATAAATACTCAAGCCGAGGCATCTTAAATGAGTGCATGAGATAACATTCAATAAAATATGAGAACTTAAAAAAACATTGTGTTACATAGATGTAGCTTACAAACACTTATCAAAATCGAGCTTCACAATCCCCGATATCTTTGGCAGTGGAAAATCGATAGACATGTAAGCATATTGATTCTTCTTGGTGAGGAAATGGCTATTCACCACGCCAAACTCGAGGCATTTGGAAGATAGATGCGTCCTGGTAATGATAGGCCCCATGCACATCCATTATACTTTTAACTTGTATTTTCAACAGTGAAGAATACTGGACCAACTGGTGCCTGCAACTGCACAAAGAAGTTTACTTGAATTTACTCTAACACAAACAAATTTCATTGAAGTTTATCAGAATAGCCACCTAAAATGATTTTAAGTACTTGAATATGGTAGCAACATTGCTTCTGAAAGTTGCATATGTGTTTAAGATCTCTTTTACAGATCTTTCGCATCTTACCATAACTCAAATCATGCAGCAATATGAGTGTCACCATGTGTGTCAAAAGAGAAAAGAAAGAACATGTAAATATCACTTTTGTTGAATGCAACTACAGACGCAACTTACACAAATGAAAAATTAAATTGCATGTTATTCTTCCCTTTTTTAAATAAGTAATAACACCGCTTGGTCCTCCACAGTTCCTTAAATCATAAAATGCATATTATATTTTTTAAAACCAAATCACCTTTTTTTACTCTGAGCTTCCCACCTCTCTTTCTTTGATGGTGTCCTTTATCTCTTTGCTCATGTCCACGATTTCTCAACCATAGCGAGAGGATCCTTTCATGAAAATAGCAATAGGATACAAATGACACTACAAACATTATAGATATCAGGGGCCTCTCGATAACCTTCATCATCTCTATAGATAACTGAAGGCTTTTTAGAAAATAGCAACAAAGGCTTCTTGAGCCGATTCGACCACTCCACTGGATCTAATAATGGTTTGCAATGCTTAACTGGCCACAATTATTTATAATAGAAGGGCAAGGTGGAAACAATTTTCTTTGTCAAAAACTCAAATGCTCTGATATAATGTCAAAATTTCTGAATGCACAAAAAAAACATAGAGTTGCTACTTTGTTTCCCCAAAACAACAGGGGAATACAAATGCAAAATAACAAAGAACAAGAGACACAAATCTGGGCATGCAATATTTTCCTTTTTGTATTAACTAAGTTGGAAATGACAATACATAAAAGACTAAACATAAAACTCAGAAAATAAACTCTAAGCTATGAACTACAAACTGCTGGGAGCTTTATGAGTTGCTCAACCAAAACAAACAACTTTAGGAGCTGCTAGGAGCTCACTGACGAGAGCTACATAGAGCTCTTTAAGAGCAATCACTGCTCACATTAAAAAACAAAATACAACTACTGCTATTCACAAACTTCTCTGAATCACACAGAGAACAAAAACATTCCTCTTTAGACTACTGTTGTTCAGGAACACTTCTTTCAACTTTTGAGTCTTCCCAACCAACTGACAGAACTATCTGCCTTCAATTCCTTTTGTCTATTCAAAATTCCCTCTCAAAATTTGAAATCACCTACTGCAGTAAATTTTGGAATTCAAAAATTCCTACCATATTAACTTTTGTGGTTGTTAGGAGCTGCAGGGATGAAGATCCCAAAAATTGTCATTGGAGGCTCCTGACGGGTAGGTGAAGCTAGGGGCTGACGTGAGAGCAGGCTCAAGAGAAATAAATTCCAGCACTCCCCCTTTGTCCTAAGCCAAAAAAAAAGATCAATCCTGATCCAAATCAACAAAGCCCAATCTGCTCCTTAGGCGCTCAAAGTTGTCTCTACTCAAAGGCTTGGTGAATATGTCTGCTAGTTGTTGCTCAGACCTACAAAATGCCATTTTAATTTCACCATTTTCAAATAACTCTCTGATAAAATGATATCTGATTTCAATGTGTTTGCTTCTTCCATGAAACACATGATTTTTCGTCAAAGTTGTTGATGAAACATTGTCACAAAAGATTGTTATTCCATCCTTTTGTTTTTCTCTCAAATCAACCAAGATTATTCTCAGCCAAATAGCTTGACATGCTGCTACATTTGCTACTATATACTCAGCCTCTTTTGTAGATAGAGAAACTATGGGTTGTTTCTTGGAAGCCCATGAAATGACTCCCGAACCCAAATGAAACACAACTCAATGTGCTCTTCCTATCATCCAAACTTCATGTCCAATCACTATTTGTGTATCCAACCAGCCCAAAATCATTTGCTGCTATGTACAAAATGCCACATCCTTTGGTTCCATTCACATACCTCAGGATTCTTTTACCCGCTTGTCAATGGGTGTCCCTTGGAGTCTCCATAAATATGAAAACAAGACTCACACTATGCATTATATCAGGCCTAGTTGCAGTTAAATACATTAAACTTCCAACCAAACTTTTAAATATGGCTAGATCCACATTGCTGCTGCAATCTTCCTTGCTCAAATTTAGACCTATGGCTATTGGTGTTGGGGTAGGCTTGCTTTCAAGCATCCTAAATCTCTTCAAGATCTCATTTGCATATTTTTCTTGAGAGATAAATGTACCATCATGAATATGTTTTACTTCTATGCCTAGAAAATATATTAAGAGACCTAAATTTGTCATTTCAAACTCTCTTTTCATGGCCTCTTTAAAATCAACAATGAGGAAATCATCATCCCCAGTGAAAACTAAATCATCAACATACAAGACAACAATCAAAATCTTACCATTTCCTGCCTTGATGTAAAGAGTGGGCTCACCATCGCTTTTGCTAAAGCCATTGCTCATCAAATATGAGTCAATCTTGTTGTACCATGCCCATGGAGCTTGCTTCAGCCCATAAAGAGCTTTCTTCAGCCTATAAACCTTGTGTTCTTGACCCGAAACTTCATATCCAAAAGGCTGCTCCACATAAACTTCCTCTTTCAACACTCCATTAAGGAAAAGGCAGACTTCACATCCATTTGAAACACCTTCCACTTGTGTTGGGATGCAATTGCTATGATTTCCTGCACGGTCTCCATCCTTGCAATGGGGGCAAATGTCTCATTATAATCTCTCCCAAACCGATGTTTGTACCCCTTGACAACTAATCTTGCCTTATGCCTTTCTATTCTTCCTTCGACATTGCACTTGGTCTTGTAGACCCATTTCACCCCAATAACTTGCTTGTTGGGAGGAAAATCAGTTAACTCCCATGTGTTGTTCCTCTCTATTGCATCAATCTCCTCATCCATGGCCTCACACCATTTCTCCTCTTTCACGACATCCTCAAAATAAATCGGATCACTATGAGAAAATAATGCAAAATTCACTCTCTCATTATATTCTTCATCATACCTTTCATTCTGGTAGATCTCCCTTAGACTCTTGGTCTTCTTTGGCATTAGGGAGGTGAGATTGGGGTTTGAACTTTCACTACTACTGCTGCTCTGCTAAACAAGTAGGTTTAGGAGCTATCGGGAGCTTTCAGGAGCTCTTCCAGAGCTTTCAAGAGCTAATCTTTTGGTTGTTTGTGACTGTCTTCTTGACTATCTACCTACTTCAGGAACCGTTAGGATCCGTTGGGAGCTTTCAGGAGCTCATCCGACGCTTTCAGGAGCAACTACAGGCTCAACTTGCTAAACTTCATGTTCTATTTTTGCTTCTTTAGGAGTTGTCGGGAACGGTTCTAAGCTGTCGAAAACTATCACTCTGTCCCATGACTCATCTTCAAGGAACTCCACGTCCCTACTGATGATGATTTTCTTGGTGACTAGGTTGTACAACCTGTAAGCTTTGGACTCCTCACTGTAGCCTGTGAAAATACATTTTTCACCCTTGTCATCCAATTTCTGCCTCTTTTCTTTAGGCACGTGGGCGTATGCCACACACCCGAACACTCTTAAGTGCTTAACAGTCCACTTGTGTTTTGTCCATGCCTCTTGAGGGATTTTGTCACATATCACCTTTGTTGAACTTTTATTTATCAGATAAATAGTTGTTGCTACAAACTCTCCCCAATATTTAGTTGGGAGTCCCTTTGCTTTCATCATGCTCCTTGCCATCTCCACGATGGTCCTATTCTTTCTCTCAACCACTCTATTTTGCTGCGGAGTATGGTTGTTATAGCTCCATCTTGATGCCATTTTGCTTGCAAAAATTTACAAACTGATTGGAGGTATACTCTCCTCCTCGATCTGACCTTAGGACCTTGATCACATGTCCACTCTCCTTTTCAACCTGGGCCTTAAACAACAAAAACTTGTCAAAATCCTTAGATTTATGTTGCAAAAAATAGACCCATGTCTTACGGTTGTAATCATCAATAAAGGTCATAAAAAATATGATTTTACCAATAGAAATGATTTGCATAGGGCCTACCAAATATGTGTGCACCATCTCCAATGGTGCTCTTTCCCTTGTAGAGTTGCTCGATTGAAAGGGCTGCCTATGTTGCTTGCCCAAAATGCAAGCCTCACACTTAACATTAGGCTCTACTATTCTTGGCAAACCATCAGTCATTTTGTTCTTGGACAAAAGACATAAACTAGCATAGCCTAAATGTCAATACCTGAGATGCCATAACTTGGAGGGATCTTGAATGGTGCTCTTGAGGGCTATTTGTTGTACTATTGTACATTTTCCATTCATGAGAGGTGAAACAACAGACTGAGATGAGAAACACGTCTCAATCTTCAAAGGAAACATCTGATTCTTTGTCATTTGAACTGCTGCAAATACTTTCATCCTCTCATTCTTGTCATAAATAATGCATTGACCCTTCTCCATCAACACTTTATATCCATTTTGGATCAGTTGTCCAACACTCATGAGGTTATGTTTTAACCCAAGAGCAAGAAATACATTTTGTATCTCCTTCTTCTCACCTTGCTTGGTGCGGATCATGATAGATCCTCTTCCCACAACAAGAACTAATCCATTGTTCCCCATTCTAATTTCAAACTTAACATTTTTATCAATGAAAGAAAACAAACTTTCATTACCACTCATGTGGTTGCTGCAACCGTTGTCCAAATACCAAACTTTGGGGCTGCCTTCTTCTCCAATGTTGCACACGATGAAGGTTGTGGACTGATTTCCTTCAACCACATTTGCATTTTGTTTTGACTGATCATGTTGCTTTTTCCAACATTCACAGTTTTGTCTGTTAAAGGACGGTGGCTACTGCCAACTCTTCCCTTCATCTCTAGCCATGTCCCCTGCATAAGAAACTTAATACCCAGAAAACAAAATGCCCTAACTCACGAAGAAATGGGGCCTATGGCTCTGATACCATGTCAAAAACTCAAATGCTCTGATACCATGTCAAAAAATCAAATGCTTTGATACCATGTCAAAAATTTTAAATGCACAGAAAAAACATAGAGTTGCTGCTTTGTTTCCCCAAAACAACAGGGGAATAAAAATGTGGAATAACAAAGAATAGGAGACACAAATATGGGCATGCAATATTTTCCTTTTTGTATTAACTAAGCTAGAAATGACAATACATAAAAGACTAAACATAAAACTCAGAAAATAAACTCTAAGCTATGAACTACAAATTGTTGGGAGCTTCATGAGTTGCTCAACCAAAACATACTTCAGGAGCTTCTAGGAGCTCACTGACAGGAGCTACATAGAGCTCTTCAGGAGCAATCACTTCTCACATACACAAACAAACTACTATTCATAGACTTCTCTAAATCATACAAAGAACAAAAACATTCCTCTTAAGACTACTGCTGCTGAAGAACACTTCTTTCAACTTCCGAGTCTTCCTAACCAACTGACATAACTAACTGCCTTCAATTCCTTTTGTCTATTCAACATTCCCTCTAAAAATTTGAAATCACCTACCGTAGTAAATTTTGGAATTAAAAAATTCCTACCATATTAACTTTTGGGGCTGTTAGGAGCTACAGAGATGAAGATCCCAAAAATTGCCGTTGGAGGCTCCTGACGGGTAGGTGAAGCTGGGGGTTGACGTCAGAGAAAGCTTAGGAGAAATAAATTCCAATATTCTTTAGCTGTTCAAACTCCATCCATTATGCTTGATAGCTGGAAAGCGAATATCTTTAATATATTATAACACAATTTATTTTAAGATATAAAGACGTTACATATTAACCACCATTGTTAGCACAACAGACCACCATAGCCACCGTGACAACAAATGAGGATGTCAAAATTTTTGAAAAAGGGTTTTTGTTTACGGAGAAACATTCTTCCCTCTACAACTGAATACGCCTCTCCGCGTAACTAAAAATGACTAATGCAAATTTGTCTCATCTATCATCAATTCTCATCCATTCCTCTGTCAATATTAATTAAATAATTTTTTTTTGGTTGGTAACCGAGGTGATTTTATTAATAATAAAAATAGATTACAAAAATATTCCCCTTCAATAACAACTTAAAAACCTTTCCAATCCCACTAAAATCCTTTAGAAAAACCCTAGCTCTGCCAACACTCCATAATACCCTCAAATACATGAGTTATAGACAATGAAAAATAACATTATAGAAAAGAGTTCCAAAGACATCACAAGAAAGCAAACCCAAAACCTACAAGCCCTACTAGGGATCTATTAACTGATCATGATTAACTCAGTCTTCTTTTCATCTGAGACCTGAGACCATTGCAAAGGTATCCTTCCTTTCTTAGCTTTCTTCCCCTTGACCATTTTCCAACCCTCCTCTACCCTTTTTTCCGCCTTCTGCTAATCTAAAGGTTTGTCATAAGAATTCATCGAAACTCCATCCAAGCTTCCAATTGGTTGCTTGCTCTATTCATCATCTTTTCGTTTCCCATTCTCTTTCTCTTGTGACCTCACCAGACCTTTCTTTTCTCGGCATTCAGGTGTCGCTGCATAATTTTTAGGATTCAATTCCTTTTCCCCTCCATTGTGGACAACATTAACTGCATTCACATCTAGAAACCCTTCCTGTGCCAGGGCATCACCATTCTATTGTTGAACTACTACCTTCCTCCACCACCACCTTCCCATCTTTACCCCCTTCCACCCTGCTTTTCTCCTAAGCACTCACCTAAAACTCCTCCTTTTTCTCCACCGTATAGTGTTGGTGACCAACACCTTTCCACCAGGAGGCTCATTTGGTTTCTCTATATTTGGAACATTGAGCATCCAAATGACCTGTTTTAAAGCAAACTCTACATCTAAAAGGCAACCTTTCATAATCCATGGGCTACACCCAACAACCTTTCAAAGTCTTTAAACCCATCTCCTCCGGAGGAGCCTTCGACACGTCCATTTCCACTAAAATCCTAGAAAAAGTTGAATGCAAAAGGTTTGAAGACCCTTCATCCACCATTAAAAAAATTCCTAAAGAGTTCCCTACAACCTCTAGGAAGGAATCAAACTAGAAATGTAAGGGGAAATTTGGTAGTCTCACCCAGATAGGAACCTTCTCAAACACTTCAGTGGCTAGATTACAAGTCGAATGCCATGGCTTTAACATCAATGGATATTTTTCTTCCCATTCACAATGGTAATCACACAGGATCTTGTTTCTATCCTTCTTCTTTTCAAAAACTACAATGAAAAAGCCTTTAGACATGGGATAGAGTTGGACATACCCTTCTAAAACATCTTTCCACTGGTGAGAAATCCACTGATGGAGGTCCGTCAAACCAGGCCAAAATCCCCTAAATCTTCCAATCAGACCCAACTCAGAAAAAACTTTTTCATTAAACAATACTTCTTGCTCAAGCTCATCATCGATCTCCATTTTGATAGATCTGAATGTCAGAAGTTCGCCAGGATCTCGTCCACCCCTTTCTATCGAGATTTTGTTTGAAGGCTTTACTGACTGAGATGGTCCACCCCCATTGTTTTGGGTCTCTTATTGAAAACACCTCCTCCTGAGATGCGTGCAACATGACTCTCCTTTTGGCTACTCTGCGTTGTTAAGATTCCCCTTTCCTCAACCTGGTCACCTTTACTAGAGCCTGATTTTGTCGCATCCTTCTCTTTTTGCATTTTTTGTTGACCAAAATTTGCTTTGCTTCCTCGCCATTCATTTTCTTTGTTGCAGTCTCCAATAAGCCAAGAACCATTGAGTGTTTCCTACAAATCTCCTTTCTCAAGGCTCAGACCAGGTAAAACCCTAGTCACAGTAGCGTCCAGAAAATGACCGTTAGCTTCCATCTCATATATTAATTAAATAATTTTAATTATTTAATTAATTCATCATTTTCCATCATCAAAATTAATTTAATATTTTTTAATTATTTAATAAATTCATCATTTTCTCTCGCCCAAATTAATTAAGTTATTTTAATTATTATTAATTCATTAATAACTTAAACACTCATTAAGTTTATGGTGTCCTCAACAATAGAGAAGAGGCACATAATTAACAAACTTCTTCCTCCATCAGGGCTTTTGGTGAAGTGGTGGATTCATGAGTTTTATATCTGGTCAACAAATTCTACATTCTGACGTGTAAAGTAGTTAAAATGCTTAAATTACAACTTCTAAATCTCAGTAGAGTGCCTAAAGGAAAGGGATAATGGGCTTTAATGGTATTGAGTTTTTCAGTGATTTTTGTGCATATTGAAGTGTACCCTTCGCATTCTAAAGCCATTGAGATCCATAGTAAGAGGAGATTTATCTTCCGCTTCCACTTCAGTTCTTTAGGGGACGTGCAACCTTTCCCATCCATCCATATGTTCAACTTAAATTACAACTTCTGCATCTTAGTAGAGTGCCTAATGGTAAGGGATAATATACTTTAATGGTATTCAAATTTTTAGTCTTTTTTTATGCATATGGAAGTGTACCCTTTGCATTCTAAAGCCTTATTTTCATCTTGACGGTTGGCTTGTGATATAATGATCTTTTTAGATCATAAAATCTTTCACTTTTGGAAAATAAAATAAATATGAGACCAGAAATAAGCTATCTGATCAAGATAATAAATCTATTGCTCTTTTTTTAAAACAAATCTGGTTTAGCAAAAATCTTATTAATGAGTCCCACATTTCTAAGTATTAACCTATTCTCCATAAATGATGAAAATTTAAAAAAAAGAGTTGTGAAGAAATTCACTTGAATTATATCATTCTACTTAAACATCATCACATACAATGGTCAAACAATCAATAGCAAATTTACACCCATTTTCCACAAAAATGGGTAAATATTTACCTTACTTTTATTGGCCAAAATTGACCTTTTGATTGTTGAACTTTACATAACATTTTACATTTATTCAAATGAGTTTGAGACTAGACAGGGTTGACAAGTATGACATAGAACTCTTGCATTTCTCCTGATATGTTGCAATATCGAATGTAGAAATTTATTTTTTCTTCACTACAACCCAAAAATGAACCAAGATTA
Source organism: Sequoia sempervirens (assembly GCA_007258455.2). Taxonomy (NCBI): domain Eukaryota; kingdom Viridiplantae; phylum Streptophyta; class Pinopsida; order Cupressales; family Cupressaceae; genus Sequoia; species Sequoia sempervirens. Next base: position 772,262,431 of record VDFB02000003.1, read on the forward strand.
TGGGTTGAATTTAAATTATTGAAAACCACAAATGGTAGGGAGAAAAAAGGCACCCTACAATTATTGCATGTGTAAAAATCTCTAACGTCCTCCATTAAGGATCACTGGATATGATAGAAGTCGAGATACAATTCCATCTTATCATAGGCCTTGAAACGTAATAACATGTAAAGTAGTTAAAATGTCTATATGTTTACTTATTTATGTAAAGTAGTTAAATTTTTTGTATATTTACTTATTTATCAATTTTAACACAATTATTCCACTTTATTATTAAGTAGCACGTCTTAGCTACAACTTACCTATCTTAGTATTTTGACAAGTGCTGTTTAAAACTTAGCTCTGGTTACAAAGTCTAAATCACAAACTCACCAAATTTTTAAGTTATAAATAACAAAACAAAATGGAAAAGGAAAATGAGCTCTATAGATGGTGGATGTGTTTGTTTAATAGGGATGGGCTTCACTCTGAAAAATAAGTATCCGTTTCAAAAAATAAACATGCAAAAGAAGCAACTTCATGGAGACTCTGCTACCTCTATGACTGCTTATTATTTATGTATTTGAAATTACAGTCTTGGTTCAATTCATATAGATAGATTTATCATGAAAAATCACTTATTCTTGATGAATCGTATTGCAACTTTCTTTTGAGAAATCAAACCATGATGAAATGGACTTTGAATTTCTTTTGAATTTATGGTAGAGGTGATAGTATGTGACTTTTCTATGTTCCTTTTTTAGTTATTAACCTTGGAAGCATTATTGTGGGATGTTGAGTACAAAATGTTTTATGTTTTTGCAGTATGTTTCAAAAATCAACACACAAAACCTTTGCACAAAAGCTTTACACAACATTTGTGAAAAACAAGCACTTCAGCAAGCCAAAACTTTCTCGAACTAGCTTCACTATTGTTCATTATGCTGGTGATGTAAGTAAATGTTGGATTTAGCCCTTACAGTTTGATTTTGTTTTGTGCTTTCTATAATTTCCAATTATTAATGTATCTACTTTAAATGTTGGTCTAGGTTACATATCAGGCGAATCAATTCCTTGATAAGAATAAGGATTACGTAGTAGTAGAGCATCAAGACCTCTTCAATGCTTCAAAATTCCCTTTTATTGCAGGACTTTTCCCTCCTCTCTCAGAGGAGTCTTCAAAGTCATTGAAATTTTCTTCCATTGGTACACAATTTAAGGTATTTTGGTGCTTCACTTTCTGTAGATATATGATACATATTATGCTCTATTTGTAGCTTAGTATTATGTTTCTTGTTCTAATATAATATAAGAATTTATTAAATATTGTTCTATATACAAGTCATTTAATAGGCTTTTTTTATAAATTAAAGAGAAGGATTCAAAAATTATAACAATATATGTAGGACTTTGTCAATAAACAAATTAAGTCTATACGAAGTCTTCACCAATATGATTTCAAGCTGTTTTTTTCAAGGTTGTAATTTGGCCTTGCCTCCCATTTGCTTTGGCGTTGATTTGATGGACTATATTTTCCATATTCTATAAATAGGGGTCAATGTTGAGTAAGCTATGTAGCAAATCCAATGTAGTCTATTCATGATGACTATTTATTTTCTATTAAATCTACAAACTCATTATAAATCTTCAAACATTCCTGTCCTAATAATTTGGTACTAATTCTAATAAGAGAATTGCTCCCTCCAACAAAATTTGTTTATTTCCATGATTTGGAAACCAATATTATATTAAAAAATCATTCAATAATTTATCCCTGTACATGGCTTTGTACCACTTGTCATGACAACAACAATGTAACAAGGGTGTAAGTCTATATATCTTTCTTATATCATATAAAAGTTTCTATATAATTTAAGTTAATACAACACACATAAATCTATTTTAGAAAGTTTTCATCTTTGTTAATGCCAACATTAACAATCATAAATGTTTGATTTTGATCTTTAGAGGGAATGTAAATGTAACTATTCTTCTATCTTTTGTAAATCATGTTTGATGTTATTTCTTGGAGGTGGCATAAATAATTTGAAAGATTTTTGAAGTTATATATTTTTTTTTTATCAAGTGCATTTATTAAAAAATAGAAACTAATCATTAGCTTGCTTTTTACGACTTGATTTTTTTAGATATCTTTTTAACAACCAACTCAGTGGCCTTGTTCCAATAGGAGGATCGTTCTCAAGATTCATATATTTTGACTTGGATTTGACTTTTCCTTATTGCATGTTATATTATGAGCTAAAATTTTAAAGGAAATCCAGGCCTTTGTGGCGGTGTTGTGCACAAGCCATATAAAAAATCAAATGAAATGGAGAGCATTGCAACTTAAATGATTGTTGATAAACCAATAAGGTTTACCTTGCCAGGCATACTGATATGTGCAGTCATGCGTGTAATTTTGATATAATAATGATGATATTAATAATTATGAAACATGGCGAGCATTGCAGCTTAAATTATTGTTGATAAACCAATGAAGATTACCTTTCCAAGCATACTAATATGTGTGGTCATGTGTGTAATTTTGATGTAATAATGAAGATAGCAAAGATAGAATTTACGAGGCAAATATTTGATACTATTTAAAATTAAATTATCCTGACTAACAAAAAGTTTGAAACATGCATCATGCAAGATATAACTCAAAACATGTATTTTAATTTGACTATCATAATATAAAAAAAAATCGGTGTAATCATTACACCTCCTTTCGGTGCAAGTGCTGGTTAAATAATTTTTAATTATTTAACTAGCACTTGCACCTAGAGGAGGTTCAAGGATTGTGCTAGTAGAAAACTATATGGATGTTAATAAGTTAGTACGTGTCTGTGCATGGATGCACTACAAATTCTAGTTGTATGTGACTGAACTAAACAATTAATAATAAGTGCTAAATAATTGAATGAAATAAACTAAGACAAATCTAGATTTTTTCCTTAAAAAAATTAAGTATTATTTGATTATGAAATATTTGCATATAGATTTAAAACACAAAGCAATACAAATGAAAAAGGAAAGTTATCATCAAATTGACAAAAAATACTGCAAATGAAATAGAATGTTCCCATTGAGTTGTCAAATCAATACTTATTTGGCTTTTATGTGATAAGTGAGATTTTGGAGGTTTTTACCTAATATTTTGGAGGCTTTTACCATTAAACAATAGCTAGTTTACCATTAAAAAATAGCTGAAACTTTTTTTTCTGACAACTCAATAGTGGTTTGCAGACATGAGACTTATACCATCAAATTTGACTCCTTGCACCCATGGAAGTCGATAGTGATAAATCTAAAGTAAGGTTGAAAATTTTAAAAAATCACATAGAGCATCAAATTCTATGAACATGAAACCAATAACTAAAAAAAAGTATCATAGAAAACAAGGCTCGGATTTAGTAAGGCTAAAAAATCTAAGCCTTTTTCTTATTAAAAATAAGAGGAAGAGAAAGTGAATTTAAAGACAGATGAATCAAATTTCTCTTGTTACATGTGAATTCTTGTGCACTTGTTTTACCGTGAAGAGTAAATAGGTACGAGGAAGGAGATAGAGAATGTATAGCAGCAGCCTTGATATTGGTATTCTGTGCAGGCTCTACGGAGACAAAAAATCTCTACATAGTCCACATGAACAAATCTCAAAGTCCTTCACATGTCTCAACCACCATGACTGGTGAAAATCGGTGCTCTTATCCATCACCAATGTGAAGCAATGAAGTGACATAGATAGAAAGTTGATGTACACGTATGGCATCATTATGCATGGATTTAATGCATTGTTGACATCGACAAAGTTGGAGGCACCATGAGTGTTGCCTGGGTATGTGGAAAGTCATGAGGAAACTGGCGGGTTAGTGCTCCATACAATAGATCTTAAGCAATTATGGGAATGGGTCCTAGAGACTCATTACAGATGCGGCTCTAGACAACTCATTCATTTGAGTTCCTTAGGATTTCTAAAAGGTAAGGGATATGGCCACACTCAGAGTTTGGCAACACCATTGACATTATTTTTGGGGTTATTGGCACTAATATTTGGCCTAAGAGCCCAATTTTTGTTGAGGATGGAATGGGTCCACTTCCTGCCAAGTGGAAGGGAATTTATCAACATGGTGTCGACTTTAATACATTGCTTTGCAATAGGGAATTTATTGGAGCTTGCTATTTCAATCAGGGTTTCCTTGCAACAAGTAATGTGATCAAAGGAATTTGTGAATTTAGGAAAATGAAGGTGCCTCGACCTTTGATTTCACAAGAAGGGTATTCAGACTCCTCATGACTTGTTTTTTAGACCCACGATGAGCCTCGATACTACATGGCTACACTTTCTATGTGTTGTGATTGGTAGACTCAATATGCCTTTGATCTTTTCATATTCAACATTACCCATGCAGTGGGAGTTCTTGGATGTGTTTGGTCTTCTTTGACTAGTTGGAACATGGAGCTTATATTTGTAGTTGATGGGTTGGCTATGTAGGTGGCATGAGTTTTTCGATGAGGATACCTATCCTCAAGGTATGGGTGATTGGATGGATTAGCACTTGTTGTGCATGCTATTTTTAGTTGTGTGGGTTGGTCATTTGGATGGGAGTAGTTAGTTTCCTGGTTGTTGTTCTAGTTGATGTTCTATCTTATTTTCTAGAGGATGACTTCGCAATTATGTTCGGGTTGCGGGATTTGAAGTTAATATTGTTGATGCTTCTGTATAGCTTGTGAGCATAGAGGAGTGATGGCAGTATCTTGTAGCTTTTGATATCACTAGGATCTTATGCTTGTGTTCTTTGGACTATTGCATTCACCTTGGCTTGCTCTTTTTCTTCCATAGGTGGCACATTGGAGGATGACAAGGATTGTTTTCTGAGATGGTGGACATCTTGGATGTCATTACAGGTGTTTTATGGGAGCACGAGAGCATGTGTAGATTCATGTATAGTTGTGATGTTGTGTTTTCATTAGTTGACTCTTAACAGTTAAATCATGTTACTTCCAGGGAATCTTCAAAGGTGTTTGAAAAGTGGGAGAATGTTAGGAAAATGAAGGTGTCTCAACCTTTGTTTTTTCCTAGCATTGATTATTTAATTGTTTAATGTGATAATTATCCCATGTTGGCTTGTGAGATACAACTTGCAGTTTCTATTTTTGAGGAGTCAAGTTGGAAGTTACTATTTATAGGTGAAGTTGTGCATGAAGGAATTTTCTATTTTCATGTTGAATTTGCATGGAATATAGATGCCTTGGAGGTACAGTTATATTTTGGCAGGTGCAGTCTTGCATGTGCAAGTTTGGTGAAAATTGGTAGTTGCATATTTGCATGTGTTAACAATTGGAAGGTTATTATTTTGCATCTATAGTATTTTTTGGCACCTTCCATGTTGCATCTTCATGCTTGGGTGTTGCATTTGGATATATTTGTGCATTGTAATCTCTATAAATATGAGGTTTTTCTTGAGGAGATGTGTGAGAGACTGAATTCACGATGGTTGCGTTGTCGGATTTTCTCCAAATGGAACATGGTTGTATTGTAATTGTGTACTTTTTTGCTGAATAATATAATGAATCTATGCTTTTGAAGTGTGGGGTTTTTTTATCCGAAAGGGTTTTCCCCATGTAAATCTTTGTGTTCATGTCGCCTATTTTATCTTTCATGTTTAATGATTCTATTTATTGAATCTATTTAATGCATGTTGTTCAAATTGGTTGATCTTGCAAGATCTAAAATTGCATGAACTTTCCTCTAAGGATTAATGGTGGTAAATAAACTATGTCTGATTCCGCTTTATGGCATAGTAGTACATGTTTTTTAAGGTTCTCTAAAGAAACATAGCTTATCGAAGGTACCTATTGATTTAGATGTTCATTCTAGGATGAACCAATTTCGACAAAGGTTTCATTGCACTTGATAATGTTAGAAATAATGAATCCTCTCTCTTTTAGAATGATTTAAAGCAATTTGTGAATTTTTTTAATTTAATGGTCAAATCCACCACTAAATTAACAAAGTTATGTTTGTTTCTCTTCTCATATTACTCAATCATGTGTGTGTGTTAATTTGTAATATATACACATATTAAATATATTGATTTTTTGGTTACAATGAGGACAAGGATTTATTAGAAAATAGTTTTTTATAGAAATAACTATTAAAAAAGTTGCATTAATTTTTAATATTTATATTGTTAATTATATATTAAATTAATTTTAGTAAAATCATGTTTGTTGGATTTAGAGTTAAAAATTGAGGGGATATTCATTTCTATTTAGAACATACCTTTAAAATATCCTTAATGAACTCTTTGTAAACCAATCAAATGTCACTTAACATATAACAATAATGAATTGTAATGCTCTTGATAGAAAATTTTGTATAGATGCAAAAACTATACATAATTGATTTTATAAGACCTTACAATTTATTAAATAAACCATAAAAAATATGGTATCTTTAATACACTAGTACTATAAATATTATATATTAATTTTTTATAAAATATGAAAACAAATATTATTATGCTCAAGATGTTCTCCTCGATATCTTACTCCTATTATTTTTCAACATACTTTTAAGTTTATCATTGATTGCTCTATAGCTATTAGATTATCAACAAAAATATTTTTGATTTTTATTAATGTGATGAAGTATTGGTTATGACAAGGAGGAAGGTTAATTCAAAGAAGGATTAAAACTCAACACAAGACTATGTAGGGCATGGAACACATGTATCCTCCATTATAACAGGCCAAGACACCCCAAATATCGATGTTAATGGTTATGGACTTAGCATTGCTAAGGGAATGACACCACATGTATGTGTGATGATGTATTTGTATGGTACAAATCTAGCTCTCTCACCAGGAATTACATTTCAAATTGCAATATTATAAGTACTATGGAGAAAGCCATCATAGATGGAGTGGACATCATCTCAATCTCAATGGATGATGGGAAGTCTACCAATAGCTACTTGAAAGATCTAGGTGTATTATCCTCAATGAAAGTGATACAAAATTGTTGTGGTTGCTTCTGCAAGAAATGATGGTCCTAAGGTTACCACAGTTCTAAATGAAGCTTTGTGGATGCTCACAGTAGGGGCCACCACCATCGATAGAGCCTTCCTTATCAAGTACGAAATTCCTCCCTAAAGATTTGGTGTATAGCAACGCTGCTTGTTGTACCCCAAATTAAAATTTTTGCTACACTTAGGAATTTTGAAAAAATGGTCAAAAGTCTTGTTAAAAACCGTCAAAAGGTCAAAAAATGAAAACTTGCATGTCATGCATGGTGCTTAAAAACTCAAAATTTTCAAAATCTAATGATCTAGGTCTACTTAGAGTGACCTTGTCTACAAAATCCAGATCTTGGTTTTTTGGCCCTAAATTTTAGGTAAGTTCTACAAATAAACTTTTTTTTTGGGTTTTTTTAGGTTTCTTCTCAAATGGATGTTGGCAAAATTTTCTAAAAATAGAAAGTTTGACTCTAGGGGTTCAAACTGATTTTGATTGGCTTAAAATACTTCCTCATTGGGCTGGTCTAGTTAGAATCGTCAAAAGATTGGTTTTTCTCTAATGGGTCTATTCTGCTTTTTTAGAAGCTAAAACAAGAGCTCTGAGGTCATTAATGGAGGTTGCTCAATTTCCAGGTGTCAAATTCAAAGTCTCAAGAATTGTATAGAATGAGAAATGGTGGATGATGTTTGAGGAACGAAGAACGAAGGAGGGGAGTTTGAAATTCTTGAAAATGGTGAAATTTTGACTAAGTTTGGAGATGTTAGGCGCCCCTGTCCAGTCAAGGCACCTAGCCAGTCATGCCTTAGAATATTTTTCAATCTCCAGCATGAGAAGAATGTAGCATTTTCCAACCATGGAGTGAGGAACGAAGAGCGAGGAGAAAATTGAAAAATGCAAAATAAATTCTAACATTGGAAAGTAAAGGTGCCCCTGCTAGATAGGGGCGCCCATCATTTTGAGTTGTTAGATATTGGAGTTAGGGTCTATGCTTCCAAATATTTTGTTCAAAATCCTTTTGGCTTCGTAGTGAATCTAGTAGTAGGTCCATCAGATCAACCAATCAGTTGAAATCTTAGATCAAACAGAGAAGTTCCATTAAAGTAGTAAAATGCAAATCATGAAATTCACATAAAACATTCTGTCTGGGAACTTTGGGCACCCCAGCTAGCCGGGTGCACCTAGGGTTTTGAGCCACTAGATTCAGAGATTAGGGTTGGTAAATATGCTCATTGTCTTCAAAATTTTATAAGATTTCCATTGGATATCTCAAACAAATCATTGGATTCATTAGTTATCAACAGTTACAGATCATGAGGAGAATGGACAAAGTTGAAAATGAAAATGCCTAAAAAATGACTAAGTCTGGTAAGGATGGGTGCCCCAGGTAGCCAGGGGTGCCCAAGCTTTTGAGGGTAGTGAAGGTGGATTTAGGGTTTGTAGTCTTCACAAATTTTCTTTAGATTTCGGTAGGTTGTCCATTGAAATCAACATTGAACTCATCAAATTTTCCAATCATCTAATATTGTCGATCAAGTGGGTAGAGAAAACGAAGGAAATAAAGTGGAAATCATAGAAATATTCTAACTCTGGAGGAGTTGGGTGCCCCAGGTAGCTAGGGGCACCCAAGATTTTGACTCCCTAAAATTAGTTTTTTGAACCAGTCACGTCTACAACAATCTTCTCAAAATCCTTCGAGCTATCCAATGAATCTGATAGCCAACTCATCGGACCTCCTGAATGGCCAGAAATGGAAGTTCAACTAAGAATTCATCTGAAGGTGAGAAAACAAAAAAATTGAAGAACATCAAGAAAATGGCTAACACTGGGAGCCATGGGCGCCCTAGCTAGCCAGGGGCGCCCATGATTTTGAGGGCCCAAATAATGCTTTTATCAAATGTTGCCTCCAAGATAACATTAGATTCAATCAGGCTCCACAATGAGATCGACATCCAGTTCACAAGATTCACCAAGCTCTTGAGATCGAGGATCAAACTAAGATCAAAATCAAGTAGAAAAGTTGAAAATGTCAGAAAATTGGTTGTCTGCTAAAGAAAAGCGCTCCAAGTCAAGGGAGCCCAAGGAATTTTTCCTTAGAAAAATTTCCAAAATTTCATTGTGCATCATCCAAACAATGTCCACATTTGATGAACCTGCTCAGGATTGGCTTCAAAAGATTTAAAGCTGGAGAATAAAGTGTTTCCTCAAAACCTATTTAAGAAGGCTTTGGCATTCATTATTCACTTTTTGTAGGTTGGCGTCCAGAGGAAGAAAAGTATCTTTTCTTCTCATCAAGATTTGAAGGCCAAAACGTGGTGCTTTTTCGAAGTTCTTCATATTTTCATGATCAGTAAGCACAAAGGCTCGCTTTTTCATGCTTTATTTTTCCAGGGCATCACTTTTTGGAAGAAGGGGCTCATCTTTTTCAAAATTCATTCATCTGGGTCCTCTTGATTTTTGTTTCTCTTCAACTTTGGAAAATTTCAAGTTTTCAAGAATCTATTTTTTTCACGCTTTTTTGGGAAATCCCTAGTTTTTTTTAAATTTAATCAACTGGGTTTCTCCGAAACGAGATTCTCTACAAAACCTAGGTCCCAACTTTTTTCAAAGAAATTGCTCTTTCAAGGAAAATCAAAATTCTAGTTTTAGCAATTTGTGCAAAAAAGTTTCTGAACCTAGTCGAGTTTATAGTCAAAAATCAATATTTTTAGCATGCAACACTCTCCACTTGAAATCAAGAACAAATCAACTTTTTGGCAGATTGAATTTCCTAAATAAGTCACCTCTTTGGGGCAATGATATTTTTTGAGAATAGAACTCAAAAGCAGCAATTAACTTGAAGCTTTCTTTCTATTCTTGTCTCATTCTTATCCAATCTTTATGAAAGAGAAAGAATCAAGTTGTAATAGTTGGCACTTTCCGTTTTTTTTGTTTTCTTTCATAGGTTGTTAGATAGTTGTCTCCTTTTAGTTTTAGAAATAAAGCTTGCATGTTGGCAAGTCTTAGTTGTAAAAGCAAGGAGATTTTAGGGTTCCCTACTCCTTTGCTTATGTATAAATAAGGGCAGCCTTGCCTATTTTTCTTTAACTGTTATTGTGATAGCAAATTGCTGAGCCTATTTTCCTGCAAGTTGTTGTTGTTGTTTAGTTTCTGTTCACTTAGTGTAAGAGAAAGCTTGTATGCCTACCTTTGCTGCAAGATATTGTTTAGTTCATGTGTTACTTGTGTCAATGTATTTTGGTTGATCGCTAAGTTGTAAGCCTGTTATTGCTACAATCCTACTATCCTAGAAGTGTAATCTTTGTTACTTGAAATTTGAGAAAAGGAAATCTTATGCCTACTTTACTGCTTTGATCTACTGTCTCATATTTTTGTTTTATATGTTACACTTATATAATTATCTTTATTTCAGCTTGCATTGAAAGTATAGTAGATGTGTGTTGGAAGAAAGTTTGTTTAATTATTTGTGTCAAAGAATCAATTCCTTGTTTACTTCTAACTTCCATGCTCTAAATTTACTTGAGTTGTTAGAAGCATCATTAGAGTAGGCTTAGTCGTAGTTGAACTTCAAAAAGAGAAAATCTCAGCTACGACGCTAGAGTTTTATAACCTTGTGCTCTTAGCTGAACAAAAAGATTGGAAAATTAGTTTAGTTTACTTTCTTTAAGAAACATTAGCAAATATGGAGCTTCCCCTCTTAATTTGAATAGAAATTTATCTATGCATAGTTGTCTATTTCTAATTTGCATTCCAGAGGTGTGAATTGAAATGCCAACATTGCTTAAGGCGATACATCTAGATTGGAGCCCTGTTACTGTTAGGATTAGGTTTCATCCACCTTGTAAATCCTATGTCATATATCATGGTTCTAACATCCTTGGAAAGTGTCCCTAGGCACTTAGGGTGTATTGGGAAAATAATTTATAATATTAATTCTCACCATTGTTTATAATATACTCATAAGGGGTGACGGGTCTACTAGTAGCAAGGGTTGTGGACATAAATATTTATTATTATTTCCCCACATGTGGACACCTAAAATGGGATAATAAAAGATAAAGGAAATGATAAATAAGTGATTGTTGGTATTCTCCAAGTAGGTGCTTGGATAGAGGCAACACATGTCACTTGGTTTTCCATCATTTATTGCATTTAATGTAATGTTTATCTCTCATGGTTGGGTGCCCAAGTTGGAGGGAAATTATTAGAGCCAAAATTAGTGTCCTTTCACATTCTGAGGTAATCCAAAGGTTGGGGACATTTGGAATGAATGTTCATCTTTGGGTGCCATGTTTGGTGCATTAGATGCCTTCACAAGTCTATAAAATCAGCCTCTTGGATGTAGAATTAGAGAGGAACAATTGAATGTAGTGTTACTTTGCTGGAACAAGGATAGGTGGAGGGATAAGGAGGTTGTTCATAGGTACACAAGTGCTTCCATTTTGGAGGAAAAGAGGAGAATGGAAGTGATTGTATTGTAATCTCATTTATTTAATGATAATGTATACTTGGCCTCTCTTCTTGGTGGATTTTTTTCCCACAAGGTATTCTCCACATAAATCCTATGTTATGTGATGCTCTTGTGTTGTTGATTTGTGCCTCATTGCTGCTATCTTATGTTGATGTTATTCTTTATTTATTACTGTTATAAGTTCACATAAGATAGTGTTTATAAGCATTTTATGTTGGTTGTTTTTGGCATCATAAAGAAAATTTGCATGGTATTTCCATATTAAGGCAACTTAATTTTTAGGTTTGCATATAAGTTTTAGATTTTCATGTTGTTGTAGTCCAAGCCTTTTATCTCATCCATTGAATTCATTTTTTTGATAGAGAATTAATTTTTCAACAATCGTTATTGAACTTGTTTATTTCTCTTCATTTGGTATAAGAGCTAAAGGTAAACTAGGTTCTGGGTATTCCTTCTTTTTTGATTTCTTAGCCTGGCAAGCTCGTGGGAATTTTTTATAAGGAATTGAAGGTTGTTGGAAGGATTTTGGGGAAGCAATGAATGTTCTCGAGTTAACTTTTTTTTTCATATTTATGAAAATGGAAGCCATGGATATTGTCAATGTGATCTAGATGTTGGGTATTGAAAGCTCATAATTATGGATCTTTATGGAGTTGGTTATGTTTTGGTAACTTGGAGCTCTTGTTTGAAAATATGTGTATATACTCTTTTTTGGTAGTTTTTTTCCTTTACCTTGTGGTCATGTCCAGTGAGAAGGTGTTCATGTTGGATGGGAAGAGACATCCTAGTCACATGGAGAAGCACTTTCAATTTGGACTACAAAATGGAGTGCTTATTTTGGGTTCATGGTTTTAGTCCTTGGTTACATGAAAGCTTTGGAAGATAAGCCACTAACCTCTTTTTGAGTTGTGAAGCTGATATGTTTCATATGTTATAAGCTCCTAGACAACATGGCTTCATGTTGGGTTGTATTTTAATCTTGTTTTCAGTTGTGGGTTTGTAGATTTATTCTTATTCCATTATTCAGATGACATGGTTAATGTGAATGTTTGGATGGTTAATGGATTTCAGATTTACAAAGATGGTTTTTCATGTTTTACATGTTAACTAAAACATGTGGTATGTAGATTTGTGATGAGACTATATTCAGGGTGTTCTGGATGAAGACAATTACAGGTTTGCATGGCTGCTTGGAGGGTTCTTATTGATCTATGCTTACTCCTATGTGGGTTTGTTTGGAAAATCATATCTAGCGTTGATTCTGGTGTTTGAATCTTAGTATCCACATGTTATACTTGATTATCTCTATTTTGCATGATATTAATTTGCGGATTAAATCTATTTTTCAGTTATTTGAGATTGGAGTACTAATTATGTATTTCTCCTTTGAGATGTTGCATATGTGTAGATCTTGGAAAATTGTCTGATGTGGATTATGTTTGGTAGGCCATATTCTTGGTTACCATTATTACATTAGTATGCTTGTTTTAGTGGGAGATGGTTATTGGGAGTACCTAATATATCTATTCATTTGAATCTTTAGTAGTTATTTATGGTGCATGAGAATCTTTGTTCACTTTGAGTAGAGTGTTGGCAATGATATTGGTCATGATGCCATGTATAACTTAGTATTACTTTCAGTGGGAGCTTTATGAAGTTACATAATGTGTTCTATCTTCTTTGTCTCAAGATTTTTGGTTCTAAATTATTGTTGCAGTGTGTAGTGACCCATGGATAATCTTTGATTAGAAGATGGATGGTATTTTGCAATGGTTGTTTATGTCATGAGGAACTCTTGGATTCTACATTTAGATTGTAGTGAGAGTTATGGAATCAAGTTGGTTCTAATGAAAAATTAGTTGGCCTTGTCTATGGTGATTTATTCATTGGTATGTTGCACTGAGATAGAAGGATGGATATACAGAGACCTGATTGCAAATTTTGGGTTGGTATGTTGATGACATAAAGTTTTATCTATGTTTGGTATACCTTGGTTTGAGCTATGGTTATCTTAAATGAGTTGCATTTTTTTGTGGTTGCTATTCTAGGTGGTATGAGTATGGACAACTACTCAAAGCCTTTGTTATCATTTGAATTTGATGCTCGTGTTCTTGTAAATATTGTTGCAAGTTTTAGTAACAGACGATATGTTTCACCTTGGAATGTTCCCTTTTTCATCCATAGGTAGCATGTTGGAGGATGTGAAGGAGTTTTTTCTTGATGGTGGTGATCATGGTTGCTTGTTTAGGTATCTTATTGGAGCATGAGAGCATGGTGAAGATGCATATGGTACATGTTTGGTTAAGGGATGTTTTCCCTTACTTGTGATTCCTATGCGTGTATTTACAATGTTGATGTCAAGTGGGAGAATGTTAGGATTAGGTGCCATCCACCTTGTAAATCCTATGTCATATATCATGGTTCCAACATCCTTGGAAAGTGTCCCTAGGCACTTAGGGTGTATTGGGAAAATATTTTATAATATTAATTCTTACCATTGTTTGTAATATTCTCATAAGGGGTGATGGGTCCACTAGTAGCAATAAAGGTGGGTTGTGAACATAAATATTTATTATTGTTTTCCCCACATGTGGATGCCTAAAATGGGATAATAAAAGATAATGGAAATGATAAATACACGATTGTTGGTATTCTCCAAGTGGGTGCTTGGATAGAGGCAACAAGTGTCACTTGGTTTTCAATCATTTATTGCATTTAATGTAATGTTTATCTCGCATGGTTGGGCGCCCAAGTTGGAGGGAAAGTAATGGAGCCAAAACTAGTGTCCTTTCACATTTCGAGGAGGTAATCCAAAGGTTAGGGATGTTTGGAATGAAGGTGTATCTTTGGGTTCCATTTTTGGTGCATTAGATGCCTTCACAAGTCTATAAAATCGACCGCTTGGATGTAGAATTAGAGAGGAACAACTGAATATAGTGTTACTCTATAGGAACAAGGATAGGTGGAGGTATAAGGAGGTTGTTCATAGGTACAAAGGTTCTTCCATGTTGGAGGCAAAGAGGAGAATGGAAGTGGTTTTATTTTAATCTCATTTATTTGATGTTAATGCATACTTGGCCTCTCTTCTTGGTGGAGTTTTTCCTGGAAGGGTTTCTCCATGTAAATCATGTGTTATATGATGCTCTTGTGTTGTTGATTTGTGCTTCATTGCTGCTATCTTATGTTGATGTTATTCTTTATTTATTGTTGTTATAAGTTCATATAAGGTAGTTTTTATAAGCATGTTATATTGGATGGTTTTGGCATCATAAAGAAGTTGGATCTAGTCATGGTATTTCCATATTAAGGCAACTTAATTTTTAGGTTTGCATATAAGTTTTAGATTTTCATGTTGTTGTAGTCAAAGCCTTGTATCTCATCCATTGAAGTCATTTTTGGATAGAGATTGAATTTCCAAACAGTTGGTATTGAACATGTTTATTTATCTTCAGCTACCATGAATTCGACTCTAATGACAACAACCTCCAAATAGGACAACACAAGCCAAGTCATCATGCCCATAAACACGTCAGCACCAAAATTGAGCTCTCTTGACATTGGCTATAGCCACATCAGCCCTCAATCACAACCAATCTAGGTCTCATCTATGACATGGGCTACCGGGATTATGTGAATTATCTATGCTTGAGAAATATGACAAAAGGCCTTGACTGTAAGAACGTGGCAGGTTCCCCATATGACCTCAATCTTGCAACTTTTTCTAAAAATTTCTTTTATGGGATGAGAGACAAGGAAAAGAAGGTGAGGAGTTTTAAATAATGTTGAACGATGAGGCAATGGTGAATACCACTCCTTTGCATAAATGGATGAGGATATAAATGTGATAGTGACACCTGATATTTTGGAGTTTAACCAAACTAATCAGAAGGTAGAATTCACATCAACAATGGAAATTAATGGGCCTTCCTTAGTGACAGATAGAGTTCATGAGGGGTTTTTGATATGGTTTGATGGATTAGATGGAGAGGGTCATGAGGTTTGATATTGTACTTGAGGATATAATTTGTTATTATGAGACAAGGATCGTTAG
The DNA here is from genome assembly GCA_007258455.2 of Sequoia sempervirens. NCBI lineage: Eukaryota > Viridiplantae > Streptophyta > Pinopsida > Cupressales > Cupressaceae > Sequoia > Sequoia sempervirens. The sequence goes on from VDFB02000003.1 coordinate 772,277,952, forward strand.
AGTGGGTCGATTATGCTTGATCCATGATGAATCGAAGCATAACTTAGCCACTAAACCTCAATCACAAACAAGATGATTCAAATTGAAAGTTAAACTAAGCATTTATTGCAACTCAAAGTTACAAACTACAAAAATAGTTAAATTCCTACTCTAACCCATTTGAAACATATCCTATTTTGGAATTGGTGTCGTGTTGATGTGGAACAACGACCCTTTCCCAATCCTGTGGTTAGTGATCCTATTTCAATCAATTCTATGGAAGAGAATCGATGAAACCATTGTGATAAATGGATGAAAACTTGATTTATGCTAAATTAAACATGATGCAAGCTAGATTAACACGATTTTATGCTAAAATTGATCCAATTATGCAATTGTTAAGCTAATCTAAGCTAATTCTAAGCTAAAAGATGGAAACCTTAATTTATAAACAAACTAAGATGGATGCACGAAAGCCATTAATGGATGTATTAAGCTATTATGCAACTAAAATGAACTAAATTAAGCTAAAAGTGAGTAAATTGAGAGTGTGAGTGTGAGTGAATTCAACATAATGACTTTATAATTAAAATATGGATCCATTTGTCTTCAAATAGTGTTCTATTTATAAGAGAACAAATGAGAAATGGAGGATTGAGATCGAAAATATTAATCAACGGTCTAAGATGAAACCTGAAGAAGAGGCATGGATCATGGATTCTTATCAACGGATGAGAATACAAGATTAAAATTAATCAAGGGCTCACATTTGTTCCAAACAAACACACTTTTGACCTGCACACACAGGTCACCAGGTGACTTGCTCAAGAGGTTAAAGGTTTAGCTTGTTCAAGAAGCCAAGTGAGATGATTGGAGAAAAGAGAATATTCTTTGGAATATTCTCATGGGTGAGGATAAAAGTATTTTGCAAATTAAAAGAAAGTTTTAATTTTGCAAAAAAGGAGATAAGGGATATTCCATGGGAATATTCCCCTTTTAGAGGAAAAATTTAGTTTAATTGTTAATTAAACAAGGTTTAATTGCATAATTAGGGGATTAGAAGAATTAAAGTGTTTTGCATTAAATTAAATGATTTAATGAATTGGGGGAGGGATGAAATGATATTTAATTATATAATTGAGGGTTAAATAATTAAATAAAATGATTTAGGGAATCAAATTAAATATTTTGATTTAATTTAATGAGATGAAGTGTTAGTATGAAAGGGGTGAATTAACCTGATTTGATGAATTAGGTTAAATGGATGAAAATGGTACAATTAATTAATTAGCTAGGCTAATTCAATTAATTAAGTGAAAAGAGGATGGATTGTGAGAGGAAATGATGTTAGTAAACCCGATTCGAGTGTATGATATCATTTAGGACATTTTTTAGTGTCTACATTTTGTCCCTCTTTGAAGTGAGGTACCTGCTGCTTTGGTTCAAAGATTAATGCTTTTCGGACCAAAACTGCTACTTAAATCAAAAAATAAAAATTTTCTCATTTTTTTATTTTTCAGATGCCCCACTACTGAAGGATTAAGTTGATTCCCTATCCCCTTGAGAAATCGGGCAGAAATTTTGAATTTTGGGTTGATTTCTCGATAAAGGTGAAAAGGTTGCCCTAGGGGTCCAAAAAGGCTACAGGATGCAAGAATCCAAAAACGCAAAAAATAATGCAAAATAAGGTCCAGATTGGCAAAATTGGTGAAAATGATGATAAACCATAGCTTCAAGGTTAAATTAGGGAAGAAAACCCTTTTTTTCTAGCTTTAAATAAGCCAAGAAGGGTCACTTTCAATTCATTTGTGTATTCACACTTTGGAGATTCTTGTTGTTTTGAGCTCTGACCCTTTGACGAAATGGTGCGACGAGAGCTCCCTAGGTACATTTCCGATTGAGTTCAAGAGTATCATTGGACTCTAGGCTTGGGACCACCGGTATGTAACTCAAAACTTGATTTGAAATTTGAATTTTTGATGCATTATATGGCAACGCTATTCGCGATTAAAAATTAGGGTTTCTAATTTTAAATTGTGATGCATGGTTATATAGTGACGCACTTGTCGATTTAGAAATTAGGGTTTGGGTTTTCCAAAGCTTAAATCATGATGCCAGTGTATTTGGTGATGCACTTTGCGATTTGTAATTTGAAATTCCTTCAAGTGTTGCAATTTAAAATTTAAATATAGTGATGCTACTATCTTTTTTGAACTGAAAATTTCAAATTGAGTCAAATTTATTCTATTTTCTAATGTCGTGCACTTCGTGAATGCAAGAGGTCATTGCACCATTGATGTTGCGCAAGCACACACCCACCGTTTTGGAGAGATTGGGTGATTTTTCAAAGCTACGCTAGGAGCACCTCTGTGAGATCGGGCTTTGGTGTGTTGCATATGTGCCCATCATCCAGACTCATTTGTCCATGATGATTGCTCTGTGCGAGAGATGGCATAGTGAGACATCGTCTTTTCACCTCCCAACAGGTGAGGCGACAGTGACCGTAGAGGATGTATGGTGTATTATGCGTTTTCCGATACACGGTGATCGTGTGATTTACGATGTTGATGCTAGGTTCGATGCCTGTCATGAGGTTATGGAGCTAGAGAACATTGCTCTTGTTACATCACAAATCGACCTCGAGATGTATAGAGGTCATGTTCCTACATTCAGATAGATCATCGTAGCCATCATTTCAGGTTTGGTGGCTCCTGATAAACACAATAGAGGGTTCAGCCCAAGATGGGGCCTAGCATGGCATTGGATGCTCCATAGGAGGACTCTTTTTGCATGGGGTCCAGTGATGCTAGCCTCACTTTATCATGACATGCACAACTTTGTTTATTGTGATGGGAAACTCATTGGTGCAGGGGTGACTCAGCTACACTTTTGGGTGTGGGAACATATTGTTGTGCTTTGACCGATATTGCAGATGGTAGACATCAAGCTAGATGATCCCATGGTCTGGCGATACCGAGGTGCCATTACTTTGTAGCACATTGGACAGATTGGGCTCCCGTATTAGCGCTAGGTTTTGGATGACATGATAGTTTTTAGGTGGTGCTTGTGGCTACAAATACCACCATGGTATGATGATGTGCAACAACTATACTTTACAAGACAAACCTGATACATGCAGGGTCATGAGTATACGATTATTGAGTGATACCTGTTGGATAGAGTGGCAAGGCAATTCGAAGAGCAACAGGACAGGTTGGATGATTCGTACAGGGCCATTTTTGCGAGGTCTGCTCGAGAGGTTCCCATATGGGGGCCTACTATTCCAACTCCAAAGGTTGTGGAGAGCTTCAAACAATTAGCGGCTTAGCCATGGGCCTATGACCAGGGTCAGGTGGTAATAGAGACTACGCCTACTTATGAGGCTTGGTTCACACCTCCTTGGTGCTTGATAGATCCAGCGGGTGCTCTACCATGAGGGAGACCCAAAGATAAGGGGGCCATAGGTAGAGGATAGGGACAAGGCAGCCAAGGTGGCTTAGATTGGTAGGTTTTGGGGGCTCCACCTGTTGGGAATCAGCCTCCTCAAGTTCAGCCATAGGTTCAGCCACAAGTTGTACATCAATAGGCAACACCGCCACCGCCACTAGATGCCAGGGATGCAGAAATACAATAGTTGTAGTAGTAGGTGCATATTTTGACCGATGAGTGGGATCAGGGTCTCCAACAAGTTTTGGCTATTATTGTTGAGAAGGACCAGGTTAGATAGCAGGTGGTCGCCATTATGACAGAGAGGAACCATACTCGAAAACAATTATAGGCTGTGACTACAAAGAGAGACTAGGAGATTGGTCGACGTCACCAAATAGAGGCAATGATAGCAACATCATAGGGCATGACAGTTTCAACAATATTATATAGAGAGGTCATGACAGAGGCCTCATACTATAGGATGCATTACCACTAGGATGTACCACAGGCACTCAAACACCTTGATTTTCAAAGCATAGCGATGCATGACTGAGAGCTGAGGAGCAGCCAAAGAGGTAGGCCGAAGAGGGTAGCAGTCATCAAGGCTACCTCTTATGTATAGACACTTTTTGACTTTTGTTGCCCCATTCTTTCACACAGATATACATTCATGCACTCCTTTTTTATAGCCTCGTGGATATTGTATTTATGCTTGATATACATACATTGATCTAGACTTTGTACCATGACAGTCATTTTTTGATATATATATATATGAAATGGAGGATTCTATATGATGTCTTCATCTTATTTCATGCTTATGATGTATGGATGCATATGATATGAGATGCTTATATTTGGTTATGTATGGATGTACTTTAATTTTGATGCCTATGTGATATGCGATGATACATGAGATAGAATGAGATGCAATGTTATGTTCTTTTTCAGTATCTTTTCATGATATGCCATATGATGGAGAATATGATATGCAAATGATATAGATGCATTTATTTTTATATTTTTCACGCAATTTATGATGTGGTGTATGCATGTGGATGTATAGATGGATAATGTAGATGTTATGCTTCATGATATGATATGCAATGCATGCTTATGATACGTGCAATGATTTAAGATGCTTAGAATAAAAAATCTATATTTGTGTGAGAGGGAAAATGACGTTAGATTCAAATTCAAGATGAACAAGAATGCAATTTGACAAAGGAATCTAATCTATAGTCAAATGCACAAATCTAAAATCTAAAACTCCTAAACATATGAGATTAATCTATACTATTGCAAACATAATAAGGAACTTACTAGTTACCAAATGAAATGAAAGCAAAAGATAGTTTCACCATCCTATAGCAGAGTGTATTCGCTTGATGTTGGATTGCTCTTATCATAGCGAAACCTCCAAAGTTCGTGTGCAAAGTGTGGATGCATGCTTGGTTGATCGAAGGAAGGAATGAAGCTCTCTCAAGGATGATCTCGACAGGACTTCGTTGCATTAGGTATTTTGATTCTCCAATCCATATTTGTGAGGAGAGAGGTTTGTTAAATAGGAAAAGAGATTTTGAATCGACGATTAGGATCGCATTGGAGAATATCCATATCAACGGTGAAAATATGTTGAGAGGATTTAGACATGAGAAGATTGTGCAAAGTTGATTGCACAATTAGGGTGATTGAAGAATAGATTGGCTAGTTAGGGTTTTAGATTGATCAATCAACAATTGATTGATCAGTTAGGGTTTAGTTAGAAATTAGATGGTTGAATTAGCAAAATTAGATTGCTTAGTTAGCAATCCATGATTTTCTCAATCAAAAAGTGGGTGAGGAATATTAATTAATTAATTAAATTAATTAATTACTTTTTGTGTTTTGATTTGATTTTTGATAATTGATTTGAATACTTTGATTTGATTATTCAAATTTTGGAGGGAAAGTGTCATAATTAAATTATTATAATTTAATAATTCAATTAATTTTGAGGAATAAGGTGAATTAGTGATGTAATCAAATAATTAGTGTTGTTTAACTAATCAGGACGAAATAATATAAGATTAGGACTTTATTAAATAAATGTAATTTATTTAATTGGTCAAAATGATGAAATGTGAATTAATCAAATAATGTTGTATTAGTCGATTAATAGTAGAATTAGGGTTTTCAAGACTTTATTAAATAAATGGTATTTATTTGATTTGTTAAGAATATGAAAAAGTGAATTAATAATTAAATAACATTGTATTATTCAATTAATAGGGGAAATTAAGGTTTCGAATGTCATTTGATGTCATTCAATGTGTTGTGAGATGTCATGGGATGATTCCAAGGTGTTTTGAGATGTTTCAGAGATGTTTCGAGTTGATTATGAGATGTTTTGAGATGTTTTGAGTTGATTCAGAGTCATTTTGAGACGTTTTGAGTTGATTCAGAGTTGTTCCAAGACATTTCAGGTTGATTCTGAGTTGTTTCAAGACATTTTGAGTTGATTCCAAGATATTTCGAGACGTTTCGGGTTGATTCCAAGTTGTTTTGAGACATTCTGAGTTGTGATAGGTGTTAAGTCAATTTTATATGTCTACATTTTCCCCCTCTTTGATACAAAGTATTGGTTGCTTTGTTTCAAAAATTCTATTTTTAAGATCAAGTTTTTGAAAAAAAATTATGCCCTAGTGTTCTATGGAATGATGGTAGGACTTTATTGTGCCCCCTCAAGAGGTTGGCCGAAAATTTCAAGTTTGAGGTCAGGCTCACGACTCCAATGGAAAATTTAACTATAAAAAAACTAAAAAATCTCCTACACCATTGCAAATATTGTGAAATTATACCCCATTTAAAAAAAAAGCACTGAAAAATACTTCCGTATGACCAAGATATGGTTGTTTGAAGATAGGGTAAAAAAGGACCTGATTACCAATCAATAGCAAAATTTTCATGATTTCTGAGCATTTGCATCATTTTGCTCGCCTTTGCATGTTGTAAACCCTCGTCTTTGACTTATTTCCATGCCTTTGACTAGGATCTTCACTTTTGTTTTTGAGCATTTGCTTGAAAAGCTCACCTTTGACTGTTTGAAGTCCTGAAAGCTCGCCTTTGACATATTTCCATGCCTTTGTTTCCTCGTCTTTGCTTGAAAAGTTCACTTTGCTTGGTGCTTTCTGAGCATTTTCTCAAAACCCTTGCATTTGACTTTAGAATTTGCTCAGAACCCTGGCATGTGTTTGTTTGTCATCGTGTTTTGTGTCATTTTACATGCTCAAAGTGAAACCCTAACATCATGAACTAAAATGATTGTAGGCAGTCATCTTGTTAGACAACTAGATCCAGATGGTGGTTCACAACCTGGTCTATAGAGTGTTTCCCTTTTTGTTGGCCAGTGTACTTGATCTTTATTATGTTGTTGTTCAAAGACATATTGTAGACATGATTTTTGTATGTATATTCATCAGCCCAGTCGAGGCCTCATATATATGTTATGATGTTGTATTATCCTATCACACTTGTTTCACTAATGATGTACTCCCCTTTTTATGATTATATATATGAGATATACCTTCTTCGATTCATCCTCATTTTATGCTATGTGATGACGATAAATGATGATGTATGCATATGATATGGATGGATGTATCATATATTGTTTCATATGATTTTTTATTATGGATGATCAATATATCATTTTGATATATGATGTTTATGTCGTGTTGATGATATATTATGGATGTATTCCCCATACATGATACATGATGTTTTTATTGGTTTATTATCATCATGATATGTACTAACTACACTGTGGATGTAGGATGGATGTTAGAAGAAATATCATGATGATGGATAGAAATTGTGATGTTTGTTAGTAGTTCTTTCGCTTTGCTTGGAGGCTTCGCCGTTTTTGAACAATCCTGTTTGATATAGCAAATAGATATGATGCACCAAGGTATTAATGACCAAGGTGACTTTGTATCCATTGCATGTACTTTGACTCTACAAACAAATAGTATTTTTTATCATACTAGACATACAAAAACTTTGTTTAAAGCCTATAGTTGGGTTGTGTTAAAAACTTTTCGAACTAGTCACATAGAGAGGTATATGACACCTTAACATGAAAATGCTACACGAATTTTGGACCATTTACATAGAGAGGTATGAAATACCTAACATGCAACTGCTACACAAATTTCAGACCATTTACACAGAGAGGTATGAAATACCCAACATGCAACTACTACACGAATTGTTTCAACACAACTTCCATACACTCAATAAAGAAAGTATTCGCCATGATAGTATTACAAAAATATCTTACAAACAACAAACTAAAATGATGCTCAATTTCCCCCATCCCTTCTTCTCTAATTCCTTATGGACATCCTCGAGAGATCCTGGGAATGCGTCAATAATGTAAATCACAAAAATAAGACTATAAAAAAGATAACAGACAAAGTTGCGGTATCACTTGCCATATCTGTTTTGGGGGTAGGGCTATTATCCGGTGTTGATCATGTCTATCATACGAACGGATATGTTAAGGCATATCTTAGGATGTTGTTGGTACTTTTCAAAAAGATAGGTAGTTGATACTTTGGCTTTGTTTCCATCTGTTTATAGTCAGAGCTTTTGCGATTGTTTGCTTGAAATTTCTAGATTTTGATGTTTGCTTTGTTTGTTTGTTTGTTTTTTCAAAGGGTGAATGTAATGATTTTTTTTATTATGGGTGATGTTTTATTGCAAATTTTGATGGGTGGGAGGGTCTTTTTTTATATTTTTCTAAGTTTTTACGATGTTGTTTTCTGGGGACTAACTTACGGCCTCGGGGGCTCATCAAAGATAAGTCTTGCCTACGTTGTACACGCAGAGGCTCATAGTTCGCTTGGTTTGTGTTTTTTTTACCTTTTCTATTTTGTGAATGTTTTTGGATTTTGTATTTTTTTTACTTTTTTTGGATTTTGTGTTTTTTGACTATTTTTGGATTTTGAATTTTTTGACTTTTTTGGATTTTGTGTTTTTTGACTAAGTTGAAATAAAGCATGTTGGAAACCTAAGGGGACTAACCTAAGGTATCGGGGGCTGATAAGCCTTGCCTACGTTGTACACACAAAGACTACATAGTTCAATCGTTTGACTCAAAGCATAAACTGTCTTTTGGGTAAACAACATTGATAATCTGGATTGATATTCCACTTATGTGTCTAGAGGATATGTTACGGGAAATCTACTTGAACTAGCTGTGAGGTTCAAGCAATTGTTGATATCTTAGACTATTTGAGTGAAGGAATAATCCCACGATGTTGTTTGGTTTTTGATGTTTTCCAAATGTTTTTTTCTTTTGTAGTTTTCTAAATGTTTTTGACTTTTTTGCTATTTTCCATTGTTTTTGATATTTTGTAATTTTCATGACCATGATAGGCTCAAAGATCTAATCCATGACCAAATTTTTGAAACTACCCTCGATTGTAGACAAGACGACTTTCCTTAATCAGTGACAAGCCATGGTTGGATACCCTGTTTTATTATGAAATGAAAAGGGTGGATGTCGTGGATAGTATCAATAGATAATGATGCAAGTTTTATTCAAACATAGCACCTGTTTGCCAAGTTTTCACTACGGTACGTGTTCTAAGAGAACCACAAAGTGGTTTTCACTCAGAAAACTTTTTATTTCTCTTTACTATTTTCCTTTTTGTTTAATTTTTTTTTTTTTTTAATTCTTTTTTTGGATTTTTACCCTTTTTCCTGGGGTGTAAGATATTGAAAACTTGGATTGCTATTTCACTATGTCTTTCTAGAGGATATGTTGTGGAAAAGCTTACTTGAACTAGGTGTAGGGTTCAAGCAATTGTTGATATCTTTAGAATTTTTGAGTGAAGGAATAATCAATGTTGTTTGTATCTCTTTTAAGGTTACCTTGGTAGTGCATTGATGGTACACCTTGTTTTTGGGACGAACTATTTCAAAGGTTACCCTAGTGGTGCGTTGGTGGCATACCTTGTTGATGGGATGAATTGGGAAGGGTACCATGTGGTACACCTTGTTGTTTGGACAATGCCTAGATCAAGATTTATTCTGAAGCAAGATTAAGTACTTGCCCCCAATGTCTAGCAATGTAGGTGATGGGTTATGTTGTGATAGGATAACATGCTTGGATAAAGTATGCCCTTTGGACAATGCCTCATGGCTTAGATAATGTTGGATAGTGTTATGCCTTGCATACACGCCCCAACTTTTGCTTGGAAAAGTTGGGGACCCTCTTCTTTTCTCTTTTTGTTCTCTTCATCTTTGTCGGATCCGGAACCGGAACATAAAATTTTCTAAGATTCCTGTTCCTGGTTCCATCCCGATCCCAGTTCCCCACTTCGCCTTCGGGTGTCATTCCGGTTTGCGTCCCGTCTCGTTCTCGTCTTGTTCCTCGACCCATTTTTGCTTCATCTCATTTTTTTGTCTTTCCGTTGTCGTCTTTCCGTTGTTGTCTTTTCGTTGTTGTCTCGTCTCGTCGTGTCGTTTGTTTGTTTTCGTCTTTGTTGTTTCTTCGTTTTTGTCATTTTCTTGGTGTCTACTCTTCAAAATTAGAAAATACTAAAAAATTAAAAAATTGAAAGATACAAAAAAAAATTAAAACATTTGAAAACAAAATAATAAAAAATAAAAATAAATGAATCTTTTTCTTGCTTTAAGTTTAAAAGGATTTAAATTTAAAAGTTTTAAAATAAAGAAATTAAATAAACAAATCTTTTATTTCTTTAAAAGATTTATTTAAAATAATAATGATAATATAGAATAAAATACAATGTCAAATTGCATGGCAAGAGGGAAAGGGGTTTAAAAATAAAGTGTAATATTAAATGTTGTGGTTTTGAAATTAACCCACACCGCTTCCCACACTCAACAAGGTGGAAAGTAGTAATAAGTTAAAATGGTTCCCATCCCGTTCATGAAATATTCCGACCCCGCCAAGTGATAGAGAAATAAAAAAGGAGATATGGAAAAATGTGTGCGAAACCGGGAAAGAAGATGAAACGGGTAAATTAATAAAATGTACAATTTTGGTTCTAAAATGATGCCGCCCCCGCATAATCATCGGATCCGGACCGGAATGAATTTTAAACTGGGTATAAAGTTAAAAAAAAATGTTTATATTCTTAAAATGACTCCGCCTCCAATCTCGCTCAAAAATGGTTTTGAGCCCGCCTCAATAAAATTTCTTTTCGGAGTGGGAACCATATCGGAACCTGAACTAAACACACAAAGTCTACATTCGGGTGCCAACCTAATCCCGATCTCGACAACCATAGTGAAGATGTGAAGGTGCACAAAGGATTCTGCTCCCGCACTTGACCTGCTCACGTTCTGACTCCCGTAAGAAATGGCTCTGAACCCGCCACTTGCAGAACACAGCAAATGAAGATAAATGTTCGGAGTTGGGTTTATCTCCGGTCCTGTAAAATTTTAAGTGAATGCCTCATAGCGATGTCATCTCATGGAATTCTATGATTGCAAAAACATTCACGCAAGATGGAGAAATATATCACCACCCGCACTTATGGAGGGAAATGTGCAAGCAACGAAATGGCAAGTGAACTGTTTTAACAGAATGCCCGAAATAAATATAGAATTTTCTAGGTAAAGCATACATAATGGATTTGATTGAAATTTAGAGAAAATGCAACTCGCGGAAGAGGAATATATATATATATATATATATATATATATATGCATTCAAAATGTGGAGGCATATACAAGGCACAGACTGTTATGAAAAATGCCTCTCAAAAGAAATGTGACCTCATGAATGCCATGATTGCATGAGTTGCACAAGATGGATTTTCTTAATAAAATCATACAGAATGAGGAAGTATAGACACGACATATGAACTATTAAACAAAGTGCCTCAATAGACGCCATCTCATAGAATGAATAGATCGCAGGGTATGCCCAGAATAGATTTGGTGAAAAGACTTTTAGAAACCTTCAAGCAAATGAAAGATCTTCATGTTACGAATAGAGCCAACAAATTATCTACAGAAGGTCTCAAAAGAAAAACCTCATCTCATGGAATGCAATAGAATGTTACCAGATATGCACACAATGGATATGTGAAGGGGATTTTAGAAATCTTCAAGGTGCATGGATCCTTGAATAGAATGCAGTAAAGAATGAGGTCAAAGAAACGCCAACTCATGCAGGTCAATATTTGCAGGACTCACACAATAAATTGGCTAACATGTCGCAAGAAAGGTAAAGTATAGATGGTAAACAAATTGAGCTCAAGAAAGATCAAGTTGGATCCTGTGAGACACTTTGTTGCAGATATATATTGCTTGAACAAACCGACAGATGTGTGTTTCATAGTTGTGATAGAAAATTATTTAAAAGGTCTTAGTGAAGAAGATAAAGAATCTATCGAATGAATAGTGAAATCTGCCTGTATTGAAATAGGTGTAAAAGGAGGATTGCATTGGCCCCTTGGAGGCTTGGTGAGAAATAGGTTTAAGGTCAAAGGAGCAATGAATCTCAATGTTACTACCATCATTGGGAAAACATGGAACGTTCCAACATGCAAATAGAGTTGAATTTAAAGCTTCTTCTGGTAGAGTGTCAAATGAAGTGAATATAAAGATCAAAAGTATAGCCAAGTATTTGAAGGATTAGAGGCGATGGGAGGAAGATAACATAATGAATATGCTAGAGGATTGATTGAAATGTTTAGGGATGGACTACGTTTCCATAAGTGGTTTGTAGTGAAGTCACAATCATATTTTGTGGGAGATTTGATTTATAATCTGAGTTGGAAATTAATGCCTTATATTTTGCACACAATGTTTAATCAGAGTAAAACCTTATTAGAAAACCTTCTAATAATGGGTCTGGTGAACATGATGCACATCTAAAAACATACAGTTTTTCAATCACATTGTATGGACAAATGGCATGAGTTCCATAGTTCCTTGGAACTTGCTAATCTCAAAGCATATTTGGTGAAAAGCTTTTGTGTGCAAAATTGATTAATTAATTATGTTATTTTGGTGATTTGCAGGTACTGTCCAGGTTTGAGAAGCAGAGCTGTGAGGATGTTGGTTTTAAAGTTTGCATATTCAACATGCATATGAAACATCAATACATTGAAACTGGGCACAAATTAATGTTATTTTATTTTAATGACATTAATTTAAAGGAAGTATTTAATTGTTATTTCAAGTCATAGTGATAAAGAGTTTTTATCCAATGCATTTTATTGAAATAATTAATTAATGTTCAAAATTGGTTAATTTGTGGTGATAATTAAATTCTATTAATTGATTAATTTTATGAATTAATTAAATATGTTTGATGTCTTATAGATACTTGGAAAATGAAAATAATAATGATTTGCAAAATTCACGTGCAAAGGGAATTTTTTGAAGAGATCATCAAACTGGAGAAGACTGAATACTTGGTGGGCCCACTTAAGTTCATTTCTGGAAAAGGAGGTTGTTGAAATCATGCAAAGAAGTGACTTAGAGTTGAGACTGCAAGTTGCAATTATGAACTAGAGCCAGATTGGAGAGTGGAGTTTAGAATTGAAGTCAGCTAAAGTCAAACAGAGCTGAAACATAAAGTTATCTTTCTGATTGAATTGTGTGCACAAAAAGCTACATCTTTTTGATGTCTGAGTTTGAGGAGGAAATTATGGAATTGAGCTACAAATTGTCAAATCAAGCTCATTGTAAAGAGTTAGACACTTAGGAAAATAAGTTAGAAGTTTTATAGCTTAGCTAATTAGAGTTTTACAGTAGGATAGTTAATGGAGTTTTTTGCAATTCTTAGTTTAGCTGAGATAATTTGAAGACATAGGTTTTTGTACACTGTTGATCTGCCATATTTGTAAATGTTGCTTATCTGTTTCATTGACAGTAGAAGCAACCAGACTTAAACCTTCTTTAGGTTATGCTCTGGAATGATGTTTGTTTTATTAATCATTTGATTTGGAAAGCTTTCAAGGAATGGAATTCTATCTTTTCTTTTGTTTGAATGATGATTTGCAAACTGCCATTAATGTTTGCATTATGAATGAGTGACTTTGTATTTTTTATAGGTTGATTTGTTCTGCAGTTTGATTTAGGAATTCCTTGGAAAGCAACAGGTCTGATTAGTTGAATGAATCAACATTCTTCTTTCTTTTGTGTCCCTGATCTATCTTTCTCCTTTTCTTTATACCCCCTATTAGAGTAGGTTTAAATAAGAATTCGATCTCACAACAATCAAAAGGCTCAATAACTAGCAGGCCCCTTGAACATTACAATTATATTGACCATTGAGCAATATCAGTACAGTTGAGAACCAACTACCAAGACCTTGGGAGTTAGATTACCATGTGTTATCTTTCTTTTTCAGGAGAAATAGAATAAAGATATTCTATTTAAATGTTGCTATGCTAAATTGACCATCAACAGATAGGATAGGATCAATGATAGTGATCCATGCCAAGATTTTTTCCATAAGCAAAGTGTAAAGTGTACACCAAACATTTAAGATCAAGATACATTGGTTGGGATAAAAATGGATGGGATTTAATTATGGATGAGTTGAGATGCTTCCCCCTAAAATGGTGCACGTAGATGCTCAATTCTACTCATGACACATGTTTTCTAGGTTTTCATTATGGTACTTGTCCAAAGCGCCTCCATAGTGGTTTTCACCGGAGGACAATTTTTTTCTTGACTATTTTCTTGAATTTTTTTTTTTTTTATTGATTTTTTATGTCACACAAGATGCTTGTTTACCAGGTTTTCATCATGGTGACGATTTTATGCTCATGTTTGAACCACCTGGTGGTGTTGATGTATATATTACTAGTGTTGATATGGTTTTCATTGTTGTCATGACGTGCCAACGATATCCTGCTTGGAATTGTTTTGCTAAGATACGAGCGCTTGAATGTAACCCCTGATAATTCTTATCTTCCTTGTTGATACCAAAGTTAACCTTACCTTGATGTGCACATCGTGATAAAGTGCCCTTAGAGTCCTTATGATAAAGAGTTGATGATACCACATGGTCAATGTGAGATTTGGATATCTTGTATGGCGAAATGAGTTGAGGGATATGATATTTAGATGGATTGGTTGACAACTTGTAACCTTTGACTCTCCAAACTTGGGATGATGAGCAATGATGGGTGGATATGGAGATTCGATTAGAACCAACATATTGATATACCTTGTAGGTCACTCTTGAAGCTTTCTTTTGTATTGTTAGACAATTTTGATGGATGAAATTCCCCTTTTGATTTTTCCCAATAGTTTCTATGACTAATGGAGTTTGATAGGGATGATTTTCTTTCTTTTGCTTTTGTATCCATTCAAATTTTTCTTTTCCATTTTGTTTTGTTGATTCTTTTGCTTTAATGACTTGTTTCATTCTTGGGTATAGCTTTTTCTCTTGTTGTTGGCCCAATGAGAGGGTGAAAAAATATGTGGATGATGATTCATGATATGGCTAGTTGTAGCGTTGGTAGTAATTTCATCATAAGGAATCTTCATGCTCTCTATGTTGATGCTTGCATTAGATAAACTTTCCCCTAGTATTATAGAGGTATTCCTAATATGTTTAGATCCCTTAATTGTTGAATAACCAAGACCTTGATGCTTAGGATTGCCAATAATTTGCACTGGTTCTAGGATACCCTATTCATGTAGGCCTAATCCTTTGTCTTGATAATGCATATGTTGAAAACTTTTATTTGCAATAGGATTTGATTTACCTTAGAAACAAGGTGTTAATCCTTCTTTTCCTTGTTGTGGATCTTCAAAGGTGATAGCTTCTTTACTGGTAGAATCCTCCATATGTGGGATAACTTCTTGATTTATATCTTCAATTTGATCTTGTGAAACATCAGATTTTAATACTTCTTCAAAATGTATTGGTGCTTCTTTGACTGTTGTATACCTAATGCTCTGTTGCTTAGGATTGTCCATTATCATTACTGATTTTAAGATACTCTGCTTCATATTTTCATATTCAATGTCTTCAACCTGCTTGGAGGATGTTTCTAATCTTAATGCTTCTTCTTGATCAATTTTAGATATGTCTATAGATTATGTTGTGCTTTGATCAGGTGTAAAGATGTTAAGAGTGACTCTTGTTCCTTGGGAATGATATCAAGAGTATGAGATTCTGGTACTAGATGAAGATCATCTACATGTCCATTAGGAGTAAGCATCTCATGGGTAGATGTATGTGTGCTTGGCATATGGATGTGTTCTTTTGGAAAGCCTTGGATGTCTTGGAAGATATCTACCAAGTCATTGTAATATTTTGATGATAAGGATTCTTGATCTTGACTTTGTGTGGTATATTATCTTTGACATGCTTTGGATCACATTCTTGACATGGATCAATTTCAAATAAGGGATTTCCTGTAAAGGATCCTTGGATTTTCTCAAAATGTGGACATATGGGTGATAGCTCTTGGCTTAGATCTTCTGTATTGAGTACAAGTGTTGGATTAAGAGTCTCTTGATCCTCAATATGTACCACCATGAGGTTGGATGATGTCAATATATTTTGGACTGAATCATTGCTAGACTTGGGTGCTTGAGTTTGATCATGCTTGGGAATAAATTCTTGGTGTATGTCCTCTTGCTCATTGGATGATGTAGAGACA
This sequence comes from Sequoia sempervirens, assembly GCA_007258455.2. NCBI lineage: Eukaryota > Viridiplantae > Streptophyta > Pinopsida > Cupressales > Cupressaceae > Sequoia > Sequoia sempervirens. The sequence continues at coordinate 772,294,016 of VDFB02000003.1, forward strand.
TTGTCAATGTGATCCATGATAGATAGCCCTTAATCGTTGCTTTCAACTCTTGAGGTTGAGACATTATCATTGTCATCATTGGTAGATGTCCCTTTAATAGCTATTTCTCCTTGATAAATGATGTCTTGGATGAGATTTTTGAGTGTAGCACATTTGTTTGTTGGGTGACCCTTGATTTTGTGGAACTCGCATTGTTCGTCCTTGTTATACCAAGGGATTTTAAAGCTTGGTTCACCATAAATTGGACTTTTGTTGATTTTAAGTTCTTGTTGTACTAGTTCATGCATGATTGCCTCTAAAGTTTCTCCCAAATGGGTGAATTTCTTTCCTGGTTGGTAGTTTTTCCTCTGTGGCTTTTCTTGATTGTTTTGCTCTTGATTTTGTGGAAATCCTTAAAACTTTGTTTGAGGTATATTTTGATATTGCACTTGAGGTACACCTTGGTGTTGTGGAACTCCTTGATATTGTAGATATTGGAAGTGTTGTTGATGTGGATATTGAAGTTTTTATGGAATGATGTCTATTTTTTGTGGGTATGTAATGTTCTGACGTTGCATATGGAATTGGCAATATGTTGGATTTCAATTTCATTTAATTTACTCAAGATATCTCTCAATTTTATTTAGGGCGATTTAATGTTCTGGATTTATTCCTTGATGGTGATTTTGAAACTCTTGATGTTGTTGCCCTATTTGATGTTGTGACCCTTGATAAGAGTAATTTGGGTAATAGATCAACATGTTTTAGGGATGTTTTGATACTTAATACCCTATCATAAGGTCACTTGGTTTATATTTCCAAGAGGATCATACCTATGGTCATGCAGTGGGTAGTAACATGGGTCTTCCAGCTGCTATGTTTACTTTTTCTTCCTCTTCGTTTAAGATGATTGATGTAGTGAGAAACTTACGGGGTGTTTCATTTTTCTCAAATATAAAGGTCCTGAAACTACTTATGATGTCGGTTTGTGCACTTCAATGTGTGTGAGACTAGGATGAATAATCAGTGCTACAAGGCCTGGTTGTTGAACTAGAGTTGTTGGTTGCCATATGGTCATAGGGTGTGATGGTGTTTCAGGTGGTTGCTATGAAACTCAAAACTTTAAGGATTGAGTGTTGTTTTGGAATGTGGCTACTTTTTGGAAATCAAAATGTTGAAGAATGAGGGTCGATATTTCACTTCCTTTGTCTAGAGGATATGTTGCGGGAAAGATACTTGACCTATCTGTGAGTTCCAAGTAACTGTTGATATTATAGACTGTTTTTAGTGGAGGAATCACCCTAGTGTTTTGTTTGATTATAATTTAAAATAAGTAGTATGGGAATAATGGGTGGGAGACTTTGTGACCAATTTGATTTTTCAAGTGTTTGGTTTGAACAATGATCTTTATAAACAACTTCAGTTTGTTTTTCCCTAGGTGTTTTAGCAAAAATACTGTGAGCTGGAATGGTAGTTTGTAACCTTTGTGTGTTTGTTTTCTCTATGTTCTTGAGTATGGAAAATGATATAATAGCAATGGACTGACTCAAAAGCATGGAATTTATATGACATGAATGTCTATAGCTCAAGTTGTGAAATCACAACACCCAAGCCATAGTTTACCCAATGTTTACTTTGATTAAGGTAACCTGAAATAAAAGGCAAAATATTCGGAAGCCCTTAAGGATAAATCCTTTAAAAGAGTGCAAAACATAAGGCTTCTTTCACAAGTATACACTAAATCAAATGGTTTTTTATTTGACCAACCTGTTCGATGTTTGTTTTGATGTGTTCTTTTTCTTTAAATCAAACACATAATTTTATGTCACAATTGTTTTTTAATGTAATTGGGCAAGTTTAACACTAACAAACAATTACAACCCTAGTGGAGAGAAACCATCCTCTTAGGTGGGCTTGCCTCATGCTTCAAAGAGATGATTTTACATGCAACTTATGGCACGGGCCTATAGTCGGACATGGCAAGTAACTTCTCAAAAGTAAATTCCAATGCACCACTTTCAAAGAATGTTTTGGATAATAGGGTGGATTCTAAAACAATTGGATCTAAGTCATGTTCTGGGGATATTATTTTTGAGCACCTACACATGTGGTGTTTTGTTCAATTAAGAACCTTCCAACCCTTGCAGGTTTTTACGCATCACAAGGATAGTGAGGAAGAATACGTCAGTATAGGACATCTGCACCCGACAAGTGATGAACTTTCCTCACTCACAAAATATTTATATAGTGATCCAGAATGAAAGTACCACTTAGGTCACCTATGAGTTCTCTAGCGTGGGATGTGTCTCAATAGGCAAGCCCTCTAAGAAGGTATGCTTGAAAAAAGTGCAAAGCTCAAAATTTCCTCGCTCACCCAAGATCACCAAAAGGTGTGAGGGGAGAAGACAAACATGAGCATTGCTAATCACTGAATACATGGCATACAATTCATAGCAAATTGATTCATTTTAAACACCTCGAGCAATGTTATCCCCAAGAATATGTGAATAACATAAACAAAATGTTCTTTTTTATTTTTGCACCAATTGAAGTGTTCAGGACATCAAGCAGCTAAGATAACAATGGTGTGAAAACAACAAAAACATTTTGTTCATTTTAAGCCCCAAAAATTGAAGTGTTTCTAAGAAAATTAGGCTTGGTCTTAATTGGTCAACAAATGTAAATTGTGCGTGCGTCAACAAAATGAAAAATGTTTGTGCTCTTTTTATGCACCAAAATCGAAGGTTGCTAATTATGAAAACATGAAATGTGTTCATTTTTAGAGCCCAAAATTGAAGTGTTTTATGTTCTTTTTATGAGCACCAAAAGAGAGTTCCTACTTTAGAAAGCTTCAAAATGGTTTATTTTAACAACACCAAATCAAGTGTGAGAGTTGTTGTTGTTCATTTTAGAGCACCAAAAGGAAGTTCCTACTTTAGAAAAACTTCAAATTTGTTCATTTTAAATAGCATCAAAATCAAAATGTGAGAATTGTTGTTCATTTTAGAGCACCAAAAGGAAATTCCTAACTTAGAAAACTTAAAAATGGTTCATTCTAGCAACACCAAATCAAATGTGAGAGTTGTTGTTGTTAGTTTTAATGCACCAAAAGGAAATTCTTAAGTTAATAAACAAAAATATTTTTGGCTCCAAAGATCTTGGACCAATCGTCTTCTCTGCACAAAACAAGTTAGTATGTTTAAAATCCTGCATAAAAATCCATTAATTCCTACAAAAAAAACAAAATGTTAGCAAGGAGGGTCATTACAATAGTGCAAGATCCGTGCACTTGTCTTCTAGAGCAAATGCTCAGAAAAAAATCAAAAGCTCAGAAGAAATTTTGTAAATGCTCAGAAATCAAGCAAAAGCTTAGATTTTGCGTGTAGGTGCAAACCCATAAATCCTCAAAAGCATTTTTTTTGGAGAAAAAGCACTAATCTTAGTGCAAAGGCGAGCTTCCCATGAAAAAGGTGAGCTTCTTGTGGCAAAAGCTCAAAATTCTTGATAATCAGAAGTGAGCTTTTGTTGGGCTATCCGTAAAACGTCTCCAAAAGGCTCTCAAAATCCTGTGACTTCAAATTTTCTCATAAAAACATTAGTAAGGAGGACCTAGGTCCCACCGGGCATGCCAGAATGTGTGAGGGGGAAAAAGGACATTAGATTAAAATTCAAGATGAATAAGAATGCAATTTGACAAAGGAATCTAATCTACAATCAAATGCACAAATCTCAAATCTAAAACTCCTACACATACAAGATTAAGCTGTACTATTGAAAACATAACAAGGAACCTATTGACTACCAAATGGAATTAAAGCAAAAGATAGTTTCACCATCCCGTAGTGGAGTGTATTCACTTGATGTTGGATTGCTCTTATCACAACGAAGCCTCCAAAGTTTGTGTGCAAAGTGTAGATGAATGCTTAGTTGATCGAAGGAAGGAATGAAGCTCTCTCACTTGGATGATCTCGACAACACTTCATCACATAAGGTATGTTGATTCTCTTATCCATATTTGTGAGGAGAGAGGTTTGTTATATAGGAAAAGAGATTTTGAATCAATGATTAGGATCGCATTGGAGAATATCTAGATCAACGGTCAAAATGTGTTGAGAGGATTTAGACATGAGAAGATTGTGCAAATTTGATTGCACAATTAGGGTGATTGAAGAATAGATTGGCTAGTTAGGGTTTTAGATTGATCAGATAGTAATTGATTGCTCAATTAGTAATTGATTGATTAGTTCGGGTTTATTTAGAAATGAGATGGTTGAGTTAGCAAAATTAGATTGCTTAGTTAGCAATCCATGATTTTCTCAATCAAAAAGTGGGTGAGGAATATTAATTTATTTATTTTTAAATTAATTAATTTCTTTTTGTGTTTTGATATGATTTTTGATAATTGATTTGAATAGTTTGATTTGATTATTCAAATTTTGGAGGGAAAGTGTCATAATTAAATTATTATAATTTAATAATTCAATTAATTTTGAGGAATAAGGTGAATTAGTGATGCAATCAAATAATTAGTGTTGTTTGACTAATCAGGATGAAATACGATAAGATTAGGACTTTATTAAATAAATGTAATTTATTTAATTGGTCGAAATGATGAAATGTGAATTAATCAAATAACGTTGTATTATTCAATTAATAGTAGAATTAGGGTTTTCAATACTTTGTTAAATAAATGGTATTTATTTAATTTGTCGAGAATGATGAAAAAGTGAATTAATTAAATAATGTTGTATTATTTAATTAATAGAGGAAATCAGGGTTTCAGATGTCGTTTGATGTCATTTGATGCATTGTGAGATGTCGTGGGATGATTCTGAGGTGTTTCAAGATGTTTCGAGATGCTCTGAGTTGATTCCAAGATGTTTTGAGATGCTCTGAGTTGATTCCAAGATGTTTCGAGACGTTATGAGATGTTTGAGTTGATTTGGAGTCATTCTGAGATGTTTCGAGTTGATTTTGAGTTGTTTCAAGACATTTTGAATTGATTCTGAGATATTTTGGGACATTTCATGTTGATTATGAGTTTTTTCGAGACATTCTGAGTTGTGATAGGTGTTAAGTCAATTTTACATGTCTACAATATTATTTGTCACAACTTAAATGATGATGCAAAATGTATATGTATGATGTGATATGCTATGGTGATGTATGAGGGATGTTTTATGATTATGCTATGATTATGAGATGCATGTATGTTGATGATGTGTGGATGCAGGATGGATGCATTTATGATGTTTTTTGTTGATTTCCATGATATCAAGTTAGTGTGGAGAGAAGATAGAAGAATGATTGACCGTTGATTTCGATGATTATTTCAAAAGATCCAACAAGTCTATGTTCCACCGAGACTTTATTAAAGAGGGCGATGAGAAATGCAGGATGATTGGGATTTTCCATTGTTCCTTATTGTTTAATATAACACATAGACATGATGCATCAAGGTATTAATAACCAGGACGACGTTGTATCTAGTGTAATGGACTTTGACTCAGAAAATAGATAGGATAGTTCTTATTCACACCTTGAAATACAAAAAACTCATTGGAATGTGAGTTAGAAATCTTAGAATATATTGGACCAAAGCATATGCAACATTCAACAACTTCCTTACACACAACTAAGCAAGTATGTGCCAAGATAATTTTACAAGAGTACCCACAAGCACAACAAATGAAAGATAATGATCGATGCCCCATTCCTTTCTCTCTAAATCATTTTAGATAGACATCATCAAGAGGTCCTCGAAATGGGTCAATAAGATAAATCATAAGAAAAGATTATAAGCAAATAGTCAGTGTTATCTATATCTCTTACTTGTTTAAATTTAGCTAAGGTGATGTTTGATACTGATGTCCATCATAGGAATGATACATCCTAGGACATGTTTATCAAAGGTTGTTTGATGTTGGGATGATGATGCTAAGATGAGTTGTTGATATACTCTTCACTGACGCATTTACCTATGATCTAGACTTTAGATCTTGACGATTAGGTTTGCTCTTTATGACTTGCTAGACTTGTTTTCTATTTGTTTCGCCAAAGGTTGAAGGTGATGATCGATTTATTATGGGTGAAGATTTATTTCGGGTGAAAGCAAGATGGGATGGATGGGTTTTGGATGTTCTGGAATATTTCAATGTTTTTGGGTATTTTGAAAATGTTTTGAGGTTATTTTTGGTCTTTTTGAAAGTTTATGTGAATGTTTATGTTTTTTTATTTTTTGAGGTTGTTTAGGGTTTTCCAAGATATTTGAGGTTATTTAGGTTTTTTGAACATTTTCTAATGTTTTTGTGTTTTTCCAATATTTGAATGTTTTTGGTTTTCTGAATATTTGGATGTTTTTGGGGTTTTCAAATATTTGGATGTTTTTAGGGTTGTCAAATATTTAGATGTTTTGGGGGGTTTTCATTTTTTTTTACCAAGAACCTAACCTAAAGACCTATCCTAGGGGCCTCGGGGGCTGATAAAAAATAAGCCTTGCCTACGTTATACATGCAAAGACCGCGTAGTTCAACTGACTCGACTCATTAACAAGATGAGATATGAACAATTGAGAAATGTCGGTTTATTATGACAGACTCCTAAAGGACTGACCTAGGGTGTCTCAGGGGAACATCAATGATGGTGTTGCCTATGTTCAAGCTCAAAGACAACACAGTTCGACAAGGGGACTATTTTTTGGATTTTTTGATGTTCGATGTTTTTAGGGATTTTGATGTTTTCTGAATGTTTTGGTGTTTTTGATAAGATTTTATGAATGTTTTTGGATTTTCGATAAGATTTCCAATGAACACAAGATATACAAGAATCCGATTATGATCTATAACCAATTTCCCCCAATGTGATAGGTTAGACTACTTCAATAAAGGTGGATAAACTAACCTTTCGAATATGCCAAGTAGTATTAAAGGGGTGGCGATACTTCACAACATCAAGCTATGATAAGGACATAGGTTAGGTGATGGATGAATAGGATAGATGATGTGATGGATAGAGGGTGATGCAAAGAATGGTAGGATAAAGAGCCAAAGAATAGATGGAGGTGCTTTATTTATGCAAGGTGCTTGTTTTCCACGTTTTCACCAAAGTACTTGCCCAAAGCACCACCGAAGTGGTTTTCACCAGAGGACAATTATTTTTCTTTACTTTTTTTAATCCTTTTTCACATTTTTTTGGATTTTGATCATTTTTGAAATTTTTTGAAATTTTTGATTTTACACCCTTCAAGAATATGCATAAAACTTTTTGAGATGCAAGTTGTTAGTTGGTTCCTGTAAGGGTTCACCTTCAAGGGTTGACAATTGGTATGCTCCTAATCCGTAGCTTGTTGTGATGATGAAAGGACCCAACCAATTAGGCTCAAAATTACCTTTGTTGTCTTGATCTGGAAGATTCTTTTGATTTTGCTTTAAGACAAGATCCCTCACCTAGAATGACTGACATTTGATCCTCTTGTTATAACTCTGTTTCAGTTGGTTTTGATATGCTTCCAAGTGATTGAGGGCATCAAGATGATGCTCATCTAGGAATTCTAGCTCATTCAATCAAGAAATTTTGTATTCTTCCTCAGTGATCAAGTTTTGTAGTGACACTTATAATGATGGGAGCTCAACCTCAATAGGAAGGATAGCTTCAGATCCATAGACTAGGGAGAAACAAGTTGCTCCTGTAGGTGTGTGGATACTGGTTCGATAAGCCCGAAGAGTGGGATTTAGTTGTAGATGCCAGTCACGACCAACTTCATTCACTATTTTCTTCAGGATTTTCAAGATAGTTTTGTTTTAAGCTTCAACTTTACCGTTGCCTTGGGGATAGTACAGGGTAGAGAATCGGTGTTGGATGTTGAATTTTGGAATAGCTCTTTCATATCCTTATTTTTAAAAGGGGTTCCATTATTTGATATGAGGGTTTGTAGAACACCATAACGACAGATTAGGTAGTTCAGGATAAATTTGGCAATATGCTTCCTTGTTATATATGTCATTGGAATGGCTTCAACCCACTTAGTAAAATACTCAATGGCGGTTATGATAAACTTGTGTCCATTGGATGAAGTTAGAGTGATTTTTCCTATGAGGTCAAGTCCAAATTGTGAGAAAGGACATGGTGTGATCATGGGTTGCAATTCTTGAGCTGGAGCATGAATCAGATCTCCATGTTGTTGACACTAGACACACTTCTGCACATATTGATGAGCTTCCTTTTTCATGGTTGGCAAATAGTACCCCATCCTCAACAATTTCTTAACTAATTTCATACCACTAGAATGGGAACCACATATACCATCGTGTACTTTGGTTAAAGCAGTTAAGGATTCCCCTTGGTTAAGAAATCATAGTAATGTCCCTTTGATGCTTCAGCGGTAAAGGGTATCACCTAGGATCACAAATTGGGATGCCTTTTTAACAAAGGTCTTTTTAAAGTTTGAGGTGATATCAGATGGGAGAGTTACTTTTCTAAGGTAGGTAAAGATGTCATGGTACCATGGTGATCCAGGACCAACAATGACACACAAATTCAGATTCAGGGATTTCAAAAGTTGGTACAAGAAATTGTTCTACCAAGAATTCACATTGGAGGACGTTGTTCGGCATGTCTAGTAGTGATCTAATCGTTTCCATGGCGTATGTTGCTTTGTTATTTATGCGAGGAATCTGCTCAAAAGTTGTCTATAAAAAGGTCCTTGGGATTCTCCACCATATTCTTGTAAGGAGTGATCTTGTCATCCTTAGTTTGATAGGCATCATTGACTTGGTTGATAACCAGCTGTGAGTCTCCATAGACCTTCATCTCTTGTATCTACCACTAAATTTCTATCCTCAGACATGTGATTAGGGATTTGTACTTAGCAATGTTGTTATACAAGGGAACGATAGTCGGTAGGACTTTGGGATGCAATCACCTTGAGGGGTGATGAAGATAATTTCTGCTCCTAATCCATGTTGGGTGAATGATCCATCAAAGTAAATCTTCCATTGAGTTTTGAGATTGATAAGCAACACTAATTCATCAAGGAACTCAGATATCATAAAGTTCTCAGCATAGATAGGTGCTTCTAATAGTTGGTCTACGATCACTTGTCCTTTGATTGCCTTGCGCTCTACATACTCTATGTCAAACTCTATTAGGATCATCACCCATTTGGCCATTCACCCTGTGAGAGTTGCTTTGGATAACATGCATTTCAATGGATTAATTTTTGCAATGAGCTTGATTTGTTGTGACATGTAGTGCCTGAAATTTTATGAAGCAAAAACTAGTACTATGCATGCTTTCTCAATAGGTGAATAGTTCATTTCATAGCCCACCAAGGTTCTAGTGATGTAGTAGATGGCCCTTTCCTTTCCGTTTTCATCATGTTGTGTCAAAAGAGCTCCTAGTGTTGTTGGTGTTGCTGAGATATATAGGATCAGTGGCTTTTTCGATATTGGTGGCATGAGCACTTGAGGTGTTAGTAGATAGTCTTTGATCTATTGGAAAGCTTTAACACACTTTTCATCCCACTTGTAGGTTATCCCTTTATGGAGAAGATGTGAAAAGGGGTGGATTTTATCTAATAATTGTGCTATGAACCTCTTGATGGACTGCAATCTTCCTTGTAACACTCTCATTTGCTTTAGCATTTGTGATGGTTCCATGTCTAGGATGGATTTTACCTTTTTTAGATCAATTTCTATCCCTCTTTGTGAGACGATGAACCCCAAAATTTTCCCTAATGTGACCCGAAAGACACTTTTTTGGATTTATCCTTACTTTGTATTCTTCAAGTCTGTCAAAGATAGGTCCTAAGGCTTGTATGTGCTCACTTATTTTCTTGGTTTTTTCCTAAATATCATCCACATAATCCTTGACTATTTTGTGGATCATGTCATGGAAGATGAGGGTCATTTCCCTTTGATATGTTACTCTTGCATTCTTCAGCCCAAATGGCATCACATTCCAACAATAGGTTCCCCATGGACAAGTGAATGCAGTTTTATGTTGATCCTCCTTGGCGATTATGATTTGGTTGTAGCTTGAAAAAACATCCATAAGTGACAACATTTCATGCCTAACTATTAGGTCTATAATGAGGTTGATATTCAAAAGAGGGAAATCATCATTCAGACATGCCTTGTTTAGGTCTTTGAAATTAGTGCATATTCTGATGCCCCCAATGGGTTTCGATACTGGTACTAGGTTTGAAACCCACTCAGGATAATCTATCAGTCAAATGAATCCAATGTCAAGAAGCTTTTGTAACTCTTGTTTAACCAAGAGTGCTATATGAGGGTGCATCTTCCTTAATTTTTGCTTAACTGGCTTAGCTTCAGGATAAACTGCTAAGTGATGCACAACCACTTTTGGGTCAAGTCCTAGCATATCTGTGTATGACCATGCAAAGTTAGCTCTTCAATCTTTCAAGAAGGTTTCCAAGTTCTTTTTCTCTTCGTCAAACAAAGATTCAACATAGAAAGTGATCTTAGGTGCTTCTTTGGTTCCCACATTGACTGGTGTAGCCTTTTCTGCTAGTATCGTTGACTTCTCTAGATGCATTGCACTAAGGGGGAGATTGAATCCCTCATCCCTGGGTGCCTTAGAGAGGTTTTCACCATCTGATGTGTCCTTTGTTTTTACTTTTTTAGGATCAAAAAGTGCCACAATGTGGTTTTCACTTAAAGATCTGCATGTTAGTTGCATTTCATTTATTTTGTGACTGAGGGATTCAATCATCACCCCATAGTATGTCTTTTTATCTAGATCTATATCAAAACATACTTTATGATCTACCCATGGTAAGTTATCACAGAGTCCCATGAATTCTAAGATCGCTTCAATGTTTTCAAAAAAATCTAGAATTGGTGGTCCTTATTGGTCCATGTTGATGAGTTGTGGGTAGACTAGGCATATTTCAATTGGTTGATTGGTTTGAGAAAAGGATGTAATGGATATCATAAAGAGGGATTTGTTTTCAAATAGATCAACAACATCAAAGTGGAAGTAATCTAAGGTCGTATCACGCGATGTAGGTGACCAAGAGGAAGCCTCAACTCGTTTAGCCGAAATACCTTTTAAAATAAGTGTGACCTTGCTAGTAGTACAACCTAAGCCAAGATTTTTAGTTGTTTCTTAGGAACGATGGGTTCTAGTAAACCATTGCCATTTTGTCCTAGATTCTTGTTCTTGTTATATCCCATTCCCTTCATGAGATGCAAACCTTGGTTATTATCTTCCATAGGAAGAGTGGGGACAAGTTGTTCATCTTGATAGAGAATTTTAGAGATATCGTCCTCATTGACATCTTCTTGATTCAAATCACCTCACTTGGTGAAGGTGGTAGCTGCCATCTTGATAGTTTCGGGTTCTTTTCTTTTAGCTTTAGGTTTCCCATGAGATTGAGGAGAAGTAGGTAGCTCTCCTAAGACAAAGGCATTCTTCATTAGCTTGTAGTTCCCACAACCATCATCTTAAATCACTACTTTGATATTAGGTATTTTTTGTACAATAAGTGCCTTTGTTTCATAAGTAGATGCAAAGGATGATGGGTCAAAAAATGAGATGGAAGGTGTAGGCCCTTTGTCATTTTTGGGTATTTGGGGGATTTTATAGAACTTGGTTTCAAGACTTTTGCAATAGTAAAAAGGCTCAAGATCTCCATGTATAGTAATATCTCTACCCTCGAAAGGAAACTTCATACATTGATGATAAGTCGAGGCTACAAATTTTAGAGCATGGATCCAGGGTTGACCAAGTAGTATGTAGTAGTATGTTGTAAGGAAGATCAAAGTCCAATACTTGACATGTAGTTTCTACAATAAGCAGGCCTACTTGGATGGGGAGTACAATGATACCTTGTGATACCCTTCTTGGTCGTCATATCCCCTGATGGTGGTACTCTTTGTCCTCTCAATAGTATCCTTTGAATAGCACAAACTTTTGATCAGCTGAAGGGAGAAAATGTTTAATCCAGCACCTCCATCTACTAAGACTCTTTTGATCTTGTTCTTATGAATGATAACCTCAAGGTGTAAAGCATGGTTATGAAATGGTTGTGATGGTAGGTCTTGCTCGAAGAAGGTGAGAAGATGACTAGCGATTAGGCCTACCGTAACTTGAAACTGATTGGTATCAATATCCTTAGGAATGAATGACTCTGATAAAGGTTTCTTAAGGATTTCCCTATGTGCGGGTGATAGCCTTAATAGTTCTAGGATTGATATCTATGTGGGAGTCTTCTTGAGTTGATCTAGGAAATTGTACTTGTTGGTACTTGTTGTTGGTTGAGTAGGTTGTGTCCTAGATGGGGATGGGACTCCTTGGATGGTGACTTTACCACGTCATGTGGTGACTCCACACTCTACACTATGCTCTTTGATGGTGATGACAATGATGACACTATCATAGGAAGCAACTATGTTGGAATAGGTATGTTGCACATTTGTATAATCCTTAGATTTCCCAGTGTTGTTTGCTTTGTTATGATCTAGCATAGGGTTCTTGTATATCTTAAGATCCTAATTCCCAGTTGGTACCTCAACAAATATGGTATCATTTTCTATGAGGTCTTGGATGATTTTTTTGAGCCTCATGTAGTTTGTTGTTTTGTGTCCTTTCATCTTGTGAAAGTCACCAAGGTCCTTCTCATTATACCAACTTTTCGAAGATGGGAAGTGTTATCAGATTTGACTACCAACTTTTTCATGATAGTCTTGATGGGTTTGGATGGTTGTGTGTACTTGCATTTAGGATAGTTGTTCTTGTTATGGATTTTCCTTTGCATTTCGGTGTTTTGGATCTTATTGTTTTGTTAGGGTGTTGTTTGCTACATAGTTGGTTGGATGTTAGCAACTTGATTGTTGTTCGGCCTAGGAGCACTTAGGATTACCCTAGCATCTACCACACCATCATTTGTTACATTCTTGTTCTTAGCCCAGACATGAGGCTTGTCATTTGAACTAGTTGATGGGCGATTGTCTTTGTAAGCTTGAGTATTTCCCTATGATATTAGAGGTCTCTCGATGTTAAGGGCTCTAGGGACAAGCTCGTCATATGATGTGATGCACTGCATTTTCAAGTGGAAAGATATAGATCTAGATCTAGATTAGCTATGATGATTCCCACTTGTTTTCCATCGCGAAGAGGTCACTTGACTTTAATAGCTCTTTGTCTCCACTATTGTAAGAAATTAGCAAAATTTTCCCCTTTGTTTTGTCTAAGAGTGTATAATTCCTCTAGACTAATGTCCATGTCTAGATTGAAGGAGAAGTGATTGATGAATTTGTTAGTAATTTCTTGAAAAGTTTTGATACAAGGAGGCAGATGAGAAAATTAATCCATAGCAGGACCAGTTAAGCTTCGAGGGAAGAGGTGCATTAAATATGAATCATTGTAGGCCACCTCCATACACATGACATTAAATTCTTCGATATAGTCCACAAGACTTCCTCTCCCTTTATATTTATCGAATTTGGGGATTTCAAAACCAAGAGGGAATGGTAGCATTGCAATGTTTCAATCAAATGGATATGGACACAAGTTCTATGTATGGGGCTTCTTTTCCTTGCCCATGTGAACGCCCTACATTTCTTGTGAGAGTTCTTTAAATTGTGATGCTAGATCATCTTGCGGGTTGGGTGGAGGAACATATGGTGGGATGACAGATGAGCTAAATGGGGTGTATGGTGGTTTAAGATTTGGTGATTTTGATTGGGGTATCGATTTATATGTTCCTAATGCATTTGGATTGACGATGTTTGATTGAGGATAATAGGAACCTTGTTGCTATTGTTGGGCATACTATTGAGCTACTAAGGGTTGCTATTGTTGTTTGTGCCACTAAGGCTTGTTGTTGGGCATGTTGTTGTTGTTGTGCTACTAAGGCTCCTTGATGGGCTTGATATTGTTGTTGTGCTACTAAGGCTACTTATTGTTGTTGTTGTGCTAAGGCTGCTTGTTGTGTTGCTAAGGTGGCTTGTTGTTGTTGTTTTTGTAGTTGTACTAAGGTTGCTTGTTGTGCTTCTACTTTTTGTTGCTATTATTGTTGTTGTTGCTATTGTTGTGTTGCTAGGGCTTGTTCATAGGCTTGGTGTGCTTGTTGTAATTTAAGGCATGTGCTTGTAATATGGGATCAAGTGGTTGTTGAGACATCTATGGAGGATTATGGATATTGATGTTTTGAGTGGGTAATGGATTGGTGATTAAATGTTGGGGATTCCCTTGGCTCAACATTCCTTGTAAGATGGTAGAATGAGGTGGAGGAATGTATGTTTGAGATATTGTTGTGGTAAAAGATGAGGATGGTGCCATTAAATTATACAATGGAAATGAAACACTAGGAGCTTGAGTCCATTGGTTGAGAAGATTTCCTTGTCTCATGTCTTAAGGATTGCCTTGTATTACTGATGTATTACCTGTGTTGATAGGATTTGTTACCAAGGAATTGCTTTGAGATGGGTTGATGATGGATGGTGTGGATGTGTTTTGCAAAACCAATGGTATGGATGAAGCCATTGGAGGATTGGGTAAGATGTCTCTATTTGCTTCAAGGGTTGACTTTGTGGTATGGTATTGATATGCCCTTACGCATTGTTTTGAGATACCTGATATGTACTGCTTTGTGTGATGGTAGGAACAGTTACGGTACTCATGCGTATGGATGAAGAGGGATTCCCTCGATATGTCAAAGTCATGGTTGAGTAATGAAGATCAAGAGGCGTGTATATCTGTTTAGGATCTTCAGGAATGGAAGGATCACCAAAGCTAGGTATCCAAGTGGTTGTGTTAGATGGAGGATTGGTTTCAAGTGTTGCCACAAGTGTGTTGTTTTCAAATGAAAGAGCATGACCAAAATTATTTAGCAAGGCTTGTTGTAATGTAGGTTTGATTTAGCCCTAGCGATGGGGTTGTGAAACCTTGTGTTAAATTCTATGCCACAAATGTTGGGGAGATAGGAGCTACATTTTCAAAGGCTTGATGTTCCATAATTCCCTCCCTAGTGAGTTCAAATGGGTTGTTTCTGATATCTTCTATCTCATATGGTCCTGATGGTGATGAAGGCTATTGTGATGGTGTAACTTGACTTCTCAAATTGAATTCTAAAGGATTTGGATCACTTGAGGTAAATGTCACTTTGGTTTTCTCCATGATTCTCTTGTGCTATGATCTAGTCTTTACCATAAATATTGTGTCACCTTTGGGAGAGTTGTGTTGGGATTTGTGATGTTTGAACTCTTTAGTTGACTCAAATCTAGGTAAAAGAGACACTCTAAGTCTTTTGGGAGCAATGATGATAGTGGGGGATGAAAAGATGAGTGATGTGGAGAGTGATCTTTGCAAACATTTTGGAACAACACTTTTGAATTTCTCTTGATGTTAGGATAAAGGATGTTTGTGAACTTGTAAATCTTTAGGGTAGACTCGTGACCTTCAAGATGAAATAGTTCAAAGATGATAACTAAATTTTCTAAATGCATGGAAAAGGATTCATTTCACATACAAAATAGCCAAGTTAGGGGGTTTGTTTGATTTGATGTTTAAGTCAAAAGGTGTTGGTGTATTCAAAATTTTGCAAAGATAGGTGAAGCGAAAGATGAAATTTGATGGAGGGGTGGTTGAGATGTTTGACCCAATGTTGACATAAAGTGAACCTTTGTTTTGACAAGACCAAGGTAGTGAGAATGATGCTAGACCTCTAAAATGTTCAAATCCTAAAGACCCAATGTTGACTTAGATGAGAGGATAGATGGGGATGTTTAAACCTATTTGATTCCTCCTAGCTCGAGCATAAAAGTTCCTTAATAAGTGGTAACTATTGTGATAGAGTATTGAGGCCTACTTCCTACTAAACCGTGAAATACGATACTTACATTTGCAATAACGGGATATAGATCTTCCCTATGGATTTTGATTGTGTGATGGATCATTTAGAGGAGTCCAGTATCATGAAAAAGACCAGGATTTTGACTCCAAAAGAATGCATATAGTTGTAGATTGTTTCTTAAAACATTTATGTAGAAGTTTGCTACCAACTTGTCTCTATTCTTGTGAAGTGTTAAAAGATGTTTCTTGAGAGCTTTTGGACTGAGATTCCTAAGTCTAAAATGACAACCTGTAGACCTTACTTTAGGGATCCTAACTTTACGTGAGATCATGTAGAAATAGTTCAAGTTTATGGAAGAAAGGAAGATATTTATTGCCACGTGGGTGGTGGTAATGTGGGCCTTCCAGACTCAATATCAACTTGTTCCTCTTCTTTGTCTAAGATGGTTGTTGTGTTTCTCCATTGGGTAATGAGACCAATTTGTTCTTTGTTAATGAGTTCAAAGTTTGGTTGAATTATAGCACCTGGAAGATCAAGTTGTTCAACAAGAGCAATCAGTCTCCAAATAGTCATGTGGGGTTCATTTGTCAATTTATCTTGCTTAATGGGTTTATTTGACCACAATCACTTGTCTTGGATTAAGTTTTCAAACTAAATGTTTATGTCAAAAACACCATAAATTTCACAATGTCCATTTTGTGAGAATCATGAGGTTGAAGCCATAATTTCCTATCTTGTCTTTGGAAAATATGGATTTTGATATAAGTCAAGATATTTAGAAATCTCAAAGGATAGAATCCTTAGGAAAAACAACAATATCAAGGATTTTTCAAGAGGTATCCATATTTAGACCAAAGTTTTTGAAATTTTGAGAAAGATAGTGAATGTTTGTTTTTGCATCATTTTGGAATCAAGCAAAGTATTAAATTGAATCACAATCATTACAAACCTAGGTTTGAAATGGTTATATGTGTTGATTCCCCACTTGGATTTCTCCAAACACTAAACAATATGAACAATTAGATATTTGGCGACATTGGATCCCCTCCACGGAACACACTTCTTGGGACCACCAAATATCAAAATCCTTAAAATCTGAAGATCAAAAGGATTTTTTCTATTTCTACAATTGAATAGTAAGAATGTGGGGAAGCTTTAGAATGACCTTTCTTGTAACGCCCCACCACAGAACCCTAGAGGACAACATGCTACAACACTAAGAAAATAGAACAATTTTTTTTTGAAGTGCAACATATTAAGGACTACAAATTTTACAATAACTTGCATTCTAAACCTAAGTCCTCTAAGGTTCCATGACTATGCTACGTGAATCCCATTAACCAAACTAACAAGAATAATAAATCATCGCTATCATCTCATTAAACAAGATTCATCTAACAATAAGAATCTCATTTAATCCATCACATTTAAATTAACAACCAATATGAATTAACCATAACATGTCATCAATAGGTACCATTCAAAATCAACTTCATTAACTAATGTAAACAAGGTACATCATTAACATTACCCATTATAGGAGAAATTTCAACAATGATTTACAACATTACATCATTACATCAATGCTTCCCCGAGATCAATTGGGGAGATTCTACATCAAAGTAATAATACATGATACATTGATTTATAGTACAATACAAGTACGTGAACATAATCCACTCAAATAGGAACAAGTGTTGGAGTCCACAACACCAAGAGTATCCACCACACACATGATCAATCGGAAGGGAACCCAATGGATGAATAAGCACAATCCACCCAACCATGTGGAACCCTAAGGTCCACCCCCATGCTAGGAGATAGCAATAAGGTCCCACAACAACAAACAAGGCGACCAAAAATTGACATAACAAGACTAAATAGAGGACAACTAACACTGCAACAACTTAACAACACATAAGATCATACATTGCTTCTAGAGGACATCACCTACCAAAGGGAGAGAACATATTAAGGGAATGTTAGTCTGCAGAGGGAAGAGTGTCATCTCATGGTCTTGACATGGGTTACCCTGACAACCTAGATGTCGGCCACCATCCTTGGGTTACCCTGATAGTCTAGACGCCGACCCCCATCTATGGTTACCTTGACAATCTCTCACTAGATGTCGGCCCCATAGGGTGACACGTGTTGAACCAATCTTCCTTTTGTGAGGATAAGGAAGTTGGTCTTTCCAACCAGGCCTTCTCAACCCATCTTTAGCCTAAACGAGCACTACAAGGATGGGTGAGACATTCACTTATCTTGATTAAGATGTAAACTACCCAACCCCCTAATTCATTTTAAGTAATCACTGAGTTAAGAAACTCCCACATGGGTTATCCTGGTGCCACTTTGTGCGTCGACCCCCATTGAGAACCACTCCCCCTGCTAGCAGCTAGAAGACCCAATAAAACCAATAGGGTAAAGCCATCATGCACATAAAATGGAAACCACAAATGTACATATCCTGAGCAAGGCATGAACCATCTCGCTCTCAATACACAACCATAACTACAAATAAGGAGTGCATGGCTAAAGACCCACAATATCACATCACAAGTAAAATAATAACCATATCAAAGATCAACACAACAATTCAATCAATAACATTTCTTCCCCAGGCCTCTAGAAGACTTCCCATATCCACCTCACACAATGACTTAAACTTTGAACAATAGCCCACAATCATTCCTATTTCAAGAAACATACACATTACCTCACACAAATAACTCATTCCCATAAAAATAAGCATGAAATACAAGAAAGATTTACAATGCAACCACTTCAAGTTCCTAAAAATTCATCTTAAACAAAAGATAATCTATTTCCACATAAACTAATCTTTCATTTATTTAATTACAAATGTATCAATTCTTCCCTATCTAGATTTTCCTATATTTCATTTATTCAACTGACATTTTCAATTAGAAATAAGGGCAGCAATATACTTTTGCAAGAAAACACCATACACATACATGTATACATATACATATATTTATCTCAATTTAATACTAAGCAGTTATAACCCATTTCACTTAACAAGACACATTATTTATAGTAGTCAAAGAATTATATATAATAGTCAAAGCTCTGATACCTATCTGTAACTCAATTATATTCCTATATAGTTTTCCAATTATTTATCTACCTAATCAATTGATTTACAAGCAGAAATATATATATTATTTGCTTATTAATAGTTCTACACTAAATTTCACTTCTAAATGCGATCAAGTCTATATGAACTGATTTAACAATAATTGTAATTCAACATCTAAATATTAGACTACTGATTTAACAATAATTATAAATAATTATGAAACTCAAATAGTTTTTATAGAAACTATTGATTTACCAATCCTATTTCTAATAATGTGTTGGGTGTACCCTATTATGACAAGAATACTCTCAAATATAAATAAGATATTGCAACCCAATTATATGACGTTAAATACTTAACTATTATTTATCTATAACCTTGTGTGCAATTGAATCTAAATTCATATAAAGGAAAAATATTTCATTTCTACCCTTTCATACTATTCTTTAACATTAACCACATAATCCATTTTATACATCATTTACTGTAATAAAGCATAGATTACTAACTTACATATTGAATTTTACAATCAGCTTCTTAATAATGAAAGCAATCATCATTTAAAATGGCAATCTAATTTTGCTTACAAAAACCTAGCTAACCACAAATCCTAATTAAAAGTACATCTATTTTACTCTACATGATTCCCAATTTAGTTTTCAATATCTTATGTCAATTTATAAAGAGGTATATATATATATATATATATAAAACCAAATACCAATTATGATAGATATATATATATAATTATACATATATATATATATGGCAATCTAATTATGATATATATATATATATAATTAAAAGCCAAGCAAGATACATATACAGAGAACTATAAAATGCAATGTAAAGCTATCGAATACCAATTACAATGCCTACAAAATCAAATTCCAAAAGCCATATTTATAGATAAATTAAAGTCACATAGAGAAGGCCTAATCAACGCATTATGTGATACAATTTATCAACAAAATTCATAATATCAAATATCCAAATTGGAAGGAAAGGTCGAACCCTAAAACGTTTCAAACTAACTTTCACCAGACTGGGGAATGTGGGGTGACAACCACCACCAAGATGAGGCTAGGAAAGGGGTAACAAGGCAGCCAAGATACACGGTATAGGTGGATTCCAAGAATGAAGACTCGTCAAAGAGCAATAGGCGGCGCATGCATGAAAGATGCGCTGGAAGTGGCTTAAGGTACTTTCAATAAAACATAGCCATCGAAATAATAGTATATAGCTAGCAGGAGTATTCCTAAGGAAATTGACTGTGGGGGATGATACACCCAAAGATCAATTTGATTGCCCATTAACAAGGACAAGGAATCCAAGGAGACAAAATGGAGTAGAATTTTAACATGCATAATGCATGATAAAGATATCTAAAACTTTCTAAATCATGACCTTCGATCAAAGGGATTTGGACTGTTTCCATCCTTGAAATGGAGACATCAAACGAGGATAATTTACTGATGGTACAAGTAGTTTCTACTTATATCATTAAAACCTAAAACCAAAGAGATAACATGCTCAATTTGTTTGAGACATAACTTGTGAATTTGATCAGGTCAATATGATTCAGTACTTGCTTAAGATGTGAATTTTATTCCTCCAATAGTTGATTGAAGGGATCTCAATTTGAAGGCTAGTTCAAATTCTTTCTGTTAGTTTTCAAAATATATATGTCTGAAATGCAAGAGTTAATATCAGCCAACAAGACAAAATTAGCTTAAGCATTGAACCCCAAAGAGGCATAAAACAGATCAAGAAATTATACAATTACAGAGAGTTTTCTTTTTAGATTCATGGAGGATGAAAGGGATCATACCTGTACATCACTTCCATTATGAAATAATGTCTAAAATTTCTGATTGCACAGAAAAACACACAGAGCTACTACTTTGTTTCCCCAAAACAAAACAAAGGAAAACAAATGCGGAATAAACAAAAAAAACAAGGAAACAAATCTGGCCATGGAGTATTTTCCTTTTGTATTAAATATGTTGGAAATGATAATACATGAAATATAAAACATAAACTATTGAAAGCTAACTCTAAGCTACAAACTTCAAACTTCTAGGAGCTTCATGAGCTGCTCAACCAGACATACAATGAACTTTAGGAGCTGCTAGGAGCTCAACTGACAGGAGCTACGTAGAGCTCTTCAGGAGTAATCTCTACTCACACACAAAATAAATAGTTGTTGTTCAGGAGCTTTCAAAAGCTCACACAAAAAATTCTTCTTCCAATTGAGACTTTTTCAACTGACTCTTCTCGAGTGACAGAATAATCTTCCTTCATTCTTTTTGTCTTTAACAGACATTCCCTCTCAAATTCAAAATCACCTACCAACATTTAATTGGAATTCAAAAATTCCTAACTTCATTAATTTCTTCTGCAGTCTTTAGGTGCACGTCAGGAGCAAGTGGGGAAGGCAATCCCCAAAACAATCTTTTAGCTGCAAGCATCGAATGCCCCTGCTAGGTAGGTGGACGGGAAGAGGCTCAGGAGCATTTGATTTTCCAACACTCCCCCTTGATCCTGAGTTGACAAAACAAGATCAATCTAGATCCAAATCAACAACGCTCAATCTGCTCCTTAGGCGTTCGAAACTGTCCTTGCTTAAAGGCTTGGTGAATATGTATGCTAGCTACTGCTCAGACTTGCAAAATGCCATTTTAATTTCACCATTCTCAACCAATTCTCTGATAAAATGATACCTAATTTTGATGTGCTTGCTTCTTCCATGAAACACAGGGTTTTTCGTCAAAGCTATTGATGAAACATTGTCACAAAAAATTACTGTTCCAATCTCTTGTTCTTCCATCAAATCTACTAAGATTCTTCTCAGCCAAATAGCTTGACATGCTGCAACATTTGCTGCTATATACTTAGCCTCTGTTGTAGATAGGGAAATGATGGGTAGTTTCTTGGAAGCCCATGAAATGACTCCCGAACCCAAATGAAACACATAACCTGATGTGCTCTTCCTATCATCCAAACTTCCTACTCAAACATTGTCCGTATATCCAACCAATCCAAACTCATTTGCTACTGCTAGCTCTTTCCTTCATCTCCAGCCATGTCTCCTGCAATAAAATTCAATACCTAGAAGAAAAAAAAATGCCCTAACTCACAAGGAAATGGGGCCTATGGCTCTGATACCATGTCTAAATTTTTTGATTGCATAGAAAAAACACAGAGTTGCTGCTCTGTTTCCCCAAAAAAAATAGAGGAAAACAAATGTAGAATAAACAAACAAAACAAGGAGACAAATCTGGGCATGCAATATTTTCCTTTTGTATTAAATATGCTGGAAATGATAATACAGGAAAGATAAAACATAAACTACTGAAAACTAACTCTAAGCTACAGACTTCAAACTTCTGGGAGCTTCATGAGCTGCTCAACCAGACATACAACGAGCTTCAAGAGCTCAACTGACAGGAGCTACGTAGAGCTCTTCAGGAGCAATCTCTGCTCACACACAAAACAAATAGTTGTTGTTGTTCAGGAGCTTTCAAAAGCTCACACAAAAACATTTTGTGTCTACAGACTGCTGCTGCACAAAAAATTCTTCTTCCAACTGAGACTTTTTCAACTGACTCTTCTCTAGTGATAGAATAATCTGCCTTCATTCTTTTTGTCTTTAACAGACATTCCCTCTCAGATTCAAAATCACCTACCAACATGTAATTGGAATTCAAAAATTCCTAACTTCATTAATTTCTTCTACAGTCTTCAGGTGCACGTCAGGAGCAATTGGGGAAGGCAATCCCCAAAACAATCTTTTAGTTGCAGGCATCAAATGCCCTTGATAGGTAGGTGGATGGGAAGAGGCTCAGGAGCATTTAATTTTCCAACAATTCAGACATTAATTCCACTTGCAAATTTGTACCATGATGATATCCTCTAGTTAGCGCATCTAATTTTGTTATCATAGTGGTGACTAGTCTATTTTCCCTATAAACTCTTTAAGTCAAAGCCTATAATGCCCCCTTCTCATCAGTGATCTGTTCTGACACTCATCAGCCTATTCTGGAAGCCTGTAGGCTTGTGTGAGGTAAAATTAGGGTTTCCAGTTCTGAGGTTCTGTGGCTTTTCAGGGAGTTTACTATTTTTAGTAAATTCTATTTGTGGCAGTATGCAGTTGTCAGTCTTCAAAAGTCTTCATTTTCAGTTGGAGCATTTAATGCAATTCAAGTTTGGCTTCTAGAGGTTTAATTTTGGTGATTAAAGGCATTAATGTTATAATTTGCAGTTGACCCCTTGGTCTAGGGAAAATAACTTTAAGTTGTTCTTAAAAGGTGGTCATAAAGGGGGACGCCATCATGGAGGATAAATTTAATATTTAAAGTCTTAATGCCTTGGTAAAAATGGACGCCTTTTCTTGAAGATATTCTCTTAAAAAATAAAGTTTATTTGTGCCTTGATAAAATGGACGCCTTTTTGAGAAGTTGGAAGGTTTTATGGAAATTTGAAGAGTCTCATGTGACTTTTGGCGTACTTCCTTGAGGAACTGAAGAGTCTTCTACTCTTCTATAAAATGAATGCTTTGCTTCAGCATTTGGTATCCATGAATTTTGCTAATGTTATGCTATCAAAATGAAAATTGAATTATTGCTTCGAGGAAAGCTTACCTCCAAGCTTCTTATCCAATTTCGTGTTTGAAAGATAACACCTAATTGGATTTTTGCTGCTTCTCAAATCAGACTAGCAGATTGAGCACAACAGATGAAGTTTTTGATGATATTTTCTAGTTTTGAAGTTGTTGATGCTACCACAGCTGAAAGTCGATTTTACATACAGCTTTGTGAGTGAATTTTATTTCATTCTGGGTGTCTTGGAATTCAGTTTCTCTGCCTTGGGTGTGTTGGAGTTAAAATGACACTGAGAGGGGGGGGTGAATTAGTGTCTTAACAGATTCGACTAATTTTCACAAAATCGAAAAAACATAGCTCAAATATTTTCTCAATATACTCTGATTAATGTATTCATGAGTTGAATGTAATCACTTGTAAACATAATTGAGAAAAGTAATAATCAAACAATGAACTAAATGATCAACAACACAATAAAGCAAAGGGAACTCAGAAGAACAAGAAGACTCCAGATTTTACCGAGTGGAAAACCCTCCTAGGGTATAAAAACCACTCCCTAAATGCCTTCCTGGCTTAATCTTTTAAACAAAAGTTCACAATGCCTTATAGGCTGATTTCTGAGCACCCACTCAAGGAGTACTAGCCCCTCATTTTGAGACACCCATCTCAAGGAGTACCAACCCCTCAAATTATGTTTTGAATAATAATAGTGACTCAGAGGATTTCTTTGTTTTCAGTTAAGCACATATCTTTCTGCAGAGTTCATTCATACATTTCCATACAGACAAGAAATGATACTCTCAGAATTACAATCAACAACACTTACAGTTTTCAACACAGGTATTTATTTACATTTCAAGTATGTTGGTTGTGAAGAAATCTTCAAAATCATTTTTCACTAGATCTTCTGATTCTCTTGCTGATTTTTGAATATAAAGTTGAATATTGACAAACTGTAGATGATGATCAAAAATCAATATTAACACATATCCAGAAAGCTGCAAATCATCCTATTAAAACAAAAATGCAACTGCTCAAAGAGGAAACTCAATGAATATGTTGTCATGTAACGGGTCTGAGATTCGATTCAATCGAAGATGTCAGCCTGTAACTGTATTTTGAAGTTTCCATAAACGGCCACAAAGTTTGAGTCTTCGTAACAATTCGCTGAGACAAGCAGATAGTTCTGTCGAAAGCAATTTATGAGGCAGTCAATCATCCTCATAGATATCGCTATAACTCTGTGAAGTCGCTGTAGCCTAAAGATTCTCTCACCGAATGCATCCTTCTATCTGTCGCTGTGACATCTTGTTGTCGGGGAGACGCTTTGTAGATTTTGTTGTGTTTCACCGAAAGACTTGTTCACTGAGACATAAGGAAACTCTCATCGATGTTCTTTTGTTTTGATCACAGTCGCCGTGACTTATCACACTCGGGGAGACCTTTCGTAGAGAACACTAAGTCACATCGAAAAACCTTTTTACTCTTGAGAGTCGCTATAGCCTTCAACTTTCAGAGAGACAACTTGTAGACAGGTCTTTGTTTTACCGAAAAGACATTCGATACACATTGTCGCTGTAACATATTGTTTTTCTTACTGACTAGACCCTTTTGTTTTCCATTCACTATCGCTGTAGCCAAAATGATCTCGGAAAGACCTTTCATCGAGCATATTACAACTTACTAACATCTCATGTGTTGTATTTGGCGAGACCCACTTCATTATCGCCGAGACCTTAAGTCGAAGACTACAACACTTGTCGATGTGCATCCTCCCACCACTGGTCGGTGAGACACCAATAGACTCGGCAAGACCCTGCCACGAACAATAAGACTTATGCCGATGAAATCTCCAAAGCGGGGTCGACAAGACTTAGTAACCATTATGCTGATAAATGCTTGCAAGAGAAATCCAATCGCTGTGACAAACCTGATGACTTGCCAAAAGTAGCCTGTTAGATAAATTCAATCGCCATGACAACTGAAATGTCTTGCCGATAGGCAACTCAGACATTTCAAAGTGTATCGGAGAGACTCTGCCATTCTCACCCCGATATGAATAAGCCCGAAAGAGAAACAACCAAAATCAGTGAAGTGCAAGGAGAACGATCCTGAGCCAGATTATCAATGAGAAAAAATTGAAAGAGATTTTGTCATCAAGGACAAACTGTAAACACAACTGAGATTCAACAGGGTGACCCTTTCTACCAACTGGCAGATTTTAGTTTGGTGTCTTTGATTTTTACTTGCAAAATCGCCCCTCAAGGAGGTTGTACCATTCATGGTGCATTGGGAATTGTGCAAGGAAATAATTGCTGAGTTTTCATTGTTGTTTCTTCATCTGAGTATAGTCGCCTATCTTCCTACAAAACTTTGGCTTTGGTTTCACACAAAACGAAGGTAAATTGTTGAAGTTATGAACATTTTATGAGTTTATAGTTTGCTGATCAGAATTCCAGAAACTCTGTTTTTATATCAGATTCATATGATTTCTTTTTTGGTCATAATTCTATCATTGGAAGAGTAAAGGAACATCATTAGAATTCATTCTTCTCTTCTAGTCTTATTTCTCTATCATTGTAATACTTGTTTTTGCAGTCTTTTGAATTGTAAGGTTGTGATTTAGTAGTACTAATCCAACCCATGTTATTGCTGCAACTACTTGTTTTTATTTCTTATTAATTACCCCTAGACAATTTACCGCCAGTGCGGAGAACGAACTTGTTATATCATTGTACCCACTCTTAAGTGGTGAATCCCCACTCTCAAGTGGATGCCCACCGCAGCGGAAAATTAGATTGTTGTAGCTTCATGGCTGGTTATCCGCCTATTAGTTTCAATTTCAATTAATCACTCTGTCATATGTTAGCACCTCTCCCTCAGTGGGATCTTGAGTGCACATTCTTGACGTTGAGTAGTTTCATTCAATTATTGTTCTTTAGTTTCTCCGCCATATATCAACACCTTTCCTTCATTTGGATTGAGTGTGCATTCTTGGCGTTGAGTTTCTTTTAAGATTGGATTTTGGTTTGATGCTAACGCTAATCCAGTTGGCTAGTGTTGGTTTATGTTGTGAAAATCCTTCGAAAAAATTGGTTAGCATATTTCAGTGGTATCAGAGCAGAAGACCCTGCCATCCTGTGGCAATTTGCAGTTGGTTGTCAGATGAGTGAAAGAGACACTAGACCATTCACTAGAAGTTAGGCCAGAACTCAGCATCAGTTCCCACCTGTTCCAGAGGCAAAGACTTTTTTAGAAGTCTTGAGGGATCTTGGAAAAATAGTGGAAGGTACTGAAAAGACAGTTGAAATAATGTTAGACAGTGTAAGGCAAGCTAATGACGAGAGGGACAGAGTTAAGAAGAAGTTTGATGGGATGATAGACATGATGTCCTGATTATTGTCCAAGTTGGACCAGCAAGCAGCTCAGAATATCATTTAGCCCCAAAATAACTCAACTGGAGAAAGCAGTGGAGTTAATGGGAATAACAATAATGGCAGTCATGAGGTGAATACCAGAAACAGAGTTGTGGGTCAGCATGCCACAATTCCTAGTGGGTCATCCTCTAGACCTCTTTTCCCCATCTTCACGACAATGGAAGAGAAACAACTAGTTGAAGCTGCACCAACCTTTGTTGATGATGCACGTCAAGCTTACATGGAGTACGTCTCTTTACCTCTTGACTTGAGAGGTACTTGGACCTTTGATCAATTCATGAATCAAAGGAGTCGGAGAAATGGAGGAAGGAATGAGCAACGTCCTCCTATGGTGCCTAGAAATGATTTCTACCAAGCTTTGGGAAAGATAACTATGGAGCATTTTGATGGTAGTAATAAGTGCACAGCCAGATCATGGGTGCAGAAGCTAGATAATTATCTCTCTCTCAGACCCATGCCAGAAGGAGATGCTATAAAGTTTGCTACTTTGCATTTGGATGGGATAGCTCACGAATGGTGGACTCATGGTTTGGTCACTCTTGGCCATAACCTCATTCATACCTATGATGAGTTTACCAACAAGCTAATCGAGAGATTTGATACCAAGGATCCAGAGTTGAGATTCAGAGAATTGGCACAATTGAAACAACAAGGATCTTTAGAAAATTATGTGGCTGATTTTCAAAGGTTATCAGTAATGGTGCCTGACATTACTGAGAGAAGACTTGTGGTTCTTTTTGTTGAAGGTTTAATGGAGCCTTTGAAGGGTTGGGTCAAAGCCTTTGATCCACCAACTTTAGATGAAGCCATCAAGAAAGCTAGGAGCATGGAGTTGGCAGCCCCAAGGCCTAAGTTTCATTTGAAACCTTTCAGCCATAAGAAGGATAAAAAACATTCTTCAAATCTGCCAAAGAAGTTTCCACCAAGGTTGTCAGAAGAGCTTAGAGAATAGCTTAGAAAAGATGGAGTTTGCTACACTTTCCGTGAACCTTGGGTTAAGGGTCACCATTGCTATGGAAGAGGCAAAGCAAACCTAATGGAGGGCTATTCTGATTTTGGATTAGAATCTGATTCGTCTGATTAGCAATACGAATCAGCAAGTAGTGAAGGTGAAGAAGCTCCAAAAGAGAAGTCTGATGAGGTGGTAGATGCTAGTGCTTTTGCACAACTATCAAGTTTTCAGAAAAATGAATCCTTTCGGGTTCATGGAGTAGTTAATTCACAAAGGATTGTTGCTCTAATTGACACGGGAGCAACTCATAATTTTATTGATGAAGGATTGGTTGCTAAAAAAGGTTTGAAGACTGAGGAATTTGATGGTTTCAAAATTATGGTTGCAGATGGTTTTACTATGTCTTGCACGAGGAAGATTCCTAACCTCTCTATGCAATTGGGAAATTATGAGATTAAAGATGATTTTTATGTGGTGGGAATTGGAGACACTGATGTTGTACTAGGCACACAATGGCTGCGATCTCTTGGTGAGATCACATTGAATTTGCAAACTATGGAGCTTAAATTTCAGTCTAATGGAAGGAAGGTTGTCCTAAGAGGGATGTCAAATGGGGGCCCTCAAATTGTGTCTTTGAAGAGGATGGAAAGGCTGATCCATCACGATCAGGTTGAATGGGCTGCTGAATGTTTGGTTCTACCAGCTGATCCAGTGGAGGAAAAAAGGCAATATCACCCTGATATTCAAGCCTTACTTTCAAAGAAGAGAAAATTCTTTGGAATTCTACCTCCTGGAAGACCTCCTGAAAGAGGTTCTGAGCATGTAATTGAATTAGAAGAAGGAGAAAATCCCATCATGACTACACCATACCATTATCCAAAGAAGCAAAATTATGATATCGAAAAAGCCATCAAAGAACTATTAGAGTCTGGTTTCATTAGACCAAGCAAGAGTCCTTTTGCTTCTGCAGTAGTGCTGGTAAAAAGAAAGATGGCACAATGCGTATGTGTGTTGACTACCGTGCATTGAATCAGAAGACCATCAAGAATAGATATCCTATTCCTAGGATAGACGAGCTTATTGATGAGCTCCATGGAGCTATGTTTTTCTCAAAGATTGATCTTCGTTCGGGTTACCATCAAATCAGAGTGAGGGAGACAAACATAGAAAAAACAGCATTCAGATGTCACTTTGGGCATTTTGAATTTCTTGTCATGCCTTTCGGTTTGACAAACGCTCCAACAACATTTCAATCTTGTATGAACAAGATTTTTAGACAACAGTTGAGGAAGTTTGTGCTCATATTCTTCGACGACATTCTCATTTTCAGTAAGTCATGGGAAGAGCACCTTAAGCATTTGGAAGAAGTGCTTAGTATTCTAGAGGCCAAATGTTTATTCACCAAAGAATCAAAGTGTGAGTTCGGGATGACATAACTCTTATATCTTGGCCACATTATCAGTTCAAAGGGTGTGAAAGTTGATCCTGAGAAGATAAGGGCCATTCTTGATTGGCCAACTCCAAAGAATGTTTCTCATTTGAGAGGATTTTTGGGGTTATGTGGATTCTATAGAAGATTTGTGAAAGGATATTCTCATCAAGGCAGCCCCTCTCACAGATCTTACAAAGAAAGGAGCTTTTCTTTGGACCAAGATGGCACAAGAAGTTTTTGATAAATTTAAGCAAATCATGAGTACATGTCCTGTGTTGGCTCTTCCGGATTTTACAAAATCATTTGAATTACAGTGTGATGCTTCAGGTGAAGGTGTTGGAGCTGTTCTAATGCAAGACAAACATCCCATTGTCTTCGAAAGCTGGAAGTTGAGAGGAGCAGAAAAAACTTACTCCATTTATGACAAAGAGATGCTTGCCATCATGCATGCTTTGTCTAAATTCCGTCAATATTTGGTGGGAAGTAGATTTGTTGTTAAGACTGACCACAATAGTCTTAAACATTTTATGCGCCAAAAGGATTTGAATGAAAGGCAGCAGAAGTGGGTAAGTAAGCTCCAAGCATATGACTTTGACATTGAGTATGTCAAAGGAAAAAATAACATAGTGGTTGATGCTCTTTCAAGAAGGCCTCATTTGCAGTCACTTTGCGAGTTATCAGCAGATTGGAAAGAGTTAATTGCTGCTGATTATGCTAAAAATCAGTTTGCAACCAGCTTGTTTGAAGGTCATTTGGTTGATGAAAGGTATAAGTTGGTTGATGGGCTAATTATCTATAAAGGTAGAATATTTTTAGTGCATGAATCTAAGTTTAAAAAGAAGATTCTACAGTCTTTTCATGATGTTCCCCTTGCTGGTCATCAAGGCATGTTCAAGACTTACAAGCAGATTAGAGAAAGGTTTGCTTAGAAAGGGATGAAGGATGAGATAATGAACTATATAAGAGAGTGTTCTATTTGCCAAAAGAATAAAAATGAACACTCTTATCCAGCTGGTCTGTTACAGCCCTTGCCAATTCCAAATCAGAAATGGGAAAGCATTGCAATGGATTTTATCACGGGATTGCCCAAGGTGCAAGGACAAGATTGTATTTTTGTTGTGGTTGATAGACTAACAAAATTTGCTCATTTATTTGCTGTCGCCACTTCATTTACAGCAGCTCAAGTGGCTGAGTTGTTTTTTAGAGAGGTCTTTTGTTTGTATGGATTGCCTAAAACTATTGTCAGTGATAGGGACAACAAGTTCCTAAGTGTTTTTTGGCAAGAGATCTTCAGATTGAGTGGGACAGTGCTTACTCCAAGCACTAGTTATCACCCACAAACAGATGGGCAATCAGAAATTGTTAACAAATGGTTAGAGGGCTACCTAAGAAACTATGTTTCAGGACAGCAAAGAGCTTGGATTAAATGGCTTCATTTAGGAGAGTATTGCTATAACTCTTCCTATCATATGTCAATTAAGATGTCTCCTTTCATGGATCTTTATGGTTATGATGCTACTAATTTTGTTGATTTAGTGTTTGGAGATAGTAGAGCTCCACAAGTATAGGATATGTTACAACAGAGCCAAGATATCTTAAAATCCCTAAAGGAAAATCTACAACAAGGTCAAAATCAGCAAAAGTTATACGCTGATCAGCAGTGTATTGAGAGATCTTTTGAAGTAGGAGACATGGTTTACTTGAGGCTTCAGCCCTACTGACAATCTTCTCTCAAAAAGAGTGGTGCAGAAAAGTTGAAGCCACATTTCTATGGTCCTTTCAAAGTCACCAAGAGGATTGGTGAAGTTGCTTATGAGTTGGAGCTTCCAGCTGAAAGCAAGGTGCATAACATCTTTCATGTGTCACGCCTCAAGAAGGAACTTGGAAACAACGTTGTGGCTACTTCAGAATTACCTCCATTGGATGAGGAAGGTCAGTTGGTGTTGATTCCAAAAGAAATTCTTGATACTAGAGAACGTTCCTTGAGGAGAAGGACAACCAAAGAATACTTGGTTAGATGGAGGAATTTTCCTATTGAAGATGCCACGTGGGAAGGAGAACAAATTTTGTTGCATCCATCTTTTCAGTTGCTTGAGGACAAACAATTTTGTGGAGGGCGGACTGTAATGTCTCCTTCTCATCAGTGATATGTTCTGACACTCATCAGCCTATTCCGGAAGCCTGTAGGCTTGTGTGAGGTAAAATTAGGGTTTCCAGTTCTGAGGTTCTGTGGCTTTTCAGGGAGTTTACTATTTTTAGTAAATTCTATTTGTGGCAGTATGCAGTTGTCAGTCTTCAAAAGTCTTCATTTTTAGTTGGATCATTTAATGCAATTCAAGTTTGGCTTCTAGAGGTTTAATTTTGGTGATTAAAGGCATTAATGTTATAATTTGCAGTTGACCCCTTGGTCTAGGGAAAATAACTTTAAGTTGTTCTTAAAAGGTGGTCATGAAGGGGGACACCATCATGGAGGATAAATTTAATATTTAAAGTCTTTTAATGCCTTAGGAAAAATGGACGCCTTTTCTTGAAGATATTCTTTTAAAAAATAAAGTTTATTTGTGCCTTGATAAAATGGACACCTTTTTGAGAAGTTGGAAGGTTTTCTGGAAATTTGAAGAGTCTCATTTGACTTTTGGCATACTTCCTTGAGGAACTGAAGAGTCTTCTACTCTTCTATAAAATGAATGCTTTGCTTCAACATTTGGTATCCATGAATTTTGCTAATGTTATGCTGTCAAAATGACAATTGAATTATTGCTTCGAGGAAAGCTTACCTCCAAGCTTCTTATCCAATTTCGTGTTTGAAAGATAACACCTAATTAGCTTTTTGCTGCTTCTCAAATCAGACTAGTAGATTGAGCACAACAGATGAAGTTTTTGATGATTTTTCCAGTTTTGAAGTTGTTGATGCTACCACAGCTGAAAGTCGATTTTACATACAGCTTTGTGAGTGAATTTTATTTCATTCTGGGTGTCTTGGAATTTAGTTTCTTTGCCTTGGGCGACCCTTTCTACCAACTGGCAGATTTTAGTTTGGTGTCTTTGATTTTTACTTGCAAAATCGCCCCTCAAGGAGGTCGTACCATTCATGGTGCATTGGGAATCATGCAAGGAAATAATTGCTGAGTTTTTCGTTGTTGTTTCTTCATCTGAGTATAGTCGCCTATCTTCCTACAACACTTTGGCTTTGGTTTCACACAAAATGGAGGTAAATTGTTGAAGTTATGAACATTTTATGAGTTTACAGTTTGCTGATCAGAATTCCAGAAACTCTATTTTTATATCAGATTCATATGATTTTTGTTTTGGTCATAATTCTATCATTGGAAGAGTAAAGGAACATCATTAGAATTCATTCTTCTCTTCTAGTCTTATTTCTCTATCATTGTAATACTTGTTTTTGCAGTCTTTTGAATTGTAAGGTTGTGATTTAGTAGTACTAATCCAACCCATGTTATTGCTGCAACTACTTATTTTTATTTCTTATTAATTACCCCTGGACGGTTTACTGCCAGTGCAGAGAATGAACTTGTTATATCATTGTACCCACTCTTAAGTGGTGAATCCCCACTCTCAAGTGGATGCCCGCCGTAGCGGACGAATTAGATTGTTGTAGCTTCATGGTTGGTTATCCGCCTATTAGTTTCAATTTCAATTAATCACTTCGTCATATGTTAGCACCTCGCCCTTAGTGGGATATTGAGTGCACATTCTTGACGTTGAGTAGTTTCATTCAATTATTGTTCTTTAGTTTCTCCGCCATATGTCAACACCTTTCCTTCATTTGGATTGAGTGTGCATTCTTGGCATTGAGTTTCTTTTAAGCTTGGATTTTGGTTTGATGCTAACGCTAATCTAGTTGGCTAGTGCTGGTTTATGTTGTGAAAATCCTTCGAAAAAATTGGTTAGCATATTTCAAAGCCCCGAATAGGAGAAATGATAGGGAGAATATTTTTAAGAGTAATAAATTTTCTCCCATCAACATAGGCCACCCCCTCAAATTCATTAATTCTCTCTTTTAAATTTTTCCATGCAAGATGGGCATCGCTTCTGTATCAGTTCCAACACCCTTTCCAAATCCTCCTCCACTTCCAGATAATTGCCCCTTTTACCAAGCAGAGCGATTGCCCCAAAATCGTTACATGCATATATCCTAAATTTAGATCTTGAGTGACATGATAATGCATTGTATTTTACATTATTTATCATATTATTATTTATTACTTCCACTCTAATTTTTTATTTTATTTTATTTTAATATTTGTGTCATATTTAATTTATTATATTAAATTATTTCATTAAGTTCTTAATTTATCTTATACCATGGATTTTAATAAATAAATTTATATTAATTGACAAAGTGTTCTTTTGACCCAAAAAATTATTTTAATGCAACAATTAATCCCCAAGCATCAATCAAACTATTTAAATCGAATAAACCAAATACCATACATATAATATTGACCAACCAAACTGGCATTGTTGATAGGGTGAATCATGGAAGGGCACTACAGTTCTTGCACCAACAAATATTAAGGATTTTTGGCTTCTAAACAAGGGTTCATAGTAAGGGCTTCCAATTTATGGGGTGCAACGATAAAATCCATCAAGAGGTCTCCCAACTCTTAGAACAAGGATTTTACGCATCATAAAGATATTGGGGGAGAGCTATCATTTACCGCTTCCCATTGATCACATTTTTTATTGCAACCACACATTTATATAACAGTTTGGAAGAGCTTGGCTTTAGCTCATTACTGCTTGGGTCATTCCCTCCTTTCGAAGCAGGGAGTCAAGCCCTCTAAATATAAACAATAGCAATGAATTACATTCGTAGTTCGATCATCTTCATTAGTATGAACAAAGAGAGAACACACGGTATACCTTTTTCTCACATTCGTAAGGGGGTTCAGTTTTAATCCAATTTGAAAGATGTAGGTGATTATACAAAGTGTTGAAGAATTTTTCTGTTTCTCAAGGTCGCCAAATGGCACGAGAGAATTGCATACGCATTCAGTAACAATGTTGTAAATAAAAAACATAACAAATAGTTGTAAATTTTAACCCCTAAGCTAAGATGACTTCATTTTATGCACCAAATGAAATATGAAGTTGTCTTATTCAATTTTAAACCCAAAAGACAATGATGATATGAGGGTTCAATTTTAATCTTGTTTGAGCGTTCTTTTTAAATCCAATTAAAATCTAGTGAGGTCCTAGAACAGAAAGTAGAAATCATAAAAGTTGGGTTATAATTGCCCCAAAGCGTCAAACACTTGTTACAATCACAAAATTTTAAGATAGGAAAGCTTTATTCACTTTAGCTCCATGTCTTTCAACCTACAAAACCATGTTAGTTTAACAACCAAAACATAGTTAGAAGTGCATTAGTGATCTGACGAATTGAGAAAATTAAAGCACATGTCAAAAAAATGATCATAAAACTTCTTAACCTAGTTGGGTGTTGTTGCACATGATAGCGTCATGATTTGATGTCTGGGTGTCGCTTTGGTGAAAATGGGCATTGCTCTATAGCAAAAATAGAGAGCACAATAGCGTCAGGATTTTGTCGGGT
This sequence comes from Sequoia sempervirens, assembly GCA_007258455.2. NCBI lineage: Eukaryota > Viridiplantae > Streptophyta > Pinopsida > Cupressales > Cupressaceae > Sequoia > Sequoia sempervirens. Next base: position 772,328,918 of record VDFB02000003.1, read on the forward strand.
GTCGCTCTAATGAATTTGGGGGGTGTCACTGTTTGAAGCCTTTGATACCTCTATATTAAATTAGTGTCGCTATATTTTAAATCAGTGTCAGTGCATTTAATTGGTGTCATTTCAAATTGAAATAGTGTCGCTATATGGCAACGCACTTCAAATGCTTCGTTGTATTTGACTTGGATGTTGTTGTATTTTGCAAAAAAACAAAACGAACGGAGTTTTAAGCTAAAAATCAATTAATTGATGGCAATCCCTCCTTCTAGTGCCAGAATGTGAGATGAGGATCATCAGGGTGGGTTGATTATGCTTGATCCATGATGAATCGAAGCATAACTTAGCCACTACACCTCAATCACAAACAAGATCATTCAAATTGAAAGTTAAACTAGGCATTTATTGAAACTAAAAGTTACAAACTACAAAAACAGTTAAATTCCTACTCTAACCTATTTGAAACTTATCCTATTTTGGAATTGGTGTCATGTTGATGTGGAACAACGACCCTTTCTCAATCCCATGGTTAGTGAGCCTACTTCAATTGATTCTATGAAGAGATTCATTGAAACTATTGTGATAAATGGATGAAAACCTGATTTATGCTAAATCAAACATGATGTGCAAGATAAATTAACATGATTCTATGCTAAAATTGATCTAATTATGTAATTGCTAAGCTAATTTTAAGCTAAAAGATGGAAACCTTAATTTATAAAAAAACTAAGATGGATGCATGGAAGCCATTAATGGATGTCTTAAACTATTATGCAACTAAAATGAAATAAATTAAGCTAAAAGTGAGTAAATTGAGAGTGTGAGTGTGAGTGAATTCAATAGCATGACTTTATAATTGAAAGATGGATCTATTTGTATTCAAATAGTGTTCTATTTATAGGAGAACAAATGAGAAATGGAGGGTTGAGATTGAAAAGATTAATCAATGGTCCAAGATTAAAGGAAGAAGAGGCATGGATCATGGATTCTCATCAACAGATGAGAATGCAAGATGAAAATTAATGAAGGGCTCACATTTGTTCCAAACAAACACACTTTTGACCTGCACACACAGGTCACTAGGTGACTTGCTCAAGAGGTTAAAGGTTTAGCTTGTTCAAGAAGTCGAGTGAGATGATTGGAGGAAAGAGAATATTCTCATGGGTGAGGAAAAAGGTATTTTTCAAATTAAAAGAAAGTTTTAATTGTGCAAAAAAGGAGATAAGGGATATTTCATGGGAATATTCCCCTTTTAGAGTAAAAAGTTAGTTTAATTGTTAATTAAACAAGGTTTAATTGCACAATTAGGGGATTAGAAGAATTAAAGTGTTTTTCATTAAATTAAATGATTTAATGAATGGGGGAGGGATGAAATGATATTTAATTAAATAACAGGATTATTTAATTAAATAAGATGATTTAGGGAATCAAATTAAATATTTTGATTTAATTTAATGAGATGAAGTGTTAGCGTGAAAGGTGGTGAATTAACTTGATTTGATGAATTAGGTTAAATAGATAAAAATGACACAATTAATTAATTAGCTAGGATAATTCAATTAATTGAGTGAAAATATGATGGATTCTCAAAGGAAATGATGTTAGTAAACTCGATTCGACTGTATGATATCATTTAGGACATTTTTTAGTGTCTACAATTACAGTTAATTTAACATGACTTTCGTATTACAATTGATGATTTTGAAGGATCCCATGATAAAATTTTACCTTGAGTATAGGGAAAAATATTAGCATTCTACGATCTAGATATTAAAATGGAAACTTGTTTCAAATTGTAACTAAGAAATAAGGAAACATCTAAAGACCCCCAAATTAACAATTCTTCGCTTGTGGCAACAATCTAGCAGTCTTATGTTTTGTGAAGGATTTCTAACTAAACCTATCTTTGCTCTGCCCTATATTTTGTACTTAAGCAGGACCAACGTTGAAATCTGTAGAGAATTTTAACCTTATTTCTTGCATGAGACCTTTAGGAAAATACTAACAATAGTGTCTCAAGCATAGAGAAGGTCCACACTTTAGGACATGTTTTCATATGAAGGATTATACAATTTTTTATAACAATTTTTCCTAGACTCTACAATCTTGCTTGTTTGAAGAATTATAACATGTAGTTTGATGATCCACAACTTCAAGAAAGAACCTAAAAATTGCATAAAGAAAAGGCTCATTAGATCAATGGTAAATTTGTTCACAGGATGAAACTCTATCTTAAAACTTTCAGGACAATAATCCCCCATTTATAATTATAGGCAATAAATTTGTTTCACAAATGGAAAAATCCCAGAATTCATCACTACAGGTTGGTCATAACATAATAACCCGCTTGTGCAAATCCTCAAATTCTGAATAAGGTAGAATTTATTTTATAAAAAAATATCCCTACTAATTCACATAAGAAAAGACTTGCTTCTTGTTCTCAAAACTTGAAATTCATTGATAAACTAATTGTGGTGCAGATAGAAATTGAAATTTCAAACCTATGGGAAAAATTATACAAAATATTTTATGTACAACTCCTATGCTAGGGAATAGAAGAATGATATAAAGAAAATAGCATTGGTAGAAGATAGATTCATCAAAAGTCCTTTAAGAGCTACCGAAAGATCTGAGTTATTGAAATCTTTTCTCTCAAGAACTATTATCGAAGAACCAATGGACTGGTAATGTTTTATTATATAATTATTGAATAAAATTAAGCACAATAATACATTTCTATTAAGAAAATGTTGCTACAATATAATTCAACTATTTAATATTAATAAGAACTTTTCATAATAATCAAAATTAAAATAGTAAACATTTGTTGACATTCGTCTTCTTCAGTATGTTGTTCGTTGCAAGCTCTCTGTAGTGTGCTACTTGGTCCTACAATTTATACCATATTTCATTATTATTTATTCTAATGAAGATATAATATTAATATAAAACCACAATGAATCCTACAACACAAAATATAAAACAATAGAATAGGTTGAAAATTTGATACTACTATGCAAGAAAAATAATAGAAAATTTGATATTACTAATTGTTTATTTTGAAAGAATTGCAGTAAAGAAATTTAATACCAAAGAATATTAGCAGTTAGATCTACTTTGTGAAAAGAAATTTCAGATTGCACAAGATGAATTTGTGGTGTCCAAGATTTCTTTTGTGGAGTAATTATTGAATGCAAGTATGTTTATTCTTCAATTCAACTATATTTATAGGAAATTATTTAATTTTGAAATAGTTACATGAAGATTTAAAACATAAAGCAATGCTAGTGGAAAAAGAAAGTTGCCATCAAGTTAAGATTTAAAACATATTATCATATTTTAAAATATTTGAATTAAGATTTAAAACTTAAAAGAATACAAGTGGAAAAAAAGTTGTCATCAAGTTACGATTTAAAACATAAATTATCTTATTTTAAAATATTTGAATTAAGATTTCAACATATTATCTAATTTAAACATATTATCTATTTTAAAATATTTGAATTAAGATTTAAAACTTAAAGAAATGCAAGTGGAAAAAGAAAGTTGTCATCAAATTGATAAAAGACATTGCAAATGAAAATAGAATTTTCCATCCAATTGGAAAATGAATATTTATTTATATTTTATTTACCATTTAATGGTAGATGAAGCCAGCTAATTTACCATTTAACATTAGATGAAAGTTGTTTTTCGATGACTCAAGAGTGGTTTGCATACGTGATACTTGTTTTAAGCTCAAATCTCACACTATATAGCCTATTGGCTAATTAATCCATGCATTAATGGCATAACAAATCACATAATCAATTGCTCATAATTTAATATCAATAGAATCATCATATTTGTCCAAATTATCACAAAACCCATTATCAACATAATACCATAGAACCCATAGTTAATGAAGATCAACATACATGTATAAATATAACGAATCTATGATAACACTAGCATGTCTAGACTAAAATCTAGAGTATCGAAGAATCCAAAAATCACAACTATCCATACAAAACAATATGAATCATAAAACCCCTGGTACAGAAAAGGTAGGTCTCACATCCTCCCCCCTAGGGTTGGACTTCCTCCCGGAAGTCCCCAAAGAGGTGAGGGTACAAGGTCCTCATTCGTGATGCATCCTCCCAGGTAGCAGCAACCTCATTATACCTATCCCATTGGACCTTGACTTGGTCTAGCTCTCGCCCCCGAATGGCCAACATCCGACGACCCAATATGCGAATGGGCTCCAACGTCAACTAGCCGTCTAACTCCACCTGTAAATCATTCCAATCCAAAACATGAGATGGGTCATCCACATAACATCGTAGAACTAAAACATGAAAGACAACGTGGATATGCGATAGGCTAGGTGGCAAGGCTAGACAATAAGCAACTGGTCCTATCCGCTCTAAAATCTCAAAGGGACCCACAAATCGAGGTGCTAGCTTAGAGCCCTTTCCATAACGAATTGGACTTTTATGAGGCCGCACTCTCAAGAACACTTTGTCACCCACTAAAAAGCTTCGATTTGACCTCCTAGCATCTGCATACATCTTTTGTCGATCCTAAGCCTCATGTAACCATTGTCTGATCGTAACTACCTATCGCTCCATTTCATGTAATAAATCTAGACCAATAGCAACTATGTCCTCAATTTTGTCCCAACTCAAAGGTGTCCTACAAGGTCTGCCATACAACACCTAATAAGGTGTCATACCTAAGGAACTTTGATGACTGTTGTTGTAGGAAAACTCAACTAAGTAAAGGTACTCCTCCCATCTAGACTGATGATTCATCATGTACATATGTAGCATATCCTCCAACACCTGATTAACCCTCTATGTTTGTCCATCTATCTCTGGGTGATATGTGGTACTGAAATTGAGCTGGGTGCCCAAGGTCTACTATAGTGCTCTCCAAAAAGTTGAGGTGAATACTGGATCCCTGTCTAATATAATCCTATGAGGAATCCCATGTAACCTGACTATGTCATCCAAGAACACCCTCACTACTGTTGGTGTTGAGTGAGTAGTCCGTACCAAAGAGAAGTGAGCCACCTTGGTCAACTTGTCAACTGTCACCATAATGGAATCATGGCAACGAGGAGACAAGGGTAGACCAAAAATTAAATCCATAGAGATGGTGTCCCATTTCCACTATGTAAGGCAGTTTGTAGTACATCTTCATGCAACTGAACTTGAATGCTCGGAAAAGACGATGGATGGAGTTCTTGTGTGAGTATGAATTTGATGTACATTACATCAAAGGGAAAGAGAATGTTGTGGTAGATGCCTTTAGTAGATGACGACATGAGATGATGGTTATGACAGTGAGTACAGACTTGAGGGCTCGCATTTTGCAGCTTTTGCCGGTATCTTTTCTGTACCAGGGGTTTTATGATTCATATTGTTTTGTATGGATAGTTGTGATTTTTGGATTCTTCAATACTTTGGATTTTAGTCTAGACATGCTAGTGTTATCATAGACTCATTATATTTATACAAGTACGTTGATTTTCATTGACTATGGGTTCTATGGTATTATGTTGATAATGGGTTTTGTGATAATTTGGACTAATATATTGATGATTCTATTGATATTAAATTATGAGCAATTGATTATGTGATTTTTTATGCCATTAATCGGACTAATCTCATGATTTTGTTATCATTATCTTATAAGCGCATGTGAATGTGATTTATTTTGTCAAATTGATCTTATTAGTGATGAGCTAACCATGTCATGGAATGAATAAATGTGTTGAGTTGTGTGATTTTTTTTAACATGCTTCTACATAGGTATCATGATGTAATCTCACACTTATTTCTTTTATTATGATGATTTAACGTGAAATTGAGTGTGTAGGTTATCCATGGCCAATGGACTAAGGGGATACCAAGGTGACATATTTCTTGGTGCTTTGTGAAATGTTACTTAATGTGTCATGTCAGTAAGCTTGTTTTCTTATTTTCTAGCACTATGCTAGTGTAAGTAATTAAGGAAACCATGTTAGACCAAGTCTTGGAGTGGATTAAAGGGGCCTTAGACATGCTTTATGGTATTTTCTTGGTCTTAGGTTGTGAAGTCATGTCTTGGTGGTAAATTTATGTTTTTAAAAATTTATTTAAAGGTCATAAGCCCCCTTTTTTGAGGCATTTTCTGCTAATGACGAAATTTAAATTAAGGCAGATTTAAAGTGTTGACTCACCAAAAAAAAAAGAGGGTGGTGTGTTCATGGGAGGAGACAACACTTGTCTCTTGGAAAGAGGATCAAGGGAGTCTTGGATCTTAAGTAAGACTTCTCTGGAATAGTGGGGGTATGTTGATGTTTATCTTTAAAAAAAAAAAAGATCTGCTGCTGTAATTTTGCTTGTTGGAGGCTACCTGATTTGGAGAATAAGATTGGAAGAGGGGATTTGTTGTTTGTATTATCATCTTGAAAAAATATAGGTTAGTAGTTTTATTCCCCTTTGTGTTTAATTTTTCTGGTAAATTGTGTGTGTTAATACCTATTTGTGAGACCTTGTGTAAGTTGTATTGCCATTTTGAAAGCTTCATAAGTTAATAATTTTATTCCCCTTGTGTTAATTTTTCTGGTAATATATGTGTAATTACCTGCTTGTTGGGGGGGGGGGGAATTGTGTGAACTGATATGGCTGCTTGTTGAGAATGTCACAAGTTGAATGGGTCTTCATAGTTTTTGAAGCTTCATTGTGTGAGGGGTTTAAGTGGGAGAGATGTCTAGGAATGTGAAGCTGTCATATAAATTTATATATATATATATATATATCTGTTATATGGGTATGAGTACCCAATTAAAGGCCTGGATTGTGCATAAAGTTGTGGGTATGTTGGTTAAATTGAGGAGAAGATTGGAAGTGGAAAAGTGGTTGGGAATTGGAAGTGAGAAGTTGTTTTGTGTTATAAATTAAAGTGGTAGTGACTATAATTGCTCAGAAAAAAGAATAATATGCAATGCTTCCCTTTTTCCTATAGATGTCCCCACTCCCCCTACTTTGAGCTCAAGTGACTAAGTCCAATGTGAAGTGCAATGTGATAATTGGAAATCTATAGTGGAGTCCTAGTAGGGTTGCTTTATGTCTTTGGTAATGTCCTTGTAAGAATTGGCTATGAAGGTAGCCACCCAAGATCTAGAGGCCTAATAGAAAGCACAAACAAAAGAGAGATAGAAACAAGATGACAAGAATAGATTGTATTCAATGTCAATGATATGAGAGGATTCTGATTGATTACAAATGAGAGAGACCCCTTGGTTATATAGCCAAGGTGAGAACATAGAAGGGCATAAGATTATGACAAGTGTCATAATCTTATGTTATGAGACAACAATGAAAAGTTATCATTCCACCTAAAGTGTGAAAGGATAATGTGATAATCTCCACAAAAGGTGGAGAGATGATCACATGATGTGTCCACAAAAGGTGGAGGTGATGTGGTAATGACATGTCAAGTCCACCAAAAGTGGAAAATCTCCAACAACCTCCTATGTGGTCCCTAAGTAAACTTAACTAAGGTGTAATCATGACCTAGGACAAGGTACAAGACATATAATTACACCAACACCCCCCCTTAAGTGCAACTTAGGGAGAATGTACACAAAAGAAAACAATGCAAGATGGGTCCTGGCTACTAGGCCATGTTAGGTACCCATGTACAAACAATGCAATCTCTCATAAAGCGGAGAAAAGGAGAAAACCACGTGGGACAAAACTCCTCCCCAAAAGAGAGAAAACAAAATAAGAATCATGCTCTAGGAAGGATAAAACCTCAAGTAAGGAAAAAGTCCCCCCCATAAGAAGAATGAAGAAGTCCATGCAACCCCCCCCAATGGAGAGTCACTGCTCAAACGTCACAATGTCAAGAGTCCCCAATCTAAACTGAAGAAGGAGAGAATGTAGAACAATGTGAAAGCTGAAGTAGAGCAGACCAAGGATGATGAGGAGTCCTCCAAATGTTGTTCCAAAAGAAATGCCAAATTGTGACAAGCACTGATAGAAAGAATCAGGTACAACTGCAGAAGATACCACATAATTGGTGACTGAGCTGAATCTGTCAACTCAAGAATAACTGCAGAATATGTCGATGAAGAACTGTAGAAGAATCCACACTGCAATAGGAATTAGGTCGGAACCAAGAAGACAACTACGTGAGCATCAACTGAATGCCCATCAATAGCAGATTGGTACAATCTAAGTCTCACTGGAGCTATGCACCAAGTCTCTGGATGTAGAACCTAACTTCTGAAGACAAGTAGAGTGCTTCCAAAATAAGAAGGTCTATATGGTGTTTAGTCCATCTCACCGAAATGCATGGGTAACCAGCTGCTGCATACACTGAGTATATAGGAACTAACACTAGATACATAGATCAATCCAAAGAAGCATACAATACATGACAGAGTACACTGAAATAATAGATTGTGGCACTTTATTTTAGTGCGATTACAACATTACAAAGAGGAGAACTACAATGATCATGATGCAAAGCTGGAAATGCTGATGAAGAAGCCAACCAAAGGTGCCTCGAAGCAGAAAACTGTGAAGAAAGCCCTCCAGGTGGATGTCTATAGGAGCAACTGACCCCTTTTGACTGCCGATTAGAGGAACAAATGGTCCAAGACAAGGATCGATCGGGAGGCAAAATTATTTTCCCAGGTTTGCTTATTAGAGCATGATGTGCTTTTAAAAAAACTTAATTAAAAGTTTAATTTAAAAACATTATTTATTAGAGAAAAAAAACTTTATTAAAAAATTAATAAAGAAAAACAAACATGGTTTGTTTTAATTATTAAAAAAAATTTTAATAAAATTTATTAAAGAAAAAAACTATTAAAGTTTTATTTATTTTTAAACTTAATTAAAAATATTAAAAGTTTTATTTTAAAAACTTAAAAAAATAAAAAGTTTTTATTTTAAAAAACTTAAAAAAAAAAAAATGGGACGCGCCCCAAACGAGCGGTGGCGACGGCACCCACCCACTAGCAGAGAGGTACTGTAACAAGTCTGAAGTTAAAAATTATATATATATATTTTAAATTTGTTTTAAAACAAAAAATTGATACAATTTCTTTTTAAAAAATTCAAATTTAATTAAAAAAATTTGCAGAAAATTTAAAAGATTTTTTTTTAAAAAAATGAAAAATCGTACCAGTGCGCAGGTAGGGCCGTACGGCCCGCTTGTTAAAAAATTTTGCCCCCGAGAGCAACTTGCTCCGATTCAGACGGTTTGACAGTCAATTTAGGGGTTTTTGGCCCTTCTGAACGCAGTGGTAGTGTCCTCTTCAGCTGAAAATGCTCCGAAGTGGCAGCTAGCTTTTGGATCTGACAACCACCTCTAATCTTCAACCCTTTGCAGATTTGGCCTCCATTGTCCAACTGAGACGAAAAAAAAGGAAAATATGACTATCACGGACACTCTGGATGCAATGGCAAGCTCAGATCTGATGCAACAAGCTCCCAAAATGCACCTGCAATACAAGGCCAAAAAATGGAACCCTCCAAGAATCTCTCTGAAAGACTAAAGGCACTCTAAAAGCTCTGATACCATGTAAGAATTGGCTATGAAGGTAGCCACCCAAGATCTAGAGGCCTAATAGAAAGCACAAACAAAAGAGAGATAGAAACAAGATGACAAGAATAGACTATATTCAATGTCAATGATATGAGAGGATTCTGATTGATTACAAATGAGAGAGACCCCTTGGTTATATAGCCAAGGTGAGAACATAGAAGGGCATAAGATTATGACAAGTGTCGTAATCTTATGTCATGAGACAACAATGAAAAGTTATCATTCCACCTAAAGTGGGAAAGGATAATGTGATAATCTCCACAAAAGGTGGAGAGATGATCACATGACGTGTCCACAAAAGGTGGAGGTGATGTGGTAATGACATGTCAAGTCCACCAAAAGTGGAAAATCTCCAACAACCTCCTATGTGGTCCCTAAGTAAACTTAACTAAGGTGTAATCATGACCTAGGACAAGGTACAAGACATATAATTACACCAACAGTCCTAATTTGTATTGTGCTTTGTGACAAGCCATGTTGGTGGATCAGTGAGTTGTGTGTGTCCTGTTACCTTGGCTATCCCTAGCTTGGGGGTGGACTGTAATCAGTCCTATGGATGGGAGGAGAGCTCCCATTGGTCATGGAGAAATGTGTGTGAATTTTGTATGTAGAGTTGCTGAGAAAAGAGACATAGGCAAGGAGGGGGTTGTCCAAATTCCTGTGGTTGCCATTTTTTTGGTTAGCAAGGATGAACCTGTCTAAAACAAAGAATGTACATGAGCTATAGAGAGTATGTGAGCTTGAAATATATAAAGACTTCCATTATCTTTAAATAGATATTCTCTGTGATTGAAAATTTAGCATCATACAACATTATTGTGTATAAAAAAAAATTAGCATTCTCTGGTAATGCTATGAAATGAGGAAATTATGAGTCCTCTTGCAATATTCAAGAGCATGTGTTATATGTATATATTAAAAAAAAAATAATGCATGGAAGAATAGTAGTTGTCTTGTCCTCTCACATAAATGTATCTTGCGGTATAGGTTTGCACCTGCAAACAGAATATGGTGTAGGGAATAAATTAGCAAATATTTATGAGAAAAAATAGAGGTGGTAAGAGCTACGTTGCAATAGATGTATGAGTTCTCTCCATATATGTTATTATACTTTAGCCTATTTCAAGTAAAATTGTGCATACATAGAATTGGTAATTGCATATTATCAATCAATCACAATGATATATATATATATATTGAATATTGTACATGCAGAGAAATAGTATTTTGCATTTTATTAATCAATTACAAGGACATATGTTGAATGAAGTCTAAAAATGAGTTGTTGGTTTGTTATTTCCACTGAAAATTTTCAACAAGCACTCTTTGTTTCCTTTCCATCCTGCTTTATCAAAAGAAGGATTAGCCTGCAAGATACATTGGAACCCCAATAAATAAATGGGTAAAAGCACAAACTTGTGTCACACTTTCGGACAAAAAAGTAAATCCGAGCGAATTACTTTCAGCCGGTACAATTTTTGGCCGAGAGGGTTTCGGCCGAAGCCACGGGGCAGTGACATGGCGCCTATGTGGCGGTACCTTTTCGGTCAAGTAACTTCCGGCCGAAAGTTACTCGGCTGAAAGCGTACTGACCGAAATGCATGAAAAAAAACACAGCACGACCATTTTGCATGCTCGGGCGAAAGCGTCTGGTGCAAGAGTTCGTCGACCGATCAAGATCAACAGCGCCAATATATATACCAGGTTTTGTCAATTATTTCACTCTACACTCGATTTCTGTCAATTATTTCACTCTACTCTTGATTTGGCACCTTGGTGGGATTTCGTGTTTTTTTCATGATCCTTTTACTGCATAAACGTTAGGGCATTTACAATTTAGGGAAAAAAAAATCTGGACTACATTAAAGGGTTAAAACAATAAGTCTTTTACTTTCCTTTGAAACAATAAGTATGACTAATTTTGGTAGGAACTCCATAACCTTTTCAATAAATTTGTTTGCAAGAGAAGAATTGACACTAAATGGAAGATTCAATCCCATGATCAATCTGGGACCTATTGGTAATTCTTCCTTACCAATAGTCATCCAATCTTGCTTCTCAAACTTAAAATCTTCGTTTGATTGAAATATGTCAAAATTCTTAAAGAAGCATTTTTCCCAGATTGCTCAAGCTTTGCTTTCATCAACCTCAAGAAATCATTTGCCCATAACAGAAATCCACAATCATGTAATCATTCTATATATATATACCAATGAAGTATGTCAACCACCTCTTGCAGTTTAACTTTGGTAAGAATGTCAACCAAATGATGTATAGAGCATTCCATGTAGAAATGGTGCCAGAAAAACTTTAAATTTGTTCTTCCATATACTCATTTGGTTGAGTATATTTGGTCCATAAATGGCTCGAGCATCATCAATTTCGCCACCCTCTTCGTGCTTTATAAATATAAGAAAAAAGAGATTTTATCAGATCTCCAACTACAATAAAGTCTCCATGGGACTAAATATACAGTGCCAATATATGACCATGATGTCCACACTCTAATCATAGCTCATATGAACCACCATCATGGATCATTCATTTGTACAACTAAGTCTTTTGAGTTGATTCCTGTAAGTAACTTCACATTAAAAGCATTCAAATTGTATACAACACCCTTTGTTTCCTTCTCAGTAACAAGTTAGATTCTCCCATCTTCAATAGTGAAAACAAGTATTTGACCCCTATTATGTTTGTTCTTCTCCGACATAGCATGTGTTTTTCCAACACACTAAACATTGTTGTCATCTAAGAATGAACATTTAAAGATGGAATATCCATTTTCAAATCGATCAAGTTGATGTCTTCGTCGCACAAAGTGTAATTTTGTCTCATCTAGATATGCATTTGAATTTGCTTGAGTAAGGAAAGTATGTGAGAGACTCTTGTCTTCTAGGCCTTCCTCGTATTAACATTGATAAATTTGAAATCTGGGATACAAGTCTCAATAAATACAATTAACCATATCAAATGAGATAAGCACTTGTGCACTTGCACTCACAAAAAATCCACAAAGTCAAGTCATGTATCTACACTGGAATAATTTTAAAGAAAAAATGGAATCGAGGCCAAGGGTCTGACTATGAAAAAACAAAATGCATTTAAGTGCATGGCATAGTTATGCAAATAATACCTGGATTCTAATTTCCAAAACATTGTATGTTCTAACAAATGATGAATCAACTAATTGGGTCACTATTATTGTAAATAGCACTGGGCTCTTGTCAACATAGTATTATAAGTTCTGCAAAATGATGAATGAACTTATTGATTGTAAAATCTATGTTGGAAACAAGGCCAATGGTCTTAAAAGAGAACAAAGAGCATTTAAGAGTATAGCATGATACATAGATACTAGACACAATCTGGATTCTAATTTATAAAACAATACAAGTTCTAACAAATGATGAATCAATTGACTGGATCACCATAGAATGAAAATAGTATTACTCCCACAATACACTTCAAAATAAACCCAACATTAGTCATTTTGGAGCAGCCAGAAGCTGCAACCTCCTGGATACTCTCATTAACCCAAAATTAAAACATGGTTTTCTTAAGTTGGAAGAAAGAACAAGAAAAATTTGTAACTAGCCCAAAAAAAAAAAAATTGGACTTCATATAAGCTACACTCTTGTCATCACACACAACCATGTGTGGGTTTCATATTTTTGTAACAAGCACATCAACAATGACCCGGTAAAGCTCAAACATCTAAAATATTAATTCTAACATGTAGAACCTTGCAATTTTCTATATAACAGAATAGCTATAACTTGTTTATACTATTTCAAAATGAAATCTGAAAATTATTAGGCAATTTAGGGCATATCATTGCCAATCCTGTGTTGTAAATATCCTCAAATTTACATGTGCTCACACAATACAAGCATTCAGCACAAGTGTGTGCAATTCATCACAAATATGCTTCAGTATCCAAAAATGCCTAGTTTCCTCTTAAACTCACCAACATAGGTGTTTACACAACCACACATGTTGTGAGGAAAATAAATCTAATATCCTGATGGTGAGATCACATCATCAATTTTCAAGATCATCTTGACCACCTGTGTCGCAAGTAAAATCTGTTGTTTCTTGCCAATTAGAGTTTCAAATACATTTTGCTCCATCATGTCATTTGTACCAATATCATTACAATCTATTCCCAAGTGAGGGTTATTTTCCTATAGGAAATTAATTATTCACATAATTAGACAACTCAACCTTTCCTTCAGGTCAATCTTTCCAATAAAATTTACTTACAATAACAAGCAAATTCCCAAATTCATATTGTTGCATTTACATAGCTCCAAGCCATTAATTGCAACTCTATAACCATATAATTCAAATCACAAAAAATATATAGCCATTGCCCTAATCTGTTGAAATACACATGTACACATGCACACACACACACACATATATATATATGTACAATTGTATTGAAAGTCTCTTTGGAGTTATCAAATTTCTTATGTTAAAGAAGGTGAACTATTGAACATAGAGATAGATATAAAGTTTGAACTATCTCATTAGATATATTTAAAGTTAAAAATGTTTTAGTCTTGAAACTTAAAATTTTTGTTTAAGTTAAATATATATTTGTTTTAGTTTTGAAACTTAAAATTTTTGTTTAAGTTAAATATATATTTGTTTTAGTTTTGAAAAAAATTCAATTTAAATTTGTTTAACATCATATGTATATTTTGTTTTAATGATATGCAAATCTCTATCTATTTACATATACAGATATATATATATATATCATGGCCGATGAGGGATCTCATCATTCCCTTGGTTCTAAGCAAGATGCTCAAACTAGATCAAATTTATTTCAAGATAGTATTGCTAGATTAGACAATGCTCTAAAATGTTTAGAGCAAACAATTCACAACTCCCCCAATTTGGCTAATCAAGATAGATTAGTCACTATCAGACAGGAGATTTATAAAATGATCAAGACAATTTCATCATACAATCTTTATGATGAAATCAACATTGAGCAGTTTTGTTTGTCTCTTGTGGGGAGTGTTACAGGCACAATGAAACATAGAGAAGTTGCCAAATTAGTTTCTAGTGAAAATGTGTTATCCATGTTCCCATTTTATAGAGGAAAAAATAAAATCAGAGGATATGTGGTTACGAGGTGTGTAGATCCTCTTGTTGCACCATTCATATAGATGGTTGGCAATGCATCATAGATGGCCTCACAATTATGAGCTGCCACAGTATTTTGTCAAACAATTATATGTAGAATTCCATTTACATATAGAGGTGGACTACACATCTTATCCCGAGCATGCTGGCTAGGGTAAAGGTCATTTCTCTGACAAACCATAGTTTAGATGTTCAAATTTTCCACCGCTCGTGGACAAGAGGGCATTAGTTTTCCCAAACCTTTTGATTTTACCAAAACATTTGGAATTGGCAGTAGCAGGGGAGGCAACAACAGGCTCCACTTAGAGGAATATTTTTTATAACATTGCCTCTATTATGATGCAGATTGATCAGATTTCGTATGATCGAGCTGGTAGATACTTATTACGCCCATAGATCAACCTTCCTCCCACTGAGGCTACATTTGCATCGTATGATCCATTTATTCATTCTAATCTACCTACTCTTTTAGATGTCGAGCAGATGACCCACACGACTGTATGTCATATGTGTAGAGTCTCAGATTTGGATTTACTAGCAACATATCAAGTTATCAATGAGGACCATGGGATCGCTCTTGACCAGGTACAGGACTTTATTAGATAGTGATATCCTGGTACACATACGAGCCACGGGGTGGAAAATGTAGAGGATATTCCACATCAGCCTACAGGATCCCATGCACATCATGTTTCTATTGATCCTTTAGCTTGTCCAGGTAGTCATCAGGATGTTACAGGTCACGTTGAGGCTACTGCGACACCTGATCTTGTCCATGGGACATATGGTAAGCTTCTTTTTGGAACTGTTACTCTACGTGCTACAGATCCCCCTATGATGTCTTTACATTCTTGTGAGCTTAGTGACATTGGTAGAGCCATCGATCAGGCATGAGAGGTACTTTCAATTTATAATTTAAATATGTATATAAAATTGTGTTCTAAAAAATTATGTAATGCATTTTAAAGTCTAGTTGTTTAAAACTCTTGATTGAAATTGTGTACTTGAAAATTTTACTTGCAATATGGTGATTTGTCAGACTTTGAAAATTTGGTGCATGATGGTGATCCCACGCAGTATGCAGCTGAGGTACATTTAAATTTAATAAAAAAATTAATTACTTGATGTAAGTTTGAACACATTGAAATTGTACATTGTAATTTTAGATAATTTTACATATATGTGCACATATATATACATACATTACATTAAAAATTAAATGTAAACATGTGTATGTACTTGAACATATGCAGGGGTTGGGACGAGGCTCAGGACACAGATCGGGAGATATTGGATCGGGACATGGATCCACACATCTTGGATCAGTAGAGTGATCGGTCCATGGATCGAGGGAGATATCGGGCTGTGGATCGAGGGAGAGATCGAGTCATGCATCGAGGGAGATATCGGGCTGTGGATCGAGGGAGAGATCGAGTCATGCATCAAGGGAGATATCGGGCTGTGGATCGAGGGAGAGATCGAGTCATGCATTGAGGGAGAGGTTGAGGGAGAGATCGAGGGATAGATCGGGCTAGAGATCTGATGATTCTATTCATACCAAACATCCCTCTCTTTGAAATCTATTTTATAGTATTACATGTTTGAGATCAGATTATTATGTTGGAGACACTTTTTATGATTTATGTATTGAACATTTGCATGTACTGTACTTATGTTTTATGGTACATATAATTGTTATGATTTACATCACATTCATACATTTATGTTTTATGGTTTGAATAGGTTTTTTATATACGTGCATTATTATGATTTGAACACTTACATTACATCTATAAATACATCGTATGTTATTAATTTATGGTTTTATTTATTTAGCAAGTTCAAGTACCTTTATTTAAATTTAAATTATGGTTTGTTCAAATGCACTTGTACAAATCTATTTACATCGTGAAATCAAAATGTTGTCCACTATCTAATGGTTGCTATTTGTAAATTTAAAAAGATGGACATGTACACAATTAATTTAAATAAATAGAAAATAATTTGTCAAGTTAATAAATAGGTCAAGAAATAGAAAAATTTGAATGCAAATATGCTTGAGATTAATGCTATATTTAAAAGTAGAACATAAAAATGCAATTGGAAATAGATGACAGTTCTTGAATTCTTTAAAGCTCTAAATGTTCATTTTTTAAAGTCACTCTAAGTTAAATACATAAATTATGCATATATCATGCTATACATGAACTTAAGAATTCCATATAATCTAATACACACATGTTCATTTGAATGTGCATGCAAAGAATTCTTGAACTAGATGATGAGCTATACTTGTGTCCAGTTGAATGTAAATGAAATCAAATATATATTCAAGTGAACTTAAGAATTCCATATAATCTAGAACATGTGTACATGTATGAATTTGATTGTGCATGCAAAGAAAGCACGATCTAGATGACTTGAGCGCCTATAAGTGGAGTTGAATGTAAATGAAATCAAATTTATAGTCTTGAAAGTTTAAGAATTACATGGAGCATTTATATATGCAATTGGAAATTGCTATATTTAAATCTCAAGTTATGCACATTTAATATAAGTATCTAGATCTTCCTGGATGACAGTTCTATATAAATTAAAAATTGATCAATCCATATATATTTAATTGTGTACTGGAAAGATGGACCATTACATACATGGTCTCAAGCTATACATGGTAAACAAAGTTAAATTGATGCCAAAATGTAGCTATCTCAAGCACCCCAAACACCATCACTATGATTCACTACAATGTTCATATATTCCAATGCACCTTGAGGTGAACAAGAAAGACCCAACCAAGAGAACCTGGATACAATCTAACATTCAAAAAATGGGTTTGATAACTATACTTAAAAGATAGGCTAATGTTCTTAAGCAAATTTGGATTAAAGATGAAATCAAATTTTAAGGTCTTATTTTTTATTAGGAGTTTGGATTTGAAATGGATGATAGTCCAGATTATGGATAAGGTCCCTAGATGTTGAAAGATTTGGGTGATGATGAAAGGACAATATGATGTATGGACTAGATTGAGACCTTAACCAAATTTTGATGTTCAAGTGATGATTTTTTATTAAGGATGGAGAATGGATGTATGGTTGAGATGGATCTAAATGGATAATTTAAATGATTATATTTTGGATGAGGATAGATGGATTAGATTCTAGTCCATTTGATTAGGATGAGATTAGGTTGATAATGTGATTAGAACATGATAATGAATGATTACCTGAAGGGATGATTATGGTTAAATGGGTTATTACTTATAAGGTGATCTTAACTTGATGATTAGGATGGGGGATGCTTACCTGATGAAAATAATAAAATTAGGATGTAATGATTAGGATAACACAAATTAGGTTTTGTACAAATTGCATATATATATATATATTCAATCTAGCTTGAATATATAAGTGGAGTTGAACAAATATTTAAATTCAAAGATTTGAAAGTGAAAACTGTTTAACAATTCCATGTCAAACATAAAAATACAATCAAGGAATCTAGAGATGATTTAAAGGAATTTAGGCAAAATACATGAACTTTTTAATTTAGTCAAGTTAGGTTTCAAGTAAATTGTGCATGTACATACATATGTATGATCTAAGATAATTTGAAACAAATGAATTTGAAGATTCTTGAGTGAACTTAAAATAATTCCATGTCCAACATAAAAATGCAATTGGAAATAGATGATTTAAAGGAACTTAAGGAAAAATTTAAATGAAAACATTTTTAAAGTCATATCAAGCATATATATGATCTAACATACATGTACATTTAAGTGGAGTTTCAAATGTAAATTAAATGATTTATCAAATATTCTTGAACTAAATTTTAAGAATTCCACATGGAACAAATTTATTTAAATACAATTCCAAAAATAAATGACGAAGCCTTTGAAAAAAACCCATTCTAAATCATGTCACATGTCCAATCAATACAAATATATTATAGATCTAGATCTATAATTTAAGTTTGAATACATACATATATATATATATATATATATCCAGTCATACATGTGTACATATATCCAAAAAACAACTTAAAACTCCTGGTACATACAATCATGATCCTCTCTATCTTTAATTATCTCTAAAATATTTTCATAATCTTCAATAGGAAACCTCCACTTTTGTTTGGCACGTCCTCTTTTAGGTAAAGTTTCTAATTTTTTTTTTTTTCCAAAACTAAATGACTATAATGTAGAACCTTTTGTCCTGGCCTATAATCAACAAATATAATACCATTTTTATCTATCTTTATTTATTGATAATATGTGCCTTTAATAATGACTGATCCAATGGGATACTCTTGTCCATCACCATCTGTCATCGATTCCACCAATTTTCTTTTTGGTTGCATACATCTTAGTAGATAGTAATCAACACCTTTCGCATTTTTAGGATCTGCAACTACAGTGAAAATATCTCCTATACACACACCACATATATACATAAAGTAAATGCATTTAAGTTGTAAATATATTTTTAATTATATATATAAACATGCTTGAAACTTACTTAAACATAGAATATATATATATATATTTAAATCTTGATTTTAACTAAATTAATCAATTTCCATACTTGTAACAACTAAATCAGATACACATTCATAATCAGCTGATTATAGTGAATCGTAGAAATCGACATTGTCATCTTCAGCAAAAGGAGGCATTGATATTAATTGTTTCATTTCCCATTGTGAAACATACCCATCTCTACCGTTGTAGTGATTTGATGCAGATTTCTAATACCATGAATTGCTTGACAATTATAAGGATTTGATCAATCAATATCTGTAAATTCAAACTTAAAAATTCAATTTGAAATCATGTACATGTACTTGAACTTTGAAATTCAAATTTTTAACAAATTTTGACTAGATGTACCTATAACTTCCCAAAAATACCGTGTTGTATGTTGAGTCGCGAGCGGAAAAATGACTTTTGCACCATTCAACAATTTCATTTGCATTCTATATGGAATTACCTAGACAAGTACACAAGTTGGCACAATTTGTCACCTATTACTTTCAAGGAATTTATAAGAATTTAATTTAGTTTTTAAATATATATATCTAATCTTTTAAAAAGTATCAAGCTAGATTCTATATATATATATATATATATATATGGTGAAAGTTACATACCAACAAGTTCATGTTGATGAAGTGCATGCTTCACACATGCTCCTGCTCCATCGTGCTCTCCTTTTCCATGTCCACTTTCATAAAAATTCCACAAAAAATTGGTGTTGCATTGCATCTAGCATGTTGATTGCTTAACCAAACAAAATCTTTTGCAGACTTAAATTGTCCTGCGAAGATACAAATAATTAAACACTCAAACCAAATTAGCTTCAAAAGAGTAATTATATATATAAGCAATTAAACAATTTAAGTCTCAAAGTTAAAAGTAAATATAAATTAAAAATTAAAAATTAAAAATAATGTACTTACCAGCACATCTATCAGACCATATCCAGTGTTGTTCTTGTTTTATGCCACATCATCTTAGGTCTTCAAAAAACATTTTGAAACAATGAGCTACATAGCTTCTATCATGATTTGTATCATCACTGATATAAAAGTGAACCTCTTTGATGATAATTCTATCATATTTGCTACTTTTTATTCCATCGACCGCTAACTCTGCATGCTTGTAGCAAACTTGCATAAAGATTGCAACTTGCTCTAAATGATAATATTGACTTTGAATCTCAGTTTGAGGACTAAATGTATAGCTCTCAGAAAAATCTACAATAGAGAGAATACAACCTGGTGGAAAGCAATTCTTTGAATCACGAAATTGCTTAGCTTGCCATCTTGCACCATGACAATGCTAGATATGTGGATATATGATATTGCCAATTTACTCATGAATTCATTGTAAGGAAATCCACTCTCTTTGAGAACAATTTTTTTGGCCTCAACTCCTGACTTCGTTAAGTATGTCTCATATTCAAATCTCTTCCAAGTAACTTGCATTTCATTATTGTCAACATGCAAAAGATTCTTCAAATCTCCACAATCATTACATATATTTTTTATATATTGAACATTGAATTCATCTGAATCTTTTGATTTTTCGCATACAAGAGACTTCACAAATTGTGTTGTGGTTCCAGGGATGGCTAAATTTTGATCAATTGTTGTCATAACTTTTCTATATGATTGTAGGTGTAGATCAAATTCAACATGATTTTGACAACAACAAGTTTCACGTACTTTATTTATAAGTACAAATGATGGTCGTAGTGTTTCAAACATCCTTTGACAAATCTTCACATTTGAAAATTCTTGTTTAAATGCTTCAAAAAGTTCACTTTGTGTTGTATCTATAAAATGTTTTGGATGAGAAATTTTTGTACCATCATCACCTATTATTTGTATAGCATCCCTTCTATTGGAAGAAACACAAGAGTGGGTGGTCCAATATTCAACTACCTGTTTCTTTACATCTTCTAAAATTCTAATTTTTTGGGGAACCCTACAAATATTTACCCATTTTTTCTCAATTTTTCCATCTATTTCATTTCTTTTTTCAATATATACCTTTGAACAGTTCTCCTAGAAACATTTAGTAATTCAGAAATTGCTTGAACTTGTCTTCTATGTGATAATTTCTTACTAGAAATTACAATCATCAACGCTCTACATGCAACACTTAAATCACTAGATCGACTCTTCCTTTCAATACATTCCAATGCTTCTTGCAAGTTTTCAACAATTGTTTGTTTTAAATTTGATGACCTTTTCCTATTATCAAACCTTAACAACTCCAAAATAGGGGTCATTTTTTTTCGTCTAAATAACTTTGCAACTAACTGTGCTCTTCTAATTAGAGATTTTTCTTCAAAAAATTCATCCCATATTTTTTTAGAGTGTAATTTTAATGTGCTTTCAGATAAAATATCTTTAGATGAAATATTATTGAAAAGAGAATCTTCATCTGTCTCCATCAGATTTTTCATACCATAGTCCAAACAATTTATATTACTAGGTTCAGTTTGTTCTTGTACCTGCACGTCACCTTGATCATCAATATTTTCCATGGGTTGTTGTTCAGTAGATGTTCCTTCATCCACTTTTCTCTTTCTTTGTCTTACTCGTGTTCGATCATACTTCCTCGATCTAATCCTTAGATTTGTCATCACAAATTGCACTCAAATTTGAATTCACCTGCATACAAATTTGTACACACATGAGCTTTCAATGAAACATGTATAGTTAATATGGCATAAATATTTTAAAAAGCTTGTAACTAGATGCAAAACATAAACATAAAATATTTAAACAAAAGTTTTTAATAAACATAAACATGCAAAACATAAAATATTTTTAATTTAATAATATATACATGTGTATAAAAGATAAGTCCAAGTTGGAAATAAAATTAAAGGCAAAGGTGAATTTAATAAAACATAGGTATTTAAGGACATGTAAGAACAAGAATGGAAGAACATAGAATTGGTGATCAATAATAATGAAATCTAAGAATTTAAATAGTGAAAACAACAAATGCATTTATGTTCAAACCATTTTTAAATAAATAAAATAATTGTTCAATAAATAATGTAAATAAAATAAAATAATCTTATTTCTATATAATTCTTTATAAATATATTTTTGCAAATATTTCTTTGATGTTAATATTTTAATAAAAAAAAATAGTGAAAACAAACTTCAAATGCATTTTTCATAAAGACATAATCAATTAAATAAGTTGAAGATCAATACATACCTTCAAAAATAGATCTCCTATTGTCCAAATGTCGAAATAAACCTTCTTTAATCGAAAATAGTTTTCCCTAACGAATATTTCAAAATATCTGTTTTTTTTTAATTTTCTTAAGTTGAAAAATTAGAAAGAAAATAATTTCTTTTATTTCGAACATTTTCGGCCGAGTTCTTGTCGGCTGGTAGGATTTCGGCCGATTAATTTTTGGGCAAGCTTTCCCAGCCGAGAGGGTTTTGGCCGAATGATGCTTGACCGAAACCCTCTCTGTCGAGAATGTCTAGTTGGCATCCTACATGGTAGCCAACTCATCATTTTTTAGAATTTTCTAAAACATTCATATTTGACAGAGTATTTCTCTAGTCAAAATGATCTTTCTGCAAAAAATAAAAATACCCTTTTGTAGAGCTCAAAGTGTAGAATCCAAACATATAATTTTTATAATATTTTGATTAGTTTTAATATATTTTATTTTTAAAATAATGCAAGTAGCTTTTTAAAAAAAATTAAAAAAAAGAGGCTGATTAGAAATTAAAAAAAAAGATAGTAAAACTTATTAAAAAAATTTAAATCTTAGATGGGGCACAAGAGGAGAGAGTCTTCTTCAAAAGGGTATATTTTACTTTTTGAAAATAATTAAAAAACTTGAAAATAGTTGACAGCCCATGAAAACTTTCAAATTCTAATATGTTTGATTTTAAAACTTTATTACGAAAAAAATATACATCAAAATGTGAATTTTTTTTTTTCCATGCACAAGATATTGAAGTTACCTATTTGGAGAAAAAAAATAGGGAGAAATGAAGTTTTTTTCAATTTGTTTCTTAGCGGCCCATGAAATCACTCTTTTTTGAAATTTTCAGCATTCCAAAATTTTTCCTTAAATTGATAAAAACATAATAAAAACAATTTTTTTAAAAAAATTAAAAATTATAGGAATAAACTACATCAAAAGTTCTACATTTCATTAGTTTATACCATTTTGAAATTCAAAACATAAAGACCACTTTTATGTGGTCAAAGTTCAGAATTTTTTTTGCTGTTGGTTAATTCCTTTATAAAATGTGACACAGATTTGTGCTTTTACCCAAATAAAATGGTGAACACATAGATCTAAACAGCTATCATGAAATTTGTAGCACTTTGTGTAGACTTATAAATGATAAGATTGCAATGAATAGACAAAAAAAAAAAAATATTATTACAAAGAAAAGAAATGGTGAGCTACAGCTTAAGAAGTATAGTCTTCATCAGGATTCATAGAGCATGATCAATAGATGAAAATTCCAGCCAAAAACCTGAAAGAAAATATATAAGTTTCAAATCACCACAGGAAATTCCAGCCAAAAACCTGAAAGAAAACTTATATATATAAGTTTCAAATCACCACAACAAATTCATCTCCCAGCATAGGGGAGGATGCCTTGCATCTATTGAGTCTTAAGGAAGTCGACCAAACTTCGTTTGCCTCCTTCTGTGCCAATGCCCCTTAGTAGGGGAGAGGGGCCCATACTAGGGCGGGAGCCTATAGTGGGGATGGAAGTAGTCCCATGTGGGCGCCACAATAGTTTGCCTTAATATGCAAATGTAAATCATTTTTCACCCACAAAGTCAACAAAGGTACTTGATTCATTGTACCGTAAAAATTGTATTATAATCGGTTTATATTTGTCCCATACACAAATAGATATTTGTAGTCTTACATGTTAGAGAAGATTCAAAGCACATTTGACACCACAAACATACACGCCATATTGCTTGTTTCCGTCCCATCCATTCAAAACAAAAGCCCAAAATATAAAATTAGTATAACCCAAGCTCCCTTATAATGTCACCACTTGCATTTCATCATAGCCATCTTTCTGGCACTTGGGATGCCACGAGTACAACTAGGACCCAAGAATGTCCCATCACCAAATCCAATCCAGCCGAACCCCCATCCCACTTTCCCACCAACACAACACTCAGACAGGTAGCAATCATTCATATGTGTCCCATATGTCAAATCGAACCTCTCTACTAATGGTTCCTCCTCCTGTATTTCCCACCTGCAACCACCAAAACAATGTTAAAGCCACCAAAATCTCTTGTCAAGTAAACAAGGAATGCATGCCATTAATACATACAAACTCAACAATTGAAGGAATTCGATGGAGAATTCAAATTTGAAATTAAAAGGACAACAATTAAAGACTCCACACCAAACCAACATTGAACATATAGGGAGATTTTCAAATTCAAAAATGCATAACTCAATCACTTGCAATTTCCATTTAGCACATCCCACTTTCATTATCAATTATACAATTTCATCCAGAAATATGAAGAAAGTCGAGAGGAAGCAGTAGCAACATCCTAACAATCTACAGGTATTCTACTGCTACAAATTTTGGCTGCCTATGAATGCAAATATTTTGTATGGGATGTCAATTTTTCTCACATTGACCTGTAACTCAATATTTGGGGTGTCAACTTACACTTTATATGAATTTCAAGTCATTTCAATTCAACTTCATGCTTTCACTGGTTTTCCTTTCCTCTATACTTGTCCATGCATGACATTTACCATGCACTTTGCATTTCAATATTTTGTGTTCTTCATTGCACGATGTTTATTGTGCTTTTCATATTTGCTTACTTACACGAAATATGAATTGGGTTTGACTGGTTTAAAATGGTTTTTCATTACTATTAGACTTGTTCGATGAAATATGGAAAGGGTTTGACTAGTTTTCTGCCATGCACTTGTTTTTCGTGTGTTCGTCATTGCATAAA
This sequence comes from Sequoia sempervirens, assembly GCA_007258455.2. NCBI lineage: Eukaryota > Viridiplantae > Streptophyta > Pinopsida > Cupressales > Cupressaceae > Sequoia > Sequoia sempervirens. Next base: position 772,354,170 of record VDFB02000003.1, read on the forward strand.
CTTTAAATCTATAATTTGCTTTTTACATTTGTTTGTCATTCCACAATACGAAAATGGATACAATATATTTTCTTGTTACAAGGAAATATTCATACGGTTATAATGTTTATCATTTTAAGGGTTCCTACCATGCACTTGCATTTGTTTCTTCCTCATTGCAGACTTTAACTCTGCAATTTGCTTATAATATTTTCATGTTATTCTGAAATGTGAAAATGGTATGACTGGTTTTCATTTCCAAGATATTCTGGCATGTTTATGTATTATTTTGTTCTTCCATCCACAATAGTTATATTTGCAAAGTGATTTTTTCATTTCATTGTTACTACTAAACATGGAAAGGGTTTCACTGCTTCAAAGTTACAGGGTTCTCTCTTTGATAATGCACAAACTTTAACTCTGCAATTTGTCTTTCATATTTGTTTTTTATTCCCAAATATGAAAATGGACTCACTTGTTTTCATTCTGAAGTTATTCTGCCATGCAATTATATTACTGTATTTTTTATATATGTATTTGTCTTTCCATACATACATATACATATTTGTGCATGGAAGAATAGAATAATACATAGACATATTTCCATACTTATATATTTCTATACATATGTATATGGTATGACTGGTTATCATTTCCAAGATATTTTGCCATGCAATCGTATTGTTGTGTTCTTCCATTCACAATAGTTGTGTTTGCGAAATGCAATTTTTATTTCATTGTTATTACCAAACATTTTTATGGTTTCACTGGTTCACAATTAAAGGGTTTTTTGTCATGCACTTGTATTCCTCTCTTTCACAATGCACAAACTAACTCTGCAATTTTCCTTGAATATCTGTTTGTTATTCCCAAATATGAAAATGGATTCTCTTGATTTCATTTTGACGATATTCTACCATGTAATTATATTATTCTCTTCCTATATATGTATTTTTCTGCATATATATATATATATATATAGATATATATATACATATATATATATATATATACATATACATATACATATATACATATACATATATATATATATATATATATATATATATATATATATATATGTATATATGTACATATATATACATATATACATATATACATATGTATATATGTATATATATATACATATATTTGTATATGTATGGAAATATGTCTATGTATTTGTGCATGGAAGAACATAATAATACATAGACATATTTCCATGCATATACAAATATATGTATATATATGTATATATATATATATATATACATATATATATATATATACATATGCATAAATATATATGTGTATACACACACACACACACACACACACACACACACACACACACACACACACACATATATATATATATATATTCGTATATAAATATGTATGTAATTGTTTATGTGATTGTTACTACGAAATTTGTTTTACATATTTATGTTCAACTCTTTACGTTTCATTGTTCGGTTCTGCACTCAAGAAAGCTCCCTTTCTATTTCAGTTGAGGTTTTCTACCTCACTATGCCTGATCCATTGTATTTCCTATTGACAATGTTTAACCAATGTTTGTTCATGTCTCACTAATAACATTTGCTCCAAGCCATTTCAATTCAAATAATAAAATTGAATAAACTGAGATCATGCATATATTGAATAAATAGAAATTGTTCGTGCACATTAAAGACAATTGCATTACAAAGTGTCATCAATTGCACTACAAACTATTCATAAAAACCAAGCAAAATAAAGACAATAAAAACATATTGTTCATGCACAATACAACAATTTAATTACAAACTGTTCATAAAAACTAGAGCATTGAATTTCAAAATATCAAGATGCATATTAAATAAATGCAAACTGTCCATGCATCACTATGACTTCAAATGTGTTCAATTTTTTTATTTTTTTTATTTAACTACTCCAAACATCTTTTTTAACATCTACAGGTGCAGTCTAAAGGTAAATTGAGGTCGAAAACTAAAACCAAGACTGCAAAGACGTCGTCTCATACAAGGAAAGACACTGTAACAGTCCCCAACGTGCAACAACCAGTTGCACGAGTAAACACGAATCCAGAACTTGTTGAGGTTGTCAAGGAGGTTGGTGCACTAGCAATCTAGGGTCCAAGAGCATCAAAGGAAAGGGAATGGTCATCAGAGGACATTGAGAGGGCATTGGAGGATGTTGAAATGAATGGTATGTCGATGAGAGGTGTTGCAAAGAAGTGGAAAATCCTAGCTACAACACTTAGCAATTGGTTAGGCGACCTGAGCACTACTTCAAAGAAGGGTCCACCAACAGTCTTGACAGAAGAGGAGGAGGTTCTGATTATGAAGTGGTGCACAGATATGGCAAATATTAGCCACGGGCTTGAGATGGTTGCTCAAATATGCCAGACTAGACCCAACCCTTTCACAGAGGGGCTGCCTAGAAAATCATGGTGGACTGGATTCAAGAGGCGTCATCCAGAATTGACCTTGTGCACAGTTGAAGGTCTTGACAAAGACAGGGCGATAAACCTTAGACCTGATATAGTAGCTGAATTTTATAAAACGCTAACAGCATATGAAAGTACCCCATACAGTCCTGACAAAATTTGGAATTGTGATTAAACGGGCATTCAAGCTGGTAGAAATGGAACTATGAGGGTCTTGGCATGTCGAGGCAGTAGGAATGTCTCTGACATCATTCTAAAAAGCAGAGAATGGATAACAATTCTATGTTGTGTTAATGCACCTGACCAAATGATACCTGGTTTCCATCTGTTCAAGGGCAATACAGAGATAGAGAATTACATTGTGAACTATGAACCACACACAACTATGGCAACCCAAGCACATGCTTGGATGACAAAGGAGCTTTTCTATGAGTGGCTAGAACATTTTTGTGTGTCGGTTCCTGGGGGTGTCTCACCTACTAATAGGCACCTATTGATTTTTTATGGCCATGGAAGTCATGTTGCATTGTCAACTATCCAAAGGGCAAGGGGGTTAGGCATTGACCTCCTTACACTGCCTGCTCATACTTCTCATGCGCTACAGCCTTTGGATGTTAGCATGTTTGCACCATTCAAGCAATATTTCAAATCAGAATGAGCAAATTTTCTCACTAAACTCCCCAATATTGATATTAGAAGGGCAGAATTGGCAGAGTTAGGCAGCAAGGCATTAAGAAGAGCTTTGACTCCATCCAACATAAAAGTTGGCTTTAAAAGGATGGGGATATGGCCCCTCAATTTTGATGCTCTCGTAAACGACATGCGTCCTAGCAAGACGTATGACATTGCTGACACCGACGATGCTTCTGCAATGTAGAACATCCTTAGTATTTCGGGACTTGATGTTTCAACAAATGAACTTTCACAAACATTGCAGACTCCAACAGATAGTCAAGTGCATGAAGGTGCAGAGCAACAACTTGAGGACATGGGCAACCAGCCTGCACAAGAAGATATGTGGGGTTTCACATTCCCAACTCTAACACCCACACCTCCAAAACAAACAGTGCACTATTATGTAGATTGCAGCAATGAAAGTCAGGGTACACCGAAGCAGGTGGAGTTTACTGACTCCCAAGTCAATGAAACAATTGAAACAAAAAGTGGTTCTTGGATTAGTAACTTCCTTAAGCTACCAAGTCACACAGTGAATGGAAGAATGAGAAAGTATGTTGGTGGTGCTCTTCGGGTGAGTCGATAGTCTCAGTTGTTGACTGCTGACAATTACATGACTCTCATAATGAAGAAAAAAAGAATTGAAGGAATTGAAAAATAGAAAGAGGCAACAAGCTGAGGACAAAAAGGCAACACAGATTCTGGCCTTGGAGCAGAAGTGTAACACCCCTTCGATTTGCTATGGTTTCTCTAACAGTTTTGATTCTTTGATAGACCTTATTCTATGTGATTGTTATTCTATCGCTGATAGTGGAGTGATGATAGACTATATTGATGTGATGATACATTATATGCATGGTGATTATGTTTGGCATACTTTATGTTTGCATAGATGCTTAGTTGAGATGACATTGCTATATATGCTCATTGTAGTTTAATTGATATTTTATCTCGTCAGTTGATGTGACATTGTATTGGTGAAGAGAACATAATTGCATCACTCACTTGCGAGTGCCCTGTAATTTATGCAATTCTCTCTTCACGGTGTGTATACTTTATTATCTGGATGTATGTACGACATTTGATTATTTGCAGGATTGCAGGTACAGGACATTAACTTCACCTGGTTTCACAGGTCTGAGTGTGTCCACTACTCAATAGTAATATTGGGAGATAGTAACGGGTTACCTAGTCATACCTTTACCCTAGTACAATGTGTCGTCAATTGAGTCTTGGTCGTATTCCTTATTTGTGTTGTTCTGGGTATTTTATTATTGTGCAAGTTTAATTTTGTAGATTAAAATGTGTGTTTGATTAAGTATTTAATTTATGGTATTATTGATGTGAAAACTTTAGAATAAATTAATTAATTAATTTAATTTTGTTATGTTATTAAGTAATTTTAATTATTTAATTAATGGGAATTAAATAAATAAGATTATTTAAATTTGTTGTAATATATTAATTGTTTTATTTTATTTTAAATGCATGAGGTTGGAAAATATTTGGGGTTGTTGAGGGAAAATATATTTTGTTGGGATAACTGTGAGTTAGAAATTTGTTATCTTATTGTTGTAAATTGATTCTCGGAGGAAATATTGGAAAAAGTGGAAGAAAGTTGTTTCACAGGAAGAGTTTTTGCTTTTTGTTGAAAATTGGTGAGGAAATTGTGGATCTCTCTGAGGATTTTGTTTTAGAATCTTGCTGTAGAATTATTGGTTGTGTATTGTTGTGTTTTCTGGAAAGAGGCAATTGCACTGGAGGAAGCTTTGGCTACATTGGAAAATTGAGGCTACAGAGAAGCTCAGCAGCATTTCTTGAGGCAACAGTTCTTCTGGAACAGGTTCCTTTACTGTTTTTGTGAATTTTGAATTGAAAATTTATTTATATTACTGTAATGCAATTTGGAAAAGGATAGAAAATATTTTCAATACTGTAGAAGTTCTTGTTTCTTTCATTTTTAAAAGATTGCCTGAAAGGGGAACCTCTATAGAAAATAATTAAAAATCCTATGTGTAATTTGTTCATTTGAAATAGATTGATACAAAAGGAATTATAGATCTCTGTACAAAATAATTAAAAATCCTTTGTGTAATTTGTTCATTTGAAATATATTGATACAAAAGGAATTATAGATCTTTGTAGAAAATAATTAAAAATCCTTTGTGTAATTTGTTCATTCGAAATAGATTGATACAAAAGGAATTATAGATCTTTGTAGAAAATCATTATTCTTTTTGGTTTCCTATTTCTTTTAATTATCTAGGAAAATGAAATCTCTGAGCTTTCCTGTAGAAAACTTCTTTTGTGAAATTTATTTGCTCAACTTGAACTAGTGAATGGATTAATTTTATATAAATATATATATATATATATACATATATATTGTAATATATTTGTACATATACATATATATATATATATATATATATATTATATAAATTATTGTATTTAACTTAGTATTGAAAATTCCCTAAGGAAATTTTATTTTCAAGCGAAATTATGCAAAATCATCGTACAGCGAATTAAATTCACTGTTGAATTTATATATAAAATCATAGATATGGAGGGGGCGCTGGGAATGAATTCCCATCGCCACCTATGTATTATAGGTGCGAACGGCCTGCTGTGGCAGCACCCTCCACACGTATGTGGGGAAGGCGCTGACACAGTTAGTGTCTCCCACAGTCTTCTCTGCTACGCAGTCTGTACAATGCGTACGCTGTGAAATTCGTACATGGGCTTTCTTTGTTTAATTTAATATATATATATGTATTTATTTATTTTATTTTGGAAATTACATTGTATATGAAAATGGAATTTAGGAAAATTATAATTAATTTTATAATTAAATAATATATTAATATGTATTTATATAATTATATTTAATTATATATATATATATATATATTTAAATATAATTATTTGAATTGTTTTAATAGAAGTTAGTAAATGATTTTTAAAGGAATATTAAATGGTTAAGTGTATGCAAGCACCAGTTGTTATTTTATAATGAAGTGATTTTATTAGTAAGATTGAGATTTGTTTTTATCTATATTTGTGGATTTGGAAATTGAACTTTTGTTTTAATCACTATGGATTTATTGAATGGAAATATGTCTAAAAGGTTTATTTTAAATATGCGATTTTGATTGATTTGGATTTAAGAAATTCGAATGATAGCATTTGTTAATTGCTTGAAGTTGTATTTATAAAAGCAAGTGTTTTGTAACTGTGTACTGGGGGGAAAGTATTTCTTAATGTGAAAATCTAAGTCTTCCAGAGTGGTAATTGTGAAAGGGTTGTTGTAACTTTAGTTCACCCTTTGAGTTTTCTTGGGTAGTGCACGTATTGGGATTCAGTATTGGACATCCATAGGGATGTGTTACCTTTTGAGGTGTGTTGATTATGTGTGGTCAGTTTTAGTGCATTGTCTACCATTGGGTTGTAGTATGAGTTATTGTGTTGTCAATAGGGGAGTGGCTTTCAACGAGGGCCAAGACACAAAGGGGTCCCAAGACAACTCATGTGAAATTCAGTTTAATCAGTGGAAATTAAATAACCTATATTAGGGATAGAGTATTTTTATACATTAACAAGATAATTAGCCTCGCTCATTGGCTCAAGGGCTTGTATGAGACTTGAGATGAGTCGGGAAGGCCTGGAATGGCAAGATCGTTATCTTGTCTTCTCGAAAGATAATTGATTCCGCACTGGTGTGCATATGGGGCTGGGTTCGTGAGAGGTTACCAGGATATCCCAAGAGGGGGGTCGGGACCTAAGAAGATCTCCTTTGGACAACCAATGCAACCTTTATGATGACACTCCTCCTATGACAACAGTCGATTTGTTGTGTACGGTGGTTGTTCTTAATTCAGTGAATTCTGGAAGCAATGTAGCCTTATGTTTCTTGTTTACTAGTATAGTGTTGTTTTGTGTTTATTGGTACCGTGTTGTTTTGTGTTTGCTCGTACAATTTTGTTATGTATTTATTGGTATAGTGTCGTTTTGTATGTTGCATGTGTCTAGAGGTAGTAGGATTGTCTTGGTTACCTTTTACTATCTCCTAGCATGGGGGTTGGGCCTACGGGTACCATATGGCTGGGTGGCGTGCACCTTACACTGTTGAGTTTCTCTTCCTGTTCGTGATGGCAAGATCTTCTTATTTGAGGAGCTTGTGTGGTTCTATGGATTTGTACTTCTCTTTCTCATTGTAACAGTGGACACTATGTAATTGTAATCCTCATTTGTATCGAGGAGAACCCTTGTGATGTAATTGTAACATTATGTATGATCTATTCATCGTTGGATTAAATGATATATATTGTTTATATGGTGTTGTATATGTGGAAATATGCTCATTACATTTCTATGTGTTAGACTTATTTTGCAATGGTTTAATGCTTTGTTGTAAGTTGTTATTATGAGTTAATTCCATATGCTATGTTTTAGAATATTTTGTAAGTATTGGAGTTCACATGTAGACATGTTATGTGGCCTAGAAGATGTATGTGGTTAGATTAGGTTACTTGTCATTGTTACTCTTTAAAAAAAAAAATAGTTGTGCTTTCGCAGTGTTGCATCGTCCTTTACGTTGCGGGACGGGGTTTTACAAGAAGGAACAAAAGAAAATTGAAAAGAAAATTGAGCGCAAGGAAAAAGAACAGCTGAAACAGTTGCAAAGAAAGGAAAAAGAGCAGAAGAAGGAGCAAGAGAGGGTACAAAAAGAACAAGAGAAGAAGGAAAGGGAGATCGAGGCTGCCCATAGAGCATTGATGCGAGATAGACGCTTAAGCAGTCCTACAACTCCATTTTCTGAAAACCAAAGTTACTTTTGAGATATAACCAATAATAACATCCCTTCATTTTCTACAAGCAATGTGTGTTTTAGTCCCAGCTCATCTCAAGTTCGCTGCACTCAATTTCTAGTTGGCCAGACTAGTTCACCACTAACGCCTTCAAATGTAAGTTTCGTGCAACTAAAAAATGCAAATATAAATCAATTCATGGAAAGTCTAAATGCAGCAGCAGGAGACGAGAACACATCTCCAAATTCTTTCCTTGGAGCATTCGACTGAGTTTGGGAGGGACCAACTGAAACAGTGCCTGATATCTTGGTTTTTCTTTGGGTTGTAGTTGAGGATGCCATTTTCATTGTGTTGCATTTGTTTATAAATGTGAAGTAAACCTGTATATTGTTTTGAACTAAACCTTGCTTGACTTTTCATATTAAGGCGCTCTAGTGTCAGGCCCATTGACAACTGTGTCAATACCTTTTTTATGGTTGTCTTATAAACTAAACTTCATAAAATATATTGTATGCAGATATTCTGTTTCAATTTTGTTTACCACAATTGCTATGTTTATAATATCTATTCTACATTTGTGAAGGCCAATATTCAATGTTGATAATCTTATACAACATTTCATACGATACAGTGTATGCTGATAATTTAACATACTATGGGATAGATATGAGGGGCTTGATTTAGATATAGACATGAGACCTTATATATCTTATCAGCATATATATGATGTGACATCATCAAATATGATAATATGGGATAGACATGAGGGGCTTGATTTAGGTATAGACATGACACCTTGTGGGATAAATAGCAAGTTTAAACATATGTGTTTTTATAAAGTTTGAAAGAGGAGGGTGGATTTCTTATAGAAAATTAGGTTACACAATTGAAAACACTTGCATGTGTTGAATTCATTCTTTTGACACATATCTCCCTGTGAGGTAACATGATTAATGAAGGTTGACATGTCTTGTGATGTCATGATTCTTCGTAGGACTCAATTCCATGTCATCTTAATGGAGAGGTTTTAGTGATAGATAAAGTAATTTCAATAATATCAATAAGACTCTTATTGTTCAGATTTCCAATTACATCAATTAGTATGAATTGAAAGTGATGTGTGTAAATTAAGAGGTCTTTCTCATAGAGATACATAATTTTAGAACCTATTTTTTCTCTAATAGTGCCTCTAGAAATTGTATATCCATCATAGGCTTTTCCATACTACAACATGCAATTCTCATTCAAGAAAGTTACATGACACTTTATATGTTCAATATCTATCATTTTAAAGCTCAACATTTGTTTTCTAGATTTTTTTATATATCAAGCCCCTCATGTCTATCCCATATTATGCAATGAAAAATTAAAAATATTCAATGTTGATAATCTTATATATCCTTCTGTATATCAGTAGCTCAATTGAAATTTACTTTTAGGCTATACCTCTACAAAAGATAACATGTATGTATGTCTTATCTCAAGTTTATTTGTTTCGGTACATCATAGTTTAGTCTTGATTTGTGATGGTAGAGATGGATGTGACCTATTTGACCTATATGATTCTATGTATCCCCTATTATTATGTTCACCATTGCACAAACTTTAAATCTGTAATTTTCTTATAAGATTTGTTTGTTATCCCCAAATATGAAAATGGTTTGACTGGTTTTCATTTCGAGGATATATGTATTGCTTATATGTGCATACATATGTACATATATATCCATGTGCATAAGGATGTACATATACATATCTATGTGCATACATATTTAGATGTATGTCTATGTCAATACGTATGTACATATATACATATGTGCATATGAATGCACATGTATGTATACGACATTATGTATGTACATATATATCAATGTATCTACACACACACACACACACACACACACACACACATATATATATATATGTATGTATGTGCATGTATATCAAAGTGTACCTACATCTATGTCAATGTGTATCTGCATTTATATGAATGTGTATCTACTTATACATATATGTATGTATAGATATATACATATATATATATATATATATATACATGTATATATACATGTATATATATATATATATATACATGTATATATATACATGTATATATATACATATATATATATATATACATGTATATATATACATATATATATGTCATATATATATGTACATATATATATATATATATATACAAAGATATATAGATATATACATGCGTACATTGATATATAGATTGAAAGCTATAGTGTATGTATACATAGAAAGTAAATGAAAATATTAAACCCATTAAAGTTACAGTGATGCATGAAGAGAACCATATATTTCCTTGACAAATTGAATGTGTTTATGAACACAAGTATTGGAAGTTTTCATAAACACCGTACACGCCATAAACATCATGGAGCACATTTTTGATGCACTGAGAACGAAAGAGAACCTTCAATCTATGGACAATCAAATAAACACTTTAAATATTCTGTTTAGAATTAGAAACAAAATAAATAATAACATTCACCTTAAGTAACACAACAGACCCATAACAAAACAAATAACTGAAAATAAAAAAGAAAAGGGAATGACAGGAGACAATGGTGCAGCTTTAGTGAGGTTAAAACCCTCACCTGTATGAATTGGAGATGGCCAATGCTATGGTGAATTTCTCCAACAAAATCCTGCAAACATATATGAAAATAATCATTTATAAGAAAAGTTTAGTAAGGAAAGTGTTTAACTTACAATAAGAATGTATAGTATCTTTTTGTGTTTACCTTTGACATGCAATTCACCATAACAAAGCCAAGAATGGATTGAAATAGCACACCATCAAAGAAGATTGAACAAGACATAAATTTACAACAAGTGTTAGCCGAATATACCAACATGTCTAAAACAATGAAATGAATATTTGCTAAGGAATGAACATGACATAGATGACATTCAAATTGAACAATCGAATTGAACATTGCAAGTGAACAATGAAATTGAACATTCCAATGGAACAATTAAATTGAACAATCCAATTGAACGATGCAATTGAAAATTCCAATTGATCAATTGAATAGAACAATCCAATAGAACAATAACTTTTAACACTGCAATTGAACAATCCAATTGATCAAATCAAATTGAACAATGCAATTGAACAATCCAATTCATCAATCAAATTGAACAATCCAATTGATCAATCAAATTGAGCAATGCAATTGAACAATCAAATTGAGCAATGCAATTGAACAATCAAATTGAGCAATGCAATTGAACAATCAAATGGAACCAGCGAATTGAAGAAAGCAATTGAACAATCCAATTGAACAATCAAATTGAGCAATGCAATTGAACAATCAAATGGAACCAGCAAATTGAAGAAAGCAATTGAACAATCCAATTGAACAATCAAATTGAACAATCCAATTGAGAAATTCAATTGAGCAATCAAATTGAACATTTTTACATGAGCTATACATATATACCAACATGATATGGTGTAACAATCACAATGTATGGAACTAAAATGCATTGACATGAAATTGAACTGAAATGTCTTCACATTCATAAATAGTGTAAGTTGAAACCCCAGATATTCAGTTAAATGAAAAACCCAATGTGAACATGCATACACACAAATTATATATATATATATATATATATATATATACAGACACACACGCATAAATACATATATATACACATAAATACATATACATATATATATATATATATATATATGTATATATGAATACATACACATGCATAAATACATACATACATACACATTATATATGTATGTATCTATGTATGTATGTACTCATATACATATATGTATGAGTGTGTGTATATGTATGTATGTATGTATGTTTGTTAATTTTAATATATATAGGCACTGGTAGAGGCCTGGTGAGGTAAAAAAACTCACCTCAAAGAGAAAGGGAGCATTTCGAGAGTGCAGAGCTGAACAATGAAACATGCAGAGCCGAACAATGAGTCGTGGAGAGCCAAATATGTATGGGTAAGTAACCAAACGAATAGTCGAGAATATTTGCAAACAAAAGGAATGAGAGTGAGCGGGATATGCGAGAATGTGGAGTATTGAATGAACCTTGATCTCCACTTAACGCACCTGACAGACCAAGTAAATGCGAAGCGACACATAAGGAAAGTTGGTTAGTGGAGGAAACGAAGGAGGTGGCGAGCGTTTAATGCTCTAAACTATTGGTAGAGGGTGGCGAGGTTGTTATCTACACTAGATTGAATGAGTCAAACCCAAACAAAAAACATGAATAGAATCATATGTTTTACCCTGGAGGTAAAACCCGATCTGAATTCATTTTTTTTGTTAGGTTCAGTTCATGCAGGAAGTAGTTTTCTCCAACAACATTCTATGCACTTTGCTACATCAGACCCCTCTTTTTCCACACTTGTCTCCAATTCTTGCAGGCAACACTTCCTTGAAAGAACAACCTTATTATATCGTGTTATTACAGGGTTTTCCGCCATGCAATGGTTAAACATGGAATGGGATTCACTGGTTCAAAATTAGAGGGTATTCAGCCATGCACTTGTCTATATATATATATATATATATACATGTATATGCATATATAAATATACAGTTTGCTTTTCTTTAATATGCAACTTCGAACTTTGCAATTCACTGCTTGGTTTTTATGAATAGTTTGTAATGTAGTTGATGACACTTTGTAATGCAATTGCCTTTAATGTGCATGAATTATTTGTTTTTATTCAATATATGTGTGATCTCAATTTATTCAATTTTATCATTTGAATTGAAATGGCTTAGAGTAGATTTTTTTTGTGAGACATGAACAAACATTGATTAAACATTGTCAAAACGAAAGACAATGGTACAGGCATAGTGAGCTGGAAAACCTCAACTGATAGACAAAGGGAGCTTTCTTCACTGCAAATTCGAACAATGAATCATGGAGAGCAGAACATAAATATAAAAAACAAATTTCGTAGTAATAATCACATAAACAATTACAAATATACACATATTCGAATATATATATAGTTACAGTTATATATCTATAGTTATATATATAGTTATAGTTATAGCTATATATTTATAGTTATATATACAGTTATATATATATACATATATTTGTATATGTATGAAAATATGTCTATGTATTATTCTATTTTTCCATGCACAATATGTATATATAGAGGGAGTGAAAGAGAGATAAATATATATGTAACAACATAATAATATAATTGCATGGCTGAAAAACCTTCAAAATGAAAACAAGTATATGTATGGAAATTTGTCTATGTATTATTTTGTTCTTCCATGCACAATATGTATATATGGAAAGACAAATACATATATAAGAACATAATAATATATTTGTGTGGTAGATTAACTTCCGAATGAAAAACAAGTGAATCCATTTTCATATTTGGGAATAACAAACAAATATTAAAGGAAAATTGTAAAGTTAAAGTTTATGCATTGTCAAAGAGAGGAATACAAGTGCATGGCAGAAAACCCTGTAATTTTGAACAAGTGAAACCCTTTCCAATGTTTGGTAGTAACAATGAAATGAAAAAAGCATTTCACATACATTACTATTGTGCATGAAAGAACACAATAATACATTTAAACATGCCAAAATATATTCACAAGGAATAGCAGTCATACCATTTTGATATTTCAGAATAACATGAGTATATTATAAACAAATTGCAGAGTTAAAGTGTGTGCAGTGAGGAAGACACGAATGCAAGTGCATAGAAGAAAGCCTCTAAATGATATACATTAAAATCGTATGAATATTTCCTAGTAACAAGCAAATATATTGTATCTATTTTGATAATTGGGAATAACAAACAAATATTAAAGGGAAATTACAGAGTTAAAGTGTGTGCATTATCAAAGAGAAAACCTTGTAATTGTGAACCAGTCAAACACTTTCCATGTTTATGTATTATTATGTTCTTCCATGCACAATATGTATATATATATATATATGTATGTATGGAAAGACAAATACATATATATAACAAGAGAATAATATATTTGCATCATGGCATATTAACTTCGAAATGAAAACAAGTGAATCCATTTTCATATTTGGGAATAAGAAACAAATATTAAAGAAAAATTGCAAAGTTAAATTTGTGCATTGTGAAATAGAGGAATACAAGTGCATGGCAGTAAACCTTGTAATTTTGAACCAGTGAAACCCTTTCCAATGTGTGGTAGTAACAATGAAATGAAAAAAGCATTTGGCAGACATTACTAATGTGCATGGAAGAACAAAATAATACATAAACATGCAAGAGTACCTTCGAAATGAAAACCAGTCGTACTATTTTCATAAATTTCAGAAGAACATGGGAATATTATAAGCAAATTGTAGAGTTAAAGTCTATGAAGTGAGGAAGGCACAAATGCAACATTGCATGGCAGAAAACCCTCAAAATGAAAAACATTAAAACTATATGAATATTTCCTAGTAACAAGCAAATATATTGTATCCATTTTGATATTTGGGAGTAACAAACAAATATTAAAGGGAAATTGCAGAGTTAAAGATTGTGCATTGTCAAAGAGAAAACCCTGTAATTTTTTACCGAGTAAAAATAATTTCACGGACATAACTATTGTGAATGGAAGATGTTCAGAATAATACATATACTTGCCAGAATATCTTCAAAATGAAAACCAGTCATACCATTTTCACATTTCAGAATAACATGAGAATATTATAAGCAAATTGCAGAGTTAAAGTATGTGCAGTGAGGAAGACATGAATGCAAGTGCATGGATGAAAACCAGGAAAACCCTTTCTATATTTCGTCTAACAAGTCTAATAGTAATGAAAAACCATTTTAAACCAGTAAAACCCATTTCATATTTCATAAAAGGAAGCAAATATGAAAAGCACAATGTAGAGTAAACATCATGGAATGAAGAACGGACTAGTAGGAGTGGATGGACGGGTACAAAGGAAAAGAAAACAACTAAAACCCTCCGCACATTTTATTATATGCATCGCATTCAAAGAAAAAATTTCGCAAATAATTTAAAAAAAAAAACTAAGTGCATGGCAAAAAAGTGTCTTATTCATTGAGACTAGTAGAGGTTGAGTGAGGTTATAAACCTAACCTCAAAGAGAATGGGAGTTTTCGAGAGTGCAGAGCCGAACAAAGAAGCATGCAGAGCCGAACAATGAAGCGTGGAGAGCCAAACAAGCTTCAATGCAAAACAAAATGAATAGTCGAGAATGTTTGCAAACAAAAGGAATGAGAGTTAGCAAGATATACAAGAATGTAAAGCATTGAATGAACCTTGATCTCTGAATAACGCGCCTGATAGACTAAGTAAATGCGAAGTGATGCATAAGGCAAGTTGGTCAGTGGAGGAAACGAAGGAGGCGATGAGCATTTAATGCTCTAAACTGTTGGTTGAGTGTGGCGAGGTTGTCATGTACACGCAGTCATTTGATCCATTGTACGTAGATGTGCTCATCGATTAAGGAGGCCAGTAGGCTCCACTTTTGGTTGGAGGGAACAATTGGCCCATTTTTGACACGTCAATGGAAATGGTGCTTGACAGGTGGCGAGATCATCATTTTTTAAAAAAAATTATGGGTCGATGCACAAGTGGTAGGGTGACGTGGCGGTCAAATTTTTATTTTTTTGGGTCCACGTGGACCTCCAAAGTTGACCTGCCCTAGTATGGGCCCCTCTCCCCTAATTTGTAGGAAAACAAAAAAAAAAAGAGGAAATATGCCCAACTAAAATGCATTTAGGGTTCGAATGGATTGGAAATTTTAGGGTTGCCTGGCATCGATGATTGGTGTGTGTCTAGGCCAATGCAATAAGTCTAAACGAATCTCCACCATCCCTTTTTAGTCACCTCTTTCCTTGATTATTTCACCCTCTAAATTTGCCCCTAGTTTTGTTATTTCCCTGCCATTGTAGAAACCGTTTCATCAAAGACTTCTCATCGCAAAAATTTTACTTCTTTTGTTTCTTATTGAGGCTTCAATTAAATTTTGTTTCTTGGGCAAGAGCTTTTTTGAGTTCATTAAAAAAAATGTAACTTTTAGTATTAGTAATATTCGTCACTGTTCAATTACTAATGTTATTGATTTGTATTTATTTATTTGAAGTTAGAATTAGCATGATTCGTCAAGATCATCTTTTAAACATTTTAAGATAGAAAGAAAAAAATAATATGGCAAGTTTCCATGATTTTAGAGTATATTTACTAAAATGAAAATAAAATTAAAAAAAAAACCATGGCAAGTTCCAGCATGTTTATTAAAATGAAAATTGCGGCCAATGAACACATCTAGATTTTAATGCTAGTTGAGTATTTCTAGAGATAGCACAAAAAGACAAATATAATAAAATAAAATAAAGTGACAGAGGAATAATAAATTGAATGAAGTGTCGTCTAAATTTAAATAGAAAAAGCTTTTAATTTTGGAACTTTCATGTTTTGAATTAAAAAAGAAACTAAAAAAAAAGCATGTTTTTTTTATTTTATTGAAAATCTAATAACAAATCGAAATAAAGAAATTTCTTCTTAAGTATCATCCAAATTAAAATAGAAAAAAACTCCTTTCATATTTTGATTTAAGAAGTCCTAAAAAGCATGTGTTCTTTATTTTGCTGAAAATCTAATATAATTATTATCTTTTAGATTTAAAAGTAATTTAATTTACTCCTTTAAGAAATACTTATATCTACATAAGAATAACTAAATATTTATACCTTTTAAGTCTAATTTCTCTTCATATAATATAATCCACCTTTTAGAAGTGTTTATACTTATATAATGATAAATTGATTTATATCTTAAAGATTAATTTAATAAAATAAAATTTTCATTATTTATATAAAAATATAACCAATCAAATAAATAGTAGTAAAAATTATATATATATATATATAGCATTATAGATGGCAATAATAAATAAATTTGAACTTTTATTATTGCATTCATGAATACAAGATTCATGGTTTGCATTATTGAAGTTAAATGTGAACGATGTTATAGTAGTAATAAAAAGTTTGACAAGCAATAACAAGTAGACAATTGAAATTGTTTACATATGTAATTTTATGTCAATGTAATGTCACTAAAAATAATATGAATAAATGACATTGGGATTGCCCATAATAAACATAAAACATTAGCATCATTATTATTTCCTCCAAAAAGGAGAGAGATGTAGAAGACAATTAAATATTGACTCTAATATTATTGTTCAAATTGATATGTTAATAGTATCTATCCTAAGTTCAAATTAAATAGTTAAGTATTGGAAGAGTCAACAAGAGTAAATCATTAACACAAGTCTTGATCTAAATTAGTGTCTTAGAAAAAAATTAATAATTTTAATTATTTAATTGGTTAACATTTCTTCTATAATTAAATAAATTAATATAATTTATTTAATTGTTTTTCCTATTTTAATTCTTCTAAAGATAAATAAAATTAATATTTTATTTATTTTCTAATAATATCTTCCCCTCATCCACATGAATTCAATAAATTTATTTATTTAATTCTATTAATATTCTTGGAAGTGAGTCAACTAAAAAAAGCATAAGTTTACTCAGACTCGCTCTTAGTTCATTCATCCATGCAATTAGTTAACTCATTAATGAAGGACACGTGTCACTTGCACATTCATCATGTCCTTTCAAACAATCTACATATCAATTCCTACATGCATATCTAAGATAAATGGAGTAAGAGGAGGCTTTGTTGAGGTATTATTATTTAAGAACTTTTATTTGATTTGATTTATTGTGCTCACACTTTCAATATGATTTTTGAATGTTGAAATATATACTTTGATATTTATTGTCCTTATTTTACAGTTTCAATATTTCATTACTCTTCACATATCAAACAAACTCTACTCAAAAAATAATTTCACCTTTTTAATTATCATATCATGTCAAAAAAATGATTAAACTCTTCTAGAACATTCTCACCTCAAACACAACAAACCCTCTCCTAAACAAAAACATAAAAATAGCCTTCTTTTTCTAAATACATAAATTTAATCACAGTGTTTTAAACTAGCATACATATATTAAATATTAATATATATAAAATACGCCAAGTTATCCTTCTCGAGGCTAAAATTTATATTTAAAATTAAAATAATATTATATAAAGTATTCACTTGAACACTTAATTACATGAAAAAAAGACTTTAGTTGTTTATTATTAAATATCGTCATTATAAAATCTTTATAAATTGTTATTGAAAAGATTTTAAATATAAAATTTTATAAATAGAGTATAAAACAAAAAATTATCTATTATACAACCATCTGGATGTGCTTGATTTGGCTTTAACTTCGTAAAGATCAAAAAAATTAATATAGTAAAAAAGCATTCCCCAATTAGAATCCATCAAATACACCATTTATGCCAAGTTGAAAGGCACACGACTTCCACTAAAACCATGAGGTTACACTCAAATTGAAATTCTAAAAATACTTTTTGTAGGCAAAGAAAAATGCATAAGCCAACATAAATTGAGAATCACGGGAAAAAAAATTAAACATGGGTAAAATTACCTTAAGAACAATTAGATAATAGAAACTATGAGTTGTACTTCAAAATACAAATTTACAAGGACACATTCATCTACAATAGACATTCACCATCATTATGAATTTTGAAAAAATCAAACTTCCACAGTCTATATACCCTATTTTATGTAATATATGCTTGATGTTCAAGGACTCTGATATATAATAAATGGGAGCATGCAACATAATTTGGATTACATTGAACAGCTGGAATTGCTACTATCAACTTACAACCACATATCCTTAAGCAATCAAGCATGCATTGCTTTGCACGCTTTGTGGGTACTTCATTCCACTCCTCATCATAGAAAAGGGCAGTGATGTCTTCAAAAGCTTCGTGTATAGTATTTCTGATTGTAGATGCATTTGGATGATTTCTTGGACTAATTTGAACATTTGGATCACTGGCACAAATCTTATCTAGGCACTTCCCAATTAATATGTTGCTTATATTTATGGAACCAACTACAAATGCACCAAATACAATTCAATAATTAAAAGAAAAAAACTAAGGATGCAAACCAAACCTTTACTTTGTAAACCCTTAATAGGAAAAATCTAAAAAAATTAGAGAATTAAGTTATGTCAGACCTCCTCCCTAAACAAAATTTCTTACCATTATCTTCCTCATCTGAAGAATGAGGATGCACCTTGCAGTAAGAAATAATCCTAATCCTTCATGTTGGGCAAGGGCAGAATTTCAATCACCCACAGCAGCCCACTCATTCGCAGGTGATTTAGCCCATGTCTAGGTTTGGATTTCATGAGGTCATCTACTTTCCTAAAGCTTTTCCATTTGCCGAATTGTAATTGTAGTTCATCTTTGTAGTTATTTCCGATCATGTTAGAAATGCAAGTAGATTATAATTGTTCAAGTGCAATATTATTCAACTGAATATCAAAATCTATTACAACAATCTCTTATATAAAGAGTTTTAGGCAAGCCTGGAATTTGACAGCCACCCTTGCCTGTCATATGAAAATTTTGTGACGGTTTGTTCATTTAAATACCTGTCATTTTACGTTTTATGAAAAAATTTAACTGTCAAAAAAAATATTTAAAATATCTAAAAAATCAATATATTAGTAATCTATGAAATATTATTTTATAAAATAATTATGTTAGAAAATTTACAAATTTTAGAAACTATGCATGCACTCAATTAGTAAATCCAATTGCATATAATAAATTTTATTGATAATTAAATAATTATATATATGTAATTTACATTTTGACAATGCATAGAGTATTAGATTAAGAATAATTATATTGCACAATATGATTGTTTTTTCCATATATTTATTCTCTAATTTGTAAAATTGTATTACTATTTTGACTATAAATTAATTTATTGATTTCATATGTGTAAATATCATAAAAACACATTTAAATATCAATTTCAAATCAAATCTAGCAAGAAATAATTATCTAAAATTAAAAATAGTTCAATTGGCAAATTGATCTATCTAAAATCATATTTAAATATCAATTTCAAACCTATCCAGAAATAATTATATAAAATTAAAAATAGTTTAATCCTTATTCAATTCATTATCTAAAATTTCAACATGCTCACCAATAAAACACAAGTAAAATAAATCAAAGTTGAATCACCTGTAAAATAAATGTTATTGAAAAAACAATGCTATAAAGTGAAATTAGCTGCTATTGTTCAAAATTTTTTATAGTTTAATCTTAAATTCATCTATCTAAAAACATAAATTATTTGTAAAAGGCAAACAAAATTTCAACATGCTCACCAATAAAACCAAATGCTCTATTGAAGAAAATCAAAGCTAAGAGTCACTGTACACAAAATGCTATAAAATAAAGGAAAACAAATTTCAACATGCTCACCAATAAAACCAAATGCTCTATTGAAGAAAATCAAAGCTAAGAGTCACTATACACAAAATGCTATAAAATAAATGTTGTTGAAAAAACAATGCTATAAAATAAATGCTTTGAAAATACAATGAAAATTTGTGCTATGTTGTTATTCATAAGAATATCCTATATATATATATATAAAATTTGTAAAATTAGAAAATATTGATAATTAGAAATAAATCTTAAATCTTAAATTTATTGTTAATTGTAACAAATGTAGAAAATAAATCTTGTTAAAATATTCAAAAAGTTAAAAATCAATTCTATTCTATTTTGAAAAGATTTTGAAATAATATATATTTTTATAATAAATATTATAAATCATATATATTAATATAAAGCAATGATAACTATTAGTAAAAATGTAAAAATCTTTAAAAAATTAGAAAGAACTATATTTAATCTTGAAAAGATTATATTCTCAACAAATTTTGAATTAATAAATATATTTATAATAAATCATATATATTAATATAAAGTGAAATTACAAAGAATTATTCCAATTTCTAATTATAAACTCATTTATATTTTTATCATAAACATTATTATATATATATATATATATGCCTACAATAACTTTTTACGGTTTAATAATAATTTGAACGGTATATAAAAATGTAGCAAGTGAAATGATACGGTCTAATAAATTTTTAGGTTGTAATATACGGTCCAAAATGCAAAAAATGGTCAAATAGACCATCAAATTCCAGGCTTGGTTTTAGGGATAACAACAATAAAAGAAAACTCATGTGACTAGGCTGCATGAATAAAGAAAATTAAACAAAACAGCTAAATAATGGAAAGATGACAAAACATCGAATTGGTTGTAAAGCTACGAAAATCTATTTCTAATGTGTTACTGCAGCTTAAAAATGAATTTTAAAAAATCATAAAATAATTTACATAGGGAAGTTTTTTATTTAAATCTCTTTAATATGTTTGCAAGAGAAATCACCACAATATCTTGAAAACTTAAATTTCATTTTAAAATTAAATTAATTAAATTGTAGTGATTATCTATACAAATGAATTAAATAAAATTTCATATTCATTTTAAATTTAGATATAAAAACAATCTTTCTATTTTCTTTTTTCTTGTAGTGATTATCTATATAAATGAATTAAATAAAATTTCATATCCATTTTAAATTTACACATTGCTTTTTGGTGGATGCCATAATTGCAATACGCCTCTCGACGTAAATAATGTATAAATATATATTATAAAATAAAAAAAATCTTTATAATTATATGAATGATGAAATACTATTGTAATGAGAAAAAATGATAAAAATAAGTGTCTTAAGAAGGATAACTCTCGTTATATTTTATATAAATAATATTATTATATAAATACTAATTTATTATAATAATTACTATAATTAAATTAATTATAATTATTAATATTAAATTTTAGTATTAATAATAATAAAAATGAAATAATTATAAACTTGATTATGATATAAAAAATAAGTATTTTAGAGTGAATAAGATATCAAATCGATTTAAAACTGTTTTTAAATCTATTTTAAATCTACTTTAAATTTGTTGGAAAAAACGTCTACATACAATGAATGTAGTTATGCTAGTTGCATGCCCATTTGAACATCAAATTCATACTAAAGAGTTTTTCCTTACATTGAATTTTACTTTTTGATAGATGCCATTGTAATACACCTCTCAGCGTAATTATTTATGATTAAAATTGCTTCAAAATTTTTATCTTGTCTTTATCTTACTAACTAATATCTCATGCATTATACTCTAATTCCCTCCAATGCAATTTTTCATTTTGCAAAAAGTATTTTTAGTCAATAGACTATTTATTGTGGGCTTTTCCCACCAGAATGCGGAAATCTCACGCCTGAAAAATATTTCAAAAAATTGTGGAGCAGTTTGTTGTTTCGATCTCTGGTAAGATGAAATCAGATCTCCAAATTTATATCCTATTTCCTTGTGTCAGGAACTTTCAGGCAGTTGAAACTCCTCAACCCACGTGTGAAAACAAACTTTCCTACATCCGATCGAGAGGATCATTCTTCACTTCTAATGAGTCGTAATGGCCGATTACAGAGAAAGCAGAGGATTAGATGACAATTGCACTAATATATCAATTCTTTTCAACTTTGAAGAGGATATAAAGAGAGCCCAAAAATACAATGAGGACCAGGGGTCAATTCCCAGATGGATGCTCTCTTCCTTTCAAGTTCTGGCTCATAAGTATTTAAAAAATTTATGATTATTTGTAGTACTCATGCCATGGTTCCAGCGATTGCAGAGAGGGTTTTGAGAGGGCAATCCATGGGAGTATTGGTTGTAGTGGGACGGGCTGGCTTAACCAGCACACTCTAAGCATTGACCGCTTAGGTGGCTCGTGTGGGGCCCACTTAAATCCATCCCTCCCCGTTCACCGTTTCCCCACGCCGTTAACTTTCAATTTGTTGGCGCGCGATTTGAAACTCTTTCTCCCGCCCAGCACCGGTTCATTGTCAAAGTTCCCGCGTTGCAGAAGTTTGGTGATGTCGGTAAAGGGCGAGCTCTGTCGTGGTTTATGTGTGGGAGCTTTGGACCAGCATATAGCCATCCATCAAAGCGAAAGGGAAGAGGTATTTTTGTCAAAAATTATAGTTTGAAATGCTCTGGTATATGTATGTGAAATGTCGAAGAATAGACAAGGCACGTGAACTTTGTTACAGAACATTCTCTGGGAACGTAAAAAGATTGAAGGATATGCACAAGTTCTGTATTTAAATTTCTACCAATTAACTAACCATTTTTTAGTGAATTTGGTATTTCCACACATATCATTCTGAACAATCTTTTTCTTTTTACAGTAAACCGTGTTGCTATAGAATTAATCTTCATGATTACTGATTTCAAATTTGCAATAGATCAACTTTCATGAAACACAAGTTGATTCAAGTTGATTCAATATTGAATATGTACTCTAAATTAATTATAAAATCCGGTCTCTCTGGTAATGTGTCCAGCATGTTCTGGAACAATGGAGCTCAAAGGTTTTTATAGTTACACTTCTGGCAGCCTGGCATATGGGCAGAGCTCAATTATCACAGGAACATATGCAAGCCAGTATGTGATGTAGGCAAAATACCCAAAACATTTTCAAAGTCCTTGAACTTGTACAAACCCCAGAAAACCCCAAATTTGAAAATAGCAATCACATTTGTTTTTTATTCACAGGGATTTCTGAATCTGAAAATTAAACAATTTTGGGTAATCTTATAACAAATTGCATTGGTATAATGCCAAGTTTAGTGGTGTCCATCATCTATGGCTCTTCTGGCACTAGAAGGCTAATCATCATTGCTTCTCTATGTACTTACAATTTATTTGGTAAATCTACAGATAGATTTTGTTGTTCCTTAGAAAATTAGCTCATTTTCTCTATATACTTGTTTATGTCCATATGATATTGTCATTTGAATTGCCATTTTTTTCGATCCCACTTTTAAGGTTCACTAGCAGCAAGAAAAAGATGGGTTCCTACAAAAACTCACTTGAGTAAGCTAACATTTTTCAAATTGAGAAAAATATTTATCACCATCATTGCTGAGAGAATCGGATCCAATATTTTGTTTCCTATAACTTATGTTTTGATTGCAGAGTGCAGTCGTTGTATGGGTACTAGGATCAGGTATTATATTCATCGATGCCTTCTATCTTAGCACATGTTTTGGCAAGTGGTTGGTGCACAATAATTTTCCCAAGGTGGCTTTGATATTGATAGGAGTAATTCTATTCCCACTCATGCTTATGCATTGAGTTGCCATAATATATTTGATAGTTAGGGAAGAAAATATAGAATATTTTGCAGCGCTGGGAGAATTTATGCTCAGAAGTAGCGCCCCTGCACGAGAACTACTAGAGAACCACACATCTTCCGAATTATACAACAAGCACATTCCAAGGGCTGACATGCCCGTTCATTAGCATGCTTATCATAAGCATTCTGCAAGTGTTTCTGCATGTTCTTATAAGCCACCTCCACATAGAAGAAATCCATGTATCATTGACTGAACAAGGGAGCTCTTAATATGGGTTGGTTTGATAAGTTATAATGTATTCATCCAAGACATCCAAGATTGCTATAATGGAGTTTACTTTTATACAAAGGGTATTTAAATCTGAATTATTATTTTTATCTATATAGTGCATTCACAAATAGTAATTTCCATGCAACCCACAAACCTCTAATGAATTGGACATATAAAGTAGGGAACAAAGTCATTCGAAAATGAACCGTAAATTGTGTTTAAGAAGACGGTGGGATGGAGATTTTTGCAAGAATTTTTCAAATGAATATTTAATGTAATTGAATGATTAAAACAAATTAATAATGAATTAAATTTAGATAATATCATTTGTAAAGTGATTAGATGTTATCTGATTCAGTTTAATGGTTGATTGAGCTTATTTTGCTTGCACTATTAAAACAAAAGGTTTACATTTGAAATCAACATAAATAATGAAGAAGATGTGATATATCTAAGCAAGGATTTATCTTATTGTAGACTGTGTTCACATTACATAGTTTGGTCTTGGATTGGGCCATGTGTGATATGGTCTTTGAACTAGACCATACCATGTGGCTTGGTCGTTGATGTGTAATTTATCAACCTTAATGATAAACATAAATTGATGCAAAAGGGGATTATGATGCATATTATTATTATAGAGTTCAAAATTATTAGGTTATAATAGTGTATGAGTATCAAGTAATTGGTGTAGAAGAAAATATTGAGTAATACGTCATGGCACATTTAAATGTAGAGTTTGGAACCTCTAGAACCGTATAGCATATGTACATGGCAATATCAAATATTATGACATGCAACCTCAAATTGAATGCATAATGGCATTGTTCATTTAATTTAAGGAAAAAAATAGGAGTGATGTAATGTGGTAATGATTGCATACATCAATTAATGGCTTTGGGATATTATTTGAATTATTTTTCTAATCTAGACCAATGATGTGTGTAAAGTGTGTGGCCACGTTAATATAAGTTATCATACAAGATGTGATCACATACACATGGTGGCATGATGGCACTGTAATGCCATAGAATTGCACTTAGGGGCAATTCCACATTTTTGCATTTTTGCCTAGCATTTATGACACCTTAGAGAATTAATGACAAAAATCCCATGAGTAAGAATTTCGTGATTTTGACTCCATGCGGATTTTTGGTAGAGCAACAAAAGTCTAATGACACGTTTCCCAAAAATCTAGGCTCTAGATGTCTGCACGACGAACTAGCATCTTGGCAATTTTTTGAGTTTGAAACAGGGAATCTGGAATTTTGACTCTCTCAACACATGTCCTAACAGTTGGATTTCAAATGTAATGGCTCTTTGTCACCCTTTCATGCATTAAAAACCCCTTGCTCTCATTTAGGGTTGGAAGTCATTCATTCAAGCTCTCTTACAACTTGCTCCAGTTTTAAGTTCTCTTCATCCTTGATAGTAGCACTCTCACAAGCAAAGCCATGCCAAACTAAGGTCCCTCCAATAGTAACAACTCTCAAGCAAGCACTCAACGGTGCATCTGTTTTCTCCGGAGAGGGTCTAGGCCCATGGGTAATGCTCTCTCTCTCTCACTTTCCTTTCCTACTTGTTCATTTACTACTTTGTGGTGCGGGTTCTACTCCAGAAGTGGGTTTTGCTTTCACCACACGCTTTGTTTACTTCATTTACACTTCTTTCCAATTTGGCTATCCGTGGAGGTGGGAACACCAAAACGGGGGTCTGACTGAGGCAGGCCCCTATACAGCCCCAACCTTTCCCCCTTGTTCTTCTATGTGTAGGTGCAAAGTGGAGCTTGGAGTGAAGAGTTGAACGTCTAGTAAAAGATAAGCTCTCTATGAGTCCCCTTGTGTTTATTAAAGTTTTGGGCTTCCTATTCGTTTATTTTGCTCAGTACGCCCTAGATTTGAGCTTAGAAGTGAAACTTGGTTCTGTCCGCTTGAGCTCTTGAGCCCTCTATTGCTTAGGATGCTAGCGTGTCTTTTAGACAACAGTGCATCACGCTAGCATCCTAAAAGTGCATTGTTGTCTTTTGGTCAAGAGCTCACTCATCTGAGGCAGAAATCTTAGGGTTTCACTCTCTCGGGATTTGAAGCAACTTTCTCTAAAACACTACTCAAAGTATACTTTTCTGCATTACCTTTGACTTGCTTATGCTAAGGTGTATAAGGGCACTTCATTCCTTGGTGATCTCTTGAGAACAATTAGACCCATGTGTAGCAAATCCCTCTTATATCATAGGCACATGGGGTGACAATGTGTAATGTTATATTTTGTACACCTAAGAGGGAGGAAGCACTTGAATTATATGATAACGTGTTATAAATGTCCCTAATGGGTAAGTCGAGAAACATGGTTTTTACAAGGCAATGACAAGGGTCATGGAAGGAAAGGAAGGAAAGGGCCTATGATTGTCATGTCCCTTTTCCATGTAACTCATGCAATGGATTGAAATGCCCAAGTCATGACTCCCATGATTGTTGTGATCCCATTTTTCATATAGACTATTCCCCTTCATCTCATAGGTGCAACCTGAGTCCCCCATTGATTGAGTGTGAAGGCATGGGAAGACTAATGAGTTTGTGTAAGTGGTTGGAGTGGTAGGGTTATCCTTCTCGACATGACTCCCTTCTCATGTTTGCTTCTATCTTTATTTCTATCATAGGACACCATAGCCATCTTGATGCAAAGCAAGCAATGACCTACTAGTATGAGAAACCATTTGTTGCAAGGTGTGTGCCCTTGGTCTCCTTTTGTTGTGCAACACAACGCTTAGGTTTATGACATGGCTTAACTGCCTCTCGTGGATTCATTAACTCTTTCGATTGTATCAATCATTAACAGGTCAATCTTTTGGTGCAGTGACAACCATTTATCCAACAATTGGTATCATATCCTGGGTCACAGGTTCGAACCCCTCACCTGTGCTAGGGGGATTGTTGCAAGGTGTGCGCCCTTGGTCTCCTTGTTTTGTGTAGCACAACGCTTGGGTTCGTGACATGGCTTAACCACCTCCCATGGATTTATTAACTTTGGTGGTTGTATTGGGCATTAACAGGTTGATCTTTTGGTGCAACGACAACCATCTATCTAAGACCGTTCTCACATACCAAACCTAGGATAGAGGCCACTATGGGGATTTTGATGCTCCCTCTAGGCATCTTAAGATTGCAAATATGGATGGAAAACGCATATTCAAGAAAATCACCAAAAAGCCTAATCTAAAATCACAAGGAATAATTATTGTTCTAGCATCTAGGTCAAGAACAAAAACTTATAGATTTGGGAGGTCATGGGAGGAAAACCCCATAGATCTACCATTAAAGGATGAAACCCCTTTTTCTAGTCAAGGTGGACTCACATAGAGGGCATGATTGAGCTTTCATGATGGCTGATAATGGCAACAATGAATCCACATGACACTTCTAGTTGTCATGAGTGTAATTTTTGTGCTGTAACTTCTATTAAGGAAATAACTAATCATTGCAATACTAGATAACTCTATTCTTCTAAGAGGTATTTTTTTAATCAAAATTTCCATGTAATTAGGGTTGGGATTATTTCCAATAACAACCTTCATTGTCATAACAACATTTTGTAAGGGTATCTCAAACCTATTAATAAATAGATATTTATTGTAACTTATTTTTATTTATAATATTATTTTTCAATTTGAGTTTTCCATGTAAATGCACAAATGTAAAGATTGTATTGTGGGCTTATTGTTATCATATAAGTACATGCTATAAGTTTTGGGGTGTATTAGAGTCAATTAGTAAGCTAGGGTTTTCTATTGTAGGGTTAAATTAAGGAAGCATAAACTGCATTTCTAGGTTTTTGTAAGGTTATGGTTGTGGGTAACCATTGTTATGCATTTTAGGGTTTGTATGGTTGTCATTAAATATTTTAAATCTATTAAAATCATTTCCCTAAAATCTAGCATGGGCTATTATAGTGGTATTAGAGCTAGTTCTCCTACTAGCTTATCAACCATGGGATTCCTAAAATTCCTAATTTATCTAGCAAAACAAGCTCTTTAGGAGCCAATAGTAACCAAAATAAAGGTGATAAAAAACCTCTCCAACCAAATTTCTTGCAATTATAAAGAGATTCTCCTATGATAAAAGCTCTAAGTTCAATGAAGGAAGATATTATTACATGTTATAATAAATATAAAACTTCCATGATCAAGGATTCAAGAAGCAATGTCTCTCTCAAATTTCATAAATATGAAGTATTGGATGTATAGCTAGACAAAATAACCAAGGTGAATGTATCAAGATTCTAAAGAAAAATCTAGTTCTAGCTAAAGCATCACATAAAGAGGAGATTGTTAGAATCTTTGAAAAGTATTGGGGTAAATCAAGATTTTTAAAGGTTGCAGTGCCTTTTGATCTAGGCACTTAGTTTTTGAAAGAGACCTTTATAACTATATAAGGAGCTTGAGAAAATAATAAGAATGCTAGAATTGAAAGAGGTTGTTAAGGAGGAGATTATTGGGCATAGGGAAGAGAATGGGTTCTTGTAGAAAGAATATTATGAAATCCAACACTTCAAAAATTAATCAAAATACACCACACAACATTATAAGAGCAATGCCTAGAAAAAACTTCATTATAAGGCACCTCCTTCGAGCCATCAATAAAATGAGGGCTCTCATATTGCAAAGTAAGAT
This sequence comes from Sequoia sempervirens, assembly GCA_007258455.2. Classification (NCBI taxonomy): domain Eukaryota; kingdom Viridiplantae; phylum Streptophyta; class Pinopsida; order Cupressales; family Cupressaceae; genus Sequoia; species Sequoia sempervirens. The sequence goes on from VDFB02000003.1 coordinate 772,383,292, forward strand.
AACAACAAAAATGATCTTAAAAGACAAAAAAATCTTCTCATGCAAAGATTCTTTGGAATTGAGCCACAAATGCTAAAGCATGAGAGATAAAATCAGATGAAGAATCAAATAAACTTGATGAAGGTTGAGGAAAGAAGGTGGTGGATACCTTTGAACCACCAAAATTCAACTTTGAAAATAAATGTGACTTCCAAAAGAACAATGATGAAGTCAAGAAAGAGATTGTAACTTGCATAATCCAAAAGAAGAAGAAATGCAAAAACTAGAGCTACTAAAAATTGATATGGAAAAAATCAATAATCAAGAACAAAAATATTCTACCATATAAGTTGAAGGTGAAGGGCCCGTGGTAGAAAAGAGGCACACTAGAAAATTCTAACAAAAAAATGTCTATATTAATGAATTCAAGAAGAAACAAGCATTACACATTTAATGTAAAATATTTTTAATTAAAAATAATCTTCTAAGTTTGAGCCGCCACCCTATAAAATAGAATTTTAAAATCACCATAGTGATAGACATGTAATTGAAGAAAATGTTCTTGAGTCTAGCATTAAAATTCTTAATCACAAAGATGGTTGTATTGACGTAAATTTCTCAGCTAAAGAAGGTAAGCTATCTAGCTACCCCCACAATTTTAGCTCAAATAAGAGTACAAATTATTGTATTCATTCCATTACTGCCATCATGGAAAACATCCTAAGAAGGTGGGAAGAATGAAAGGGATACCTCAAATTGAAGGGAAGAAAGATACTTTGGTTCAAATCCAAAAGCATGTAGGGATTTGGGAGTTGGTAATATTTTGTTCAAACAAAATCTAGTTCAAATGGTAGATCACTTTCTTCAATATTGGTTATGTATTATGGGTTGGTATCTACCCAAGACTTTGAGGTAATTCAAAATTTATTTTAATAAGTTTAGTATAAATTGTTGATAAGTTCACCAACCTATACACTTGGCCAATAGGAAGGTCCAACTTGATCATAGATGAGAATAAAAGGAACATTGTGAATGATGGCAAAATTCAGTGGTTGTAATGGATCCTAAGTGTGAAGTCACGAGAAGGTTTAAATGGTCAAAGTCATAGATTTAAATCCTTCTTAGTATTAGAATCCATTCTCAAGTCCCTTTTCTCTCTATTTTCATTTCTCTCAACCATTCCTTGCTTCCATTTCTGGTGTAATTGAAATCCTAAGCTTGCTTGCACAACTTTTTAGAGACTTCTTCACTATCTCTTGCTAGAACCTGACTCCAATGGTTCTTGTTGAGCTCAGTAAGCCAACCAAGCTCTGTTCTAACTCTTTACTATGAGTTTGCCACTTGTGCTTAGCTTAGGAAGACCAATCACCATTTGAAACTGCTTTCCTCTTCACAACACCTAGAAGACTCTAAGTGCTTGCATTACTATCTGATCTGAACTTGTTGCAGGGGAGTTAGGAGCTCTGTTTCCTTGCCTTTCACGTTCAACTGGAAGCATCTTGAAGGTTTGCCAATCCTCAATCTACCTGATTTCAGGATTTTGCTTTGAGAAGGGCTAATTCCTTGTAGCCCTTACCAGTCCGTTTTTGACCTTTTTCTCACAATTTTGACACACAACCTACCAAATAAAATGCATTTTCAGGCACCCTTTTCAGGGTTTTAAATCTTGCATGGGTTATTAAATCCTTATCCTTTCCGTACATCTGTCTCCAAGGTTCTTGGACTGGAGGCCTTATTGCCCTAGTAACTAGGGTTCCACTGTTCTTTACTTCCAAGCTCCTACCAATGGTTTGATTAAAACTCCAAACCTTTTGTTAGTCAAAAATATTTTCTAACCCTACCAGGAAATGTACGGATTCTGTATTGTGCTCACATCCCCTGCCTATGTTCTCAAATTCTTTCCTCCAAACTACTAACCGGACCACTTTCACCCGCCTAGGGTTTGGAGTTTTCAAACATTGCTTGGCTCTTTGACACTACTGAAACTAAATATGTACAATTAGTTGTCTCTTCTCCCATACTCCACCAGCCTCAAGAGGACCCCGCGGACAATGGTTATGGGGAAGGCATTCTAAAAGTGACTGTTCCAAAACTGAAAAAATAAATACTTCCCAAACTATAATTTATGAAGCCTAAACTACTATTCTATTCTAAACAACCTAAAGATCAAATGAAAATCACTCTTTCCTATCTACTAATCATTTACACAATAACAAATTAACATGCTGAGCGCCTTTTAGTTTGTTGTTCTCAAAAGAGCACAGGCAGATTTAGAAATTGAAGATTCTTGCCAAAACAGGACTATCTTCCTTTCACCGCCTAAACCATGGACACCAAGCACTATCAACACTCAAAATGAATATTATATACAAGGAAACATGTTATCACTGCTCTGTATTTAAAAACAAAAGACTGTATCAATTTACAACACCTAAATAGATTCACTGCGCAAAACACACTGTGTTTTCCAGAAAACACAGAAAATTGTTAAAATCTGCTACCATTCTCTATATCTCCACACACACTGATTACAATGATCTCTCCTAACTTACTGTGAGTCATTCCCCTTGTTTTGAGTGCTATTACCACATTCCAAGGGCAGTTGCTCGTGTATTCGCTGATTTCAAGGGAAATCCAATGCATGCAAACTAACAATTCCCACATGCAACCATGCAAATCCGCCATTATCCTTGTTTGTAGGATCTTGTTCTCCTTATACTCGCATCAAGAGCTCTTTAACTATCCATGGCATCTCCAAACCACGAGGATAACTCACTAATACATTATAATCTACTAAATACTGTCCAAAGCTTAATAAAGCAAAAATTAACAATAAGATAATCTAATGAAGAAATTAGTCCTAGTGACTAATTCTCCACACACACAATACATTCTAAAACCCCAAACTGAACACACAAACATTCCTGACTTGGCTAAAGTCAGTACAAGCCAAAACATAGCAAACCAAAATGGAGGTCAGCCTAGGTGCTCCTGCACCATCCTCCCCAAAACAGAAAACTTCAAGCCATCCTTGGATTGAGCAAATTGGGATCAATGCCCAACCTCTTGAACTCTGCCTCCTTAATCCAGATTGCATCTGTATCAGGTTGTCCATGCCTTTTTATCAGATGTTCTTTATATTCCTTGTTCCTAGTCTTCTGGTAGATCCTTGTGTCCAAAATTTGATCAGCTTGTTTGACTGTGACAGGGGGCAGTTTGAGTTCTTCAACATCTTGAGTTACTTCATGGAGTGTCTGATCCAAGTTTAATGGTGGTCCTTTGTAATGCATCAGATCTGCAACATTAAAAACAGGGGACAGTCCACTGTCATCAGGCAATTGCACCTTGAAAGCATTGTTGCCATACTTCTCCAAGATAGGACAGGGACCTATCCTCTTCATTTGCAACTTGTGAGGGACTCCCTTCTGCAACCTGGCCTTGTTCAAATGTACCATGACTAAGTCACCAACATTAAACTGGACTTCTCTTGTATGCTCATCCACCTTAGCCTTATGCTTCATGGTATTTTCTGCCAAGGTCTTTCTGACTGTCTCGTGAATTTCCTACATTGCACAAGCAAAATCATCTGCATAACCACTTCCTTTGACTCCATCCTTCAACTCTCTCAGCTCATAAACTCCTCTAGGGTGTAAACCATACACAATTTCAAAGGGGCTCTTCCCTGTGGATCTATTGACTGTATCATTATATGCATACTCAGCCTGCCCAATAATCTGATCCCATTGTTGACCATACTCCTTGGTCAAGCATCTAAGAAGGTTTCCAAGTGTCCTATTCACAACTTCGGTCTGACCATCAGTTTGGGGATGGTATGCAGATCCAAAGGACAGATTGGTGCCCATTCTCTGCCAAAGTGTCTTCCAAAAGTGGCTCATAAATTTAGTATCCCTGTTTGATACAATGCTGATTGGAAAACCATGAATCCTAACTATTTCCTTGAAGAAAAGTGAGGCTATTTGACTGGCATCATTGGTTGTTTTGCAGGGTATAAAGTGAGCCATTTTGCTGAATCTATCAACCACAACATACACACTATCCATACCTTGCCTTGTCTTGGGTAAACCAACTACAAAGTCCATGCTCAAGCATTCCCATGGCCTAGAAGGGATTGGTAGTGGCTGGTATAAGCCTGCATTTGAAGAAGTGCCCTTTGCCTTTTGACACACTACACAACTCTCTACATATTTTCTGACATCTAGGTTCATCTTAGGCCAAAAATAAAACCTTTGGACTAGCTCTTGAGTTTTGGTGATCCCAAAATGACCACTCAATGCACCATTATGTTTCTCTTGAATTAAGTTCTCCCTAATAGACCCTCTAGGAACACAAAGCTGATTCCCTTTAAACAACAAATCACTTTGCAAAGTGTATTTAGCATACTTGCTATGAAAATGGTTTTTAAACTCAAGGCATACCTTATAAATTTCTGCAAAATCTTCATCATTTGCATATAGATCCTTGAAGTGATCTATTCCCATGCTCTTCAATTGGATTTCTTGGATGGTAAGAACTCTCCTGCTCAATGCATCAGCAACTTTGTTGAGGGCTCCTTTCTTGTGCTTGATGTTGAAGGTGTAGGCTTGCAAGTACTCCACCCATTTCATGTGCCTGTGACTCAACTTCTCTTGTGAATTCAGAAAACTGAGTGCTTGATTGTCTGAGTACACAATAAATTCCTTGGGAAGCAAGTAGTGCCTCCACTTCCTTAGTGCTTGGACCAATGCATACATTTCAAGGTCATAAGAAGAGTACTTTTTCTTGGCTTCACTTAGCTTCTCAGAATGAAAAGCCACCGGTCTGCCCTCTTGGCTGAGAACAGCTCCAATTGCTACATTACTGGCATCACACTCAATTGTAAATAGTTTCTCAAAACTTGGCAACACCAAAACAGGTTGAGTAGCTACCTTTTCCTTCAGCAACTCAAAACTCTTGTTAGCTTGTTCATTCCACATAAACTTAGTTTTCATGCCTCCTTTAATGGTATCCAACATAGGAGCACAAATTGCACTAAATTGTTTGATGAATTTCCTATAGTACTAAGCAAGACCATGGAAGCTTCTTACCTCTGTTGCTGTCTTGGGAGTAGGCCAATTAAGAATGGCTTCTACCTTGCTGCTGTCCATCTTCAAGTTGCCATGTGATAACACAAAACCAAGGTACACCAGCTCTGTTTTGATGAACTCACACTTTTCCAGATTAATCTTCAGCTTCTCTTCCTGTAGCTTCTTGGAAATCAACTCAATGTGTTGGAGGTGCTCTTCTCTAGTTTTGCTATATATTAGTATATCATCAAGATACACCACTACAAACTTTCCAATGTAGTCCTTGAGGATTTCATTCATAAGTCTCATGAATGTGGAGGGGGCATTAGACAATCCAAATGGCATTACTAGCCACTCATAGAGACCCTCATTGGTTTTGAAGGCTGTTTTCCACTCATCACCCTCATGTATTCTAATTTGGTGGTATCCACTCTTTAAATCTATCTTGGTATAGTACCTAGCTTCACCTAGAGAATCCATGAGATCTTCAATTCTAGGAATGGGAAACCGATACCTGATGGTTATCTTGTTGATTGCTTTGGAATCAGTACACAGCCTCCATTCTCCTCCTTTCTTGGGTGCTAAGACGGTGGGTACTGCACAAGGACTAATGCTTTTCCTAATGAGACCTTGATCAAGCAATTCTTGAATCTGCCTAGCTATCTCCTCATTTTGCTGAGGTGTCATCTTGTAGGCTGCTTTGTTAGGAAGGGTGGCTCCTGGTATCAAGTCTATCCTATGACTTATGGCTCTTTTAGGAGGTAAGGTTGCTGGTTGACCACTACTTACTATGTTCTCATAGGTCTGCAACAAGTCTTGAATCTCCTTGGGTAACTCTTGCTTTTCAGCTGCCTTCTCTTTGCTTGCTTCTCTTGGCTTGATCATTATTGCATAGCCAACTCCTTCTCCTTCTTCCAAGGTCTTTAAGAACTCTTTTTCACCGGTTATCAGCAACTTAGAACCTGCTGTCTGCACCTCATTATCTTCCAACAAAGATTGAATCTTGTATGTGACATTGTCCTTCTTGAAGGTGTATGAGTTCTTGGCTCCATCATGCACAGCTTGACGGTCAAATTGCCATGGCCTACCTAGGAGCAAGTGGCATGCATCCATAGGTAACACATCACATAATACCTTGTCTTTGTACTTGCCAATTGAAAACTCCACCCATGCTTGTTCATTCACCAAGACATGCTGACCCTTGTTGAGCCATGTAACCTTGTAAGGGTTCTTGTGAGGTATTCTTGCTAATTTCAGTTTACTGACTGCCTCCTCTGACACAATATTGTCAGTAGAACCTGAGTCTATAATCACCTTGCACACTTTCTCCATCATCTTGCACTTTATCCTAAACAAAGATCTTCTTTGGCTTGGTTCCTCTTTGACCGGTTCCTTGATTAAGGTCCTTCTCATCATGAGATTCTCACCTTCCTCTGAGTTCAAAGGTACTTCTGGTTGCTTATTTGCTGCAGCTGCTTCATCATGAATTAGATGGGTTCTCTTATCTCCTCCATGAGAAGTGCTTCCTTTCTCAGGACATCTATAGGCTGGGTTTCCCAACTGGTTGCAATGATAGCATTTCATGTTGGTGAAGTAACTACCCCTTCCTTGTCCACCACTTCTTCCTCTAGGGCTGAAACCTCTTCCTCTACCTCCTCTACTGGAGCTTCCCTCTTGCTGATCAGAAAATCTGACTTCTCCTTGAGCTCTTGATTCTGAGCTTCTTCCACTATAGCTTCCTCTTTGTCCTCTGCTGTCTTTGCCTTTACCTCTACCTTTGGGGTTTTGTTCCTGCTTCTTTTTGCCTTTCTCCTCTATCTTCAAGGCCATTTGATAGCATTGGCGTACTGATTTGAAGTTTACCAAGCTCATGTCTTCTTGAATAGACCATTTGAGTCCATTTAGGTACCTTGCTAACCTAATGCTTTCATCCTCAACTACTTTTGATCTAAGGCACAATTTCTGAAACTCCTCTGTATATGTTTGGACATCCATGTCCTTTTGCCTCAGATTGTGTCTCCTCCTATGCAACTAGACTTCATAATCATCTGGGAGATAAGTTTGCCTTATCTTGGTCACCATTCCTCTCCATGAAACTATGGGACCTTTGCCTTCTTTCTCTCTTTCTGATTGCACAAACTTCCACCATGTGAGAGCTGCTCCTCTCAACCTTGACTTGGCCACCTTTACCTTTTGAGCCTCTGTAATGCCATCACATTCAAAGTGATTCTCAATGCTCTCAATCCAATCTACTACTGAATCTAGGTCCATTTGTCCACTGAAAAGTGGCACACCATCCAATGCTTTTCCACTCAAGGCCTGCAATGCCTTCAAGAATGGTTCCTCTGCAAGAACAGGATCAGGCTTTGGAGCTTCCTCCTCCAATTCCACCTCTTTTTCCTTGGCTTCCTGCTCTTCCTTCTTTATCTTGTCCTTCACAGTGTCTGCTGTTTCTTGGACTTCATCTAGGAGTTTCTCCATCTGAGATATCCTTTCTCTGAGCAACCGGTTATCTTCCTCTTGCTCTTCTACCTTCTTTGCTAGCTCTGCATTTGTCACCATGGTTCCTTCCTCTGGTGTATTCTCTCCTACTGACTCAGTGGATTGGCTCATTAATCACAAGCCTGGAATCCAACTCTTGCTCTGATACCAATATGGTGTAATTGAAATCCTAAGCTTGCTTGCACAACTTTTTAGAGACTTCTTCACTGTCTCTTGCTAGAACCTGACTCTAATGGTTCTTGTTGAGCTCAGTAAGCCAACCAAGCTCTGTTCTAACTCTTTACTATGAGTTTGCCACTTGTGCTTAGCTTAGGAAGACCAATCACCATTTGAAACTGCTTTCCTCTTCACAACACCTAGAAGACTCTAAGTGCTTGCATTACTATCTGATCTGAACTTGTTGCAGGGGAGTTAGGAGCTCTGTTTCCTTGCCTTTCACATTCAATTGGAAGCATCTTGAAGGTTTGCCAATCCTCAATCTACCCGATTTCAGGATTTTGCTTTGAGAAGGGCTAATTCCTTGTAGCCCTTACCAGTCCGTTTTTGACCTTTTTCTCACAATTTTGACACACAACCTGCCAAATAAAATGCATTTTCAGGCACCCTTTTCAGGGTTTTAAATCTTGCATGGGTTATTAAATCATTATCCTTTCCGTACAGTTGTCTCCAAGGTTCTTGGACTGGAGGCCTAATTGCCCTAGTAACTAGGGTTCCACTGTTCTTTACTTCCAAGCTCCTACCAATGGTTTGATTAAAACTCCAAACCTTTTGTCAGTCAAAAATATTGTCTAACCCTACCAGGAAATGTACGGATTACGTACTGTGCTCACATCCCCTGCCTATGTTCTCAAATTCTTTCCTCCAAACTACTAACCGGACCACTTTCACCCGCCTAGGGTTTGGAGTTTTCAAACATTGCTTGGCTCTTTGACACTACTGAAACTAAATATGTACAATTAGTTGTCTCTTCTCCCATACTCCACCAGCCTCAAGAGGACCCCACGGACAATGGTTATGGGGAAGGCATTCTAAAAGTGACTGTTCCAAAACTGAAAAAATAAATACTTCCCAAACTATAATTTATGAAGCCTAAACTACTATTCTGTTCTAAACAACCTAAAGATCAAATGAAAATCACTCTTTCCTATCTACTAAGCATTTACACAATAACAAATTAACATGCTGAGCGCCTTTTAGTTTGTTGTTCTCAAAAGAGCACGGGCAGATTTAGAAATTGAAGATTCTTGCCAAAACAGGACTATCTTCCTTTCACCGCCTAAACCATGGACACCAAGCACTATCAACACTCAAAATGAATATTATATACAAGGAAACATGTTATCACTGCTCTGTATTTAAAAACAAAAGACTGTATCAATTTACAACACCTAAATAGATTCACTGCGCAAAACACACTATGTTTTCCAGAAAACACAGAAAATTGTTAAAATCTGCTACCGTTCTCTATTTCTCCACACACACTAATTACAATGATCTCTCCTAACTTACTACGAGTCATTCCCCTTGTTTTGAGTGCTATTACCACATTCCAAGGGCAGTTGCTCATGTATTCGCTGATTTCAAGGGAAATCCAATGCATGCAAACTAACAATTCCCACATGCAACCATGCAAATCCGCCATTATCCTTGTTTGTAGGATCTTGTTCTCCTTATACTCGCATCAAGAGCTCTTTAACTATCCATGGCATCTCCAAACCACGAGGATAACTCACTAATACATTATAATCTACTAAATACTGTCCAAAGCTTAATAAAGCAAACATTAACAATAAGATAATCTAATGAAGAAATTAGTCCTAGTGACTAATTCTCCACACACACAATACATTCTAAAACCCCAAACTGAACACACAAACATTCCTGACTTGGCTAAAGTCAGTACAAGCCAAAACATAGCAAACCAAAATGGAGGTCAGCCTAGGTGCTCCTGCACCAATTTCACTTCTTATTGAAACTTTAGAGTTATACATGCCACCCTACCTTGTCACCAAACTTAATCTTCAAACCTCTATGTCCTCACCAATTTTTACTGTCCTCCACGTACCACCTTCCACAAGGAGAACACTATTAACATATGGAAGGTTGACATGGATCCCATAGGCTACCACTTAATAGTACCATTTATAATCCTAGAGCTATTAGAACTGAATCAAATGGATGTCTAGTAGGGTAAGTGATAAGAGATTCAACAACTTTGATTGATGTGGTAGATAGGGTTTTGACCCAAAGGGACTCCTCATCATAATTTCTAAGGAAAAATGTAGGCTATAGGGGATCCACTTCTACACCTTTAAATATTGTTTCCACACATGAGGATGTCATGGTTGGCTCAATGTGAAAGAAAATAATAACCTAGTAGTATAGAAAGTGGTTACCACACACTAGATCAAGGATAGGGGGCATTGTGTGGGTTTTGATGCCCTCTTTAGGAATCTTAAGTTTGCAAAGATGGATGGATAAGACATTAAAAAAACCACAAAAACCATAAACTAAAATCATAGTGAACACTTATTGTTTCAATGTCTAGGTTTGAGAATGAAAACACATTGATTTAGGAGGTCATGGGATGAAAACCCAATAGATCTAGCATTGAAGGATGGAATCCCTTGGTGAGATCTTAGATATGAAACACCAAAGCATAAAGACCTAGATTGGAAATATCCCTCCTCAAAAATGAAATGAAATTTTCAACCATCTTGGTTCTATCAACACTCTCCTTCCTCTACCATCCCATATCTCTTGATACCTCATCTCCTTAATCTCGAAATCCCTTCTTCTCTTTTCCACTCACAAAAGGTGCAACCACTACACCAAAGTAGAGAGAAAAAACCAAGGACAAAGAGTAAATATAACCATAAACATAGTGAAAGTGATGTTTTTTTTACATTGATGTATATATGAGGGTGTTCCTATATAATATTGCCATGCCATATATTTCCAGTGATCTAAAAAATCATACTAATCTTAGCACACATTCCATGTTCATCATACTACCATACAAAAATATATTTTTCTATCCTATGTGGTGCAATATCCCAAATCCTATATGTTCATAAAAATAATTCCTAGATCATCATTAATTTGTATGTGTTGACCCCTTAATAGGAATACATATGTATGTATGTATAATATATACATATATTGACACACACACACTTATTTACGTGTGTGTGTCTATCTCAAAACCTTGAACTCCAATCCCAAAATTTTGCTCATATCCTCGAGCAAACCACTCAAAGAATCAACTCAATCCAAACACTTTGCTTTCTCATATACAAATTTAGATTTACATGAATTCACACACATAGTGTAGACACATAAAATAAAGGGATTAACCCCATATAAATTAGCATAATTGTATGAGGTCTTTCTTGTTCTTAATTCTCACAACTATAAAAAAATGAACACTTAGATTCTAAAAAAAAAATCTACTTCAAGTCAACACAACATAAGATCATATTTTTTATCCCCACACAATTTCATTTACAAGAATAACACAAAAAAGGACTTACTTCTTCCACATAAAATTTGCTTACATATTCTAAAACCATTCAACTCCACTCCCAAGATTACACTCATATTCCCAATAAATACACTAAGAGAATTAATTATTTCCAAACTCCCCACATTCTCTCTTGAGAGCTCCAAAAAATTATTTTCAATAATACAACAAATTGGCCTCCCAAATAAAAAATGAGAGCTCATGCACAAATGCCATGTCACTTTTATCATCTAATAGGATGAGGACACATGCACCCTATCTAGTTCTCATCCATCCTCTTATAAAATATAATTCAAGGTATTCAACCTTACATGCATATTCACTTGAGCTCACCAATGCCAAAGGATGGTCAATTCAACCATTTGTGTACTTCACATGTACATATTATAGGAAAGGGCTGACCACATAAACCATCCATATTCCATACCTATTTATAACACATATCCCATAGGGTAGGATGATTATTTTACTCATCCACCTTGCCTTGCACATGTCCCAAAGAACACCTACCCTAAGTTACTAACCTTGGAAGTACAACAATATGTAAAAATAAATTAACTTTTTGGGCTCCTTCAAAATTAGGTGAAAACACAAATACATGTTTGATGTTTTTCGATAAAATAAATAAAACAAATAAATTCACAATAGTTTTAAAAATCATAAAATGCTAGCTAAAAAAAATATAATTAGGTCTAGAAAAGTGTAATGATTATACACAAAAATTAATCACTCATGGTCAAGACAAATAACTATACTAGTTTAACATGTAGGAAAATATTAGTCCTTTTCCATGTGAAGTGGGTTGGGTTTTGGTTCCTAATGGCTCTCCCATTCTCTCATTGGAAATATATACACCTATAAACTAAATACAAACATCAACACATCCATGATATATAGCTAAAGGGACATAATAGAGTTTATACCTATGAAGAAACATGAATTCCATACTTAAATGAATCAAATATCATATGTCAAAATTAAATAATCTAATCATTTTTTACTACCCTTTACCACCTATTTAAACCATATATTAATAATAATATTGATTGATTCCCCTAAAGTAATATAAAGGACAAGGTTACAATTAACATTTCAATATACTATCAAATTAAACAAATAATTATATGTGAGTAAACCACATCAATCTAGATATTACACACCTATGACATAACCAAATTCACTTACCAATGAACCTTCCTATATTAAAGTTAGCATTGCCAATACTTAAGGTTTGTCAAATTTGTTAGATTAATGCATAAACACTTATCAATAACCAACAACCATGTAGTTCCCAAAAATTTAAAGCATTTAAATTATCATTTGTTACATTAATTAATCAAAAACCTAGAATAAAAAAAAATCAAATTGATCTCAATTAGGCCATGACCATGATCATAGAAGATACACTTTAAAGATATATCACAGACATAATTCTAATTGGTTAGAAATTAGTAAAAATCACATATATCTTTATAGATTATGCTCTATTTCCAAATTAACTCATATTAAAAAAAGGATTAAATCTATTTCTCTAAAATTAATTATCAAGCATAGAGAAATTAATCAACCTCTTATACTAAGTTAAATAGATACACATTATAAATATTACACTATAAGACAATCAAAATGAAATTCTCAAATTAAAGGATAAAAAGGTTACATTCAAAGTTCCACAATTATCTAGAACTGACAATCAACAAGCATAAGGTGTGTAACTAGGAGTGAACTAAATGGTTATGGACATAAATGATACATATAGGGATGGTACTTTATATGATGGAAATCCTTCATTGACTACTCATGATGATATTTTTCCTACGTCTCATGATAGTTATATCTCATTTCTTATTCATATTCTTTTGATGTTGCATATCATGAGAATCCTAGAGATACCAATAAGCATAGTTCATCTTCTTCTCTCCATGATGTTATTTTCTATTATGATGATACTTCAATGAAATCTCATGTATATTCTACTTATAGTCTTTTATGATTCAATATTTTGAAATACACTACATAGTGATAATTTTTATCTTAGTAAGGAATTCATCCTTAATGGCTATAATGGTATTATTGATACATCTTTACATGTTTTAATTCACTTACTTTGACATTACAATCATATAAATGAAAATATATTTTTAATAAATATATTTACAAGTACTTTTAAAATAGATCATTGATATGGATTGATTCATTTTGTTCTTATTATACATCTTTCCACAATTTATCATGTGCTTTAAATGATATATTTATTGTGAAACCTAACAAACCACCATGGTAAAAACCTATATTTTTTATTTAAACCAATGATACATTGTTTACAAATTTATTCTCTTCTTTGATCTTTTTTTTTTCATGTTCTATGCTAACATGTGGATGATACAAAGGAATCTTTAGGGGTACACGTTAACACAACTAAATATGAAAAATTATCTTATGTTTCATGTCACATATTTATTTGTTTTCTATGTGTTTCTTTTTTATTCACTCTATGGATTGGGATGTTGCAAAGCTATGAATTAATTTGAAACCACCCTCATTGTTTTGAGCATAATTTATTTTACTTTTTTATTTATTTCATTGGCCTTTTTATTAAACCACGCTTGTTGTGCTCATGGGTGAAAGTACAAAGTTGTGTCACACTTACGAATAAATCAATTTTGTATACAAGGTTCTAACAAAAAAAAAAAAAACTAAAATAATTTTAGATGGAACATGTGGAAACAACATGGCACCAATGTATGATGAAGGATTCCATTTAGAACCATTCCTATTGAAATGGTTTTAGTTGGAACCTTGCATGCAAAATATTATGGCATGTGATAAAGGGTTTCAAGTAGAACTATTCACTATCAATAGGCATGTGGTAGCATGTATAAAATTCATAAATAAGATTGTTAATGATTAAAAAAAAATAGAAAAAAAATGATCTACTAGAGGAGTGAATACTTGATGAGACTATATATCTTTTCATTTATGATATTTATGCTCAACAATAAATATAACATATTTCACACTAAGCACACTTAAAATTAAACACTTGTTAAAAATAGTTATCAATATCACCTTTTAAATCATATTCACTATAATTGCAAGTTCACAAAATGGGAAAAGAATTGAGGAAAAGTGAAATTTTCTTTAAATAATTAGGTTACATATTTAGTTTTATTTTTTAGTAATTAAATAATGATGTTAATTTATTTTATTAAAAATGAAAATGCTACATTTCACTATTTTACATCATTTCAAAATTTAAAATGTATATGTAAGTTTTAAACATTTCAAGTTAAAAGGATTGATCAATGTTTTCTATATTATTTATAAAAGTGCGACACATCACTAAATTTTCACAATTCTCCCTTTTCTCATATCTCTACTATCTTTTTATATTTGTTTCCCTATTACTATTCTATACTTGTGCTTTTATTTTTATTTCGCCTTCTATAGAACTTACATCTTTTATCCTTGACTATACTTTGTGTTGGGTCTTGTTTAGTTGTGTGTTACATCTCTCGTTCATCTATAGAATTTGTCATTCTTTCTCCCAACTTGGGTCATTATCTTCATGACACCTCCCTTCCCCTCTTTGAAAAAGTATATACATCAGTATATCATCACACTTTTATGATACTACATTTCTATAATACTCTCTCATGTACCTTTTCACAATGATATCTATTTGACATTAATATTATGATCTCTATAAAATGTGAGATTATTATAATTATATTTTTATTTCATGCTCTATTTCATAACATGTTAAATGATACAATCTTGCACTAACATAATTTGAACTTACATTCTTATAATTTGCATGGCATGTAGTACATTAGATATCACTAGGGGAGAGGACCCAATAGTTGAGCACTCTAACTTTGCGCTTCTCAAAATCCTACATGGAAATTTCAAATCAGTCCTAATTTTTTAAAGCTGCTTACTTCGGAAGTCCCATACTTATAACTAAGGTTTTAGGGTCACATCATCAAATATGATGCCACATCAACATGCTTTTTGTCAAAGTGTCCAAAAATGCCCAAAAAAAAGTGAGACCGATACTTGTCAATCTACATCATGTTTTATTGGGCACTGATGTGGCATCACATGATTGGTTGCTTTTTAGATCAAAGGAATACATTTCATTTAATTATGGGTAGTCATCATCAACACTAACAACTTTAAAGTCAAAACTATTGGTACAATATTGTTAAAAATATTGGACATTTTATAAACAAATGTTATCACAACTATTAGAACATGCTACTCAAGTACTGAATCTTTTCCCCTATTTGTTCTTTATCCTCACACCTAAATGCCTCTTAATACTTAATATATGGTATCTCCTAACACATTATTTTACAACTTAAATGATTCAATATATGTTACATATCACATGTCTAATAAATTTAGATTATATCTATTTTCTCCTCTCCTCAAGTCAATTGTCACTTAAATTATGAAATCCATTTTAGGGGCACATATTATATACCAATACTTTTTATAATTTTCATTGCAATGGATCTCCAACAGTCCTACACCGTGCACTCATGGTTATAATGGCCCATTAGATGTCCTACATTGTTCGTCTTTCTTTACGTTTTTGCAGACACCATAAACTGTTCTAAACCGCAGGCAGGATGGATGTGGGCGAAGGTTGTGGAATTTCAGCCTAATGAATCTGTTTAAAATTTTCTAAACCTGTTCAACAAATCCAATTTATGCATGCTCCTCAGCCATGGCTTTCACGAAATGGTGTCTTTTGAGACGTTCCATCAAACAGTTCATGTGTTTTGTGTATTATTCGGCATTTTGCATAAATTTCTCAGAAAATTTCCAATCTAGATTTCTAACAAAAGTTCCTCTTCCCTTTCACTTTGATGAATGGCCATACGCTGATCTCAAGCTCCCTCACTCACGTGAGCTGTGAGGATACTGCGAAGGGCGTGAAATTTGGCTTTATACTCGCCAGATGCGTTTGGATGAAAGCTTTTAAATCCTTATTAACAAATCCATTTTGTCTATATCCTGCAATCTTTCACATTCCCAGAGAATGTTTTTTCCAACAGTTCACATCCCTTGTCTATTCTTCAACATTTCGCATACATATACCGGAGCATTTCAAACTGTAATTTCTGACAAAAATCCCTCTTCCCTTTCGCTTTGATGGATGGCTATACGCTGTTCCGAAGCTCCCACACATAAGCCACGACAGAGCTCGCACTTTACCGACATCACCAAACTTCTGCGGCAAGGGAACTTTGACAATGACCTGTTGCTGGGCGGAAGAAAAAGTTTAAAACCGCGCGCCAACAAATTGAACGTTAACGCCGTAGGGAAACGGTGAACGGAAGTGGGACGGATTTAAGTGGGCCCCACACCAGCCACCTAAGCGGGGTCAACGCTTACCCTGCGGTCTCATGGGGCTTGGGCTCCTGTTTTCACGGAAGCAGGTGGTCTCATGGCAAAAACAAAATCTGCTACAGGATTAAATAGAATCTTTCTCAGCCCAAATAAGCAGGTGGCTGAAAATTTCAGCTGGTGGAAATGGGGTGGGACTAGAAATTGCCCCACCTGCTTAAATGTACTTTCTGCCACTTTTGGAGGGAAATGATGTTTATTTATTAATTTTTTATTCACAGCATGCCATTCCACCACCATCCCAGCATGCCATTCCACCACCATCCCACCACCACTCCACCACCAGCCTGCTTCAATTTTGAAGTTTCAAAATATCCATGGGACCACTGGCTTTAGAAATTCTGCTAAAAATTTAAGCAGATTCTGCCCCGGATTTTTAGGAAGCCCCCTCCATGAGACCGCGTCCTTAGAGTGTGCTGGTTAAGCCCAGCCAAGCCATCCTGCGCATATCCTGTAATTGTCCCAATCCATGAGACCGCATTTGTTTGAGGCATTCTGTCAAATAGTTCATGTGCCTTGTCTATGCTTCTGCATTTTTTTGCTGATAATGCTATGGAATTCGTCTTTACACCTGCATATTGCATTTGCCTCAGTTTCTTAAGCCTTTTCAACAAATCCATGATGCGCATATCCTTTAATCATGGTACTCCATGAGTCCACATTTCTTTGAGTCAGCCTGTAACTGTGCACAGGCTTGGTCTATGCTTATACATTTTACATGCATGTCAACCAAGTTAGTTTCAATTGCTAGATCTGACGAATTCCTCTTTGTTATGCTTCGTTGGTTTTGTTTTTGGCAATGGATATTTCTAAGGAGGATTCTTATTACATTCTATGTCCTATTTATACCCTGCATTCGAATATATCAATGCACATAATAGATGGCTGAGTGCTTGGAATTTTTTGAATGTGTTATCTTTTTCCTTGCGTATCACCTTGATACTAGAGATTGTGATTTCCATTTGATTCATTGGGTTTGCCTTGTGTTTCATCACCTGTATCCTTTGCAAGAACGTTATCCCTGTTTTAAATGATTCATTTTCTTTCTCTTCCTCAGCATTAAGTAAAAGTCATAAATCTGGATATACCCTGTTGTCTTCATTGCCAAGTCAATTTCCCTGCCTCTGCATAGATCTCCCATGTTCGTGGATGTGATCGGTCTCCATACTCTTTGAATCTCACCACACATGTCCGCTCCTGCACAAGATGTTTTAGAGTAGAACATAAGTTGCAGTATTTTAGGATCTATCTAAAAGTAGGGTTGCTGGAAATGCTCTGCCTGTATTCATATTGGATCCACATGTTCACATGACAGAATTCGCTACTATAATGCTTTGACGGATGTCCCTTCATTATTATTGATATCTGCTCATCAGAATAGTGCGAGCCTATTTAGATTGTTTCACTTAGCATCACCAATAATCACCACAAGAACACCGTCCGTGCTTAAAAGGATAAAAGATTCGCCTCTCCCAGCTGATTTCCCTTTGCATCTTGGCAGACTTGGAGCTCGATGTTATTTGAGTCGCTTGTATTATATTTATAGAAGGCATTTGATATGTATAGATTAATAACTCTAAAGTAATTTGCCTTTCGAATTTAAGTAAACCTTTTTTTCATATAAAAGAGGGTAAAACTTTATTGAATCATAACAAAGATTACAAAGTCCAAAGAAGCAAAGCCACAAGGCCAAAACAACAAGACTAATCTACACCCAAGAAGCACCTCATATCCTCAAGAACCCTCTCAAGAATAGGGGCTATATCAATGGAGATTGCTCCAATCATCCACGTGACCAAAAATCGCCTTTTTCGACGCCCATCTAGCCAGCCCATCACCACCCTATTCCACTCCCGTGGAATATGACGGAAAACAATGGACTCCAAGGTAGAGCACTGAGAAATAATCTGTTTGACAACCACAGCTAGCTGCCAATTCACATCCTCCAAATTTTGATTATTCAACATATCAATAACCACCTGAGAATCAGCTTCACAAACAATCCGCCGCCATCCAAGGGAAACTGCACGCTCAACCGCCAAGAGAATAGCGCTAGCCTCCATAAGATTATTAGTTTGCAAACCACGATACATAGAAAAGAAGAAAACCACCACTCCAAGGCTATCTCTACCAATACCACCAACCCCAGCATGCCCAGGGTTACCTCTAGAAGACCCATCAGTATTAATTTTCAACTCCCCTAGAGCAGGTGGGCACCAAAAGCCCTCACGAGCAACCCTCTCACGCCCACGCCTACGATGCACTTTACTCATAATACACTTCCCCCCTGTGGCAAGACCCAGGGAATTTACAACACCCAAGTCCCCAGGAGCAATCGGCACAGACAAGTCACACTTTGCAGTCAAAGTCTCCAGCAAAGCCCCAAGAATTCGCCTCCAAAGTTGCCCCACGAGCAATTTTTTATCCAAGAATATTCTTCTGTTACGTTCCAACCAGATTTGCCAAACAATCAAACTAGGACCAATGCTCCAAGCAATTTTAAGAAAAGAGGTTGTAGCAGGAGAAGAACCCTGCCTCTTCCAAAAATCCTCCAAAGAAGAGACATGGCAACACGGTAAGCTCCAAAGATTCCACCAGTGATGCCAGATAGTCTTAACAAAAGAGCACTGAAAAAACAGATGTGATAAGCATTCATCATGCTGACCACATAGAATGCACATGGAGGGGCCCTGGAACCCACGTTTGCAAAGATTATCCCAAGTAAGACACTTACCTTGAACCACAAGCCAAGAGAAAAAATTACACTTAGGCCAAGCAAATTTATTCCAAGCATGCTTCCACCAAGAAACCTGGGAGCTTCCAAAGACCTGTTTATCCAAAACCTGATAACCAGAGGCAACCGAAAATTTTCCTTTCAAGTCGGGTCCCCAAGCAAGCACATCAGCCCCTTGGAGAGAATTGCAGACACGACTCGATAAAATCTTAGCAAGCTCTTGACGATCCTCCACTGCACCACCAGGAGGCCAATCCAAGGGGCTCTTCCACCTAGACACAGAAATTTGACCCAAAGATTGTTGAGATTTAAAATCAGCCACATGACTCCAACCCGCCTCCACAAAAATCTGGCACAAATCTTGGAGATGGGGATGAGATGACACAATGGGTGGGTATCCATCCCAAGAATCATACCAGAAAAGAGCATCTCGACCCCCATTACAAATCCAAAAAAGTCCCTGTTTAACCAACTTGGCACCACGTTTAAGGGTACTCCAGATCACAGAGCCTTTCCCCTCCATACTAAACCTTGATACCTCCCTACTTTCTACTGCCCCCAAATATTTGAAGGTCAGAATTTTAGCCCAACACATATGCTGTTGAGAGCACCAGCGCCAATACAACTTAGCAGCCAAGGCCTGCCCATTCAAATCAGCCCGCCGTAAACCAAGACCCCCCTCTTGCTTTGGCCTACAAACAACATCCCACTTCACAAGACTCCATTTTCTATGAAGAAGATTACCAGCCCACAGAAACTGACGAGACAATTTCTCGAAATCTCTAATAAAACTTGAAGGAGCAGAAAGAACAAAGCATTTATAAATAGGAAGAGCCTGGACCACCGACTTTAAAAGAGTCACTCTACCTGCTGAAGAAAGCCACCTGCAAGTCCAATGACTGACCAATCCTCGAAACTTATCAAGAGTCTCTTGCCAAAACCTTTTGGGGAGAGAGCGAACAACAAGAGGGATTCCAAGATAGGAAAAGGGAAGCGAACCAATCTGAAACCGAAGGATACCAGCAATTCTCCTTTGAATACCTTTAGGAGTGTGGAAGAAATATATGAAGGACTTCCCCTCATTTATGCGTTGCCCAGAAGCTGCCAAGTAACTGTCCAAAACACTGCGCCAATTGAGAGCCTCCTCAACCTTAGCCCTGCCCATCAAGGCAGTATCATCTACAAATTGCAGATGAGACTGAGGGGGAATACCATCTCCCCAACTCCATCCCTGAAGCAATCCACTAGCAACCTGAGCACGAATGAGTCTTCCCAGGCCTTCCGCAAGGAGGATGAATAAGTAAGGAGATAGGGGATCTCCTTGCCTAAGGCCTCTAGAAGCACCAAACAAACAAGTGGGCTCACCATTGATAAGCACCGAAAAGGAGGAGGAAGTGACACAACTCCTAACCCATTCAATCCAACCCTCAGCCAAGCCAAAAGCTCCAAGGATTTTAAATAGAAAACTCCATTTAACACGATCATAAGCTTTAGCCATGTCTAACTTGATAATCATAGATTTATCTTTTGAGGATTCCATAGAATGGATGGCCTCAGCAGCAATAACTACCCCATCCATGATCTGTCTTCCAGCAACAAAACCCCCCTGCTCTTCAGAAATTAAGTCATCAAGCCAAGGCTTCAGCCTTTCTGCGATCAACTTAGTAATAATTTTATACACAACATTACATAGAGCTATAGGCCTAAACAAATCCAAGGAGTTAGCTCCCACCTTCTTAGGAATAAGAGCTAAAAATGTAGCATTTAGGGACTTCAACATTTGTTTATGCATAAAGGATTCTTGGACAACCTCTAAAAGGTCCAATTTAACCCCTTCCCAGAACTCCTGAAAAAATTCAATGGGGAATCCATCAGGCCCAGGAGCTTTACCTTTCTTCATCTGGAATACAACCTTCTCAAGCTCCGACAAGGTAATAGGAGCAAGCAATGATTCATTCATTTCATTGGTCACCAGCTTCGGGATACAATCTAAAATTTTAGCTTCATCCTCCTCCGCAGGAGGCGAATCCTCAGAGAAAAGGGTAGAGAAATATCGAATGCATTCAGCTGAAATAGAGGCTGAAGAGGACAAAGATTCCCCATTAGGCAACATAATAGAAGAAATAGCATTACCTTGTCTCCGATCCTTAACTGAGTTATGGAAGAAAGCAGTGTTTCGATCCCCAGCCTGGGGCCATTCAATACGAGACTTTTGTTTCCAAAAAATCTCTTCTCTTAACTCCCATTCCTCAAGCTCTTTTGTTGCAGCAACCTCTAATAAACTCAGCTCCTCTGAGAGGCCTTGATCTCAAATTTGTCTGGTAATTAGGTCTAGATTATCTCGCGCCTTTTGCATTTCCTGAAATAAGTTACCAAAATGCTGCCTATTCCATCTTTTCAATCTGTATTTAACATACTGGAGCCTCTTTGAGAAAGAGTACATGGCAGTGCCATAAGCTGGCTTCCCCTGATCCCACCAACTAGGGAGCAAAACATGAAGAGATTCATCCCTAAGCCACATGAGTTGGAACTTAAAGGTCTGTCTAGCACACCGTTGAGGCACATCAACCACTAGATTAATAGGCCAATGATCAGAACCACAACCATCCAAAATTTCAGAGCTTATCAACCACCTGTCCCCCACCCAAAAACTAGACACCAAAAATCTATCAAGTCTTTCAGAAATAGAGGCATCGCCAATTCTCCTATTATTCCAAGTAAAAAGACCATTTCCAGGTTTGATATCCACAAGATTCAAAGCAGAGATATTGTCCTGGAGCAATAATGCAGAAGCCTCCAACCTTGCAATACCACCTCATTTTTCTGCAAGCTCCGTGATAGCATTAAAATCGCCTCCAATAATCCAAGGATGGTAGGGAAATAAGCTACGAACTAAACTAATGTTGGACCACAAAAGTTGCTTTCCTTGCAACTCCACAGGCGCATACACATTGGAGAATAGAGCAATTTCCCCTGACATAAAACAAGAGGCCACCATGGAAAGGGAGGACCTGAAAGACACCCACCAAAGGGGGAAAATCTTACGCGGGTTCCATAAACATGCCACCCCGCCAGAAGACCCTTGAGCACCAATGCATTGGCATCCACCATTCCCCCATAACTTAGGAACTAGATCCATCATACCCTCCACAGAGAGCTTAGTCTCCTGCAAAAAAAGAACATCAGGCGAATGACACCTAATCAAATCCCGAACAGCTTTTTGTCTAGGGACACTGTTCAAGCCCCTAACATTCCAAGAGAGAACTATCATTTCGAGGGGCATGAAAAATGCGAATCTAGAGTCTTGACTGACCCTGACTCCACCAAAGTCTCCCCTATCATCTTAATCTTTTCCTCATCCTTCTTCCTTCCCAGCTTAGAAATTTTCTCCGGCCCCCCCTTCTTGAGAACTTTTTGCAGAACACCCAACTGAGAGGACGCCTTAATATTCTTCTTGCCCACCTCTCGACCAACTTTTTGCAAGAGGTGAACCTTATCTACACTATCTTTCACTACCTCAGCACTACCACCCAACTCAACCTGAACCTCCATTTGACGATCTGTCCCTAGAGCCGAAGTCCCATCAGTAAGCGGAGCCATAATCCCCTCTGAGTTGAGCAAAACCTGACTAGAATCTTTCCCAACCTCATCTAAGCATGGCACTCCCATACCCCCCTCCTGTTGGGGAGTAAGAATTGCCTCAACTAAAGGGCCATGCTGATCAATATCCAGAGTCCCATGATCTAGATCCAAAAATCCTGGGTTCACCTCCTGTTGACTAAGATCCTCTAGCACCTCAAACCTGTTGAAGGTGTCCTCCTCCCGCCTGTCCTTCAAAGTCCTTTTATGACCTTTATTTCTGTTTCGGCCTCTAACGGGAATAAATCCATCTTCCCTACCACCAGAACCCTGAATGGGGTCCTTGCCCTTATCCACCCTAGGTGGATTAGCTGAAGGTTGAGAAGAATGAGCCTCCAAAGGCTTGGCTTTTGGACATCTGCGCAGGAGGTGACCATACTCATGACAGAAACGACAACGGAAGGGAAGTGTTTCATAATCCAGCTGTTGCACCCATGAATAATCTCCTGCACTCACTTCTAACGAGTCTGGCAATGGCTTACTTAAATCGATTTCTACACAAAATCGGGCAAAAGTCATTACCTTTTTGAATTGTGTTTGCTGAGAAGAACCCACAGGTTTCCCCAGCTTCGAGGCTAATAGGCACAACACATCCTCTCGCCAGCATTCCACAGGGGGCCTTGGAAGACGGACCCAAACCGGAACCCGATTCGGAAGTTCCTCTGCCGGGTTGAAGCCAGCATGCCATGGTTTAATAAATAAGCCCACCTGGTTATAAAAATACGGGCCCCCTTCAAAAATCCTATTCCGATCAGCCAAACAATCAAAAGTAACCATGAAGTAGTTATTTGCCAGGAGGCGGATCTCCATCTCTCCCTCCGGCATCCATGTCTTTTGAGCCCACATCTCCAAGAATTGCAAAGAAAATTTCAAACCTAAGAATTTGCAATAAAGAGAATGTCGTGCATAATAATCAATGTCTTCAGCCAACATCTCCATTGGAATGACTATGCTCGGCCTCTCTTTACACCGTTCGAGGCACCCATTAATCTTC